>AP027108.1:40098884-40709925 GCA_028142955.1 Pinctada fucata | reverse complement strand
ACAATATGTGATTGAATACGGCGTCATCATTTTGAGCCCTCGCAATATCACGTTCGGGGTGAATGACGTCATTTCTCGACATAATTTGGGCTGAATAAAAATAAACAATCGTAACATCTCCGTATTGTAAACACAAATCTTTAAAATTCGAGTGGGCGCAAGGCCTCATCCACATAACTTGTATCCCAGCCATCTTGCTATGTCTTTCGGTATATTTTCAACATAATTTTCACAAATTTTGGCCATATTTAGTTGTATAGGATCACTGACCAGGGATAATGATCCAAAACGTGCATGCCTGGTCCATGCTGTAAATTTATTATCTGCCTTTAAATGATGCTAATGAATTTGAAGACGTTTCACATTTTAATGCAAATTGAAACATTGATTAGACTTATATTCATTTGTAGAAAAAAATTAAAGGATGGGGAATGGCGCGTTACCGAATTTCCTTTTTTATCGAAATTTTATTTTATTTAATTGACATTTTCAAAAGTTTCGCTGATTTCAGACGTTTTAAACCTCTAGAATATACAATATAGTGCTATCAAATTAAACTACTCTTTATTTTTCATTTCGATTCACCATACCTTTAACATTAGTAAACTAGAAAAATGACGAATCTCTGTCTTTTCTACTAGGGGCGAAATGATATGTTACCACACCTACTCCTTTGTTGTTGTTTTTTTTTTTTGTGATTCCTTCTTTTTTATGTTGAATATTGGTATGATTATTGGTATGACTAGCATTGACTATCCTGGAATTTAATGTAACTATGTGTATAACAGTTAGCGTTTGGTATCGTATAACAAAATAAAATTTTTGCAGACAAAAAATTAATGTGAAACACTTATTACTATTTCTGATTTAATTTCTTTAAAACAAACTGTAGAAAAAAAGATTTATTGGATTTGTACAATAGGATTGTTCAAAAGCTTTTAGCGTAATCTGCAATAATGTTAAACGTCTTCAAATTCAATAGTATCATTTATAAACAGATATATTTGCAGCATGGACCAGATATGCACATTTCGGGTACTCAATCCTCGTCAGTTGTCCTTAATCTAAACAATGTAATAAGGCCAAAGAGTGCGAAAATTATTATGTCCAAAAATGTACCGAAAGACGTAGCAGGATGGGTGGCCTATGATGCTACAGGACCCACGTTTTAGACATTTCAATAATTTCGGTAACAGAAGTTTTGAATGAGTTGAAGAGACAGACAATCAACCGAAATTCATCGAACTTGGCTACATGTGCCCTCGGGGACTCCTGGTCCACCAGCAGTGACACTCACCAAGTAGTTCAAATTATTAACGTCTTAAAATTCAATAGCATCATTTATAAACAGATAAATTTGCAGTATGGACCAAACATGCCCTATTCAGATACTCAACATTCGTCAGTGGTCATACAGAGACGTACAAAACATGCACTGTATTTTTAGCTCATAGCTTCCTGTCATAGTTCCAAATCGCAATTGTATATGGTCACACAGGTAAGGGGTCCATTCCTTTACTTATTCTAAACCTCATCCTAATAATACATTTTTTGACTCTAATTGAATAGCATTGTTTAAATCAGTACTGAGCTCAAATTTGTATTGTAAGATGTACTGTCACAAAGAACTGTGAATCAAGTAAATTGAGAAAAATACGTTCTAAGGGGCATAACCCAGGCAGAAATCGGTAGTAAAACGAAGAGAAACAACCTGTACTACATATAAATGTATTCAGTTTATACTTATCTTATTTCCAAAAATAATACGCTTAGGCGCGTTGATTAGGCGTAAGGTTTTCCTATATTATTGATGTCTTAGTGTATTAGTGAAATGAATTTGGGCTGCTTATGAAAAGAACTTTGGCTGGAAGCATCACTGATGAGAATTTAATATTCGAAACACGTGTCTGATGTTTGGAAATTGGTTTGAAATTTTTTTCATGAAGGTATAGAGTTGAAACACTTCCTTATTATTCAAATTCAAGATACAATGACAAAAATGACCATATCCCTGTATAAAGCACAAAATCTATAATTCAGAAAATCAGAAATCGAAGGCATACAAAATCAGTGTACAACAGGAACCAAAGCAAACAAAATCCTCCACCATATGAAAAGAAGCGAACTCCCGATATGGGAGTGAGACCAGGTGTCACGGAAGAGTAAGCATCCCCTGCTTGCATGCAACACCCGCCGCTTCAATTCGGTAGAACTATCATATCCGGTTACTTCCATTTCGAAAGACATATAGTACAATCTTTCGTTGGATGGTTCAAATGATCTATGACAGAATATCATCCACCATTCTGGAAAGTGGGACATCATTGTGTATATCGACCGTAGAACTTCCTCAGTGACGATGTTAGTCGGTCACAAACATATCACTGACTGAGAAGCTTATCTGAAAGACGCCTAGCTCTCAGAACAAAATCCATATATTTGGTACTTGCTCTGGCATAGCGTATCAACTTAGATATGAACACGCCATAAGCAGGCCATGAAGGGATGTTGCTACTCAGAAAAAAAAAGTTTGTAATGCTGAAATAAAATTCGTCACGTTTGTCATAGAGTGAGGTGTTCATGTGACCATCAGTGTCGTAGGACAACATTATTATCCAAATAGGATGCTGAATTATTTGTCTCTGTAGTTTCTTTGACTTCACGCTACGAAGGATAGATACTGCTCAGGTAATCCTCGAATTTTGGATTATTGATGGACAGCAAATCGTCTTCGTATCTATAAGTGAAGTTGAAGTCAGAAGCGAAGTATCTTTTCCCTTCAGAGACCAAAGATTGAATGAATTCAGCTTCGTCAAGTAAAGGAAAATGTCGGCAAGGAGTTGGGCACAATTGGTTCCCATTGGAATTCCGACAATTTGCTGGAAGATCTTTCCTCCAAACACCACAAAAATGTTGTCGATCAGAAAGTTTAACATCTGAATAATATCTGCTTCAGTGTACTTATTTTCAGAATCGGACTTTTCTTTTACAAAGTAGGTTTTGTCATAGTTAACATCAATAACCGATATGGGAGTGAGACCAGGTGTCAAGGAATAGTAAGCATCCCCTGTTTGCATGCAACACCCGCAGCTTCAGTTCGGTAGAACTGTCATATCCGGTTACTTCCATTTCGGAATACATATATTAACAATCTTTGGTTGGATGGTTCAAATGATCTATTACAGAATAGCATCCACCATTCTGGAGAGTGGGACATCATAGTGTATGACGAGATCCCCATATCGACCGTAGAACTTCCTCAGTGACAATGTTAGTCGGTCACAAACATATCCCTGACTGAGAAGCTTATCTGAAAGACGCCTAGCTGTCAGAACAAAATCCGTATATTTGGTACTGGCTCTGGCATAGCGTATCAACTGAGATATGAACACGCCATAAGCAGGCCATGAAGGGATGTTGCTACTCAGAAAAAAAGTTTGTAATGCTGAAATAAAATTTGTCACGTTTGTCATAGAGGGAGGTGTTCATGTGACGATCAGTGTCGTAGGACAACATTATTATCTAAATAGGATGCTGAATTATTTGTCTCTGTAGTTTCTTTGACTTCACGCTCCGAAGGATAGATACTGCTCAGGTAATCCGCGATTTTCGATTATTGATGGACAACAAATCGTCTTCGTATCTGTAAGTGAAGTTGAAGTCAGAAGCGAAGTATCCCCTTCAGAGACCAAAGATTGAATGAATTCAGCTTCGTCAAGTAAAGGAAAATGTCGGCAAGGAGTTGGGCACAATTGGTCCCCATAGGAATTCCGATAATATGCTGGAAGATCTTTCCTCCAAACACCACAAAAATGTTGTCGATCAGAAAGTTTAACATCTGAATAATATCTGCTTCAGTGTACTTATTTTCAGAATCGGACTTTTCTTTTACAAATAAGGTTTTGTCATAGTTAACATCAATAACCGATATGGGAGCGAGACCAGGTGTCCAGGAAGAGTAAGCATCCCCTGTTTGCATGCAACACCCGCCGCTTCAGTTCGGTAGAACTGTCATATCTGGGTACTTCCATTTCGGAAGACATATATTACAATCTTTGGTTGGATGGTTCAAATGGTATATGACAGAATATCATCCACCATTCTGGAGAGTGGGACATCATAGTGTATGACGAGATCCCCATATCGACCGTAGAACTTCCTCAGTGACGATGTTAGTCGGTCACAAACATATCACTGACTGAGAAGCTTATCTGAAAGACGCCTAGCTGTCAGAACAAAATCCGTATATATGGTACTGGCTCTGGCATAGCGTATCAACTGAGATATGAACACGCTTTAAAGAGGCCATGAAGGGATGTTGCTACTCGGAAAAAAAGTTTGTAATGCTGAAATTGAATTCGTAACGTTTGTCATAGAGTGAGGTGTTCATGTGACCATCAGTGTCGTCGGACAACATTATGTCCAAATAGGATGCTGAATTATTTGTCTCTGTAGTTTCCTTGACTTCACGCTCCGAAGGATAGATACAGCTCAGGTATCCTGCGAATTTGGGATTATTGATGGACAACACATCGTCTACGTATCTGTAAGTGAAGTTGAAGTCAGAAGCTAAGTATCTTTTCCCTTCAGAGACCAAAGATTGAATGAATTCAGCTTTGTCAAGTAAAGGAAAATATCGGCAAGGAGTTAGGCACAATTGGTCCCCATTGGAATTCTGACAATTTGCTGGAAGATCTTTCCTCCAAACACCACAAAAATGTTGTCGATCAGAAAGTTTAACATCTGAATAATATCTGCTTCAGTGTACTTTTTTCAGAATAGGACTTTCTTTTACAAAGTAGGTTTTGTCATAGTTAACAACAATAAATTTGTATTTGCGATTACCGTTCTTACATGTAAACGCATTACTTATAATTTTTGCGAGTCTTTCTTTCAATCTAGAATGTGGAATTGTAGTGTAAATTGTTAAAAAATCAAAGGCTTTCATCGAATGGACTCTACTAAAATGAGTTGATTTCAGATGTTCTAAAAGTTTCTTCGAATTCTTTAAAATCCACATTTGGTTGATACCACTGCGAGGATAAACAGTCGAACAATATTTTTGAAGCCCAGATTTGATTTCAGATAAAACTTTGGTGAGAAAGATCGATACAGATTTGGTAGAACATTATGAGGAACCAGCGATGAAACGGATTCTTATGCATTTTAGGTATGCAGTATAAGTATGGTAAATCTAAATCTAAGTTGTTAGTGTCGAATAGGGCTGGGACGATTCAGGTATCCTTCGGTTCGTTTCGGTTTCGAATCACAAGGCCTCGGTTCGGTTAATTTCGATTCGATTCGTTTGAAGGAGAAGAAATACAAAATAATTTGTCAAATGGACAAAATTAACAAAAATGAAAAAAATACAAATTGATCTGACCAACTTATCACTTCAGTCTAACATTATAGAGCATTACATATTTCTAAAACATGTGAGGGTATATACTTTCATTTAAAAAAATATACCAGTTTTACATCCCAAACAATTGTAGATGCGTGTGCTCCAACAGTATGTCATACTATACTGTGAGAAATTAAATATAAATACCAAGTTAAACACCTCATTTTCAACAAGGAAGTACTGACAGGTCTCATAGGACTTTCACAGTAAATATTTTAGTGGACAAAGCTTTCCTTACATGATATTTGGCGACTACAATGTCTGTTTATTCTTGTTGCTGCTTGCACTAGAGCTTCCTCTGAACAGTTCACGGAAAGCGAAAGTAGATCTACTTTCACTTTCCGTTTCATGAGAGGCCTGAAAGCGGGGGGGGGGGGGGGGGGGGGGGGGGTTTAACCTACACGTTAATCGGCGCGATAAATGAATGTAATCTCTTTTCTTACTTTCTGGCCTTCTGAAAGGTAATTTCTAAGCTATTTCAATCATTTTCTGGTCACTATTTGGCTATATTTACGTCTGAACCGAATCGAAATCTGCAATTCTACGTCGGTGCATCAAACCGACATTGCTAATTTCAAAGCACCGAAATTTTCGGTGCACCGCCCAGCCCTAGTATCGAAGCCAAAAGAAGCAAGAGCTGATTTGTGGTTATCTATTATTTCAGAGGCAGAAAGGTTTATTGGTGTGTAAGTGGGATTTCCAGGTGTCGAGTTTAGATCAAGCTCTTTAACTAGACTATCTAAATAGTACTTTTTGCAAGTAAATGTGTAATTATTTGAGGCTTTGTCCGCTGGTGAGATTTCATAATGTTCTTGGAGGTAGGTAAGCTCTGTGATTGCATCAGCGTCTTTAAATATAGACTCGAATCTAGTGTTCACAGTTGATTTTAATCGGTAAATTCCAGATAAAAGTAATCCTCTGATGGATTTTATCCATTCGGAAAGGGTGTCGAGCTGTACATCCTCTTTCTTTGCCCAGCGTCTTGCTTACTCCTCACAAGAGTCCATGATAATTTTTAAATTTTGATTCCATGTAAAGGACATACTTTCTCTGTATTTGGGACCCTTTTTTTAACATTTCTCTCAACTTTTCGTTCTTGACTATACTAAGGTAACCAGTAATAACGTGTCCACAAGGAGAGTAGTTGAAATCCGATGAAGAACATTCGCAAGGAAGTGAATGTAGTGAGGGATTACTTAAATCAATACACTGCAAGAATCGTTTGTAATTATAAATTTTAGATGCAACTGTTGGTGTGTAGCTATAGGAAATACAAGGAGTTTCTTTTCTTTTGAAATATGGTGGGATTTTATCTGTGACAGTTTTGTGATTCAAATTTTGACCAAGATTCAATTTATCAATACCTTTGTTTGCAAATCTTACTTTAATGAAAGGGCGGTTTGTTTTTTCCTCTGATTTATCTGATCTAACTGCTTGAAATAAACGAAAAGTAGAAATGTCAAAGATGACTCCTTGTTGTCTGTATTCTGGGGAACGTGTATTGGTAAATATGAGGTCCTTCGTATATTCGTAGATTTCGCGTAACTTCCGTAAAGGAACAGAGTATAATTTGGTACGAATATAATGCAGGCCTAGAGGCTCATTCAAAAATGGAAACAAGTCATCGAAGGAGAAACTATGTATCTCGGGCCTATTATATTTACGAATGCCATGACTTCGAGGTCTTCTTTTTGGTAATTTGAATAAGCTAGTCGCATTTACCGATTCAGAACCGGGACTTGTTAAGTTTCCTATGCTGCTGATATTTGCACCCATAGGGCGCTGCAGTGTTAAGATTTTTTTATCCAAAACTCTTCTCTGTTGCGACGGAAAGGTGAGCTCAAATTGGGATTGTTGGTGGGGTGATATATTTTCTCCAGGATTCTGACTCTCATAGATAAAACAGAATGATCGGCCTGGTCAAAATGTCGATAAAGAAGTTTACTTCCTTTATCATTTATTTTTGACCGATGTCCTGACATTCTGGTTCGGAGCTGACCTTTGGTTTCACCCACATAAATCAATCCACAAAGTGAGCACTCTATTCCGTAGACAACATTAAATGTCTTACAGTTTAGGTTTTTAAAACTATGCGTGTTAAATGATTGTTTTGTTAGATTACTTGAGAATGAAGTGTCAGTTACGAGGATGTTACAAGTTTTGCAGTTCTTCGTGCCGCACTTAGATATTGAGCAATCGCTTGGTGAAAAGTGGTGCTCTTTTAGTATATCGACCACTTCAATCTTACATGGCTTGATTTTGATATTCCAATCTGTATGTGTATACCAAAACTCATGGTTTCTACTTACTACAAATGTTTCGTCTCTAATGTCATGTAACCTTATTCTACGGACACCAAAATTACCTGTTGCGTATGTGTCCCTATGTGTCCTATGTGTCCGTCGATGCTCAACATAGTGCTCTATTGTGAGTGCTGTTGGGATTGTCGTCAGGATCTTCTTTAACTCATAAGTGTATTAGCAAATTCAAATATTCCAACTCATTACCTTCAAGAACAGCATTTTACACCAATGATAATGCACCAGACACGTGTTTCGGGTTGTAAAGATAATGACAAGTATGGAAAAGGACCATATCCCAATGCACAGTACAAAATCGATAATTCAGGGAATCAAAAACCGAAGGCATACGAAATAAGGACAGGAACCAAGCAAACAAACAAAAACCTCCACCACACGAAAAGAGGCGAACTCCCAATTAGGAGTGAGACCAGGTGCAAAACTACAGTCTTTATAAATGGTCTTCAATCCGAAGTGATCTTCATTGGCGCTCTCTATTATGATCTCTGAAATTTGTGTAGCTACACAATCTGACAGAATTATTAGATATAAAAATCTACAAAATCTGCATTGAGGGCAAAACAGTAGGAATACTGAATTGTGTTTATAAGATAAAATTTGTCAACTCGCCGCAGACCTCATTATACTAGAATTGATCTGAATCGCTCTACAAAATATTCATCCTCCGAAGGAAAACTCTCAATTTTTATGAAATATTGTTCATCATGAGATCATTAATTGCACGGAAACAAGAGGCCCAAGCGGGCAACATCGCTCACCTGAGGAGACTGTATGTATGTTTTCAATCAAAGTCAGTATAAGAACTGAAGAAAATCACTTTTAGTAAAGCTTTGAGAAGGACAATGTGTACTTACTTCCTGTAAAGTTTGGTGACATTCTGTGCAGTAGTTTAAGAGGATAAGTCAAAAATGTCATCCATTTAGAGCCTATGGAGGACATCTTGGGTTTCCGATTGGCTCGAAAAACACAAACTTGGTAGACTAAGAGGGTAATGAGTACTTGCTTCCTGTGAAGTTTCAAGAAATTCTGTGAAGCGGTTTCAGAGGAGAAGTCGAAAATGTGTCAGCCAATCAGAGCCTGTAGCTGCCATCTTGGATTTCCGATCAGCTCGAAAAACACACATTTGGTAGAGGGCATTGAGTTCTTGCTTCCTGTGAAGTTTCATGAAATTCTGTTCAGCGGTTTCAGAGGAGAGGGCATTGAGTTCTTGCATCCTGTGAAGTTCGAGAGATTCTGTGCAGCGGTTTCAGAGCAGCAGTCGAAAATGTGTAAGCCAATCAGAGCTTGTGGCATCCATCTTGGATTTCCCATCAGCTCGAAAAACACAAACTTGGTAGAGGGCATTCAGTATTTGCTTCCTGTGAAGTTTCGAGATATTCTGTGCAGCGTTTTTAGAGGAGAAGTCGAAAATGTGTCAGCCAATCAGAGCCTGTGGTGGCAACCTTGGATTTCCGATCGGCTCAAAAGACACAAACTTGGTAGAGGGCATTGATGCTTGCTTCCTGTGAAGTTTCATGAAATTCTGTGCAGCGTTTTCAGAGGAGAAGTCGAAAATGTGTCAGCCAATCAGAGCTTGTGGCGGCCATCTTGGATTTCCGATCGGCTCGAAAAACACAATCTTGGTAGAGGGCATTGAGTTCTTGCTTCCTGTGAAGTTTCGAGATATTCTGTGCAGCGGTTTCAGAGGAGAAGTCCAAAATGTGTCATCCAATCAGAGCCTGTAGCCGCCATCTTGGATTTCCGATCGGCACGAAAAACACAAACTTGGTAGAGGGCATTGAGTGCTTGCTTCCTGTGAAGTTTCGTGAAATTCTGTGCAGCGGTTGCAGAGGAGATGTCGAAAATGTTAAAAAAGTTTACGCCGGACGGACGACGGACGGACGACGTACGGCGCGCTATGACAATAGCTCACTTGAGCTTCGCTCAGGTGAGCTGAAAAGACCGTGTAAAATTGTTAATCAATATGAAGTGCAAGTTTCTACGGAATCAGAAAAAAATGACAAGTCCTCCTAAGTGCCATTTTCACTTGATATCATTAGTATATATTTGATAGTTCTGTCAAAGTAACAATGCTGTAAAATGCTTCGAAATATCAATGAACACAGACTAGAATGAATACTTTATCTTTAAAATCCACAAGTTATTATTTCCATTACATATACAGATTTTCATAATATGCAAGTCAATGAAATGCACATTAACGATGCGTAGACATTCATTGCTTTTTCCTGGTTCTCATCACTAGCATTCAACATTAGACACCGTATTCACAAAAACCGTCGAAGAAAAATAAGTTAAACTAGGTCACTTATACACTTTTTAAATGATTAAACGGAACAGTACAAATTGATAAAATTCATTTTATCATATGATATCTACAATATGATGGTTTTTTATGATGCACGTAGTATTGATAACAACATTTCACGTTTCAGATTCCGTCCATGTTAACATGGACAAAACGTCTCATCATCGATCTGAAAAGTCAGAGAAAGGTTATAATCTTAATAATAAATTTGAATCTGAAGTTTCACATATTTGTTATTCATATTTTCAATTTAGAAACTTACGTTTAATTGTGTAAGTGTGAATTATATCTGATTCAAAATAAGTATCACATTTGACATGTAAATTGCTACAGATACTTAATACTCGCATGTGGGTTTTTTTTTTAAGAAAACAGGTTTGTGAAATTCCATTTGCCTGGTGTTCATAATGCCTAATGTATAATGCCTGTAGGTCTCGGTAGTTCATGTGTAGTATTTTGTGTTATATGTTTTTCCATGATATGGTCATCAATGCAGTTTCAATGTAAACATAACCTCAAGCAGTGTATTTTTGTAAATATTCTTGTCATTGTTGTACGTGAACATCGACGGTGGGTGCGACTAGCCAAACAGGGGATGCTTACTCCTGGCACCTGGTCCCACATCTGCCTTGCTAGGGGTCCGTCGATGCTCAATTTTGTGCTCTAGTGTAAGTGTTGTTGAGATTGTCGTCAGAATCTTCTTTATCTCACTCATGTCGTCTTTGGTGTTTGCATGGTCCATGTCATTTGTTGTGCTTGTTAACTCTATGATTTTGCATTAGGGCATTTCGTAGTTCTGCGAGTGTTTCAATCGAGCTCTGTTGGACAGACCTCCTCTTCTCTTAAAAATGATTTCATACTTATATGTATAGAACAATAGGCAATTGAAATTTCCGAATTGAAGCGGCGGGTGTTGCATGCAAGCAGGAGATGCTTACTCTTTCTGGGCACCTGGTCTCACTCCCATATCGGGAGTTCGCTTCTTTTCATATGGTGGAGGTTTTTGTTTGTTTGCTTTGCTTCCTGTTTTATCCTGATTTTGTATGCCTTCGGTCTATGATTTTATGAATTATCGATTTTGTGCTGTATACAGGGATATGGTCATTATCCATATTTGTCATTCAAATCATTCAAGTGCTTCAACTAAAATTATGCGAATGACCCTCATGAATAGAATACTAAGGGGAATTTTCTGTCTAAACTTGATTTAGGCTTACAGTGAAAAACAAAAAGACATAGCGTATGTCGCAAAGAAAGTTACCATCAAGTGAAGTACTGGAGCTGAAATCAGTAAGAAGGTCTATTTCTTCCGGACTTCGAGGAGGTTTAGGTATTACTGAAAAAAAATAAATTGTTATGCATATCTAAGACACCTCTGGGTATAGTCTGTAAATTTGAAATCAATGTTTATTATCAATTGTTAAACGTCTTTAAATTCAAAAGCATCATTTAAAACCTGATAAATTTACAGCATGGACCAGACATGCACGTTTCGGGTACTAAACCCTCGTCAGTGATCCTCAGTCTAAACAATGTAATATGGCCAAAAAGTATGAAAATTATTATGTCCAAAAATGTACCAAAAGACGTAGCAGAATGGCTGGGATATGATGCTATAGGACCAATGTTTTAGAAATTTCAAGAAATTTTGTAACAGAAATTTTCAAATGCGTTGAAGAGACAGACGATCAACCTAAGTTAATCGAAATTGGCTACATGCGCCCTCGGGGACTCTTGGTCCACCAGCAGTGACACTCACCAAGTAGTTCAAACGTTAAACGTCTTTAAATTCAATAGCATCATTTAAAACCTGATAAATTTACAGCATGGACTAGACATGCACGTTTCGGGTACTAAACCCTCGTCAGTGATCCTCAGTCTAAACAATGTAATATGGCCAAAAACTATGAAAATTTTCATGTCCAAAAATGTACCAAAAGACGTAGCAGAATGGCTGGGATATGATGCTACAGGACCAATGTTTTAGAAATTTCAAGAAATTTTGTAACAGAAATTTTCAAATGCGTTGAAAAGACAGACGATCAACCTAAGTTAATCGAAATTGGCTACATGTGCCCTCGGGGACTCTTGGTCCACCAGCAGTGACACTCACCAAGTAGTTCAAATGTTAAACGTCTTTAAATTCAATATGCTGACCGCTCTTCAGATCACGCACAAGGAAATCCATATCTGACACCTCGTCCTATTACAATCGTTATAGGACGTTTTCGGTGACGATTCATAAGATCGCTTCTGTCACATTCAATGTGCAGTATGATCTGTGGTAGCCGGTAATTCTGTGTTTATGATGTAACATTTTAAATTCATTTAAAGAAAGCGGAGACTTCTGTTCAAAATTGTAATAATACTGAAGTGTTTCAACTGTATGACTTCTTGAAGAATATTTAGAATCAATTTATTATGCACCAGACACGTGTTTCGGATATCAAATCCTCATCAGTGATGCTTCCTGCCAAGTTATTTTCATAAGCCGCATAAATTCATTTCAGTAGTGCCCTCCGATTTGTTTTAATCTAAATTTGTTCATTTTCTTTACAGAGATTGCGCGGCTCCAAATTTCCTGTAGGATCGATTCAGTTTGTAATATGGAGAATCAAGTGACCTACTATGGATAACTTGATAAAAACAGAAAAATGCCCGCAAAGGTTAGTGTAAATAAATAGCAACCACCCTATACTTGGGTGAATAGCGTCATTAATTTGTCTATGAATCGGTTTTGTTTAGTGGTCAATTTGGTGTATGTATCCTCTTTTGGTGAATTTTTTTTTTTCATAAGACTTTTAGTTGAAATGTGTCCTGTACTGAAAATCGGTCAAAGGACAAATTGAAAGGAGCAAGGTATTATAATTGAATTTTGCCATCTCAACAAAAAATAATTTTCACATTGACTATGGGATGTACATCTTGCTAACTTTTCACTTTGATACTTGATTTATCATAGATTGTACTTGCTGCAACGAAGACCTTGAGTCCAATGACGGTTATGAGATTAATACTTTTTCAATAAGGCCATACCAAATCAGTTAAATGTTCTTCGGATATTTTGTAAAAAAGTGAGCGTGCGAGCGAAAATCTTCGGATATAATATTTTAAGTATGCAGTTTTTAAGGTGCAAGCGAGTGAATTAATTTGTTTTTGAATTAGGTTAAACCAGTTATACATTTCTGATGTTTTCTGTACTCAAAAAAGGAACCCCATAGGAATCTGGTGACAAGGAAGTCTGGCACATAGCAATACGGAAAAGTGTTATGTATATGAGACAACAAATTTGCTCCCACCAAGAGGCATCATTGTCTTCACAATTTACACAATCCAAGATTTGCAGAAATCAGGACCGGCCCTAAACGATTCTTGAGCCAGAAAGTTAGTGGTGCGGTCAAGCATTTTATTGTTTGTAATATTATTTTAATAATATCATTATTTCAGGGGATTAAATACCCGAAACGTGCATGTTTGGTCCATGCTGCAAATTTATTCATTCTTAAATGATGCTATTGAACATTTGTACGACTTGGTGAATGCCACTGCGGGACCAGGAATCCCCGAGGGCACATGTAGCTAAGTTCGATCAACTTCGGTAGATCGGTTGTCTCTTCAACGCATTCGAAAACTTCTGTTATCAATTCAATTTCTAAACCAAGGGTCCTGTAGCATCATATTCCACCCATCCTGCTACGTCTTTCGGTACATTGTTGGACCTGATAATTTTCACATTCTTTGGCCATATTACATTGTTTAGATTGATCACTGACGAGGGTTAAGTACCTGAAACGTTCATGTCTGGGCAATGTTGCAAAGTTATCTGTTCTTAAATGATGCTATTTAATTTGAAGACGTTTAACATTTTTGAATTTTAAAAAATATGGTGCGGAAAATCCAAAGAACATTTAATTAATTTGGTATGGCTTTACATTATATTACACAACTTTTGCATCGAGACAATGTCCAATGTGTGCTTATGAAGGAGACTATGATCAAGCATTTAAAATCACAGTGGCTACTATCAACGTGGACATTTTGATGCTGGGGTAATTTTCGTGTGAGGGTAATTTTCGTGTGAGGGTAATTTTCGTGTGGGGGTAATTTTCGTGTGAGGGTAATTTTCGTGTAAGGGTAATTTTCGTGTGAGGGTAATTTTCGCATATTTCACGAATCAACGGACTTCGCGAAAATTTCCCTCACGTGAAAATAACCCTGCTGCATATGTACAAAGGCAGAAATGTTTATATCGCAAATATTTTCCCCAAGTGTAAAGTCTGGATTTTAAGATCGCTAAACTTTCCCACAGTGACAATAACCACGTTTTACTGTAATAAGCAAAACATGAAACCATCCAAAACTTAAGAATGGAAGGTTACATAGAACTAGCTTAAAAAGGACACAATCAGACTCAAATTATTCAACATAACTATTTAGACCTAGCAAGATATAAAGTATAACTTTCCATAGAGAAGCTTTTCCGAATTAACAATAAAATTAAGCTTAACAATAAATGCATTTAGCATTCCTCTGTTATAACGTTCATTGTAAATACATAGGCTATTCTAACAAATATTTCTATAGAGTAGAAGTACCTTCCTTAATGCTGACTGTGAACACTTTGTGGATCTCTCGTTTAGCTGGCTTTGAAGACGGCGGCATGTCATGCTTGGCTGTAAAAAGTACAACTTCGTCAATCAGATTAGATTACATTTCCACATACATAAAGAGCAATTAAAAAGTCGTATAGTAAAGCAAGTCATCACGTAAAATATGAAAATCTTTGTCAAATATAATCCGTGCTTTGAAGGTTTTTGAGATTTTACTGAATAGCATCGTTTGAAAACTCTAAACGTGCCTGTGTGTTACACCGATTTTATGTTACGTATCATTTGTCCCGAGAAAAAAAATCAAGCAAACATACAAACAAACCCTTAATACAACCATCATTAGGAAATATATTCCCGTGGCCAAACATCCTCATTACATTAAGTAAATCCAGACAGCGTTTCTGGGATTTCATTATGTCTCTAAGAAGCATTTGCGCGCGCATCCTCCTTGATGGCGTTCTATCCGTGCTCTCCATGGATATACTCTCTCCGAAGAACGAAGCTATATCATTGAGTACAGCCATTATGACGTCATCCATCTCACTGATGATGTAATCGTAATTATTCTGGATCTGGTGAGATGTGCATACTGTTTTGATAAAATTGAAATTCAATAACAATTTTTAAAGAAGGATCTGCTATGACTTGATATCATTTTCTTGCGTTAAGGGCGTCATATTCTTATACATTTAATACATATATTGTTTGAAGAATTGTAAGAATGATAACCAAAGAAATGATAAAGTAGTCAATAAGAATTTATCACTCGAGAAATCAAAATTTTACAATAGGGAATCATACGAGAAGAACCGAAATCGCCGAATGGTTACTTTTTCTTTGGCTATATACTAACTTGAACATCGACTCAGTTCGACGTCAGTCACATTCGATCCGAAGCACTGTATGAGGTAGTTATTTACAGCCTTTGTTATAAATGTCCCTGCTCTATACACCTGTTGTAGCATCATAAGCATAGAGTCACGTCTGTTGAACTTCCGGGATGAAATATGTATTCCACCGACAAAATGCTTCGGAATACCTTCCTCTTTCTTAAAAGCATCAAGCAGTTTTTGAGGATGACATCTATCCACTGCATATGGAAGTAGGATTCGGAATGCCCTGTCTGTTTCTGGATAGGTAACTATTAATGAAATAATCTGAGCATTTTGTATATCTGAAGCATTCATTAGAAAAATCTCAATGTTTAATTAATACAAGTTTATTCTTTTTCGTGATTGGTTTAATGGAGACATCTTTGAAATCCCGAACAAATTACAGGTAGGAATATCTCGAATCCTATAAATGAGGAGATCAAATAAAACTTTACATTACAAAAATGCTTCTTTATTTTAAATACGATTAACTTGACATATTTTGATACATGCACTACCCTTACAGCTCATGTGGTTTTGTTTATTGGGTTGTCTTCATTTTCTCGCAATAGGCCACTTGTCAAAATTCATAATGGCGGACAAAGTGACACAGGTTTGTTATTTTGCGCACTTTTTCATTGTTACGTCTCAATGGGACTGCACCTTTTAACAGTGACGTCATAATATAAAACAATTTCAAGAGATGTTGACTCTGACATTTTGTGCTTTCTAACAAGATCAGAAAATAGTCTATTGACTTCTTCTTTTGATTATTATCCATGATACGCATTGTTGGAAACATTTTTAAAATTAGCACTACAACAATTCACTTTGGCTTTGTTTAAACTGTTTGGCATGAAGTACTACTGACGAAGATTAAAATATCCGAAACACGTGTCTAGTACAACAAATTGGTACTACAGAACATATATTTCAATATTGACAACTGTAACATATTATTGTTTGTCCAAAGTACCCAAGCACCTCCTACCTTTATCTTCTTTGACGACTGAATCTTTGGCCATTAAAGTAATCTTGACATTGACTCTTTGGGACAGATGAGGTAGTAAATCCTTAACTTCGCCCTCTGTTAGTAAAGTTCGTATGAGTCCTGATAAACTTCCTCTCTTGACTTCATGAAGAAATATTGCCAATGAATCACGTGACAATGACGAAAGTCTCAATATCACAGGTCCACTTGTGACGTCATCCAGACAAAGATTATAAAGCTTAGAGCACATTTCCTGAATGCCACTTGAATGGGATCCCTGTTTCCGTCTTGTATTTCGAACTATTTTAGTTTGAATTTCCTCTACATTTCTTAACTTTTCATCAAACTGTATTGCAAGTTTTACCTTTGAAAAATGACCTGGAAATAGATAGGATTCTTATAATAACGTTTACAAAATCTTCCGTGATTAGTAGATAAATATAACTGGTATTTTCAAATAAAGAATTTCACTCATTTACATGGCATATTTTTCTTATTGCAAAGAGTTCATAAATACATGTTATAACAAATTATAAAACTTACCATCAAATTCATGTATAATTCTGTCGTAATCGTCACCTAAGCACTCAGAAGTATTTTCTATTACATCTATGAATGTCGTATTTTCTGTAAATATATGACGTCCTTAATATAAACAAATATATATACAAATTACGGACTTAAGTGATGCACTTGGATGTTATTTCAGGATGCACGTCGACGAAATTATCCATAGTAATGTATCATAATACTATCATAAAATGGTACTTAAAAGAGTTCATCACCGAGCATCTTCCGCTCAACACGCAAAATTCACAGCACTTGCCAATAGTGTTTTGAATATTTCCCTGACATGGTCGCCATAGCACTTTCTATATAGGCATAACCTCAGATAGTGCATATAAATTGGTTTGGAATTGTCTTCAAGGAGGTAGAGAGTTGGAACCCCTCGACATTATTAATATAGACACTTATTTCACGTTGCAGTGTGGAGCAGTGAAAATCGTTCCCCGTGGCCTGATGTTTGTCAAGTGTATTAATTACTTCTTTCCAGCTCTGTCACATGAAAGAAGCTTTGTTTTGGCCTTTTATCAATGTGACATCATATATATTTTTGCTATTTCGGAAACTAGCCATTTCACCGATAAATATCATCGAAATTAAAGGAGTTTAAAGCTGAGCTCCCAGGATTTAAACGCAAGTGACGTAATAAATTTTTTTGGGACGGAGATTGTTAGATACAGACTCTAACAATCTCCGTCCCATGCCATAGAAACAAGCTATAGCGACCTTTAACACCTCTTGACGTATGCATACTAATGAAGGTACGACCTAAAATCCATGCACATCGCTCTAGTCCCGGTATATAAGACGAGCTTCAAACCCACATACCGTGACATTCAGTGATTAGAAATCTGAAAGGCAAGAACACCTGAAACAAGAAATGTAGTCAATTAATTAAATGTTGTATAATCAAATATTTGGTAAATATAATAAAACTAAAACGAATAGTGTTATAATTTAGAGTGAAAAAGTAGTCGTAACATCATGTAACCGCACGTACAGGCACAATACAAATCAATTACCCCCCGCCCCCTCCCCTCCAACAAACAACTTCTCATGCGTCTGAAACTTTTCAATGTAGGCCTTGTTTCCATGATTTTAAGCACGAGTTTGCAAATGATCAGCAACATTTTACATGTAACAGCATGTTCAGTAATACCAACTGTAAATGCCAACCTCCAACGTTCCCCCCCCCCCTCCCCCCATTTCGACCTTCTTCTTCATCTTCGGACTCATTACTTCAACAAGTACTGAATAATGTACACTAGCGTAGAGATTAGCTTTTAGTTTTTGATAGATAGGGAAAACCCGCTATATCTTACCTTGTTGAAAGCTATAAAAACATCAGCATGTCTCGATATATACAATAGGCGGATTCATCACTTCCGGTATAAAAAAAAATGAGCGTGTTCGATTTTATAAGTAGAAATAGGTGAAAATTTGTCTTAAAATAAAGAGATACATTGTATTTGAAAGAGTCTGACCTATATTATCAATTTTCTATTAACCTCTACTCGCATCATTCACCATATGGCACCCCCGGGCCTCCTACATTCAAAAACAATTCAAACATGTGGAAGTTCAGGGAAGTATTCTGATTTTCATTTTAAACCAAACGAAGTATGAGTAAATGAAAAAAAAATATGAATGATTAGGATCTATTCATAAAAAGAATGGGCATTGGTATTGTTTCACAATTCCAATAAAAATAATAATACGAAAAAAAAACCAAACAAACAACAACAACAACAAAAGAACAAAAGATGAAACAGCCGTACCCCTGGTATGAACATCAACCCAACATATAAACACGATACATTCAAATTAGGTTTTAAAAGTCATGCACCTAAAACTTACACATTTGGACCATGTTATAAGAAAAATAGGACAGTTCACCTGTCGCATGCTGATTCTAAGTACGTGACCTTGACGTTACTTTGACATACGTTTGATGCTGAGGTTCATCTTGCTTATCATTCCTGCAGGTTTGAAAAATGTCTATAGTGTATCAAGTAAGTTCTAGCCAAATATACCAGACAGACGGACGTTCGACAAAGTGATCTGCTCTGGAGACGACATAAAGATGCGTGCATAAGAATTTGATCCCTTTACATCAAATTGTTGATCAATATAAATTCCTCGTTGTCTTTTATATTTTCAGAACTATATATTAAAACATAAACAATTAAATACAAATTCTGTCGAATATAATATTTATTGAATTCTGACGAGATGGGATAGAAAATAGTGATTGATTTCAACGAAACATATTACGAATAATTAAAAAAAAAGTTTCGGATCGAGAGGTTAGGGGTATCCCTGCCTATAATTAGACATGTTTGAATTCCATTCTATGCTCAATTCAGTGCGCTGGGGTTGCGAAAATTATAGAAGAGAAAGGAAATAAAATGAACAGAAACAAATCTAAATTAATAAACGAAAAAAAGTCTTTTTCAGTAGTAATGTGCTCACTTTCAAAGATTCAGAATTGAAAGTTAGAAAAAGACTTTATTGACAAAAAGAATCAATCTAAATTTTGACATTCTATAACACTGAAATGGTTCATTTTTAGCTCACCTGAGCTCAAGTGAGCTATTGTCATGGCGGGTCGTCCGTCCGTCCGTCCATCGTTAACTTTTAACATTTTCGACATCTCCTCTGCAACCGCTGCACAGAATTTCACGAAACAATTTTCAGGAAGACCATCAGTACTCAAGGCCCTCTACCAAGTTTCTGTTTTTCGTGCCCATTGGTCAACAAATATGGCCGCCGAGGGCTCTGATTGGCTTACGTGTTTTCGACTTCTCCTTTGCAATCGCTGCACATTTCAGAAACTGATGCACAGAATTTCTCAAAACCTTACAGGAAGCAAGTACTCAAGGGCCTCCACCAAATCGTTCTTTGTCTGCATATCAGGTGAGCGGTGTGGCCTCCGTGAGCGTCTTGTTTCAATATAATTTGATATTTCTTTTGCCAACAGCCAAATGTCAATTACAATTCGATGTCTACACCTGCAATAAAAGTCTTATTAGTAAAATAATGCCTTGGTCAGATGATTTTAAGGCCTGCAGATAATCGTTTTTCTGTTTGCATAAGTATGTACTACATGTAGCTTGTGGGAAAGTGGTCGATGAAATAAATAATCTTTCCTTATGGGATTTTTAAAAAAGCACTGGCGGAATTTTTTTATATGTGGAGAGGGAGAGGGGGTGTTTCGGGATCCTTATCTACCCCTACCCACTACCCACGCTTTTGCGATCGACATTTACAAAAGTACACATCTGTTTTAAAGAAATTTTTTTTTTTCTGAACGTTGGTCTTATTTGACAATTAGTACTTACATAATCAAGTTTAAAAAGAATACAGCATTTGTTGTGCAAACATTACATGTATCTGGAACTCGAATACGCCATGACGTTGGACGTATCGAAATTATTTTGGTATTTTCTGCAAATTTGCAATAATTTCGCTTGCCCACTGCCGCTCGTCAGTCAGATAATAATGAATTATCATTCAGTACATATTGAAAATCATAAAGCGAGCACTCTATAGTATGTTAGTTTATTTATATATTTATCTTAATTTTTTTATATTTGCTCTTTGAAAATTTTCTACGCCGTTCATGCGCGCACCCAGAGTACTTTTCAAATAGAAGCACTTTCGGAGAAGCACTAAGTCTTTTGGTATTCAAACAGCGAAGGATTTTACATATAAACAAGGCAGTGACCCTTTCTGCACTTCTTTTATTCCTTTCTTTTTTGCAAACTGACGACGTGAAAGCATCTGCGTACTTGCGTACGCCTGGCTACGCGCCTGCGCTTTTTGAAAACTTTCTAGATCCGACTACGGAAAGCATATTGCATCTTCATACAATTATGATGCTATTGAAATGCATTTATACCGTATGTAAATAGCTGGCATGATACTAAAAAAAGAGAAATCGGGCATGAGAAGTCAGCTGAAAATAACATTGGCTAGCGAAACGAAACTATGACATTTTTCTCAAAAATATTTGTGTTTGCGCCCCCCCCCCCCCCCCCCCCGCCCCGAATCCCATACTTGACAATATAGCAAGATTGAATTTAGAAAATAGAAAATACACTTTATTTGTCCATGCACATTGCTTGTGACTATTCCATTCTTTTATATACACATACATCTTACTTTGAAATCAGAACATGGTTTCTTTTTTTACCTATGTATTTCTATCACACTATATTACACTTAGTTTTCAAAATACAAAAATGCTGCTCTCATAAAAGGGGTAAGTCAATACATTACATTTGTACATAATCAATTGAAAAACATAAAAAAGTAAAGAATACAAAGAATATGAAAATTGAGAAAAAGAGAAAGTGCAATGGCAAGGTATTTGTTTACCTGGTAACTTTCTGATATATGTAGGTAACAAACCATCGAATCTAGTTAATGGATCATTGAGGGATTTTAAAATATTCTTTAAATAATTCAAAATATGCTCATTATGAAAATTCCCCTTCTCCGTTTTAATCGAAAAAAAAAAACTAAACGAACACTCTCAAACCTGCTTATACCGGAAGTGACAAGGCTAAGGAGAAATGGAGGGATTCATTTGTTTATCAAGTAAGATAGTAAAACAGATATTGCATTTTCACTCTTTGAACAAGAATGGTTAGGTTCATATGTCAATTTCAGGTTGAAAAATCCATAATATTGCCTTGACATTTTCAGGTTGAAAAATCCATAATATTGCCTTGACATTTCTTCACATGGTGAATGAAAAGTGGGGATTCACATGGGCGGATCCAGAATTTTACTGTTTGAAGAAAAAAGAAAACAAAATACAGAAGCACTTCTTATTGAATCAGAAAATAGGAGTTCTAGCCCTCCCCCAATGTCTCATATACCTGATCGTTTTTGTTTCATAAAATTTCAACAGAAACTATCCTGGAACCCCCTCCCCCCCCCCCCCCCCCCCTTCCAATTATTGTTGGTTTGATTACAGATGACTAGAACTCCTTTTTGAACATTTCAAGAAAACAGAAACTAGGCTATCTGTGTTGCTGTAATAGATGAAATCAGAAAAAATCAGAAAACTCTTGTTTATGTGAGTGCGGTCGGGGGGAGGTTTGTCGGGGTAACTTTGACATATTGAGAGAGGTTGGCATTTACATTTGTTACCAATGTACAGGTACATGCTGTGAAAATGTTCCTAATTATTTGCAGACGCATGTGAAGTGTGCTTCTGGGGGGGGGGATTTGTATTGCGCCTGTAATTGCGGGTACATGATACACTACTTTTTCACTCGAAATTATGAAAATATTCGATTTAGTTTTTATTATATTAACCAAATGTTGATTTTTACAACATTTAATTAATTGACTACATTTCTCGTTTCAGGTGTTCTTGCCTTTCAGATTTCTAATCACTGAATGTCACGGTATGTGGGTTTGAAGCTCGTCTTATATACCGGGACTAGAGCGATGTACATGGATTTTAGGTCGTACCTTCATTAGTATGCATACGTCAGGAGGTATTTAAGGTCGCTATAGCTTGTTTCTATGGCATGGGACGGAGATTGTTAGAGTCTGTATCTAACAATCTCCGTCCCAAAAAAAATTATTACGTCACTTGCGTTTAAATCCTGGGAGCTCAGCTTTAACATCTTAGCACCATCCCTCCGGTGCTATTTTGAACATAGATTTTGTTTGGATATGCTACTGAATCGACCCTACAGAAAATTTGGAGCCGCGCATTCTCTGTAATGTAAATGTAAAAATCTAACTTCAAAAAATTAAAAAGGGCGCTACTGAAATTATTTTTGGTGACTCCACTGAAAGCATCACTGATGAGAATTTAATATTCGAAACACGTGTCTGGTGCATATAAATTGGTTTGGAATTTTCTTCAAGGAGGTAGAGAGTTGGAACCCCTCGACATTATTTATATACTGTGATCATGTTCGTGCATGAACATCAAAGGAGGGTGCTGCTAGTCAACAGGGGATGCTTACTCCTCCCGGGTACTTGGTTCAACCTCTAGCTTGCTATGGGTCCGTCGGTGCTCCGTTTGTTGCTCTATTGTGAATGCTGTTGAGATTATCGTCAGGATTTTCTTTAACTCATTCCAAATATCAACCTATAACAATTCAAATCCAACCCACCCCAAACTCACCACCCAATAAGGATGCAGATTTACTTACGATTCAAAAGAATAGAGTTCATAAAACGTAATCTAAATGTAACCCCTGCTTATACAAAAATAAATGTATTTGCGAAATCTTGAAGAAAACAAAGTTATAGCGACGCGAAGCGAGCAGGCGGGCCCGACTGAGCAAGCCTAAATGGTAACATGTATATATACGAAACAAAAAGTGGAAAATTTATAAAAAAAAAATAACAAGAAAAGATGCAAATTGAGCTTTCAAAAACCTTCAACAAGGACGTATAATTCATAGGAGACGCAATTTTGAAATACCCATGATTTTTTGACGATCTTGTACGACAATTTTTTGACGATCTTGTACGAGAATTCTTCGAGTAGATTGCTTAAATAGACATTTCAAGAAACCACCTTGAACTTTAATGGAAAGAAACTATTCTGACTATTTTCATACGGTCAATCAAAATTACTCTACTAATGTAAGTGTCGTACAAATGTCTGCTCTGACATTGTGCCGTCAAGGCCACTGTGCACGTGAATTTTCGTGAACATGTGTTATTCTCAAAGACGGCTAGTTGGGCAGTGCTTACCCATGCAGAATTAAGATACTTAATAACAACGTCTACATTAATTGTTCAAATCATCGAAAAGATCTGCCAAATTTTACTAAATAATAAGTGCAAAAATTGAAAAAAAAAGAAATCGAGACTGTACGATGTTTATTTCGCGACAAAATGTTCTTCGTTTCCTTTTTTCTTTTCGATGTGTATTTCGCTGCAAAGTGCGGTTCGTTTCAACATTGATTTCAAGTACTAAACTGTAATTAAGTAAACGCTGTGGCTGTTGTCAGTACTGACATACAAAATGTAATACTAAAACATGAAGTGTATGAGGACGGCTTTCGGTATTTACCGTTCATCTGGCATCTAATCTAGGCAAATATGCATTGTTGCACGGTCTACGTTGTAGACGCTAATTTACACCTTTCCAGACGGTGCAAAAATTTTCATTGTGTAGCAATGATTAGATTAATGATTGAATGACAAATATGGATAATGACCATATCCCTGTTTACAGCACAAAATCGATAATTCAGAAAATCAGAAACCGAAGGCATACAAAATCAGGATAAAACAGGAAGCAAAGCAAACAAACAAAAACCTCCACCATATGAAAAGAAGCGAACTCCCGACATGGGAGTGAGATCAGGTGCCCAGGAAGAGTAAGCATCTCTTGCTTGCATGCAACACCCGCCGCTTCAATTCGGTAGAACTGTCACATCCGATTACTTCCATTTCGGAAGACATAGAGTACAATCTTTGGTTGGATGGTTCAAATGGTCTATGACAGAATATCATCCACCATTCTGGAGAGTGGGACATCATAGTGTATGACGAGTTCCCCATATCGACCGTAGAACTTCCTCAGGGACGATGTTAGTAGGTCACAAACATATCCCTGACTGAGAAGCTTATCTGAAAGACG
Organism: Pinctada fucata; assembly: GCA_028142955.1. Lineage (NCBI taxonomy): Eukaryota > Metazoa > Mollusca > Bivalvia > Pterioida > Pteriidae > Pinctada > Pinctada fucata. The sequence continues at coordinate 40,685,228 of AP027108.1, read as the reverse complement.
CCTAGCTCTCAGAACAAAATCCGTATATTTGGTACTTGCTCTGGCATAGCGTATCAACTGAGATATGAACACGCCATAAGCAGGCGATGAAGGGATGTTGCTACTCAGAAAAGGAAAGTTTGTAATGCTGGGATTGAAGTCGTCACGTTTGTCATAGACTTCAAGTAATGATTGAATAATTGACTGAGTCATTGATTGACTACCATGAGTAGTTTTCCTTAGCTAGCAGCGAAGAACTATTTAATCATTGGTGATGATTGTTTGATGGCCTAACAATTGCCATCCAACAAGTGGGCTATTCAACTGCTCCTCGGGCTACGCCCTCGGAGACAGTAGAATAACCCTTACTTAATGAATTTATTTAATTATTTATCTATTTATTCATTTATTTATTTGGCACATATTCAAATGACATTTGGTCCCTCCCTACAAGCTAACTTATACGATATATCACAAATCAACTCGCATCGCTTCTAGTGCTTTGTCATAATGCATATTACAGGGCTACTGTAGACGTGGTTATTTTCGCTGGGGGAAATTTCGCGATTATAACATCTAGACGTTTCGCGTGGGGAAATATTCGCTATAAAAGTGTCTGTCCCATAGTAAGAATGCAGCGGGGATATTTTCGCGCGGGGTAATTTTCGCGAAATACCTTAAAGTAACAATGATCTCCAAAGAATATATAAGATATGACCTGTATATTCATTACATTGTGATACAAGAAGACTTAGTATTATTTTGTTTAATTTCAAATTAGGTTTATATCCTATCATACTTAAACACAGCAGCATGCATGATTCAAACATATAGAGTAAAAATGTTGATGTTAGTATGTGAGTTCAGTCGGATGGAGAACGACTACAACGGTCGCACAAAAGAAAGATGAATCTCATTGACACATGCAGAGCTCCACCAAGATAAGCTAAATTGTCATACCTGCTGCGCTCTGCGTCATTACCATCTTTTTGATAAGATGCGGACTACACTTTGATTCCAAAGCTAATAGAAATAACTCTTTGTCGTGCCTAGATGACGCGATATCCAAAAGAATATTGGCTCGATTTATGCGTAAGCATTCACAAGTGACACGGTCATGATCAGCTGTTCGGATGGTCTTCGACTCGTACATGGAATCAGCGATGACGTTTGGATTCAGTTCATCTATTAATAGATCTTTGTGTTTTATGACGTCAGCCCAAGTCAGCTTTAATGTTGAGGGGTCTTGTGCTGCAATCCAGACAATATGGATAGATTACATGGAATATACATCTGCTTTGGGTTAAATCTTTATCTATAGATATAAGGTTTTTATATACGGATCATAGTACGGAAGTGTTCCCACTCTTTTACCTTCTTGAAGAAAATTTTTAACCAATTTCAATGCACAAGACAGTTGTTTATATAATAAGTATTATATAAAGATAGACTTATATGCCAATCGTTTAAATAAAACAAAGGTCTTCGTGGAACGTGAATGCATCTTTGTTAGTAGAACAGTGTAATGTAGAAATGGATCATCATCTAATGAACAGAGTTTTCCTGGTTGTTTGCTTAAATCTAAAAGCCAGACTCATTTTCCAAGACACTGAGATCAGGGGCTCAAACAAAATACAAGACCATAAAATGATATAATCATATAATATAATGGAACAAATTAACTCTCTATCAGTTATACATGTACTTTCAGAGAATTGGTGTTCAAAAGATTACATCATAGAGTTAATATATATGCATAGAAGAAAATAACCACATCCTTTTTTCAATGAACCTTGGGGTCAGGGGTTCAAACAATATCAGGTGCACATCTAGACCACAGACTGACAATAATGCAAAAAGAAGTATCTTTCTATCAATTATGCTTTCTGAGAATTGGCGCTCACAAGATTACACAGGGTTATATAAGAGAAAATGACCACACCCATTTTCCAAGACCCTGGGGGGTCAGGAGCTCAAACAAATATCAGATGCATATCTAGACCACAGACTGAAAACAATGCTAAAATAATTATCTTTCTATCAATTATACCTTCTGAGAATTGGTGCTTTCAAGATTATATAGAGTTATATCGGAGAAAATGACCACGCACATTTTCCAAGACCCTATGGATCAGGGGCTCAAACAAAATATCAGGTGTACAACCAGACAACAGACTTTTAATAATGCTAAAATAATTATCTTTCTATCAAATATACTTTCTGAGAATTGGTGCTCTCAAGATTACATAGAGTTATATAGGAGAAAATGACCACGCCCATTTTCCAAGACCCTGGAGGTCAGGGGCTCAAACAAAATATCAGGTGCCCAACTAGACCATAGACTGAGAATAATGCAAAAACAATTATCTTGCTATCAATTATACTTTCTGAGATTGGTGCTCACAATATTATATACAATTATATAGGAGAAAAAGACCACACCCATTCCCCGAGACCCTGGGAGTCAGGTTCTCAAACAAAATATCAGGTTCACAACTAGACCATAGACTGAGAATAATGCAAAACCAATTATCTTTCTATCAATTATGCTTTCTGAGAATTGGTGCTCACAAGATTACATAGAGTTATATTGGAGAAAATGAACACGCCCATTTTCCAAGACCATGGGGGTCAGGGGCTCAAACAAAATATCAGGTGCACAACTAGACCATAGACTGAGAATAATGCAAAAACAATTATCTTGCTATCAATTATACTTTCTGAGAATTGGCGCTCACAAGATAGAGTTATATAGGAGAAAATGACCACACCCATTTTCCAAGAGCCTTGGGGTCAGGGGCTCAAACAAAATATCAGGTGCACAACTAGACCATAGGCCCATTGTTATGCAAAAAGAATTTATTTTGTACTTTACACAGATTCAGAGGATTTGCGATCACAAGAAAAGTTTAACGGGCGGACAGACACACAGGCAGACGGCCGGACACGGGACGCCGGACACAGGGCGATCGCATAAGCTCGACTGGTCTTTGGCCAGTAGAGCTAAAAACCAATGTCATAAATACATTATTGTAATACATATAATTAAACAGCATGCTCTTAAAATTCATCTTTCAAATATTTAAGTGATATGAACTGCTTCATCTATTTTATTACAAGCACAGAAAATAGATATAAGTACATGTACTTCACTTTCATATTTTGAAGCAGAAGACATTCGAATTTGTTTGCGCCTAAAAAACAAAATTATCAAGTCTTAAAAACGAAAGCAAATTAATTTTCAAAACTTAATTTGATAAACGTTTCTCGTTACGATTACTCGAAATAAAGATACCTTGCACAGCTAGTTTGCTTTGTAACCTCTTCCATAATTCTACAGTGAGACCAGAATCTTCCTTGTTTGCTATCTCCAGGAATCTGACGCAAGCATCAGAACAATTTTCATTGGATAAAACACTCTTGATAATTATGTCATTTTTTCGATAAGATGTTGTTGCTGATTGGATGTCGAGCTCTGCCTTGGTGTCCAGTAGAGAGCTTTCTTTTAATTGGTCATTAATGTTATCTGATACTAATACTTCCCTTGCCAAAAATGCATAGTTTGTTCTGACCATCATTGATGCATCATCTGAAAAGTGCATGCACATATTAATACCGATTGTAAGAGCTGTACACAATATTTATTCAAGAACCTTATTTTAGAAAGGGTTGATGCAGATACCAAAGTTGATGTATGAAATAAAGAGCCTCCGACTGTTTTGCTTTTGTTAAATATAATCATGCCATTGGGAATATAGTATATGATGTAAGAATAGAGATGATAAAAGAGGTTTCATAATAAATGCACATATGAAATATTAAAGCCCTACCACTTACCAATTAAAAGATATGGCCAATCTCAAATTCTGTGATAAATAGGTCACATATCTAGGTCAAGGTCACAAGGTCAACAATTATAGTATGAATGGAAAGGTCTCTTACATTTCAGTCGCGTCATATACGCTATTCCGTTTTTTACACTGTACTCATTTGGATATTATTCATTCAGATAGCGTTTTCCTTCTTGTTTCCAATGTTATCTAATTTATCTTTTTATTATTATTATTTATTCATCCTTTTTTTTTGTTAATGAATCATGGATACGCCTCTGTATATTTGTTTTATTTCATCATGTTAATATTTGTAAATGTTACTGTCCTGTTCACTAAATCCAGAGCACCCTGTTTGGGCGATTTATTCTGTCGTCTGAAGAATTTTGCCATAAATTATTGTTTCCGAGAATTGACCTCCTTTAGTCGTAACAGGAAATTAACATCAACTTACCCTATCAGCTGCCTCCAAACCGCAATATGAAAAAATAAAATGTCTACGGGAAATTCCCATGTTAATTTCAAGCCGCCGCCATATTGTTCTCCGTGTCAACAATAGTAAACAGTGACGTCAAAGCCTCCGACGTCACACATTTTTAGTGATTTTACTATGGAAAATCCCCGTAGACTTTTTATTTCCCGTCCTATTTCTAACTTAGCTAACGCACAGACAAAAATATGGCATTTTCTGTTACGACTAAAGGAGTACTATAAAATTGATATCTTTTTGGAAGATGACATTATCATATTTTAGAGAAAACCGGGAAAAAAGGGTGCTCTGGAATTAGTGAACAGGACAGTAGGTATGCCTTACTTGATGGAGTATTCTTTTTTTTTTTTTTGAAAACAGATTTTAGGTTCAGGTTTGACTTTCGTTCCATGAATGTATTGAGTAGATTCATAACCATTCGAAATATTTTCTCAAATTGTAGTTCTTTGTCTCTTTTGCGTCTCTTTTTGTGGATGTCTGCTCCGTGTTTTTTTGCACTTGGTGTTTTTGGAGGTTTGCTGTGGGTGCTGCAATCGAGAATTGTTGGAGATCATTTGTTTCATTCAATCTTCGTCTACACAACAATTAGGAAGGTGAAAAGGTTCCGCTCATTATTTTTCCTATTCTGATCACGTAACGGATATTCCTGTGTAAAATATTTTATATTCATATCAATTGTACTAAAGGGTAAGGAAGTATTTGTAATTAAAACTTCCTTGAGCACAATATGATATCCACAAAGCGATTACATGAATAACTTCCTTTATTACGCACCTGAAACAGTACTTGATCTCCTGCTCAAATCATCTGTAAATATAGTCATATCAAATTAATTAGTTTAAAGAGTTTGATATGTGGTGATGGTTCATTTGTCGGATTGTTCCGTATGTTTCATTTTTGGTATTGGAAATAGGTTGTTGTTAAACATGTTAAATGTATTACTGGTGTGGTCATTAATATTATGTCATTTGGGGGGGGGGCGCAGATAAAGGCCCAAAATGGACAAGAAACGCCAAATACAACGTTAAACACACATAAACCAACGAAAACAAAGTGGCCATCTGTGTCGAATTAGGACGGTCATCTGCCACGTTGGTACAAGGGCTGATTGATATGTCATGAGCCTAGGTTGTCTGGAATGCAAAAGGTGCTCTGCTTATAGATTATATCCAAAAAGGAAATCAATCAATGGCACATACTATGACAAATATGGATAATGACCATATCCAAATACATATTACAAAATCGATAATTCGGAAAATCATAAATCGTATGGCATACAAAATCAGGATAAAACAAGAACCAAAGCAAACAAACAAAAACCTCCACCATATGAAAAGAAGCGAACTCCTAATATAGGAGTGAGACCAGTTGCCCATGAAGAGTCAGCATCTCCTGCCTGCATGCAACACCCGTCACTTCAATTCGGTAGAAATGTCACATCAGGTTTCGGAAGATACAAGTATATTCGGTGGTTGGATGGTTCGAATGGTCAAAGACCGAATATTATCCACCATTCTGGAGAGTGGGACATCATAATGTATGACGAGTTCCCCATATCGACCGTAGAACTTCCTCAGTGACGAGGTTAGTCGGTCACAAACGAATCCCTGACAGCTTATCCGAGAGAAGCCTAGCTCTCAGAACAAAATCTGTATATTTGGTATTTGCTCTGAAATAGCGTATCAACTGAGATATGAATACGCCCTAAACTGGCGATGAAAAGATGTTGTTACTCAGAAAAGGAAAGTTTGGGATTTTGAAATTGAAGTCGTCACGTTTGTCATAGAGTGAGGTGTTCATGTGACCAACAGTGTCGTATGACAATATTATGTCCAGATAGGATGCTGAATCATTTGTTTCTGTAGTTTCGTTGACTTCATGCTCCGAATGATAATTTCTGCTTTAAGATAATCCGCGAATTTTGGATCATTGATTGACAGTATATCGTCTATGCAATTGTAAGTGAAGTTTAAGTTAGAAGCTACATATCTGTTCCCTTCAGAGACCAAAGATTGAATGAATTCATTTTCGTACGAGTAAAGAAATATGTCGACAAGGAGTGGGGCACAATTGGTTCCCATTGAAATTTCGACAAATTGCTGGAAGACCTTTCCTCCAAACACAACAAAAACGTTGTCGATTAAGAAGTTTAACATCTGAATAATAGCTGCTTCAGTGTACTTATTTTTAGAATCGGACTTTTCTTTAACAAAGAAGGTTTTGCAATAATCAACAGCAATAGATTTATATTTGCGATTTGACTAACATGCATGACCATTTCATAATAGTTTCAATTTAAAATTAAAAAAAAAACAGTTATTACTCATAGATGTATTGACAACTGAAATTCTACCTTGGCAGCTGTTAGAATGAGTATTAATTCTTATAATTTATTATCATTATACTATAGTTATTAAGATACGCTTTCACGATTATGTAAATAGGCACTCCTACCCTGTTTTAGAATATATCTGATATAATAAGACAAAATAATTTAAAACATTTGTATACTTCCAACTTAAATCACTCTTTACGTACATATACCGCTACCGTAAGCACTGGACTTTGTTGTCGATTCGCCTGAAATATGAAAAAAAAACTTTCTGTACAATCACTTAAATGAGAAAAAAAAATCCTGACGACAATCTCAACAGCAATCATAATAGAGCACCAAATTGAGCATCGATGGACCCCTAGCAACCTAGAGGTGAGAACAGATGCCCAGGAGGAGTAAGCATCCCCTGTTTGGCTAGCCGCACCCTCAGTCAATGTCCACGTACGAAAATGAAAACGATATCCAAAAACATACACTATCTGAGGTTATGTCTATATAGAAAGTGCGACCATGTCAGGGAAAATCATTCAAAACACTTACTGTCAAAACTACTCAAATTCAGACAACAAGGTATGTGGCTAAAATAATTTAAAATGACTAGGCTTCGGAATATCAGATGCATAGCAGGCGTTGCTTACCTGAGGGGGAATATGTGTTGGAGCATAGTCACAGGATAAGTTCTACATGTATATATAGGAAGACATTCTAAGGTCATTTAGATTATAAAATAAAGGTTTTAAGACAAGATAAAAAGGGTACATGTATCCCCGACAGGACTCTGTTCAGCGCCAACAGGAAATAAGTAAAACACCCAAATACCAAACAAAATTTTCGACCTTTGAGATTACTGATGATACATTCTGCCTATATGCTTATGTAGCACATTTAGTTATTATGATAGTATATATATTTCAATATGAAAAAATAAACACTCAAGACTTCAATAAAACCAATGAGAGTAATGGTCAACCGGTACCGACTTAGAACAGTCTCGAAGAGTTTAGTATTTGTAATCTTTTAAATATTGTATTTAGCATGGTTGGGTTCATTTTGTTTCACTTTTGTTGGAAATAGGTTTTTGTAGGCTGTTATATCCAGAAAATAATATAATTTTTCCTTCTGGGAAAACTAGAAGGAGAAATCATGACCGATACATGTGTCTGGAAAATATGACTAAAATCTGTATAGAAAAAAACTAGTATAGTTACATGTATGAACACTTCCTACTTGCGACTCATAGTTTAAAAGAAATATTTCTTTAAACATGTTAAATTGGAAACAAAGTGAGTGACCTTAAAATGGTCGCATTCTGGTTTTGAATCTGTTTCAAAACTTTTCTCTTACATGAACGATATAACATGACAAATATAGACAATGACCATATTCCAATACACAGTACAAAATCGATAATTCAGAAAATCATAAACCGAAGGCATACAAAATCAGGATAAAACAGGAACAAAGCAAACAAAGTAAAACCTCCACCATTTGATAAAAGCTAACTCCAAATATGGGAGTGAGACACGGTACCAAGAAAGAGTAAGTATCTCCTGCTTGCATGCAACACCCGTCGCTTCAATTTTTAGAAAAGATCTGAATCCAACGGGAAAATAGACTGACAAAACGAAAACAAAACTCATGATATTTGACAAATTACCTTCCTTTTTTGTCTCGTCGTCCATCTCCAGTTTGAAAGAAATTCTGAAAAAAGATAGTATGACTTCCTGTAACAAAAATTATTTCATCTTTGTTCATCACGAACACTTGGATAGAAATACTTTAATGAGATCAAAAGTACTCTACACTTGCTCTACCCAATCGAGACGATTAAAATTTCTTAAATTCATGGACAAAATTTAACATTTTCCGTTTTGCACATTATAACGAAATAGCCCGAAGTGGGGTTTTTTGCTATAAATTATGATAATGGCCTATGAAAATGCGCATCCTGGTCTTAACTTTGTTATCCATCATCGATAAATGATTAGACGTCCCAAATACTAATTAATTCGAAACTTAGTTTGTATAATGTCCAATGCGTTTATCCTTTTTCATACGCTCGTTTTAAGATGGGAAGAATAATGGTATGGCGATGTCAGTCCGTTCATCTGTCCCCTTGTATTCAAGATCAAACCATTTGAGCTAGGAACATCAAAGTTTTCATATAGATCGATTGGGTTTAGCGAAAAAAAATATTTCCATTTGTTTTCAATGTCGGGGGTCATTTAAGGGTTAAAAATAGATTTTTTTTTTTGGTGAAAATACTTTCTAAATTCAAAATAAATTCAAACTTTCTATACTTGCAGTAAAAGGCATGATGTTTCACATGAATAGTTTTCATATCCGCATATTTGAGAAATGGTAAGCTTGAGGGGAAACGGGGTCGTACATGCCCACGTTTGTAAGTTCTGTAGGTATTGTAAACAAGATAGAGACCAAACCTTTTGAGCTAGCAACTTCAAATCTGACATGTAGAGTGGTCTTGACAGGTATAATGTCATTGTCATTTTGGGGGATTAAATGGCATTCTTGGTGAATGTTTTGAAACTTTGTACTTGTGCTTATAGGAAAAGGCATGATCTTTCAAATATGAAGCTTGGGTTTCACATCTTTTTTCGAATATGAGAAATTTTACATAAGGAAGCGATGAACAAAATCAAATATAATAACAAAATCTAGCAATATTTTCATGGAATGTACATTTGATCAAACTCTAGTAATAGAAATCATGAAATTTAGGAAAATCTTACACAGCAGAGTTACTTCCCCTTTGGGACGGTATCTGACGTAGATTAATTGTGTTGTCATCAAATTCTATGGAAACAGTCCCTAAACTCTAGAAAATGACGGTACAAAATCGTCGTAATCATTTCCATGACGTCGTATGGTTTTACGTCTCAAATGGAACATAACTCTGTATTCAACAAGGACTCAATACAGATAATCAAATGTGTCGCTAGAATATTTCATAAAAATAGGAACAAGATCAAATTGAGCTTTTAGTAATTGAGATCTAGATATAATCGAAAAGATCCGAATTTGTGAAGCTCACACAAGCAGGGTCTAGAGAAAATCTAGTAGATCACAATTATTCAAGATGATACAAACGGGGTTGTAGGATTTAACAACTAGATAAAAAAGATTCAAGCTCATACAGAAAACAAAATGGAATCTAGGGATAATAAAAATGATCAAGATTTGTCAAGGTGACAAACATAGGATACAGGTGAAATGTATTGCTAGAAAAGCTCACACAAATGAAATTAGCAGATAATGTATAGTTGGAAAAGCTCCTAAAATAAGGGCTATTATTTATAACATAGATGTAACTTAATAAAGTTCAAACAATGGAAATCTAAAAATACTTACATGCCTTGGAGTTATTCAGGCAAAACTTTTCTCATCTCCGTTTTAACCCAAACTTCTTCAAGTGAAAATCCGTTATAAAGATCTAAAACAGCTGAATGAAAAACCGATGAAGGAAGTAAAATTATGATGTATATCTCATTATGATGAGTCAAATATGTGTAACAAAAAGTAAGTGTTATTATACGAGAGCTTATTTACACATGCACTCGAGCAGTGTATAGATTTCACTATGAGGATATATAATTCAATTTCTATTTGATACTTTTAAAGTTCGCAATGATTTGCTATTGATTTTTTTATCAAACTATCTTATATCAGTGCTTGATATGGTTATTTCCTCATTTCCAATCAAATCAATTTTCTTTTCTTTTTTCATACCTGTATGTTCAACTTATTTGTAGTACATTTTTGTAAATAGTTGAATCCTACGAAAGCACCTAAGTACTATGAATGGGTAATGTTTCATATTTTGATCTCCAAAGCTAAATTACTAGTAATCTTGAGACTACCAGTAAATTGTAACCATATGGCCTCTCCCCCACAATATTTATGGTGAATAATTATTTTATGTTGGGGAATTTGCATACTGTAGAAAGAGTGATAACTCTAAACTAAATAGATGCATTTGTAAGAACACAAAAGTAAATTAATTCCCTTACATGAAAAAGGGATGATGTTAATATTAATTCACATAAAGATAATTTTGATACAAGATTAGAAACAGATTCATGAAATCTCACTTAATGATTTTATCTTAAGATTTTAAGGGAAATATTTTCTCAACTTTAATATGTTTTATTGTAATATTGATTTTTCAATACTGGGAAAGTCCAGAGATTGATAAGAACTTAATTACAAATTGGTTTTATCTATGAGTTGGAGAAATAATTATCAATTATACACGTGAAGTACCAGCATATTGAGTGTATCTACGTACAATCCCTCATAATTTCAGATGCTTTTGAAGAGTTGTAGACAACCTTATCTTTGAGGGATGAACACGAAATTATCAAGAAATATGTCCATCATATTGTGCAATTCCCCTCCCTTGTTTAAATACAATTTGTCATTTTTCAATTGTTAGATTACTTTCTCGCATGCTATGGATTCTGTTAAACAATGTTTCGTGAAATAAACTTTGTTAAAATTCCAACGATGTTTTCTGTCAACAACAAAGAACTGCACATCAATTAATCACACAACGCGAAGTACGAAGTATGGCTAGTAAGCCCGCATCGGCTTACATAAATATTCTGGTGCCGTCGACCTACACGAATCGGAGAAAATAGAAATCATGGATTTTTATCAGAAAACGGAGATTGAACTGAACTCAGTCAAAGTGAGAGGTAGGACACAACTTTATTTCTCAACGTACTTCCAGATCGGTTGACCATGTAAAAACATTTTTTTCTTCTTGTCTTTAAGAATTTGCTGGACAGAAAGCGTTTAGAACATTTATTTTGAAAAATTCAAAATCAAAAAATGACTAATTATGACAAAAAAGTGTCACTTCAAATGACTAATATAGACCAAGACTGTCAGACAACGAACGTTGATGTAAATTTGGGTTCGGGTAGTTCTAAAAGTTTTTCTTTGTCAAAGAACACAAGTTCTAGTTCCTCAAAATTTGGTAGTTTATCGGACAATGGTGATGAAGCAATGAAATGGATAGCTCATCAAGTGAAAGGTCTTCAAACAGCTATTTCAGTCCCTTTGCTTCAGGTAGTTAGGTCGTTTGAAGGTGATTCTTCACAATTTAAGGAGTTGGTCAAAGAAATTGAAAAGTACGCACATATGGCGAGACTCGATAATACGGACATACCGAGAATAGTTCTTATGACTTGCACGGGCACTGTTGGTGATTTTGTCAAACGGTATTTAGAGGAAATTGAGTCAGAGGGCAAAATTCCAGAGTGGTCAAATCTCAAAAGGTTGATGTAAAAGCGATATGCTGAAATTACTGATAATCAGAGAGCTATGACTGAGCTTCGTAAAATTAAACAAACTCCCGAGGAAAGTGTTCAGTTGTATTCAGAGCGTTTACTCCGTTTGGCTGAAGATGCATACACTGCTCCTTTTGATGAAACAGAATACGCCTTTATTCAGAAACAATTGGTTGACATTTTCTGTGACGGTCTGTTTTATGATTACTTGCGAATGAGAGTTCTGAGATGTGATCCAAGAGGGTATGATGAGGCAGTTGAAATTGCAATGAAGGAGCAAAATTTACGAAAACGTTTTAATTTGAGGTCAAATACACAGAATGAAAAACTCACAAATGATGAAAAGCCAGATTTGGCTGTAAATTCTAGTAATCAAAAATGTTTTAAATGCAATTGTACAGGACACACTGTTTGGGAATGTCCCCAGCGCGTAAATAAACAAAGTATTAAACCGACTCTCGATTATTCAGACCCTGAATCCGATGAAAACGGAGAAGTTTCTCCTACTAAACGTAAAAAGTCATTAGATGAATGTGAAAACACCCTACCTAAACAGAAACTGGGAAATACCGTTCCCGTTAAAAGTTCGGAAGGCTTCAAACACATCTATAATCAAGTACAAGGTCAGACAAAGTCAGAACACACTAATAGAACTAAAACAAAAGAATGCTGGCTATGTCACGCGAAAGGTCACTATATACGGAATTGTCCTAATCGCCGATTTCCGGATAGACACAGAGTTCTTAATGACTCACATGACAGGTATTTACGGCGATTGTCCCACAAACAAAATCAGGGAAACATCAAGGCTCTCTTCAAAAGGAAGCCGTTGAAGAGAGCAAACAAAATGCTAAAATGAAAAGATATAATGAAAGTAAGAAACCCGTATTCCAATTAAGTTTAGCTGGAAACCCTAGCTCCTGTATAATAAAGATAGGTAAGATGAGATACCGAACTTTGGTAGATACTGGCGCTGAGGTTTCCATCATGAATAAAAAGGCTTTTGATCGATTAACACCAAAACCAAAATTATTGCGCGTTGATAGAAGTTTACGAGCGGTAAATAGTGCGCCTATTGAAGTGTTAGGACGGACAACACTTAACTTTTCGATAAACGGACTGAAAATGTCTCAAAACTTTTACGTGGTAGACACGCTAAATAAAAACTTCATATTAGGAAGAGATTGGCTAAAGGAATACGGTGTTCGTCTTTACTTCGACTTAGGAATGCTAAGAATTGGACAAACGTATGTGAAACTGGATGAAGATATTAACATTTCATCGATTTTGAGGCTCAATAAAAAGATGAAGATCGAACCACAGACAGCGATTATATGTCACGTTAAGTTACAGAAAGGCTTCCAAATGTCAGATTCAAGGCTTCTAGAGGTCACGAATCTTGACCCCGGATGTATCTTAGAAGAACCTGGACTCACAATTAAGGAATCCGTGAATACAGTCAGGTCGCCGAACAAAGTACCTATTATGATTGTGAACGAGACAAACAAATGTTACCGTCTCAGAAGAGGAAGCGTAGTAGGAAGGGCTCGACCTTTGACCCCACAAGAAATTTACGCTTTCAATGAAGAAGAACCAATGGAGGTTGATGAACTAAAGCCAATAACGACGGATTTTGAGGATCTTTATGTACCCGAGGACAAGCGCCAAGAAGTGGTAAAACTTCTAAAGAAAAACACGGATCTTATAGCTAAGTCAGATTCGGATCTTGGTGGAACAAAGACAGTACAAATGAAGATAAACACAGGAAAGCACCCTCCAATTAAGAACAGACCGTATAGGACCCCTCTAAACAAACGACAAATTGTTGACAAGGCGATCGATGAGATGCTGGATGCCAAAATAATCCAACGATCACAATCTCCCTGGTCATTTCCTTTAGTTGTGGCGAAGAAAAAGGACGGCAGTGAGAGAATGTGTGTTGATTTCAGAACACTGAACAAAATTGTTCGACCGATATCTTACCCGCTTCCTTTAATCGATGACATCTTGTCACTGATAGGAAATGCTAAGTATTTCACTACATTGGATTTAAGGCATGGATACTGGCAAGTAACGTTAGACGAAAGTAGCAAGGAGAAGACAGCGTTCGCGTGTCATCGAGGTCTATTTGAATTTAACAGGATGCCTTTTGGTCTGAGTAATGCCCCTGCGGTATTCCAGGAACTTATGAATATTGTTCTACAAGGATGTGAGGGATTCGCTATGGCGTATTTAGATGACATTTTGATTTTCTCTCAAGACGACCCGAAGCAGCATATAGGGCACATTCAAGAAGTATTTAACCGACTGAGACAACATAACCTCAAGCTGAAGCTGAAGAAATGCGCTTTCTTTAAGGAAGAGACAGAATATTTAGGGTTTGTAATCAACAAAGATGGTATTGCTCCAGATCCAAAGAAAGTTGAAGCCGTCAAAAACTTACCAGCTCCGAAGAATGTCAGAGAAATTCGAGGATTCATCGGAATGTGCAGTTATTACAGAAGATTTGTTCCAAATTTCTCGAAGATAGCAGAACCTTTGATCAATTTAACCAAGAAATATGCAAGATTTAAATGGACTCAGGAATGCCAAATCGCTTTTGATTATCTTAAGGAAAGTCTAACTGTAGTACCACTCCTTGCATATCCAGATACCAACAAACCATACGTCTTATATACGGACGCGAGTAATAACTGTGTAGGGGCGTGCCTTACTCAAGAAACAGATGAAGGAGAGGAAAAACCTATCTATTTCTTATCGCACAAACTAAGTCACACGCAGACGAAATGGTCCACTATTGAGAAAGAAGCTTTCGCTATCCATTACGCACTTCAGAAGTTAGACCATTATTTACGTGGAGCTCAATTCACAATCAAGACTGATCACAAACCCCTGAAGTACCTCTTAGATTCACCAATGCAAAACAAGAAAATACAACTATGGGCATTAAGTATTGCAGGATACAACTGCAGGATCGAATACGTCAAAGGTGAAGATAATCACTGTGCGGATCTTCTGTCCCGTATACCGCATCCTAAGACGAACGAAAAGTGCAATGAATCCGGAGAAGAGCCTGATATTGACGATAGAACATTTGATATAGGGGTACTAAATTCAAATGAGTTCAACCCGAGAGACTTTGCAAACTGTCACGTTGAAGATCGACAAGATATCACAAAAGCTGTTTCAGATTTATCTGAGGAGTTCAACTTGAAAGAAGAACAGGAAAAAGACCAAGAAGTCGTGAGAATAAAGAACAGACTAAGAAAAGGAACAGCCACGAAAGCTGAACAGACACACTACTTCGAGGACAAGGAAGGACTATTTTATTACCTCTCTCAGCCGGACTCTGAGGATCCAAAGCTAAGACTGTATATACCTCAAGATATGGAGACAGTCGTCCTCAGGCAGTACCATGATCAACTCGGTCATATGGCTGTAGATAAGACATACGATTCCATTCGTCTTAAGTATTTCTTTCCGAATATGTACAAGAAAATTCACGCTTATGTAGAGAAATGTGTCACATGTCAGACAAGAAGTTCCAAGAAATCAAAACCTCCTATCAAGGAAACCGACATACCTCCTTACCCTTTCGCAAAGATTGGCTTGGATTTATCTGGACCATATCCGACTACATTATCTGGGAACAAATACATTGTCTCCTTTATAGACATATATTCTGGATGGCCAGAAGCTTTCGCCGTGCCTGACAAGTCTGCAGATCGAATCGTACATCTTATTTTAGAAGAAATTTTCCCGAGATTTGGCTGCCCCCTGGAAATTATCTCGGACAATGGAACGGAAAACGTCAATAGGAAAGTACAGGAAACTTTGGACACGATGAACATTCATCACATCAAGACATCGTACTACAGTCCCCAAGCAAATGGTAAAGTCGAAAGATTTCACCGAACTCTTCATGACGTCATGTCTAAGAAAATTCAAGAAGACGTCCAAACGTGGGATTTGTACTTGAATCAGACACTAGCCGCCATTAGGTTTCATGTCAATGAATCATCGAAGTTTTCTCCATACTTTCTCCTATATAACAGAGACGTTGTACTTCCACTGGACACCATTTTAAAGCCAAGACGTAGATATGTGGGGGAAGATCAACATCAAATCGCTCTTCAACAGCAGCACAAATCGTTTACATTGGTTCATCGAAACATGAAAGAAGCTAAAAAGAAACAGAAAAAGTACGCAGACAAAAACAGTAAGGAGGAAAACTTCCAGATTGGAGACCCCGTATACATAAGGAATCACAGAAGAGATAACAAGCTTGATGTTAAGTGGCAACCGTACTTTCGAATTATTGATCAAACAGGACCACTTTCATTCATAGTGAAAAATCAGCTTGATGGTAATACGACAAAGGCACATGCTCGACATCTTAGACCTGCAAAGATTGATGAATGGAAAATTCCGAGGGACTCTGAAGGGAATTTATTACGTAAAACGACGTACGTAATCCCGCCCGAACAATCAGACAGTGATGATAATGAACCTGTTCCTCAAGACGTTGCCATACGACACAGATTTCAAGAAAGAGAGGATTCGTCTGACGAAGATGACATTCCACTTATGGAACTTCGGAGACGACTAAGAGCTCGTGATATGCCCGATACAAGTACGGAAATGGGCGACGAAACGAATTTAAATATCGATCCTCCATCAGAGAGCTTACTAATTGCTCTTGAAAATCGCGAGGAGGAAAAGATGGAAGTAGACGCTATTTCCACGAAACCGGAAACGTGTTTCTTACATGATAAAGAGGCTTCCCAACAGAAATCTGTTGAAAAGACTCCGTCTTTTGATCCAAAGCTGCTTATGGAAAATTTATATGAAATGACAAAATACATGACTTCTAAAAACGTTAAGCTATCCCTATCCTAAATGATTAGAAAAAATGATGAATAGAGAAAGTAAACGTAAATTAGCAGTTATTAAAAGAGCGAGAGAAAGAATGATGAAAAATTAAAAAAATCAGATAAATGATTTGTTTTTTTTTAAGGATGGGAGGAAAAGGACCAACAAGAGATAAATTTTATAAAAGAAAAATGTACTGTTTTAAACTAAACTGAAAAAAAACTAGTTAAAAATGAAAATGATAAGTGATTGTTTTCCATAATAGACATAAAACTGTTGATATTATTGAAATGAAACAATTATGATAATAGTTCTTCAAAATCCCTCTCAGAAAACAGTGAACAAATACAAAAACAAAACAGAAAAAATTCAGATAATTTAAACATTTGATATAACTTGTACTTTTACAGTGCTCTTTGATCGTAATTTCTAACTGGATTTCACTGGTTTACATCAGGGTTTAATCAATATCTAGAGCTTTCATTCTGGTGGTCGTATTTCAGTTCCCGCCTCACTCTATTTCATGTCAACGCGTTAATGATATTGACCTTTATTGCCCTTTTGGCAGTGTTGGAATTTCGTCTCATGATACAGGTTCTAGCATCAGCTGATTTGTGTTTGTTTTGTTGATATTTCCCTGACAAACGACATGCTTACATATGACGCCTAACAACAATTAAAAAGTACAACTTGGCAAATATTGATTTATTCATTTATATCAGTTAAATTTTTGATTGAATCAAAATAAATGACATTGCCTGTTGATTATTTATTCATGTTAATACAAGTTAAATGAATGAATTATTGCAAAACAGATATGATTTTGGAAACTATTTGAGTTTTGGAACAGACGTCTAAATTATTTTTGTAAATTCAAAATTTTGGTCAATCAAGGGGTACAGAGAAAATCCGGTGTCATAACTACCAAGAACAATTTAGTTTGATGTGCAGATATGTTATAGCAATGAACAATAGATGCTGGTATCACTTGGAGAAATGACGATTGAAAATGCTTGATAAACAGTGTAGTTATGCAGAATATCCTTGAACTTTGAGTAGCAGCTATTACAACGGAGTCGCCTTTTGTTAAATGAGAGACAGATAAGAGTACACAGGTTAATCCAACAGACAGAAGACGGAAGCCACAATACGAAGTCCGAAGCAGTGACGTCAGGATTCTCTGTGCACGATGTTACCCGTGTGGCCGGATGTTAAACCAGCCCGTCACAATAGCAAACGGAGAGACATTCGAAGATTATGGTAGAGTGAAATCTGCCATAGGGATGTGCGATCCGTGAAGAATCCAATGCAAAGGACAATTTGACATTAATGAACTACCTTATTTGATGCTTTATAACGAGAAAGTGTATACCCCGTCGCTTTTCTGGGTACATGGCGTCATCCGGATTACGGGAAGATCTTGGTAACGTCACTAATACCAAGATGCGTCAGAGGTAGATCAACTAAGAAGAAGAAACCATGAGATGCAATTTCGTGGGAGATGATGGCGAAGACGAGAAGATGATTTAATTCTCGAACGAAAAGAAAAACATTTGATGATACGATGATAAATCCATATGGTGCAGAATTCCTTCCATGATGAAATCGAGGTCCATGTATTCGTTTAACTCGATGGAGGTTACACAGAACACGAAGAGGACCATAAGACGGAAAGGAACCATCAGATAAAAAAGGGCCCTTGCAGAAGAAAAGAAAAAGAAGTGTACAAATTATGTGTAGTGTTATTTCAGTGAAAAAAAAGCAGAGTAAATGTGAATTTTATAATGTTTTATACTTATGTATGATGATACTTGCATATATTCTATTCATGAATTTTGATTTTTGCATGATGTACATTGAACATTGATAAAACATACTATTATTTGACGTATTGGCCTTGAATAAATTTGTTACGATTTGATAATTATATCAATGACATTTTGAATGAACAATGCTGAGTTTATTATGATGATGAACATTTGGTTCACTTGATAAAGACAGTGAAAAACTTGAAATGATGACTTTAATCTGCATGTTATTTATATTTATTAACTTGATCATGATTATATATAAGATGATGCGTTTAATATATCTATATTGTGGTGTCAAGGCCATGCGTTTAGAAAATAACCAAGCAGAGATTCAAATTAAGAGAAAGAATGATGAAGTTACTAAAAAGTCAGTTATGAAGTTGAATATATTTGAATCGGATTAATGATTTTGATTATGAAAATCTTGGTTATTTTCTTAAGTGGGGGAGTATTGTAACCATATGGCCTCTCCCCCACAATATTTATGGTGAATAATTATTTTATGTTGGGGAATTTGCATACTGTAGAAAGAGTGATAACTCTAAACTAAATAGATGCATTTGTAAGAACACAAAAGTAAATTAATTCCCTTACATGAAAAAGGGATGATGTTAATATTAATTCACATAAAGATAATTTTGATACAAGATTAGAAACAGATTCATGAAATCTCATTTAATGATTTATCTTAAGATTTTAAGGGAAATATTTTCTCAACTTTAATATGTTTTATTGTAATATTGATTTTTCAATACTGGGAAAGTCCAGAGATTGATAAGAACTTAATTACAAATTGGTTTTATCTATGAGTTGGAGAAATAATTATCAATTATACACGTGAAGTACCAGCATATTGAGTGTATCTACGTACAATCCCTCATAATTTCAGATGCTTTTGAAGAGTTGTAGACAACCTTATCTTTGAGGGATGAACACGAAATTATCAAGAAATATGTCCATCATATTGTGCAATTCCCCTCCCTTGTTTAAATACAATTTGTCATTTTTCAATTGTTAGATTACTTTCTCGCATGCTATGGATTCTGTTAAACAATGTTTCGTGAAATAAACTTTGTTAAAATTCCAACGATGTTTTCTGTCAACAACAAAGAACTGCACATCAATTAATCACAAAACGCGAAGTACGAAGTATGGCTAGTAAGCCCGCATCGGCTTACAAAATCATCTTGTGATTTAACAACAGTCAATTTAACAATTTAGTCGGTAAGAAAATGAACGTTCAGGAGGAAACGGCTCAGACATGGTCAGGATTTCTGTCGCTAAATGTTTTGGGTAATGTATTTTATCGACAAGACTTTGTTGAAGTAAGAAATACAAATTAAATGTGATGTCCCTAACATGATTTTCAATGGTTGTGGAAGAAGTGGGAATTTCGAATTATCGACAAGACTTTGTTGAAGTAAGAAATACAAATTAAATGCGATGTCCTTAACATGATTTTCAATGGTTGTGGAGGAAGCGGGAATTTCGCGAATATAACATTAAGACAAGGGTAATATTCGCGATATGAACGTCTCTGTCGTTGATATAATACAGCATTGTTATTTTCGCGATGGAAAATTTTTGCGAAGTCTTCTGATTTGTGGAATACGCGAAATTTACCCGAAAACAAATTAAAACTCCCACGTTTACGGTATATTATTTATTTTGTAGTGTTCGATGCAAGGAACTCATTTTAGATTCATCGGAGCTTGAAGTCAAAGAAACTACAGAGACAAATAATCAGCATCCTATTTGGACATAATATTATCCTACGACACTGATGGTCACATGAACACCTCACTTTATGACAAACATGACGACTTCAATTTCAGCATTACAAACATTCCTTTTTTGAGTAGCACCATCCCTTCATCGCCTGCTTATGGCGTGTTCATATCTCAGTTGATACGCTATGCCAGAGCAAGTACCGATATACGGATTTTGTTCTGAGAGCTAGGCGTCTTTCAGATAAGCTTCTCAGTCAGGGATATGTTTGTGACCGACTAACATCGTCACTGATGAAGTTCTATGGTCGATATAGGGAACTCGTCATACACTATGATGTCCCACTCTCCAGAATGGTGGATGATATTCTGTCATAGACCATTTGAACCATCCAACCAAAGATTGTACTCTATGTCTTCCGAAATGGAAGTTACCGGATGTGACATTTCTACCGAATGGAAGCGGCGGGTGTTGCATGCAAGCAGGAGATGCTTAATCTTCCTGGGCACCTGGTCTCACTCTCATATTGGGAGTCCGCTTCTTTTCATGTGGTGGAGGCTTTTGTTTGTTTGCTTTGATTTCTGTTTTATCCTGATTTTGAATGCCTTCGGTTTCTGATTTCTGAATTATCGATTTTGTGCTGTATACAGGGATATGGTTATTATCCATATTTGTCATTCAAACTAAAAGGCACAGGGGTTTGTTGGCTAAAATGTGATCTTCGGTTTGTATCCTAATTTTGTTGGTTTTCAAAGATGATAGATGTAATGTTATAAACCTCTCAGCTTGCTTCCGTACTTTTATATACATATGAGTTAAAGACGATCCTGACGATAATCTCAACATCACAAGAGAGCACCAAATTGAGCATCGTCGGACCCCTACCAAGCTAGAGGTGGGACCAGGTGCCTGGGAGGAGTAAATCATCCCCTGCCATCGATATTCATGCACGAAAACGAAAACAATATATACAAAACATGCACTGTCCATGGCCATATCTATTTAGAAAGTGCTATAGCGACCAAGTCAGGGAAAAATCATAACACTTACTGTCAAACCCCTCGCGGGAAATTTTTTACGAGCTCCACACGGCAAAGGGCATAAGTGTGACACAAATGAGATAAAGATCATGACAGCAATCTCAACTACACTCACAATAGAACACCGAATTGAGCATCGACGGACCGCTAGCAAGCTAGAGGTGGGACCAGGTGCCCGTGAGGAGTAAGCATCCCCTGTTTGGCTAGCCGCGCTTGTCGTCATGCATAGGTCATATCTATTTCGAAAGTGATATGGCAACCCTGTCAGGGAAAATCATAACACTTACTGTCAAACCCCTCGCGGGGAACTTTTTTACGAACTCCACACGGCAAAGGGCATCAGTGTAAGACAATGAGAAAAAGAAGATCTCTTGATTTCTCTTGGTTTGACATCTCGACTGAGCAATAAATGCATAGTAACATATTGCAAAAATAGTTTATTTAGTCTCCATAATTTATAAAAGAGTTGTGAGCACAAGATTTACATACTAGTATAGTAAAACAGGAGAAATGACTACACCCATTTTTAAGACCCTGAGGGTCAGTGAATTTAACAGAATATTAGATGTAAAACAAGATAATAGACCGATCGTAGTATCAAAAGTATTATGTCTCCTGCATTTATCAGAAGAATTTTGAGCACTAGATTATAGAGTGATATTGGAATAAAGGCTTTAACAAATTATTATACCTCTATTTGTTGTTTCCTGTATATAAAGATATTCATTAAAACTAGCTGTAACCCGCCTGATGAGACTATTTCCCTGCAAATGATGCGTTAGTTGGGAAGACTATTTCCCTTGGGAAATAGCTTCGAAATGGGGGGAGCTACAGCGCGTGACGGTATAATAAAACAGTTAAAGTATACCATTGAGGGAGTTAGCATGATTCTGGTTTCCCGAGGGGAATAAGTGTGGTCTCGGGAAACCAGAACCATGCTAACTCCCTCAATGGTATACTTTTACTGTATAATATCAAGTGCACAACTAGACCACAAACCTATGATGATGCAAAAGGAATTCAGACTCTATCATGTATAGTGTTAGAGGATTCGTGAGCACAATAATACGTAGGCTTTTACAGGCGAAAATGATCACACCCATTTTCATCGTCTCTGGAGTCAGGTGACAAAAAGATATCAGGTGCACAACTAGACCACAGAACCATTATATTGCAAAAGGAATTAATGTTAAACGTCTTCAAATTCGATAGCGTGTGAAAATTATTAAGTCCAAAAATGTACAAAAAGACGTAGCAGAATGGGTTGGACATGATACCCGAAACGTGCATGCCTGGTCCATGCTGTAAATTTATCTGCTCTAAAATGATGCTAATGAATTTGAAGACATTAAACACATGCTACAGGACCCAAATGCGTTGAAGAGACAGACGACCAACCGAAGTTTATCGAACTTGGCTACATGTGCCATCGGGGACTCCTGGTCCACAAGCAGTGACACTCACCAAGTAGTTCAAATGTAAAACGTCTTCAAATTCGATAGCATCATCTAATTTAAGTCTGAATATAGTTTTGAATTTGAAGAGGCGTAACTATGGTGGCAAAGGAGCTGTAAGCACAAGATTACTTACCAATGACAAATATGGATAATGACCATATCCCTGTATACAGCACAAAATCGATAATTCAGAAAATCAGAAACCGAAGGCATACGAAATCAGGATAAAACGGAAACCAAAGCAAACAAAGAAAAACCTCCACCACATATAAAGAAGCGAACTCCCGATATGGGAGTGAGACCAGGTGCCCAGGAAGAGTAAGCATCTCCTGCTTGCATGCAACACCCGCCGCTTCAATTCTGTAGAACTGTCACATCCGGTTACTTCCATTTCGGAAGACATAGAGTACAATCTTTCGTTGGATGGTTCAAATGGTATATGACAGAATATCATCCACCATTCTGGAGAGTGGGACATCATACTGTATGACAAGTTCCCCATATCGACCGTAGAACTTCCTCAGTGGCGATGTTAGTCGATTACAAACATATCCCTGACTGAGAAGCTTATCTGAAAGACGCCTAGCTCTCAGAACAAAATCCGTATATTTGGTACTTGCTCTGGCATAGCGTATCAACTGAGATGAAGGGATGTTGCTACTCAGAAGTTGAAGTCGCCACGTCTGTCATAGAGTGAGGTGTTCATGTGACCATCAGTGTCGTAGGACAACGTATGTCCAAATAGGATGCTGAATTATTTGTCTCTGTAGTTTCTTTGACTTCAATCTCTGAAGGATAGATACTGCTCAGGTAATCCGCGAATTTTGGATTATTGGTGGACAACACATCGTCTATGTATCTGTAAGTGAAGTTGAAGTCAGAAGCTAAGTATCTTTTCCCTTCAGAGACCAAAGATTGAATGAATTCAGCTTCCTACGAGTAAAGGAAAATGTCGGCAAGGAGTGGGGCACAATTGGTCCCCATTGGAATTCCGACAATTTGCTGGAAGACCTTTCCTCCAAACACCACAAAAATGCTGTCGATCAGGAAGTTTAATATCTGAATACCAAGTGTAATGCAACATTCTATTATACTTTCAGAGGAGTTGAGAGCACAAGAATACTTAACGGACGGACGAACAGATAAATTTGCAGCATGGATCAGATCTGCACGTTTCGGGTACTTAACCCTCATCAGTGATCTTCAATCTAAACATTGTAATACGGTCAAAGAGTGCAAAAGTTACTATTTCCAAAAATGTACCGAGAGACGTAGCAGGATGAGTGGGATATGATTCTACGGGTCCCACGTTTTAGAAACTTCAAGAAAGTTTGAAAACAGAAATTTTCGAATGCATTGAAGAAACGATCAACCGAGGTTGGTCGAACTTGGCTACATGTTCCCTCGGGGACTCCTAGTCTACCAGTTGTGACACTCACCAATAGCATCATTTTAGAACAGATAAATTTGCACCATAGACCAGATATGCGCGTTTCGGGTATATAACCCTCGTCAGTGAACCTCAATCTAAATAATGTAAAAATATTTCACAGAATTGTTGCTTATGACCCACGGATGAGTCTTGACCTTGGTCAAAGGTCTAGATTACAGAGCACTTGACGGGAAAAACTTCGTTAAGGCCATTTCTTTTTACTTTTTTTGACTGTGTATATGAACTATAATATTTTGATGAAATTTTGCTAAGGATCCCAATGCGTGTCATGATCACAATTCAAGATCAAGTTAAAAGTTTCCATGTATTGTACATGGCGAGTTTACTATAAGCTTGGTCATACTTGTTCACTTCCTGAATGGATATTCTGTGTCAGTATGAAATTTATTTTACTTGAGTCATTATATAAAGTTACAGATATTGAGATTAAGGTGTTTGTTTAAATTATACCTACGAAGAAGTACCAATCGCAGTTCAAGAATCAACGGTCCAGGGGAATGTGGCGAAATAGTTGAAACAAAGTGCTGTTTAAATTTCAAGCGTGAAATGTAAGTCAGATGCAGTCTCCATATCACACATTGTAGTTAGCATCCTCAGATGCATCAGCCATGCAAGTTTTATTGATGTAGGACTTATACTAAGGCAGGAATAGACCTGTCCCATTTTATCTAGCCTGCTCACTCAACAGACATTCCAGAAATAAATGAATTTTACTAAATATTCATGTCGCCAACCTTTTACTTCAAAATAAGAAGCAATTCTACGATTTGCACTGAACAAATCGTTATATTTCAATACCTGTCCATCATCTGCGTCAAACAAAATAATTTCTGGTCATACTTAGATAGAAATATAGAATGTAGACAAGCGTAAAGTATGGATAAATTGACAAAATCACGTGTCGCTCGATAAAAATCATAAGTGAAACCTCCAAATTTGTGGGATTCGTACGTTTGAATATCTCCCACATCTATTGGTATCGGAGTTCGTACCAGTACGGATGTAAATAAAGATGAAAATTGTCATTGAGATATGACGAAAAAAAATTCTATTGTCAAGATTGTTGTCGCCAATTTTTCAATAACTTCCGTTACGGTCCTAAGAGAGCATTGGCATAAGACACTGGTTTCTGCAATTTGTAATATTGCTTCTGAAATTTATAAAGCTGTATCGTTGTTTTTGTTTGGACAAATCATATCCAATGTATTCGTTTACATGCTGACTTGGTTCATGAACAAAGACAGCAAATTGACTTGGGACAGATAAGGAATTAACTTCCGTGATCAACATTTCAGCAACATCACTTCCAGAAGCAATATTTTTACATTCACTTTTTCCTTCTCTTGTCTTAATCATTAAAACAATACTGAATATTTCATAAAATCCTCTAACATTTGGATGTGAAGTCGAATGATACATAAACTTTAACTTCCGTTACTTTTAACTTCCGATACCAATATCCAATTCTATGCTTTTTGGCATATACAAATAGGTAGGATAACAAGACTTTATCATTTTGGACGATTAAATTCAATTTGTTCATTAGAAGATGCAGGAATGAAGAATAAAGCACAAAAAGTACTTCTTTACGGAGGGGATATCATCGAGAAGATTTATTTATGTATCGTGGAAAATAAAACGTAAATTTATGTATAACTTCATATATTTCTGCTTTATATGCAATTCGGGTCCTATTAATAAAAAATAACTACAGTATATTATCCCTTTATGACGATATTAATCAGATACGTACCAGAAAGCTAACATTAATTCCACAGCTTATTGTTTTAATTTCCGTTACCTGCTTTGGTCGTTATATTCTACCAATCTAACGACGTATGTTATGATTACATCGATCTACTTTTACTTTTATTTGTATGTATCCATTTAAAATGTAATTTTGCGTGCTTTTATTCGATTTGAACTAAAAGAACATGACAAATTAATTCTGAAATGATTAACTTCCGTTACAATAGCTGTATTACCTTTATATTTTTACTGCAAATTAAGTGTTTCTTCTAAATAGATTTATATCCAGCGTCAAACTGATATGTTTTACAAAAGCAAGATATTAATCATGTAAATTGTGTGTCTAGCTTGTTAAATATGTGTACGTTTAACTTCCATTACTCGATGATTTCCTGTAAAACCTTGTTAATTTTATTCATTGTCCATGGAGCAATGAACTATAAATCATGGGAATCAATCTCAAGGGGTTTAAAGTATGGAATGAAATGAAATATATCATATTTTCTTTAAAGTTAAGCATTTACATCGAATGACAATTGATAGAGATATTTTGCAAAAAGAAATTTTAACCAGACTTGTCAGAATGACAACATAGCTCGCCGGTGGCAACCATATGTAAATTGCAACAACAACAATAAAAAAGGTCTTATCACAAGGAATGCACATGTGAAATATCAAAGCCCTATCACTAACCATTCAAAAAATATGGCCAAGGTTAAAGTTTTTCAAAAGTAGGTCAATCATCTCCAAGGTCAAGGTCACAAGGTCAAAAATTTTGGTATCCATGGAAACGTCTTGTCACAAGGAATACACATGTGAAATATCAAAGCCCTATCACTTACCATTCCAAAAATATGGCCAAGGTTAAAGTTTTTCAAAAGTAGGTCAATCATCTCCAAGGTCAAGGTCACAAGGTCAAAAATTTTGGTATCCATGGAAACGTCTTGTCACAAGGAATACACATGTGAAATATCAAAGCCCTATCACTTACCATTCCAAAAATATGACCAAGGTTAAAGTTTTTCAAAAGTAGGTCAATCTCCAAGGTCGAGGTCACAAGGTCAAAAATTTTGGTATCCATGGAAAGGTCTTGTCACAAGGAATACACATGTGAAATATCAAAGCCCTATCACTTACCATTCCAAAAATATGGCCAAGGTTAAAGTTTTTCAAAAGTAGGTCAATCTCCAAGGTCAAGGTCACAAGGTCAAAAATTTTGGTATCCATGGAAAGGTCTTGTCACAAGGAATACACATGTGAAATATCAAAGCCCTATCACTTACCATTCCAAAAATATGGCCAAGGTTAAAGTTTTTCAAAAGTAGGTCAATCTCCAAGGTCAAGGTCACAAGGTCAAAAATTTTGGTATCCATGGAAAGGTCTTGTCACAAGGAATACACATGTGAAATATCAAAGCCCTATCACTTACCATTCCAAAAATATGGCCAAGGTTAAAGTTTTTCAAAAGAAGGTCAATCTCCAAGGTCAAGGTCACAAGGTCAAAAATTTTGGTATCCATGGAAAGGTCTTGTCACAAGGAATGCACATGTGAAATATGAAAGCCCAATCTGTATTGGTTTAAAAGTTATAAGCAAGGTTAAAGTTTTTGTGCACGCGCACGCAGACGCAGACGCAGACGCCGACGCCGGGGGTATGACAATAGCTCTCCGGACATTCGTCCCGGCGAGCTAAAAAAGCAGTTTAAAATACCATATTTTCCCCAAAAATATTCCTTATGGAATAATTCTTGCATTCTTAAGGAAAAGTTTCACCCATATCCTTTGCAAGAATCCATCAGTCATTACGATTTTATGCTAGTTTCGCAAGTTTCGATCTGATAAATGTCTCTGGTCGTGCTTCTTAACCTCCGTTACCATGGAAAATTACATCCATTTCCAAGCTTCAATAACTTTAAAATGGGAAAACTTATACCGGTGAAAATTTGAAGTTCAGTTCTTTCTATACTGAAGTTTTTGAAGTTATCAAAATTCCATAATTTCATCGTAGGTGATTTTTCCTCATATACTGTTTCGGAAATTTCCATTTTAGCTGGAATGACTGTCAAGCGCGAAATGTGGGTCATATGCAGCCTCCATACCATACATTGTAGTCAGCATCCTTCGATGCAACATTCATGCAAGTTTGGGTGATGTAGGACTTATAAATAGGCGGGAATGGATCTGTCCTGTTTTGCTTAACCTATGGTTCGGACGCCGACGACGGGACGATAGCATAAGCCCCCCCCCCCCCTTCTACTTCGTCGAGGTGTTCTTAAAATGTCTGTGACATTGGCCAGCTTTGTGATTTTAAATAACCATGCCCATATTCAATTACAGCGATTATTCGTTAGTCCGGACGAATTGGTTCCCGATGAATTAGTCCGGATTAACGAATTTTCTGGATTACTTTCGATGCTACATGTATTAAAATTCATAGCATCTGTTAAGAACAGATAAATTTGCAGTATGGACCAGACATACACGTTTCAGGTACTTAACCCTCGTCTGTGATCCTCAATCCAAACAATGAAATATGGCAAAGACTGTGAAATTTATCATCATTTTGAAATAAAGTATATGTTCTGATGTAATAATTTAGTGCACCATTATTCGTGTTTCGACAATCAACCACTGAGGCTCGCAGTGTCATAGGAGAGGAAATCCAAATGGTGCTTATGAAGAGTGAAACTCTAAACACGGCCTAAAATGTATTCCAAATGACAGAACTATGTCATGAGGGAAATATTGCTTAGCTTCAGATTAATTTATATCAGAAAATTTGCAAGTATTTACAAGTCGGTGCAGAAGCACAGCAAAACTGAATTATCTAAATCAAATCCCAGAAATGTCCATGATCATGTTGAAGATCCAGGATTAAATACAACTAAGATCAAATTTCAAGTCTCTAAATGACAATTTTCCATGATCAAGTTGAAGTTCCATGACTAAATACAACTAAGATCAAATTTCAAGTCTCTAAATGACAATTTTCCATGATCAAGTGGAAGTTCCATGACTAAATACAACTAAGATCAAATTTCAAGTCTCTAAATGACAATTTTCCTTCATCAAGTTGAAGTTCCATGACTAAATACAACTAATATCAAATTTCAAGTCTCTAAATGACAATTTTCCTTCATCAAGTTGAAGTTCCATGACTAAATACAACTAAGATCAAATTTCAAGTCTCTAAATGACAATTTTCCATGATCAAGTGGAAGTTCCATGACTAAATACAACTAAGATCAAATTTCAAGTCTCTAAATGACAATATTCCTTCATCAAGTTGAAGTTCCATGACTAAATACAACTAATATCAAATTTCAAGTCTCTAAATGACAATTTTCCATGATCAAGTTGAAGTTCCATGACTAAATACAACTACGATCAAATTTCAAGTCTCTAAATGACAATTTTCCTTCATCAAGTTGAAGTTCCATGACTAAATACAACTAAGATCAAATTTCAAGACTCTAAATGACAATTTTCCATGATCAAGTTGAAGTTCCATGACTAAATACAACTAATATCAAATTTCAAGTCTCTAAATGACAATTTTCCTTCATCAAGTTGAAGTTCCATGACTAAATACAACTAAGATCAAATTTCAAGTCTCTAAATGACAATTTTCCATGATCAAGTGGAAGTTCCATGACTAAATACAACTACGATCAAATATCAAGTCTCTAAATGACAATTTTCCTTCATCAAGTTGAAGTTCCATGACTAAATACAACTAAGATCAAATTTCAAGTCTCTAAATGACAATTTTCCTTCATCAAGTTGAAGTTCCATGACTAAATACAACTAAGATCAAATTTCAAGTCTCTAAATGACAATTTTCCTTCATCAAGTTGAAGTTCCATGACTAAATACAACTAATATCAAATTTCAAGTCTCTAAATGACAATTTTCCATGATCAAGTTGAAGTTCCATGACTAAATACAACTACGATCAAATTTCAAGTCTCTAAATGACAATTTTCCATGATCAAGTGGAAGTTCCATGACTAAATACAACTAAGATCAAATTTCAAGTCTCTAAATGACAAAGGTCGAATTCAAAAGCTCTAGTGACCATTGTGAAATTTAAATTACATGCCATTGACATTCAAATATCAAGTCCAAATCCCATGTCTTAAAGTAACCAACATCAAAACACATTATTCTCATTGACCAATCTCATCTTAAGTGACTTACTTTCAATTATAAATACCTGTTCAAATGACTCTTGTAATGACCAATTTCATAATACATATCTAACGAATAGATCTATATAATCATGTACCTTTATTAATAGATTGAATTCAAATAAAATACATTGAATACTAATATTTGAATTTGCTTCTTACAGCTTAATGTATTTCTTTACTAATACATGTAATACTATTTTAACAAGGATCGAGGAGGATAAAATCAAATCTTAAAACATAAACTTGGCACTAAAATTAATTATAGGTACATTAAGCTAATCAATTATGGCATGAATGAATGACTACAAAATTCGAGATACTTGAAAAATAAATAATGATACACATATAGGCTAAATATTAACCATTTGCTGCACTGAATATTTACGAATAAAAAAAATTTTAGTATAAAAAATTCAATTCTACATATTAAATTTTATCAACACTGGAAATCCTTTACTGTAAATGTTAATCATATAACATTTGTACTAATGATACAAATTGCAACATTTTATATTTTTCCTACAATTTTTGACTCGCAACATAATTGACTTACATGTCACAATCATACAGACTGGAACGAGGAATAGGGGGCCTCTTTTATTCTCTTATTTCAGTAAAATTTTCTGATGAAGACCAGTTAATTGTTGAGAAAAAAAATTTCTTTTTAAATAGTTGTCTCCAAAAAAATCTAGTTTTCGTACTTCTTACGATTTAGTCCAAATGTGATTTGAGTTGGCTTGTCGTACACACTACATCGCACATACACTGGTCCTAAACTAACGGCTGACACAAGAAATCATTTAGTCTTAGAAACAATAGAGTATATACATGAACATCTACATAATTCTATCTATATTGAGGGCTCCCATACAATAGCTATGCCAATATTGATTTCATGTCTCACGGATCATCTCAAAACGGTAATTATAACTTATGATACCATAGCAAAATTCTTTATTCTAAATGGTATTTGTTTATACATGTGTACTATAAGTCTATCATAATTGTAATACACGTTCTATGATGATAATTTCAGTGCACTATTTGTGCATTCTATCAAATAATGTCTCATCAGCCATGCTCCAGTCCGAAATAAGAGTAAAACCAAATAGTGAATTTAAGATATGGAGAACCAACTTCTTCACATGATCATAATTTAGATGCTATCTGTTTACACATTCTGTAGGTAGAAGACATGAATTATTTGTACAAAGAGATTCTTGTCATTTTGCAATGGGAAAAGGGAAAGGTGTCTATATGACAGCCCTCTGGTTTTGTGTGTTAAAAATTCAGAGCACAGCCATATAAGCAATCAAATCTATATTGTGTATAATATACTTATCTGTACATGCACTCTGTACATAAATAATGACATTGATTACATAGTATTACCTTTTCTTCTATAATCATGATAATGATATTGCACATTTGTATTTTACGATATTCAAATAACTGTCACCATGGTAACTACAGAGTTATCACTCCTGTCATATCAAGATTATTATAATAATTTTGGTCTTTTCACATACAGAGTTACCTCCCTTCACTCAAGAAGTGATGTCATCAAACTAAGTATATGAAATTTGACATTCTAATTCATGTCATATACAACATGCAATTTCATTGGCTGACATCTTTCAAATTACCACATCTAAATCACAATTTTTCAAATCAACAACAACCTGCAGCCTGTTTCACAAAAATACTTACGAAAATATTTTGGAATTTTTATAACTTTTAATCGCTCAGTACTTCTTATTAACTAAATATTGCTATGCTTTGTTTCTGAATTCATATTTACTATGTAGAAATGATATCGGACAGAACAATACAATCTTAATCATTTTCATTGAAAAAGTATTTAAAACTTTATTTGATGATAGAAGTTACGAAAATTTCAGAAAGTTTTCGTAAAAATGTTTGTGAAACTGGACAAAGCTCAGCAATGTTACATGTAAGATGAGACTTCATGCTTCATGCAAATCAATTGCCATCGTATGTAATCTCCCTAAAATAGCGTTCAGAACAAAGTAGCCGCAAAGGAACTGCAGCTAACAAGGAAAGCTAGTACTAGTCCATAAATGGAAATATTATGCTGAATTTATGCCTTTAAAGTAAGTAATGGCCATTAATGTCATAGTGTGACAACCAGACGGACAGACGGATGGACATCTGAAAACCTAAAAAGATCCTTGTGTTGAAAACGACATTAAAAGAGTTACACCATATACTAGGACTATCATTTATGTTGAAATACAGGATTACGTTTAATACTTCAGGTGCCTTCCATTTCACAATTGCATAAAAAATACAGTAATTTCAAAATAGGATGGGTACACTGGACTAAGGTTGGTAGTATTAACAAACCTGCCTACCTATTTCTAACCAAAAAAGTAAAAGGATGCTAAAGAATGTGTTACTTAGGGAAGTTCAGCATAATATAAAGAACTATTTGTAATTTTGAGAAACAAAGCATCATCTAATTCCTACTTTGATGTTTTTTCTACAAATTTTAGTCATTTACACTATTATTACTTATACGATGTTAAATCCTCACTTACAACAAATTTATACAGGCCAGTCTTTTGGTTTGTTTAAAAATATTTTCAAAAGTAATTCTGATTGGAAATAAGTTTTAGGCGTAAAAATTGCAGCAAAAGCGTAAAGCGTACTTGTTGGTCCAAAACTGTAAAAATTTTGACAAAATTGTAAAAGTAGCCAGGTCGGCATTAACAATCAAAGAGAGGTAACTCCTCGTTATGTGAAGACCAAGTACGACAAAGACATGATGTATACAGTGAAGGTATATATACATGTAGACTGAGATAAACATGCCTCCTTATGTCATGCTACTTATAATATATAGATCATACAACACAGACGTATCAAAATACATGAATTTTTTTTTATAAAACTCAAAGATGTAAAAATGAGGAACCGAAAAGAAACAAGCTAAAAATTATTGCTGTTATATCATGTTGTATATTGATGCGTTGATTAAAATTCAATTATTTATGAATTCATTTTTCAAATATGTACATTTAAATTAAAAGGTGATATTGAGCACAAAGCTGACTAGCTAAATGGTTAATGTGTACATGGTATAAGGATTTTAGTTGCCAATTTTTATAAGACTTCAAAACAATCTTAAGATTTGAAGGGTCAATATTATAAGACTCTTTCATGGTCTTCTATGAAAGATACATCGGTTCCACCCGAAAGGTTTCAAAATCATGTAAAACCCAAGGCTTGCCGAGGGTTTTGCAAAATTTTGAGACCCCGAGGGTGGAAACGATGTATCTTTCATAGAAGAACATGAAAGAGTATTTTTCTCTCATATCTAGGGGTCAAAACAAAACTGAAAGAAAAGGGACGAAATTTGAAAAAATGTCAAGTTGATCTAATCGCAAAAATTTTCCGATATTCGAATTCAGCGCCCCCGAAAATGGTTTATTCTATAAGAATAAACTACGAATATTAGGCTTTTCAAAATAAAACGCAAGAGAACATTGAAAACGATCTTAAAATCGAAGTTTTATGGCGACGCCGCCGCTAGCTTGTTTGTTTTGCGGGCTGAAATCATGACGTCACAATAGCGTAAACAATCGAAACAATAGCGTCACGTGATATGTGATACAGCTGTCACGTGACATGTGATACAGAAGTAGCTCACATAGCTGTATTTCATGGGCCTTCTCTGTAACACATACGCGGGTATGAGAGAAAACATGATATAATAAAGTTAACAGTGAAAAGGAAACTTGGTTTTCTTCTGACCAAACAATTCAATAATTCTTATTTAAAATTCCACAAAAATAAGAATCAAATCTATTCATAAAATTTACTGTGAGAAAATAAAATACTATCCACGCATTTAAAATAAATTCTATGAAATCTATAAATTCGTGAAAGCAGCAGTTAAATCAATGCACCAAAGGAATGCCTTACTCAAGACTGATAAAACAGTACAATAATACATGTACATGCGTAACAATTTCACTTATGTCGATAATTAAAATACTAACAGTATTTCTTTAAAAGTCAAGCAGAAACAGTAAAATGATACATGTAATGAAATTAAAATACATGTAGATCAAGATACTTCTATAAAAGTAAGCAAGACTATAAAAGTAGGTATTTAGCATGCATCCTATTAACCCCCCCTTCCCTCTTACATTCCTCCCTCCCTTATCTATAGTTTATACCTCATACCCATGAAGGCTTCTCTACCATACCTATCAGACCATCCCTACTCTTGGTTTCCGCCTGTCATTGACCTTTCCCTTAAATTGATCCCTCCTTTGCTCAATAAATCCCCACCTATCATTATTATCCTCTGACTCGAGAATCCCCATCCAGCTAACCTCTGTTATTGAGTGCTAACAAACAGAAACCCATTCCCCTACCCAAATCTATTTATCTCTCCCTGTTTACCTACCCCTACCCCCAATCCCCCAGCCAAACATAAGTCAAAGCCATATTTCCACATTTACATCACAGGAATGAACATCATACAACCTTTAAACTTTAATACATCCTTCAAATAAACATTGTACAATAGCAATAGGCTATGTACATTCACCACTTGACAGAAAATGAAAATTCACATGGTACTTTTTCTATCAGGAAATTGGTACCATTATAATAAAGTCATACCTTTAAAAGAACATCCTGTACACAGCTACACTTAATCAAGCTGGTAATTGTTTCCTTGTGGATGTGAAAGTATAAGAGAAATAAATCTACATGTGTAAATTGTGTCCTAGTAACTTATATGGAAATAAAAGGTCTACTAATTCTACAGATCTTAGAAATACTCTTTCAAGTATACACCTCTTAACTTCTTTTTTTCAGCAGACATCCTATAGACATGATAACATAATCATGATGCTCTACATCAGATAATTCTGGTGTTTTGGACATGTTGGCACATGATGTTACTTAAATTTAATAAATTAAATGAATTAAGGTTACACTACAAATTGAGAGTGACATCAGTAGAATTATGCTTAAGGAATCATAGCTTTTAATATTGTTACATGAGGGGGTGGACAGGGTGAAAGGGAGGTGGGAGGAGGGGAAGGGAGGAGGGAGGAGGGAAGGAAGGAAGGGGGAAATGGGAGGGAGGGGGCAGGAGGAGGGAGAGAAGGGGTCGGGAGTCGGGAGGAAGGGGGCGGGAGCGGAGAGGTAAGGGAAGGGTGAAAAGGAGGGGGGGGGGGGAGGGGGGAGGTAAGGGGATGGGAGGGGGAAGAGAGGTACTCCCCTATCTGCCCCCTTACATAATAGTGTTTCTACCAATTTGTCTATATGTCAACAAAACTAATCACAAACCAAAAATGTTTTACTACATGTAATTTTGGGATCAGAGTAATACTGAAAAATATTGTCCCGGTGAATTTAAATATCGTAACTTAATATCATCATGGACAGATCCACTTATCATTAACTATGTAAAAAGGTTAAAGAAAGTACAATGTACCACCGAATGGTTCTACTAATCTACAGTAAAACATTGTGCTTTCTTCTTTCCATGGGTTAGTTTGGAATTCCATAGATTTTAAGCCATTTCAAGATCGAATTTGCCAAATTCCCTTGCATTGAAATTATGCGCTATACAGCAATACTGTAGACATGATAGATTAAGTTAAACAAACGATAAAGAAACAAACATCATAACATGCTTAAAATAATTCACAACCCAACAAAATTAGTACAAATACTATAGAGAACATTTCATAACAAACTTTTGTCATGTATAAACAGATGATAAAACTTACATTCCCTATACCTAGCAGGCTTCATATATTACCCTGTCATCTAGGATGTAGATCTTAACTCTTCCATTGACATGGCGAAACGTCAATACTTTTATATCTTCTATAAAATTTACAACATGTACAAGGCCAATTGTGCCTCACATGAAATTCATATGAAATGAGCATCATGTAAATTTTACATGAAAGTTCATGTGAAATTCATATAAATTTCACACAAGATTTATGTTAAATATTTTTCACATGAATTTCACATAAATTTATTTCACTTGAATTTTTCTTTGTGACCACCATGCGAAATTGAATTCACATAAAATGTTTGTCAGAAACTTCACATGAATTTCATGTAAAAAATTTCATGTAAATTTAATGTTCGTGCTCGTTTCACATAAATTTCATGTGAACTTTTGTGTAAAGTTTATGTAAATTTCACATGAATTTCATATGAGGCACAATTGGCTGTGTAGACATGACTTGTGTGATTATAAAAATAAGACAGAAAGTGAAGGAAGCATAGGTGAATCTGCCATGGAAATATAATTTCTTATTCTTAGACATACTCTTCCAAAAATTTACACTCAGGATGAATTGAAGCCCACCCAATAATAAAAGCAGATTGAAGAGACTTTTGTTTTCATAACTTTAAAATATAATGCGAATTGAGAAACAAGAATAATCAGTAGATCATTACGAAATATTTTGAGAAGCCATAAAAAATTTTGATTTTCAATTCTAGATTAAACAAATACATGTACAGTCTATGAGCCATTGCAGTAATTACACTGTAAAACACTCTATGACATTATCCTCCCTTGAAACCCGCATGAAATTTATAAGTTTTGTTTGTCAAACATATATTTTACAATAAAGCTACACAGCTGACTCATAAGAAATCTGTTTTTTCAGTCTACGTGGTTTTGGTATCGGTATCTCGTTCTTGTTGACCGGACTAGTGGGACTCATTGGAGATCGAGGGGAGAAGAACTCCTCTCCCATACTGGGGTCTGGTGTCACTGGGGTGGTTGGTACCGACCCGGCGCGCGATCGAGAACGTTTAAACGAAATCTTTTTGGGTGAGATTGGGAATATGGAGGATGAACCAGAATGACTAGTGGTAGACGAATGGTTAGAATTCACGCTGAGACTTCGAATACGCGCAAAAAGTTTTTTGGGTCTGGATTTTTTATTTGGAGACAAAGGTCCTGACTGTTGAGGAGGCATCTCGACATTGTCGTACTCAGACAGCGTGTCCAACGTACTAATCGTCTCTATCAACGGTATATTCTCCATTTCCTCTTCATCTGGTTTCATAATACACACATCAAATGCCACGATGGAAGCATGATCTAATTTCCCCGGAGCTTTGGACATTTTATCAATGATGTCCGAGTCCCTTCTCTCTTTTTCGCTTTTAGTCAATTTTCGTCTGACGTATAAATCCGGATTCTCCAGAATTTTACGTTTAGGGTCTGTAAGAGCTAGAACATGTTGCACTAATGCCCCACAAAGTTCTTGAGCTGAACAAGGCTCCTCTGTGATGAGTTCTTGTTCATTAATAACTCTCTCCATCTCTTTCATTGCATATATATGTCTCTCTCTCGGTTCCATTTCTGGTTGTACGTTCCCTGAGTATGTTGAGGACTGAGGTGAATTCTTCCTCGGAAGAGCCACTTTTGTCACAACCGGATCAAAATTATCGGAAATTCCGTCAGTCAACAAAAATACAATATCCCCGGCATCAACGAAAGTTAGTGCGAAAGTGAGATTCTGCAATTCTGGATTTTTTCCGTCAACCGGACCTAAAGCTCCACCTGCATCCCGTATATCTCTCTCCGAACAAATGTCATGTGATCCGACAGTAAGTTCCCTGATTCCGTACTGATGACTTAACACATAAGCGTAACTGTCTCCTACGTTGACACAACACACAGCGAACTGCTGGGAGTTTTTAACGGGACATACGAGGCATGCACACATTGTGGTCAGACCCCCTTGTTGCTGCAAAATGGTTTTGTGAGCTTCATCGAATGATTGTCGTAGTAGCATTAATGCTTCCTGTAAAATAAAATGAAAAATTAAATCATACAGAAACCTTGCCAATTTGTAAAGTTTTCTTGTCCAAAAGTGTATGACAATGTACATGTATAATGCATTTGTGCAAACATTTTCCAATTTCATTTTTCAAATACTGTCTGAACTTGTTTTTTTTTTTTTTGTAAAACATATGTCACAGTGAACAAATAACAATGTAGTGTTTTAAATGCACTATTTAATTCAAATCAATTCAAAAATATTAAATGACACAAATACAAAATGACTGTTCATACGACCCCTATTTTATAAGGCTCTGTAGAACAAAGCAAGTGTCATTATGATACTTACATGTATAAAGCACTTAGTATATTCTGTGCTTAATTGTATTACATTCCCATGTAACAGCA
Organism: Pinctada fucata; assembly: GCA_028142955.1. NCBI lineage: Eukaryota > Metazoa > Mollusca > Bivalvia > Pterioida > Pteriidae > Pinctada > Pinctada fucata. The sequence continues at coordinate 40,646,762 of AP027108.1, read as the reverse complement.
CAAATAACAACCAGGGCTCTCATACGCATTTTTGGGACTGGGGCCGGGGCCTTTGGAATTTTGAAAAATAGCGTCATTTTCTCAAAAATTGGGAAAAAATATGAATAGATTTTTATGCCTAATCACTTGAAATTCAGGATTTTTAGCTCTTTTTTTCAATTTTTAATGAGGTGTCAAATTGGGAAAAATTGGTTGAAGAATTGGGCAAAAAAGATACTATTTTGCTTTGTGAATGGGGCTAAATATCGGCCCCAAATCAGGCCGATCAAGAGCCCTTACAACATATAATTTTATAAACCTAGTTTTTTTTCATTCTTTCAGTATGATTTCCAAATCTCACCTGAGTGTTTTCGGGCTGTTCTCTCTCTTCGAACAATTTCTTATTAATATACTTCATGCTGCCGTACAGAGCACAACGTGCCGCTAGTCGAGATTTCTCGCCCCAATTTACGCCGTCTGCTATCAGTAATACACAGTTGTTCTTCCTTGCACACAGCGCAAAGGCATCAGCGATAGGGTCACCTAGAGTAAAGGAATGGAATGAAGGGCAGGTAACTCAGTTTAGATCAATTAAAGCTGGTAATACAATTTCAAATAGTAATAAATTCAGCCTGAAAGTTGACCAGGACTTTGCAAAAATCTTCAAACACCCTAATAGTATATACATGCATATACATGTATACAATATTATTATGTCAGTGATAGGAAAGTAGAAGGGCCATGTGCCTTTTTCCCATTAATTCATGAGATGCCTAATAGAAATGAGTGTACTTTCTTTAGAAATGGCCCATCAAAATCATAGAAAATTAAGAAAAATAACACAAAATCACAATTTGAAAACATCATAATCACTGTTATATAGTATTAAACCTTATCCATCAGTCATATAGCAAGTTTTGTTCTAAGCATCCACTTAATTCAAAAGTCACTAAGCATTCTGATTTCACTGCATCACTGATTTCAGTACTTTTTCAGAAATGATAGACTTTACTTGCTTCTTTACCTCAAAATTACTGAATTCTATACTTTTTGCACACATTCTAATTCCTAGTAACTCTTTCCTGCGCATTTTTATTTCACATGTTTTACCAGTTCATTTGGTGCAGAATAGAAAGTACTACAAATCGTTGGAATTTGATTTCCTGGATAGTGTAGTAAAGGCAATGAAATCGACAAACTTTAGAATATGACAGAATTCTATCTTTTTTATATGACTGTTTTCTATCATTGAACAGTCAGGGGTCCAACTTAAAAAAGTTATAACTTGCCCAAGTAACTGGATTTTAGTATTTATAACTTAAACAAGTTATAACAGCTAACTTTGAACCTCAATATCTCCTCTGAGCATTTTTCTTATGAACTGAGCATTTGTAACTTAATAGATATTAAATTGGACAACCTCCTGGTATATCTCACTATCCAGCGCATGCTCTGGAAGTCTGGCGCAAGGCTCTCAAAAATAGGGTTCTCTGGGGAATATTTCTGTAATTAAATCCTATTTACCAGCAACAGACACTCTAATTCCCAAGAAAATTAGGTCAGAAACATAGTAAAGACCTAGATGCATCTTCTGAATGTGAATATTAACAATGAATCACAATGCTTTGAATATAAAACATGTTTAAATCAAAAACACTGTTATAACTTGTTTAAGTTATTGGAGAAATTCTGAGGAAAATCTGCTCTTTTATTTGTAACTTATTCAAGTTATAAACTCATGAACATAACTTGTATAAGTTATTACTGATGCAAGTTAATTAACTTCAAGAAGTTATTACTCATATAAGTTGGGCCCCTGACTGTTGAATGAATATCTTTGATCGTGTTTATGTAGTAAGGAAATCAAAAAATAAATTATAAGTATCAGTCATCTCCAAAAAGGACTGAAATCAGTCGTCCCCTTGACTGTTAAGTATCCGAAATTAATATCAAGTCTGATTCTTAACATGCTTAACTGAAGTGATCATGGTGGTTCTCTGAGTTACCATGATTACTTAATAAATACATACCTGACATTTTACCATTTACTGGGTGTTGTTCGTACAAAGAGAGACAAATCCCGTACGCCTTCTGATCTTTAACATTCCAGTTTCTGACTCCGGCTGCCTCTAGATTGGAGTTTGTAAAATTTCCATCTAATTATAAAAAAAAAAAATTATCATTCAATTAACACGATTCCACTCCCTTCTGCTTTCTGAAAACTAAACTTGGAATAGTATTTCATAAAAAAATACATCACATGTACCTGCATGATGTCTCATTAGATTTTTCAATCCCATCATACACTGGGTCCCTATATTTGTTAATACAACACTTTGATTTTTTCCTTATGTCTGTTATATCAATTTCAAGCAATTTCATTGGATGCTTATTTCAAAAATTGATTATGATGTCACAATTAAAACATGAGTTTACCAATTTTTTGGTCAATGACCAGAGACTGACATAATGTATGACAGCCATGAGCCTGAGACCAGCGAATCTTGTCTCTTGTCTGTGTATCAAAAGATAACATGGACAGCTAAGCAGAGATAAACCTGGGTGGGGCCGTTGTGAAATTATGAGAAAACTATTCGATAAAGGAGAAATCTGACTTCAAATATGAAAGGGCTCCCTATGTAAACTCTCAAAATTTGCATTTAGTTTTAGTCTAGGACCCCAAATAAGAGTTCATTGGCCCCTCAATTTGGCTAAATGGCCCCTTATTTTTTTCAATGGTCCCTCTTTTTTGTCAATTTCATAATGACCAAATTTGTATTTAGTTTTGGTCTAGGACCCCAAATAAGAGTTTATCGGCCCCTCAATACGGCTAAATGGTCCCTCTTTTTTTAAATGGCCCCTCTTTTTTGTCAATTTCATATGCATTTAATAAAGAGGTGTCCACTGGCCCATTTTGATGGCCCCTGCCTTTACAAATCCATGTTAATCCCTGCTAAGTAATGGATGTTGCACATCTTCTGCACAAGTCCTCAAATATCCATGGAAATGTCACTATTTGATTTGAAATCAAACTGTAAGAACTGAATGTGTAAACTAAAATAATGAATTCTTGATGTCGGACTGGTCACATGACCAAATTTCCGCCATGTTTACAGGGGGATGTGCCTCTAGATTTTTCACTGTGCCCTAAGAAAAATCTGTAATTTTGTTTGGTCCTTCTTCAAATCTTATTTTTATATTTTGGTTTGAGGAGCTAAGAGCTAATTCATCAACGGTTCCTCCAATGAATTCTAGTAGAGTTTTTCCATGAAATAAACGTTAGATTCTAGGTATAAAGCAATTTCCATACACTACACTCTATGATAAACACCGAGTTTATCCCCCAACTATTTTTGGAACTTCTCTGCGCTTATCTCTAATTGAATTTTTGTGTGACATCACGCCAACATAGAGAATCAGGTTTTACAGAGTACGAAATAGTAAGTTATACACTCACAAAGCGGATTCAGTATCTTAGTTTACAGACTTTGCAAATGTGGCATAATCAAGCTAAACAATTTTCTTTCCTTGTCCTCTTACAGAGATTCTGCTCAAATCTAAATGATAAATCTCACTGAAAAATGGTTAGATGATTCCAGCAAAGAATTTCTCCAGAATCTCAGCTGGAAAGTAAAGCTAAGTGAGTAAAATAAGTACATCTGCAGTACTACATGTACTGGTTTATCAAAAGAAAATGAATGTAAGTTTGGTACTGTACTTTTTTCTCCTGATCTGAGGGTGTAAGCTAGTCCATCTTCTGGCCCGGTATAGCTTGCAAATACTTCGTCACTGAATGGATCCAACCCTACCAGTGGAAGGTCATCAGCCGACTTCCCAGACCACGTCTCACACCCAAAGTCCATTCTACAATCATTAAACTTGTTTTAGATTTCGTAATTTTACCGTGTGACATTTCATTAAGTCTTATAACAAAATGAAGTATTGTACTTCTATACCACTAAAGCAGCTACTGTCCACGCGGCTCACTTCGGAAACTGGAAAGGCGCGATCTTGACTATTTTATCATGCAAAACTTTAAATGAAATTGATATCAATCAATAGATCTAGCTTAGTCATAAATTTTGGTATAAGTTATATGATATTCAGTGCACGGTGACACAATCAAACTTTATAGACAAACACAAGTTTAAGTTGGGCCATTTCCCATGCTAATTTTTCCCGTGACATCATGATACTTTCCATAGACTCAATGTTAAAGTCAACGACGTCACGCTGAAATCAAACATTGAAAACACCCCATCTAAAAATTTTTTTGTCTGTATAATTTGATTACATAAAGCCTCGACCATGTTGCATATACCAAAATTTACGATTAAGCAATATCTATTCAATGATATAGATTTTATTTTAATTTTTGCATGACAAAGTTATCAAAATTGCCTTTATCCACTTTCCAAGTGAGCCAAGCAGACAGTAAGGTGCTTGGTACTACTGTAGTGTAAAGTTGACCCTGATCATTGCACTTATATTACACAATGTATGTACTGTCAGGGCTGCTGCAGAGTATTTTGGGAAAGATCGATGTGTAAACTGGTCAGAAATCTATACATGATATTACATCAAGTATAGGTTTACTTTTTAATCATCAAATCGTATCTCCAACAAGGGAGTACATCTTCTTTGTAGAGGATAGATAAGTTCTTCAAAAAAAATTTTGGAAAGTGACTATAAAAGCAAAAACAGAAAGTAGATCATGTTCAGTAAACAGATTATGGGGCAACTCGGACAGTGGGAATGTCCCTCGTCAAACACTGACTTTGAATCTGAATCCTGATTGATCATTATCATTAAAGTAGCCCCTCTGACTCTGAGCAGATGCCTGTTTCAGATCCTAGAAGATTAATATGTCCTTTGATGTACAATCTAAAGTATAGATGGCTTTACTAGTTCTTTGTTTCTTTTATTTAAGACACTTTGAATATTATTATTACATGTACATGTAGAAGGCGTTATTATTTCTGTGTAATAATTTATTCCATTCAGAATCAAATTAAACTGTTGGAAATTCCCAATTTCATTAAAACGCCACGATTTTTCCCAATTTTCTGGACCCAAAGTAAAATACCCCGAAAAATCCCTGCTATTCGAATATTCTCACGCACTCTTAGATTGTTCTCCATTGTTATGATGTCATCGAAAAGGTGCCCACGTTTTGAACAATGGTTTAGGTAGGTGACTAAATAAAAAGTCAGAACGGACATGCTGCACATGCTGCATTTGCAATCTTGCGTATTTTAAAATACACTATTTGAATATTTCTTTCACTTTTTCATTTTCCTTTTTTTTTAAATCATTTTTTTTTTTTTGGCTTTGAACAATTACATTAATTACTTTAGAAAAACAAAGCATACATTTTGAAAGAGTTAACATCAAGAGGCTGCTAGCTACAAATATATATCTGCATGCACTTGCCCTGGTCACTGCTACGCAAGATCACTTTTTCTTCATTTCAGTCTTAAATTACTATCTTGACGTTAGATCCCTCCATCATGTTCCAAGTGTTATTGTACAACTTCTGTGACTCACCAACCGGGGGTATTTTTATGATAATCAGGGCTAAACGTCAGACTTTACTTTTTTCTTCGATCGCTGCGTTTGACTCCATAATTTCGTCAATGTCAGTTTGACGCTTGGCATAGACAAGAGCAGGGACCATTATCAACAAACGTTCGAGAGATGTCGAGTGTAATGTAAACAGTAGAACCTGCCAAAAAGATCTTTTTTAGATATTTATAGATTGAATTCAAAGTGAATATTGATTCAAAAATGAATTCAATCTATTTCAAAACAATTTGAGAAAGATATTGCAGTTTTTTGTTGAAGTTTTCCCATTATTTTGCTTACTAAAAGATTTTTATGAATTTACCCCCTCCACCCCTCATGACGAGGTGGCCGAGTGGTTAAGGCGATGGACTGCTAATCCATTGGGGTCTCCCCGCGTGGGTTCGAATCCCATCCTCGTCGAAATTTCTTTTTCATTTACAAACAGTGATAGTGTAAAAACAATCATATTCTAATAATCACTATCAGTCAGTCAAATTTTAACAAATAGTAAATTGCAATATTTTAAAGTTAAAATAGTCAATTGCAATATTTAAACAAACAGTCAATAGTCGTATTTCAACAATCATCCAATAGTCACTCAACCATTAACAATCAGTCAATAGTCATATATCAACAATCAGTCATTGTCATATTTTTGCAAATAGTCAACTTCCATATTGAAAAAAACAGTCAATATAGTCTTATTTTACCAATCAGTCAATAGTCGTATTTCAACAATTATCAAATGGTCATTTACTAATAATCAGTCAATAGTCAATTATATCAACAATCAGTCATTAGTCATATTTTTACAAATAGTCCGGCAATTGCCATGTTTAAACAAACAGTGAATAGTCATGTTTTAACAATGAGTCAATAGTCATATTTTAACAATCATCCAATAGTCATTTATTAACAATCAGTCATTAGTCATATTCTAACAATAAGTCGAAAGTCATATTTTAACAAAAAGTCAACTTCCATATTGAAACAAACAGTGAATAGTCTTATTTTACCAATCAGTCAATAGTCATATTTCAACAATCATCCAATGGTCATTTATTAACAATATCAGTCAGTTGTCTATCTTAATAATCAGTCAACAGTCATTTATCATATTTATTTAAAACAATCAGTCAATAGTCATATTCTAACAATCAGTCAATAGTCATATTCTAACAACCAGTCAATAGTCATATTCTAATAATCAGTCAATAGTCATATCCTAACAATCAGTCAATAGTCATATTCTAATAATCAGTCAATACTCATATTCTAAAAATCAGTCAATAGTCATATTCTAACAATCAGTCAATAGTCATATTCTAACAATCAGTCAACAGTCATATTCTAATAATCAGTCAATAGTAATATTCTAACAATCAGTCAATAGTCATATTTCAACAATCATCCAATGGTCATTTATTAACAATATCACTCAGTTGTCTATCTTAATAATCAGTCAACAGTCATTTATCATGTTTATTCAAAACAATCAGTCAATAGTCATATTCTAACAATCAGTCAATAGTCATATTCTAACAATCAGTCAATAGTCATATTCTAACAATCAGTCAATAGTCATATTCTAACAATCAGTCAATAGTCATATTCTAATAATCAGTCAATAGTCATATTCTAACAATCAGTCAATAGTAATTTCTAACAATCAGTCAATAGTCATATTCTAATAATCAGTCAATAGTCATATTCTAACAATCAGTCAATAGTCATATTTTAACAATCAGTCAATAGTCATATTCTAACAATCAGTCAATAGTCATATTCTATCAATCAGTCAATAGTCATATTCTTATAATCAGTCAATAGTCATATTCTAACAATCAGTCAATAGTCATATTCTAACAATCAGTCAATTGTCATATTCTAATAATCAGTCAATAGTCATATTCTAATAATCAGTCAAGAGTCATATTCTAACAATCAGTAAATAGTCATATTTTAACAATCAGTCAATAGTCATATTCTAACAATCAGTCAATAGTCATAATCAATAGTCATATTCTAACAATCAGTCAATAGTCATATTCTAATAATCAGTCATTAGTCATATTCTAATAATCAGTCATTGGTCATATTCTAATAATCAGTCAATAGTCATATTCTTACAATCAGTAAATAGTCATATCTTAACAATCAGTCAATAATCATATTCTAACAATCAGTCAATAGTCATACTCTAACAATCAGTCAATAGTCATATTCTATCAATCAGTCAATAGTCATATTCTAATAATCAGTCAATAGTCATATTCTAACAATCAGTAAATAGTCATATTTTAACAATCAGTCAATATAAGAATCAGTAAATAGTCATATTTTAACAATCAGTCAATAGTCATATTCTAACAATCAGTCAATAGTCATATTCTAACAATCAGTCAATAGTCATATTCTAACAATCATTCAATAGTCATATTCTAACAATCAGTCAATAGTCATATTCTAACAATCAGTCAATAGTCATATTCTAATAATCAGTCAATAGTCATATTCTAATAATCAGTCAATAGTCATATTCTAACAATCAGTAAATAGTCATATTTTAACAATCAGTCAATAGTCATATTCTAACAATCAGTCAATAGTCATAATCAATAGTCATATTCTAACAATCAGTCAATAGTCATATTCTAATAATCAGTCATTAGTCATATTCTAATAATCAGTCATTGGTCATATTCTAATAATCAGTCAATAGTCATATTCTTACAATCAGTAAATAGTCATATCTTAACAATCAGTCAATAGTCATATTCTAACAATCAGTCAATAGTCATATTCTAACAATCAGTCAATAGTCAAATTCTATCAATCAGTCAATAGTCATATTCTAATAATCAGTCAATAGTCATATTCTAACAATCAGTAAATAGTCATATTTTAACAATAAGTCAATATAAGAATCAGTAAATAGTCATATCTTAACAATCAGTCAATAGTCATATTCTAACAATCAGTCAATAGTCATATTCTAACAATCAGTCAATAGTCAAATTCTATCAATCAGTCAATAGTCATATTCTAATAATCAGTCAATAGTCATATTCTAACAATCAGTAAATAGTCATATTTTAACAATCAGTCAATAGTCATATTCTAACAATCAGTCAATAGTCATAATCAAAAGTCATATTCTAACAATCAGTCAATAGTCATATTCTAATAATCAGTCATTAGTCATATTCTAATAATCAGTCATTGGTCAGATTCTAATAATCAGTCAATAGTCATATTCTTACAATCAGTAAATAGTCATATCTTAACAATCAGTCAATAGTCATATTCTAACAATCAGTCAATAGTCATATTCTAACAATCAGTCAATAGTCAAATTCTATCAATCAGTCAATAGTCATATTCTAATAATCAGTCAATAGTCATATTCTAACAATCAGTAAATAGTCATATTTTAACAATCAGTCAATATAAGAATCAGTAAATAGTCATATTTTAACAATCAGTAAATAGTCATATTTTAACAATCAGTCAATAGTCATATTCTAACAATCAGTCAATAGTCATACTCTAACAATCAGTCAATAGTCATATTCTAACAATCATTCAATAGTCATATTCTAACAATCAGTCAATAGTCATATTCTTACAATAGTCATATTCTAATAATCAGTCAATAGTCATATTCTAACAATCAGTCAATAGTCATATTCTAACAATCAGTCAATAGTCATATTCTAACAATCAGTCAATAGTCATATTCTAACAATCAGTCAATAGTCATATTCTAAAAATCAGTCAATAAACATATTCTAACAATCAGTCAATAGTCATATTCTAATAATCAGTCAATAGTCATATTCTAACAATCAGTTAATAGTCATAATCAATAGTAATATTCTAACAATCAGTCAATAGTCATATTCTAACAATCAGTCAATAGTCATATTCTAATAATCAGTCAATAGTCATATTCTAACAATCAGTCAATAGTCATATTCTAATAATCAGTCAATAGTCATATTCAAACAATCAGTCAATAGTCATATTCTAATAATCAGTCAATAGTCATACTCTAACAATCAGTCAATAGTCATATTCTAACATTCAGTCAATAGTCATATTCTAACAATCAGTCAATAGTCATATTCTAACAATCAGTCAATAGTCATATTCTAACAATCAGTCAATAGTCATATTCTAACTATAAGTCAATAGTCATATTTTAACAATCAGTCAATAGTCATATTTGAACAATCATCCAATAGATATATTTTAACAATCAGTCACAAAGCGTTTACGTCAGATACCGCCTGCACAAATCGAACGTAAGGACTGTAAAATTGAAAAGACAGAATAGGTGTCATCCATCTCAGTATTGACAACTTACAAGTATATGCACAGTTTGATTAAGATCTATACTAAACTGTGCCCTCTAGATCGAGGTCATAAGGTATTTCTATTATACCCAATTGTGACTTTGACCTTTGACCTTGAAAATCAATAGGTGTCATCTTCTCACCATGGACAACTCATATGCAAAGTTTGATCAGATTGTAAGTAAACTGTTACCTCTAGATAGAGTGTCCACTACATTTCTCTTTATTATCACCCATTGTGAACGTGACTTTGACCTCTGATTTTGAAAATCAAAAAGGTGTCGTCTTCCCACGATGGACACTTTACATGTAATATTTGATGAAGATTGGAAGTAAACTGTGACCTCTTCAGTGTCCACAATGTTTTTTCTATTTTCACTTGCTGTGACATCAACCTTTGACCTCTGAACTTGAAAATCAATAGGTGTCGTCTTAATCCAAATTACATGTAATGTTTGATGAAAATTGGAAGCAAACTACGATCTCTAGGGTGTCCACAAGATTTTGTGACCTCAACCTTTGACTTATGACCTTGAAAATGTCGTCCTCCCACCATGGACAACTTACAAAACAATTAAGAGAAGAAAAAAACCCTGTACATGTAATGTTTGATGAAGATTGGAAGCAAACTACGGTCTCTAGGATGTCGACCACAATATTTTGTGGATCGACCCACACAGTAACACATTAACGCACCCACCCTCACACGGTGATGTTAAGAATTAATTTCGGCGAGGGGATAACAATGGGTCAAAACTAAGTAATATAATTTTATCTAAACAGGCAGTAAATAGCCATATTTCATTAAGCAGTCAATATTTAATCACTCAGTTGCACCTCGTATAATTTTGTTATCTTCTCACGCATCAGTATGATCAGTGTTTACAAGCATTATTTAAAAGTCTTCAGTGAAGTATGCATTAACAAATTTATTTACTTTAGTCACATTTTAACAAACATGACAAACAGTCAATAGACATTTTTTTAGAGAGAGAGAGAGAGAGAGAGAGACTTTGTACATGAGGTGCCGTTTTACTATTTATTCCCTATTTTTTGATGTCACAAATTTATTTTTTGATATCACAAATTAATTTTTTTCATATAAAAAATAATTTGTGATATCAAAAATTCAAAAATTCATTTTTGATATCACAAAATCGAATATTTGATATTAAAAAAATCGAATTTGTGATATCAAAAATTCGATAAGGTTTTGTGATATCAAAAATAACAATTTTTGATATCACCATGATCACACATGATCATAAAATTGACTTTTTTGGTATCAAATAATCGAATTTGTGATATCACAAAATACATTAAATTATGACAGAATTTGTGATATCAAAAAATCGATTTTTGTGAATTCAAAAATTCTATTTTTTATATCAAATAATGGATTTTTTTATATAAAAAAAATCTATATGTATTAGCATTATTAGCCGTTTTACTATTTATTCCCTTTTTTTATATTGAAAAATTGAATTTGTAATATCACAAATTCGATTTTTTGATATCACAAACGTCATATATTTTGTGATCAGTGATATCAAAAAATCGAATTTGTGTGGCAAGCACAAGATTATGTTACATAGAGTTATATTGTATATAGGACAAAATGACCACACCAATTCCCTAAGACCCTGGGGTCAGAGGCTTGAAGAAAATATCAGGTGCACAACCACAGGCTGCCGATGTTTATCTATTAAAAAATATAAACCAACCTTTTGTTGTTTTTTATCATACGTCCTCTTTCCCTGTACGTATGATAAAAAACAATAAAAATGTTGGTTTATATTTTTTAATAGATAAACATCGGCAGCCTGTGTGCACAACTAGACGACAGACCCATCATATTTCAAAAACAATCATTTATAGTGTCAGAGGAGTTGTGAGCACAAGATTACATAGAGTTTTATAGGAGAAAATGACCACACCCATTTTCTAAGACCCTGGGGGTCAGGGGCTCAAACAAAATATCAGGTGCACAACTACACCACAGACCCATCATTTATAGTGTCAGAGGAGCTGCGAGCACAAGATTACATAGTGTTATATAGGGGAAAATGACCACACCAATTTTCTAAGACCCTGGGGGTCAGAGGCTCAAACAAAATATCAGGTGCACAACTACACCACAGACCCATCATATTGCAAAAAGAATTTAGTCTCCATCATTAATAGTGTCAGAGGAGTTGCGAGCACAAGAATTGTTTACGGACGGACGGACGGACGCCGGACGACGGGGTATCGCATAAGCTCGACTGGTCAGAGACTAGTATGGTTAAAAAATCGATTTTTTTTTCACAAATTTCATATTGTAAAATCACAAATTTCATATTGTGATATCACAAATTTCATATTGTGATATCACAAATTTCATATTGTGATATCACAAATTTCATATTGTGATATCACAAATTCGATTATTTGATATCACAAATTTCATATTGTGATATCGCAAATTCGATTATTTGATATCACAAAATAGAATTTGTGATCATCATGATCATGGTGATTTATTTTTAAAAAATCGATTTTTATTTTTGTAACACAAAATATGACAGAATTTCTGATATTAAAAAAATCGAGATTTGTGATATCAATAAAATAGTGAATAAATAGTAAAACGGCGCCTTATTGAAAACCTAGGCCTCGGCTTATTCAAATTCCTTGAAAATTGAAATATCAATGTTAACCTTACAGTATGTTCGTTAGAAATTTGAATATGCCACAAAATTAAGTATTTTCAATTAAGGAACTAGAAAGACCATGCATGTATTCATAAGAGAAGAACTTTATACTCACCACATCTCAAACTTTCATCATTCGATATTATCCACTCCGTCTTCTCTTTTTATGTTCGTCTTTTCTCCATAATAACCTACATTGTTTTCAAGATCTGTTAATCGACCATTCCTTAAGCATGGTACATGTAATTCAACGTTCATGATCAATTCACGATTATGCAGATTAATTTTTTTCTTCATGTTCCATGAAATGATCTAATGGCCTACATAAAATTTACTTCACAATGTTGTCACCTACTGTTTCCAAACAAATTCTTTAATGTACCCAAACCATTTTCGTCTTCTACAGCAACTCTTATAAATGATAATTTCCAGACCGATTTCCCACAATATAAAGGTCAAAAGCCACGCGCTTGAGGTAGATGTTACCGGGTCAGTCCGTCTATAAATAGTAACAAGAGATCGACGGCCGCTGCAGCGGTGACCTAGATAAACAAAAAAGTTACACAATACTTGGAACGGTCACAGCGATGCCAAGTTAATTTTACTGTTATATTAAAAGTCAGTTTTCACGACTTTTTTTCTATAGATCTTTATCTATTTTTGATAAGTAATCTTTCTCTCTCTCTCTCTCTCTCTCTCTCTCTCCTTCTTCTTCTTCTTTGTCAAAAGATGAACTGAATAGGGGAAATAGGGGGAGGGGGGGGGGGGGTTCTGACAAAAATATTCAGATAGTCTTCCCGGTTGCTCTATTTCCCATTTTATAGAAAATTTAGCAACCGGGCTTCTTTGGCCTCTTAATTGATAGTAAATCTTTTAGAATTCTAATGTGGTTACGTTTCTGCATAAAAAAATATATTTATACCTGTACATATTTGCATCTTTTGAACATATAACCTTACAGTAATGTACATTTTACCCTATATGTTACACAGCTTTAAGTCTTTATATAGGTATACTGAATGTCCTCCTAATAATTATGTATCATATGGTGCCCATTCAATAACGCTTGTTTATCGAAAAGTTTTTTTTTTCTTTTTCAACGAACTGCTTTGCTAGCCAGAGCTAGCTGCTAATACTAGCTATAATATTCACGTTTCAAAATAACGAAAATAAATAAATAGAATAAGCATGATAAATAAATAAAACAAAAACAAAAAAACAAAACAAAAGAAGCCAAAATAAATAATAAATAAATAAATAAAACACCGCTACAGACGACATATGGCCGGATTGCAAAATAAGTTTTTTGTCAGTAACTGGGTCAAGGTCACTAAGTCAAATACAACATCATTAATTGAAATGTCTTTTCATAGGCAATTAACCAACATGTATGATATAAAGTTTCTGATGCATACAGTTCCTTAGATTTTGCTTCAACCAGAAACTTAAACCAAAATCTTTAACTAGGTCAGAGTCCAAGGTCAAAGTCACTAGGTCCAATGTTACGGCATAAATTGAAAGGTCTTGTCATGGGCAATCTAGCTACATGTACATGTATAATATAAAGTTTCTACTGCATACAGTTTCTTAGATTTTGCTTCAACCAGAAACTTTAACAGACATCTTTAAATAGGTCAAAGTCCAATGTCACTAGGTCAAATGTGTCGGTATAAATTGAAAGTGCCTTGTCATGGGCTAAATACATGTATAATATCATGTTTCTACTGCGTATAGTTTCTGAGACTTTGCTTCAACCAGAAACTTTTACCAAAATGTCGACGACAGACAGACGGACATCGTCAATCTATATCTACAGACCGGAATTGCTTTGCAATCCGACCAAAAACCTGACAATACAAAAGAATACATTTGAATTATTTGCATTAATTCCACATATTAATGTTGCTCAAAATTCTAAGCAACTTAATATTCGGAAACGGCATAGATCTACGCATGCAGTCTCAATATTGTGACATATTAATTGGAATAAAAGATATAAAACTGAAAAAAAACCACCCACTTCGGTTACATTCATTTTTTAGAAAACTTATTTATACGAACGAAAGCTGGAAAAGGTTGCCTCTCGAATCTATTTAATATTCAATATTTAGTGATCGAGCGGATCTTAAAAAGATCGGGGCAGGAAAAGTTACAATTCTAAAATTTGGATCACTGTTAGGGTGTATAGGGACAGAAACCCCCCCCCCCCCCCCATTTCTAGCCGCCTACATCCGCAACTGGTTGTATCGAAATATTTATAAGGAAGTTAACCAGGTGAGCACAAACATGCCTATATGAATGCATTTACAACACGCATCTAATTACAACGACATTCATTGTGTAAGTTCAAACATTAATGCTGCATTCATTGAAGGATATATTATAGGTGACCCAGCCTCTTCAGAGTTAGGATGTATTTTCTAATTGTCCTATGTCTTCTGAACCTCTCAGGTAATGAATTATTTAATTTGTAAAATAAAGAAAACTAGAAAGGTTTCTTGTTGCGGTTGCAACAAGAGTGTCTTCCTCCTATACAATTTTTGGTTTGGAAATATGAAGGACGTCACATTACATGTATTTATATTATATATTTAAGTTTTCAAATAGCAGTAACATTAAATTTTCAAACCGATAATTGTTGGTGAGCAACCATTTGATTTTTTTTTTGGGGGGGGGGGGGGGGGGGGGGGTTAGGAATTCTATTGCCAGCCGGTAAAATTTTTTCAGCAATTTTCTGAGCAGGCCATTTTTTTCAGCCATTACCAGAGTCGGAGAAAAATATTCGCCGGTTCTTCGGGCCGGATTTAAACAAATTGTCAAATGTTGTGAATGTCTGTGTAAGTTAAACTCCCCGCTGTTACAGAGTATGAGTTAATAGAGAGGTTTAGAAACCGTTACGTGTACGGGTACGCGTACGTGTAGACGCAATAACTGTGTATGACGTCATTATTTATTGCGTACGGGAAATCGCTACAAGTTGTCAATTACGTGTAAATCGCGAGCTACACGTACTTACAAACGTGTAGACATTTATGTTTATATAACAGATGTATTTCACGAATACTTGTACCGAAAATATTTTATAAGTTTTAATTCAACATTTTATCTACATGTTGTATTTATTAGTCTCGTATATGTTTGGATATCTATATTTTACGTCATCGCTAAGGGCACCAGTACACGTACACGTACTCGTCAATTTTCTAATCCTCTGCTACTTTTTACGTGTATATGTACTTGTAGATTACACGTACGCGTACCCGTACACGTTAGCCTTCTAAACCTCTCTAATAACCGTTCCTTCAGATGTCTCTTTGCAATTAGCGAATTTCAGACAGATTGTATGATGTTTAAATAGAACGTTTTCTAGATTTTTGTGCCTATGCGTATTAGGTCTCTGGTAGATACAGCTATGTCAACAGTTTGTATTTATATTAATTAATTTTTTGACTTTAAATTGTCTGGCACAAAGGGCCAGCAAAACTTTCCATATCATGCAATGTATCCTTACTTTTGCATGGTCCGGGAAAAAAAAATTGTCGGCCCTTTGGGCCGGAATATTTTTTTCAGCATTTTTCAGAGCCGGGATTTTTTTTTTTGCAAATTCTTCCTGCCCCCTTCCCCCATAAAAAAGGCGAGCTCGTAGTTGTAGAACCAATTTTCTTGAGAAGAGAAATGGTAATAACAAGTTACGTTCAATATATATATATATAAATACCATGAGGTTCTCGCTGTGCAGGTTCAAATTTGGACCCCCCTCTTTCCCTTTTTTCAAAGTTTATTTTGAATTTCCATCATGGCGACATCGTTCAATATAAACAGAACTGTTTTCGAAAAACGAGGAGAGGGAAGAATGTTGGAGAAATTGTTCATCAATTTGTAAATAAACCAACCGAAAATTATGTTCGAACGTTTGCTAGAATTAGAAATTAAACTTGATGTTCAAAATATAGTTATTGAAGTTTAGAAACAGGTTTGTAGGTTAGAAATCGGAATCAAACTACCACTTTTTGTGTGTAAATTCTGGTTTGTAGCTGATCTCTTCTAAATTAATCAACTGTTTTAAAATCAAATTGTGTATATCGAAATGTATTTATGAAATGCATATTCATCATTGCCGTGAAATCGGAATTTGAAAATCTCAACACTGCTTTTCTCGAGTCGGACTCGGACTACCAATTTTAGTGTGCGCCCGATCTGTTGGCGTGAAGGTGTATCGAAATACCCAACTCAAAATTTCGATGCTCATATCTTTTCAACAGTAAGAGATAGGAAAAATCAGAAAGACTAAATAAGACAGATATATGGATAAAAAATAATAATATTGAAATTTTTAGGAAACTTCATAAGCTTAATTTTTGTTTACTATTATAAGCAAAAAAGTGTCTTCCTCCTATGAACTTCTGAATTTGGAAATATGAAGGACGGTGAAGGACGTCATCGTAATAAATCGTTACAGTGTGCATCTAGCATTTCATATCTTGCATGGCTGTCGACTTTCAAAAAGAATGGAAATTGTAGATAGCAAAATACGAGATATTTAAACTTACAAATAGCAAAACATGAAATTTTCGGTCCTTTTGAGTAATTCGACGCTCCCGTCAAATATTTGAATCTACTAAAAAACATGATAAAAAAATAACAGAGACCAAAAATAAAAAAGACCAATCTAGCTTTTACTCCAAACGTAACGTTGGAGAACTTTCATTGTCCTAGCTTACAGGGTTCTTGAGAAATCGCTGATCCAATTTTCCACGGTTACGAAAACAATAGGTCTTCCGACGGAAGTCGGAAGACCTAATCAACTAATTTTTTCCATGAATTTACAAGTAATAATCATTATCTTATGGGTCATAATTTTGGCATATCCGTAGATTTCTATACATCAATGTATATATATAAATCTGGTTTTTTTTCTGGTTTTTTTTTTTTTTTTTGCATTTCGACATTACCAATTTGAGTCAAAATGCAAAGAGAAAGATTATTTTTAATTTGACGTTAATTCTTTTCTTCCAAGTATTTTGCACTGAGGTCTTTTTATGGCCCCGAAATCAAAGTGAGTTTTTGGCCTGTCCGTCTGTTGTCTACCTCTTTGTCCGAAAAGCATTAACATTGGGCATAACTTTTGAATGGAAGGTGTTATAGCTTTCACATTCAAGACCTATCTATCGAACGACCCAATGACCTTGACTTTTGACATTGGCCCTAGAATTATTGTGACAAGTTTATACGCTCAAAAGCGCATTCTCTGAATTGACTTGGCTTTTCATTTTTCCATTATATTATATATATTATATTATATTATATTATATTATATTATATTATATTATCTTTTAGAAATAGGAGCCTACAATTTTATACATGAGGACACAGATGTTCCCGATAACAGACGGGATTATTTAGAGGTCCCAAACGCGGTTATCACCCCTGAGGTGAACGCCCACGTGGATTTCTACGTTAGACTGAGTAAGACCGTCGGTAGGAGTATTAAAAGACCAGTGCCCGTTATGATAAAGATGGGGAAGCCTATCAAATATAACGAGGTTAGTATTTTGCCAATATAGATATGCATGCAAATACCCTCTTTATCTTCCAAATATATATCTATAGATCACAAAAGAGGTAAAAGCAATCACGTTCTCTATTCAGACAATTTTAATGTCGGAACAATCAAATAAAGGGCAAATTTATGCATGTCACTTGGAAAAAAGATAAGCACAAAAAAGTCTTCAAAATATATAGCATGGCTAATTAAGTATATATTATATATATATATTTTCCAAGCGACGTGCATTCGCCCTTTGTTGGGCTGATCCGACATTGTCTGAATAGTGAAAGTGGTTGTTTTCACCTCTTTTGTGCTATCTATATATATATATATATAGATAGCACAAAAGAGGTGAAAACAACCACGTTCACTATTCAGACAATGTCGGATCAGCCCAACAAAGGGATATATATATATAGATAGCACAAAAGAGGTGAAAACAACCACGTTCACTATTCAGACAATGTCGGATCAGCCCAACAAAGGGCGAATGCACGTCGCTTGGAAAAAAAAGATATAAAAGCACAAAAAAAGGTACAAGCGACCACGACACTAAACGTGTTTAAACCCAGCGGAAGGGACAGTACATCCCTTGAGCCCTCTGGATACACGAATATGTACTTGTATCCAGACGGAACAAGGGACAGTACGTCCCTCATTCCGTTCGGACACAAGTACATAAAAAAAAAAACATACACACACTCTCATGCTAGTCAGAACCTGTACTATACTGAAGCTCGAAAGGCTATAACTAGTAGCCAGGTACATGTAGGTAATATTCTCAATTCATGAACCAAAGCAGACCCCGCGAGGGGCGAGACCAGGTGCCTAGGTAGAGTCAGCGTCTCCTGTTTGCATGCAACACCCGCTGCCAAAAAGTCTGGACGGCCTGATCGATAGAAACACGTCCAAGACTTCTATAGGTTCAAAATAAAATAAAAAAAGCTGAAAAGATGCTCCCTGATTGCATGCAAACAGGAGACGCTGACTCTACCTAGGCACCTGGTCTCGCCCCTCGCGGGGTCTGCTTTGGTTCATGAATTGAGAATATTACCTACATGTACCTGGCTACTAGTTATAGCCTTTCGAGCTTCAGTATAGTACAGGTTCTGACTAGCATGAGAGTGTGTGTATGTTTTTTTTTTTTTTTATGTACTTGTGTCCGAACGGAATGAGGGACGTACTGTCCCTTGTTCCGTCTGGATACAAGTACATATTCGTGTATCCAGAGGGCTCAAGGGATGTACTGTCCCTTCCGCTGGGTTTAAACACGTTTAGTGTCGTGGTCGCTTGTACCTTTTTTGTGCTTTTATATATATATATATATATATATAGAGGCTAGAAACAATTAAATAGTGATGTAACGATTATCGCCGACAATCGATTGTCGTTCGCTGAATGGCCAGCGATGTTACTAATCGATGTTGAAAATCGAACTCGATTGTCGCCGACATCGCCGATTTCCGAATTTTCCGTATTTTTCTGTCCGTTTCGGTATTTTGGTTTTAGAAATCTCGCAATGCGAAAGTCATTGACGGATGCAAGTGCAGGTTACATGACCCTCCCGAGGACAAAAACAACAATAACACCTTCAAAAACTTATATTCCTCCCTGGATTACTTAGATAATTGAATTGATATTGTGGTTCAAACACCAAATTTCCAAATTTCCTCTGTCCCGAACCCTGTTTAACCCAGGCGTTTTGTGGACTACGTTCTAACTTTATTACATCGAGTAATTTTTCATATTCTATCAATCGAATTTACTTTAACATTTATATCAAACATTTATGAAAATATAATACATAATAAATGAAATGTCATGGGAGGAGGGGGGGGGGGTTAATCATGGCATATTGTCATATGAAAATTAATTTGTCTCATCAGTGATTTTCATAACCTTGTAGAGGCAATGTAAAGATGTAAAATAAACTCTTTAAGATGATATACACAAAGTAAAACACTCAAATTTAATCATTTGGTCCTAATTTCAAATAATTATGTATTGAAAATTAAAAAGATAGGAATATTTCGAATTTTTCGATTATAATCGATTAATAATCGATTATGCCCTTCAGATTATTTCCGATTATCGATTATGATTTAGTTTCCGATTGCCCAACACTACAATTAAACCTTTAAGTCATGTCAGCCCTAGGGGCTGACATGACTTAATACCCCCCCCCCCCCATCCCTCTAAAAAAGAGGGGGTATTCAGGCTGCAGCCCTTAAAATAGGGAAAACCAGGATCAGTCTTGACGTCCACATGCCATCTCTAGATCCGCCCTTGAAACCTGTTCAGAATGAAAAAAAAATCATACAGTAACTATTTTTGAACTCCTAATTTCCAGGTGGTGACAAATGTAGGTGATGGTTACAGTAAAGACAACGGTATTTTCACGGCGCCGTGTGACGGAGTTTACGGCTTCACGTGGACTGTGTCCACCATAAACGGGCGATGGCAGCAGACGGAACTGGTACAGAATGACGTCATCAGGGGTAGCGTCACAGCCGATAGTTATGGGAGAGGAGACAAGAGCACGGCTTCGCAGACGGCGATACTAAAGGTACGTGTACATATATCTATATGAGGGGGGGGGGGGCGAATATGGCGAAATGGAGGGGAGTTGTGAGTGGGTGGGAGGGAGGCAAGGGGTAAAGGACGAAAGGGGGA
Organism: Pinctada fucata; assembly: GCA_028142955.1. Lineage (NCBI taxonomy): Eukaryota > Metazoa > Mollusca > Bivalvia > Pterioida > Pteriidae > Pinctada > Pinctada fucata. The sequence goes on along the minus strand of AP027108.1, from coordinate 40,625,946 downwards.
GAAGGGTGGTGGGAGGGGAGACATGGGAATAAGTGGCGTTAGGAGGAGAAAGGTGGTAGGAAAGGAATTAAGGCAAGGAGGCAAAGGGCGTTAGGTGGCGAAAGATGGTGGGAGAGGAAGACAAGTGGACTAAAGGGTGGGAGGGAGAGAAAAGGGGTGGGAGGGGAGGTAACGGGACAAGATGAGAAACAAGAAAGGGACGAGAAGGAAGAGAAAGACTATGCACTAAAAGTATGTATCTGTGAGAGGCGGATACAGGGTGAAAGGTAGGATGGGGTGTGGATCGATGAAGGCCTGGGGACGGGAGGATGAGACAAGGGGGGATAGAGCGAGAGGGAAGAGAAAAGAGGAGACTATATACTAAAGGTGTACATCTGAGGAGACGGGCAAGGTGAAAGGGAGTGGGAGGGAGGAGGAGGAAGTAGGAGTCAAAGAAGGGGGAGGAGGGGAGAGATGGCATCCCGTACCTGTCACCCTCCCAACTCATCTATATACATTTTCATAAAGCCGGGCTTCCGCTGTCGCGAATGCAGAGGCGATAGAGCTACGATTAGGTGATTTTGTTTAATCGTAGCGCATTCGGTTCTCCTCTCAATCGCGGACATTCTCGTCTCATCGTGTCACTATCGTGTCATGTTCTCCTGCATTCTCCTCTGTTCGCGGCACCGACGCGAATGCTTCAAACTGTTTAAAACATTCGCGTCTGAATTCTTATTCGCCTCACACTCGCGGCACATTCGCCTTGCATTCTCCTCCATTCGCGGCGCGTTCTCCTCACATTCGCGTGCATTCTTGTTGTAAAGGTGGAGGAGAATGAGCCACGTTAGAGCCCCGATAGAGCCACGATAGAGCCCCGACAAGAAAGAATCTGACACGAATGTGATTCGAATGCGCCGAGAATGTGACGCGAATGAAAAAATCAACGCGATTCAGCCACGATCTTGACGCGATAGTGACACGATATTGCCACGATAGTACTACATACACACACGACAGTGACAATAATAATTATCTCAGAGTTGATGTAAAAGTGTGCGGATCAATGTTTTGAAAACTTTGACAATGCCTTTCAAGAGAAAACAACATGGAAAGAGGTCAAAGTCAACAAAGGGTATTGATGTTCCTGGATATGTCAAATGCTTGTCACATTCTTGTCATGATCGCAGCGCTATCGGGTTAAAGTCGTGTCTCAATCTCCTGCATCGCAGCGCTATTGGGTTAAAGTCGTGTCTCAATCTCCTGTATTCGCCTCTCATTCGCCTCGGTGTCTTTTTATCGTGGCACATTCGTGTCGCATTCTTCTCTATTCTTGTCACTCTCGCCTCACTATCGCGGCGGACGCGTAGTATATTCTTGTTGCATTCGCGGCGCTATCGTGTGCATATCGCGCCAAGAAATACTTGATGAGAACAGACAAGAATGTGACACGATTGTTCATTCGCCTCTGATCGTAGCTCATTCTCCTCTACATTCGCGACAGTGGAAGCCCAGCTTAAGCAGTTTTTATGGCGCCGATTATTTCAGAGAAAAATATTATGATATAAAGCCTACGCTCACGCAGCAAGATACGCCCGTTGGGATTTTTTTCACAACACCAAAATATCTAAGTCCCATAACTCTGTAACGACATATCGAATGAACCTGAAAATCGAAAGGCGGCTTCCTCTCCACAGTCCAATCAAAATGTATGAATATCATGAAAATCCGTTGACGCATATTCAAGTTATTGCGTTCCATGCGCCTATATTTTGCCCATAGCTTAACATGTATGTGCATATAACCCCCCCCCCTTCCTATTACACACAATATCTCGCTTATGCAACCAAAAAATTAAAAACCCGTTACATATGTCAAAGAGCATCCTTTCTACCTTAAGTATAAAAAATTTCAAAACATTTCGACCAGAAATAGATTTTTAAATAATTTTTAACTATTTTAGTATATTTTCACTGTATTTTAAAATATCTAAGTCCCATAACTCTGTAACGACATATCGAATGAACCTGAAAATCGAAAGGCGGCTTCCTCTCCACAGTCCAATCAAAATGTATGAATATCATGAAAATCCGTTGACGCATATTCAAGTTATTGCGTTCCATGCGCCTATATTTTGCCCATAGCTTAACATGTATGTGCATATAACCCCCCCCCCCCCCCCTTCCTATTACACACAATATCTCGCTTATGCGACCAAAAAATTAAAAACCCGTTACATATGTCAAAGAGCATCCTTTCTACCTTAAGTATACAAAATTTCAAAACATTTCGACCAGAAATAGATTTTTAAATAATTTTTAACTATTTTAGTATATTTTCACTGTATTTTAAAATGTCTAAGTCCCATAACTCTGTTACGACATATCGAATGAACCTGAAAATCGAAAGGCGGCTTCCTCTCCACAGTCCAATCAAAATGTATGAATATCATGAAAATCCGTTGACGCATATTCAAGTAATTGCGTTAGATGCGCCTATATTTTGCCCTTAGCTTAACATATATGTGCATATAACCCACCCCTCCCCCCTTCCTATTACACACAATATCTCGGTTATGCGACAAAAAAATTAAAAACCCGTTACATATGTCAAAGAACATCCTTCCTACATGAAGTATACAAAATTTCAAAACATTTCGACCAGAAATAGATTTTTAAATAATTTTTAAATATTTTAGTATATTTTCACTGTATTTTAAAAATCTAAGTCCCATAACTCTGTAACGACATATCGAATAAACCTGAAAATCGAAAGGCGGCTTCCTCTCCACAGTCCAATCATAATGTATGAATATCATGAAAATCCGTTGACGCATATTCAAGTTATTGCGTTCCATGCGCCTATATTTTGCCCTTAGCTTAAAATGTATGTGCATATAACCCACCCCCCCCCCCCCCCTTCCCATTACGCACAATATCTCGGTTATGCGACCAAAAAATTAAAAACCCGTTACATATGTCAAAGAACATCCTTTCTACTTGAAGTATACCAAATTTCAAAACATTTCGACCAGAAATAGATTTTTAAATAATTTTTAAATATTTTAGTATATTTTCACTGTATTTTAAAAATCTAAGTCCCATAACTCTGTAACGACAAATCGGATGAACCTGAAAATCGAAAGGCGGCTTCCTCTCCACAGACTGATCACTATGTATAAATTTCATAAAAATCCGTTGACGCGTATTCAAGTTATTGCGTTCCATAGGCGGACGGACAGACGGACAGACGGACAGACGGACGGACTTCGCCATACCATAATACGTCCCGTCAAATGACGGGCGTATAATAAAAATGAGATTTTTATGTGTTAATTTAGATTTTATTCCACAGGTTAAAACTGGGGACAGAATCGCCGTTCGAGCTGGGAAGTACGGGAACCGTATGCTGATAGGAGATGGGACTATCACCTTCTCTGGATGGCTCATACACGAATGAAAGAACACACATTGATTTCTAAAATGACTTATTGATCGTGCAGAAATCCGTAACTATCGACAACAAATTCTTTTTAAAAAAGTAGAGAATTAGTCATGAATATTAAATATTGATTCAATAAACTATCATTCTTTTTAAGTTTTCGTATATTTCTTTGATATCTTTTCTAGTCAGTGTCGGTGATCCAAAATTCTTAGGAAATTCGGAATAAAAAAAACCCATGTGTTTGTGAAACACAACTGCCCCCTGTTGGCATCTTTGACAGTAAAACAGCTTTGGAAACCAAAGGTCTTCAACAAGGAATTACATGTGAAAATGAAAGTTATGACACTAACCATTCCGAGGTTGTGGCCAAAGTCAACGTTTTCAAAAGTAGGTCAAACTCCAAGAGAAAATGTTTGTACTCAAGGAAAACTTTAACCTTGGCCATAACTTTTGAATGGTAAGTTATGGGGCTTTCATATTGCACATGTGTATTCCTTGTGACAAGACCTTTCCATGGATACCAATTTTTTTTTTACCTTGACCTACTTTAAAAAAAAAACTTTAACCCTGGCCATAACTTTTGAATGGCAAGTGATGGGGCTTTCATATTTCACATGTGTATTCCTTGTGACAAGACCTTTCCATGGATACCAACATTTTTGAGATTGTAACCTTGACCTTGGAGTTTGACCTACTTCTAAAAACTTCAACCTTGGCCATAACTTTTGAATGGTATGTGATAGGGCTTTCATATTTCACATGTATATACCTTTCCATGGATACCAAAATTTTTGACATTGCGACTTTGACCTAGGAGTTTGACCTACTTTTAAAAAACTTTAACCTTAGCCATAACTTTTGAATGGTCAGTGATAGGGCTTTCATATTTCACAGGTGTATTCCTTGTGACAAGTTCATTCCATGGATACCAAATTTTTTACCTTGTCCTTGGAGTTTGACCTGCTTTTTACAATACAATTGTTTCCACTGACAAAGATGCCGACGGGGGCATCCGTGTTTCACAAACAATTTTTTTTTCTATTTTCAAGGTTGGATATACACCACTCTAGTATTTATGTACATGTATTGCTAACTAAAAACATAGTGTAATCAAAGATTACGAAGCTCACCTCGCGGCAGCAAAGTTCAATTTAAACATATCTCTAAGTACATGTATATTAAGAAAATCACTCAAGTGGAAAAAAGTAGGTCAAGGTCATTTTAAGAAAGTTTGATCAAAGATACATCCAATATGCAAGTTTGGTTCATGTAGCACTTATTCTTTGCTCAATATTGGCCTTCAAAGGCAAAATCACTCAAGTAGAAAAAGTAGGTCAAGGTCATTTTATGAAAATTTGATTAAAGATACATCCAATATGCAAGTTTGGTACATGTAGCACTTATACTTTGCTCAATATTGGCCTTATAAGGCAAAATCACTCAAGCAGAAAAAGTAGGTCAAGGTCATTTTATGAAAGTTTGATCAAAGATACATCTAATATGCAAGTTTGGTACATGTAGCACTTTAACTTTGCTCAATATTAGCCTTTAAAGGCAAAATCACTCAAGCGGAAAAAGTAGGTCAAGGTCATTTTATGAAAGTTTGATCAAAGATACATCCAATATGCAAGTTTGGTACATGTAGCACTTATACATTGCTCAATATTGGCCTTTTAAATCAAAATCACTCAAGTGGAAAAAGTAGGTCAATGTCATTTTATGAAAGTTTGATCAAAGATACATCCAATATGCAAGTTTGGTACATGTAGCACTTATACTTTGCTCAATATTGGCCTTATAAGGCAAAATCACTCAAGCGAAAAAAGTAGGTCAGATGCTGCATCCGATGCATGGGTTCACCTCAGCATCCCAAGATGAATCACTTGTGCATGTTTGGTTACTGTAGCATCAGTACTTTGTCAGATACTGAACTACCCCAAAAACTTTAACCAGATATGACAAAGTCATTCAACTGGAAAATGTAGGTCAGATGCTGCATCCGATGCATGGGTTCACCTCAGTATCCCAAGATGAATCACTTGTGCAAGTTTGGTTACTGTAGCATCAGTACTTTGTCAGATACTGAGTTACCCCAAAAACTTTAACCAGACATTGACAAAGTCATTCAACCGGAAAATGTAGGTCAGATGCTGCATCTGATGCATGGGTTCATCTCAGCATCCCAAGATGAATCACTTGTGCAAGTTTGGTTACTGTAGCATCAGTACTTTGTCAGATACTGAACTACCCCAAAAACTTTAACCAGATATGACAAAGTCATTCAACCGGAAAATGTAGGTCAGATGCTGCATCCGATGCATGGTTTCACCTCAGTATCCCAAGATGAATCACATGTGCAAGTTTGGTTACTGTAGCATCAGTACTTTGTCAGATACTGAGTTACCCCAAAAACTTTAACCAGACATTGACAAAGTCATTCAACCGGAAAATGTAGGTCAGATGCTGCATCTGATGCATGGGTTCACCTCAGCATCCCAAGATGAATCACTGGTGCAAGTTTGGTTACTGTAGCATCAGTACTTTGTCAGATACTGAGTTACCCCAAAAACTTTAACCGGACGGGGACGCGGACGGGGACGCGGACGCGGACGCCGGGGTTATAGCATAAGCTCATCTCAACTTCGTCGAGGTGAGCTAATAAAAGTGTTCATGGACAGGTCAGTCACCTGTTGAATGTCTGAACCTAAATATGTGACCTTGACACTGATGTAACTTTGACCCTCTCAGAGTGTTGACTCATTATGCTTGACCATCTCTGCAAGTGTGATGTAAGCATAATTAATGTACAGGGCTCTCAATTGGCCTGCTTTGGGGCCGATATTTTGCCCCATTCCTAACGCAAAATAGTATCTTTTTTCCCAAAATATTGACAAACTTTTCTCAATTTCACAACTCATCGAAAACTGGGGGAAAAACTTTAAAAAGCTTAATTTAAAATGAAAAGGTACACAAATTATTTCCAAGTTTTAGAGAAAACACCGCTTTTTTTCCCGCTTTCAAAGGATCCAGCCCCAGTCCCAAAAATGTGTGAGAGCCCTAAGGTATATTAAGTTATAGCCATATACATGTAAGTTAAATGTGACTACCAGATAGACAGACAGACGGACAGACAGGCAGAGTGATCCCCATATGTTGCCCTTAAATGCAGATGGCATAAAAATCAAGATGACTAAATATTTTTAAGGTACATGTATATTTATTTAATTAATGAAATTTGATTGCAAAATTGTTGGAAATACATAGATCTAAATAACACATGTATCCTGTGGTACATAATGTAGATTGCAAATATTAAACAAGTTACAAGCATACAGCTGTATATGCAATCATGGTAATTGTGAAAAGTCATTTCTTAATTAAGAAATTTCATTAATTAATTAGAAATTTGTACATCAACTCAAGATACCCAACTCCTCTTCTCAGAATTCTTTAACAATGTATTATGTATGTAAGAATGAAAATTTTCTTCTTAGTTTTTTTATAACAATTTATACATATTACATCACTTGTTTGCTGTATAATATAACATTTCTAATATGCTGAGTAAGTCTATAGAAATACTTGTATTTGCAAACCCATGAAAATCATATGGTAAGTATATATACAGTATTGCACAGTGAAGAAATACATGCAGATTAATATTACTGTAAAGCATCTATATAAATGTATATACATGTACTTGACATGTTAAAATATGTTTTGTAGATCAAAAGAAATACATGTACTAGTATTACATGTATAGTGATACATTTATTTTCCATAAGTGTTGGCGATGAGAGATGAAGTTCATGTATTTACAGCATTATAACAATTTACCCTTCGGATTGCGGGAAAAGAATGCAAAATTTCGTGACGTCACAATGCTTTTACCTCAGACAAACAAGCTTCGAACCTCGGTCAAACATTGAAATTGCATTGTGATGTCATGGAATTTCTCAAAATTTTCCCGCGTTCGGCGGGTCAATTTTAGACATTCATGAGTATTTCAACCAAATTCAATATTATCATGTTAATTATTTTGGCATAATTAAACATTTTTGAAAGTTATATGTCATCCAGTACCAAATTAAAAAAAAATATTTAAAACTTAATCTGAAAATTTACAAGAGAATTTTTTTGTTTTAAGGGTGTTTCTTGAAAGCATAACTACATGCACTGCAGAATCTTCATGTTCCCTAACGTCAGAGTCGGGTTTCTATAACGTATAATATAGATTCTTTAGCAAGGTATTGTGGATGCATTGTTTTCTTGACTTATAGGGAATCTCATACATGTATATGACCGACACAAGACAACCTCTATTCATTCTCATTGTTTACAGCGATAGAGGAGGACCATAAAGAATGAAATAAATACCTAGAAGTGTTGACCATAAAGCTCTATGTTGTAACATCTGGGCAGGTAATGTACATTAACTTTCACATTAATGTGGTCTTGACATGTGTCTATTCAAAAACAACACAATCATGTTATGTTACAGAATCAAAACTAATACAGAATTTCCAATATTTATGTTCGATAATGCTGAATATAAAAAGAAAAGTCACCATCAATATGTTCAACACATTGTAAATACTAGTTTTTTTTTCCTTTTTTCCTTGCTAAATAAACATTAGCATTTCCTCTTTGTGTCCAATTATATGCACTGTCAATTAGGCAATAAGCTCCACCCACTTTTCTTTCATCATCCAATCATATGCAAGGTTCTACATAGTTGCTAGGAAACAGACCAGTGACTCCATTCATGATTCCCTCCCACCATCCATCATCGTTTTTATTTGTGACGTAGATAAGCGCGTTCTCGGAGAACGTCAGTTCATCATCTTTAACAGCAGCATAGTCATAAATGGCAACAACTGTAAAAATATTCGACGAAGAATTGCTTTAAAAAAAAATGTAAATATCTAACAAGACTTGATATGGTTAAGCCTCTAGGACATGTTAAAATTTCAATTTTTATGTGGCATGCATGTCCGTTAAAGAGAAGTACAAAATAAAGATACAAGTCATGTAAAACACCCTAAGGCTTTCAACTTCCTTCAAAAGCCAGGATATCAAAGTTGGTCTAATCCCCCCCCCTTTTTTTTGTTTCTGTTCTGCTAGGTCAACTTTAGTTAATCTTCATGCAAGGTCTTCATATTACTAGGATTAAATTAAATAAAAGACTCAAAAAAATGGAATGCCCTAAAATTACTTACTACAATTTTTCCATTACTCTTTTTTTCAAAGAGCCAAGTAAAATCAAATGACATTCCCTCTTTTGTATGGGAGTGATTGGGAAGGACAGGGATCAAGCACCACTAAGTCCCATCAATTTGAAAATGGTCCATTGAAGATGGGACCGGTATTTTCTTAGGAAATGATCATGGAAAATGGCCCATTCACAAAAATTCCTGCCCAATCACTAGTGCAGTCAAATATTTGATGCCGTGTTACCTTTCTCCATGTACTGTTGAGGGATCCATTCCGGGTTAGCCAGGTTAGGGCCAGTAGCAGCATAGGGATCCTCCTCATGCTGGGGGTACAGGGGCTCGTCATTCTGGTCGGATCCGTCATTAAACTCTGGTGGAGGAGGGGGCGGCTGGTACTGGAACTGTTGGGGGTCGTCAGGGGGCGGGGGCGGAGGCAGGGGTGGGGAGGCTGGAAATATAACATTTATAAGTTTTATTCCTCAAAGTTTGATTTTATCAATAGTCTCCAGCATGCAGCCATGCATACATCAATCTGACCATCAAACAACCAATGAAAATGATAAGTGTTACGATAAATCTGATCTCATCTCTATTTGTATTTCAGACATATTAGAGAACATGGAGAATGAAAGGGGCAATTTTAGGCTCGAAATTTTACACTACTAATCTTGAATCTTAGATTATTCAGAATCTTATATAATATGTATTAAAAAAAACAAAATTATATGACTAATTTAAAGGAAAAATCAGATTTTTATTCCTATGCCTTTTCTAAAAATTTTCGTTGAACTCATGGTGAATTTGAATGAATTATTCCAATAAACGTTTATTTAATACAAGATATAGGTAGGATACAAATTATACTGTCAAACCTGCCCTATTGAAAATTGCCTAATCACTATTATCATTCTTATTATATTTTTCTCTTGTATAGTACAAATTTCAAATTCAATTTCTGGATTTCTTATTTTATCAGAAATTATTCATTCATTTTTTTTATATTGAATTTGAAGCAATATAGAATATTTACAGATTTCATTGTCTAAATGCATACTTTTCATGTTGTAATTCAATGTTACCAGTAAATCCAAAATTTGTAATTCCTTTTATCTGAAAATACTTGGTAATGATGCGAACATTTCTAAGGCAAATTTGACTATATACTGACTACAATGCAAGCTAATAATTGCATATTTTGATATGATATGAAAATACGCATATATTAAATGACTTCAAATTAAGTGCTCATTGGATTAAATACCTTGCAATGCATACCAACAAAGGATATGAAGTCATTATTGTATTCCAACAAATTGAATACTAATAATATTTTTAAAGAACCAATCATATACATGTACATCTATAATACTATGTACTGTTAGCGGTCAAAAGGTATGGTAACAGTTGACTGATGTTATTGAATTTACCAATAGTCACCTATATGTCTTAAGCCACCGTTCCACTGCAATCCCGCTGTACCTGCGACCATTCCCGACCGCAATTTTCACAAGAGCGGGTAAAACTTTCCCGACCTCTTCATTTTTTTCTTAACATCACGCTCTATTCCCGACCGATTCCTGATCCATTTATGACCGATTCACGTTTCATCGCGGACTTACTCACGCTTTACCCGCTCTACTCATGATCATATTGCCGACCAAGTCCCGTTCTATCCGATCCAACTCCGATCTATTCCCGACCAAAACCCGATCTATTCCCGATGCAATCCCGATCTATTACCGACTGTCCTGACGCATTCCCGCTCAAAACATAAATTCTGACTTAAACTGATCTCATTTGTCATCCAATTATCCTATCGGCCAAGAAGAAGCCTATATTTCTCGTTTTGATCTAGTCTTACCCAAAAGTGTCGCAATCAAAATTAAAAAAAAAATTTACTTAATAAATGGCATTGGATAGCCAAGAATCGTCACCGCGACATTTTGATAATAAGTATTTTGAACAAATCAATATCAGTGCGAAAAAATGAACGAAATATGCACAGATCCTATTTGAAGCGTCGTTTGGTCGTACCTTGGTCATATAGAGCGTGAATAGGTCGCAAGATGGTCATGAAAAGGTCTTAGCAAGATCAGCAAACATTGAATCTGTAGTGGATAGATCGTGGTAAGAGCGTACAATAGACGGGTAAAGATCGGGAACAGGGCGTAATTAAAGCGTATCGTATGCGTGAAGAGAGCGGGGTTAAGTTAAATGCCGATCAGACCACACTCAAGCCACGCTCTTTCCCGACCAGGACACGATTAACCTAGGCTGTACCCCCGACTATCCCGACCAAGCGCCGACTATTTCACGACCAAAAAGAGAGCGGGAAAGTTTCCCGTATTTTTTCAACCGGTTGAAAGAATACGGGAAACTTTTCCCGACCTCTAAAGCGTGCCCGCTCTAATACCGATCGATTTTGGACCAACACACGCTGTACCAGACCAAGATACGACTAAGAGCCGTTCTCTCCCGACCTGGCAATTTTCGAGGTCGGGAATGAACGTAGGTACAGCGGGATTGCAGTGGAACGGGGGCTTTATTCACAACATCAAAATTTCCGTTCTTTCCATAGGCAGGGGCTGGTGTAAATTTATGATCTACACCACAAGAAGAGGAGAATCATACAAAATAGGATCTAATCATCAGTGTGTAAATGAAAGTTTTCTTGTCCTATATAACTCATTTTTTTTTGGTGCCTTCAAAGTATTTCCTAATTGTTTTCTCTCAAACGTAGAGTAATCAAAGATAACATAGCTCGCCTATACAGGTTTTTGTCAGAAACCAGGTTTAAGTTTTTGAAAAGTAGGTCAAAGTCAAAGGTCAAGGTCACTAGGTCAAAGCCCTACCCCTTATAGTTCAAGAGATATAGCCCAGGTTAATGTTTTGTCTACGGACAACCACAACAACAACGACAACGCCAAGGGTATGGCATTAGCTCTCCGGACTTATTCGTCCCGGCGAGCTAAAAAACAGAGAAACATATTGTATTGAGAACCATCCGTTCATTTGAAAAGGGAGAATTAATAAAAATCTTTTATGTCAGGACATGAAAAAAAATTGTGACTTGTCAGTGATTTTAATTTTGAGATGCAAGGTCATGATTTCATGTGTTTAACTTTGTTTAAGATAGAATCAAATCGTAGTAACTATATGTAAATCTTAAGATGCAGTACCGGTGTAAAGGTGTTGGACTAGTGCTGTAAGAAATAATGTGTAACCAATAAATGTATATACACCACACAAAAGTGTCAATAGTGTGTGTTGATCTAGAATAAAATTCAGGGCTCGTGCAAATACATGTTAGCATACAAAGCACAGATAGAGACAAAAGTCATTTACATTCAAGTAACACGCAGACAATGTATGTGTATTCATACACATACACACATACAATATACACACGTGTGTTAAAAAGAGAGACACACACAAATAATCTAGTAATAAGACTGTGCTAGTGTTCGATACACTCAAAAGTTACATGAAGCTTTAAGCTTAGAGGGACATGCAAACCTTCGAGAATTTCACTCGCTCTTGTATTGTCATCCGCCGCGGGGGACGGGGGCGGGGGCAAGTTCTCTGAAAATCACAACATTGAAATCACAACATCAATTATCATGCAAATGCACATTCAAAATGCTTCTCTTCTCTTTGATCCTTCCAATTGTTATCTTGTTTAAATATCATAAATTCACTAACACATGCATTCTCCTTTTGATTTTTAAATCAGATATAATTTTAGGAAAGAAAGACTATCAGACACACTGATATTTTTATGTTCAGAATACCAATTAGTAATAAAAGAAATTTAACATCTGAAGTACAAAAAATCGCTAAGCATCCATAACAGTATGTGCAATTTTATGGATTCAGCCAGACAGCAAAAATTCAGATGTGTAACATTTACACTTTGATGGCATGAAAAATTCTTCAAGTTTTTAAGTTGACCTTTCTTTCACATGCAATGCAAAAGCACCATTACAGCATTATCATTTATCTACGTCTTTCTCCTCTAAAAACTTTTGTTCAGATTTTGTTCTTTCACTAATATTTTCATTCATAAGAGTTAAAAGACTTCTAACTCAGTAAGACTTTTTGTAAACCTTAAGGTTTCTTTTTTTGTCATTGCTTAATCATACAACGAGAAGATGAAACAAACAAAAACATACGCAAAAATATACATAATTTCATTGAGCCGTCTTGTTCTGTGCCTTACAATAAAGTCATTCATAAATTCATGACAAAAACAGCATTTGCGAAAAAAAGAAAATTATGCAGGAGTGCTGTAAGCATGACCTTAAGCCATTGTGGAATACAAGTCTTTGGTAAAAAAAAAGATTGCACACTAAACTTTATGATGATAAAAAATTAAAATTATCAACATGATCAAAGCTTATCAAAATAACTAGACAACATGTATGTGCTTTTCGACTTTCAGTGCAGAGAAAGTGGACTGGCCCAAAATTTTTTTCAAAAGGTCTACGTCTACCTTTTTTTCTGTTTTGAGGTGAAAGGATTTCCTTTTTATTTAGGACAAATTTGTCAAACCTGACTTTCAATTGATAAAGAAATACTATAATTGATACTATAAAGCGGCAAGACAAAATTTCAGGAAAAATTCATACCTGCCAATAACATTTTCAGTTGAAAAAGAAGAAATTTAAGGAACAAATAATATTTTTGTTTTGGCCTAAGATTGTAGATCATGAGTTATCTGCACTTACCCACAGACTGTTGTTGCTGCATCATTCCCATGGAGACACGCCCCCCTGGAGAGGGAGGTGGAGGGTTGTCAAGGGTCTGACTCATAGGATGGGCCATGCCGACAGGAGGGGGCGGGGCATTAGGGGGCGGAGCAGGAGGTACGCCTGGCGCCATCTGGTGTTGAGGTTGTCCTTGACTGTAGCGACTACCACGAGACTGCTGCTGCTGCTTGTGTTGGCCTTAAATTACAGTAAATATTGAAATTCTAAGATCAGCATCATTATAAGGTACCTCAAGTGATTTTGTATTTTTTATGAAAAAAAGTCTGGTGATTTTTACATTCCCTCTCCTTTCACATGACATACAATATACTGTAAACAGGTAAGGTAGATTGTCCCTCAGGTCAGAATTTCTGGTAATTTTTTGCCTGGATACCCTATTTTTTTTCTCTTCAGAATATTGTTCAGATTATCCAGCTAATAGGGTTTTGGGAAAAGAGAAACTTTTAAACGGTAGTTACATTTAATCGTTTCTAAAATTGGATTTTTCTTACTTTTCCCATAGGGTCCAATGTTTCAGTTCAAACGGCTTACATGTAAGTTCTTGATATAATCATGAAACCACGAATTATACAAGTTATGTTTTGTTTTTATCATGTATATCAGATCTAACATAAGCGTTGAATATATGGAAAATATGAAAATGAAAATATTGTAAAAATTGTAATTTTGGAAATATGAGCATCTGAAACCTGAGGGATGCTCTACCTTAATGAGTTATTCATTCAAGGCATCTTAAGTGCCCAAATACCCGTGATGTGATTGGCAATTATACCTGGTAAGGTAGTAATCTGTCCCATGGAGTAGTTACTAGGGACATAGGGTAATGGTACTGAGGGTGGGGCTACAGGTGGGGCTGATGTGAGGGTACTTACCTGGTAAGGCAGTGATCTGTCCCATGGAGTAGTTACTAGGGACATAGGGTAATGGTACTGAGGGTGGGGCTACAGGTGGGGCTGATGTGAGGGTACTTACCTGGTAAGGCAGTGATCTGTCCCATGGAGTAGTTACTAGGAGCATAGTGTGAGGTATAGAGGTTGGGCTACAGGTGGTACTTACCTGGTAAGGCAGTAATCTGTCCCATGGAGTAGTTACTAGAAGCGTAGTGTGAGGGTACAGAGGGTGGGGCTACAGATGGGGCTGATGTGAGGGTTCTTACCTGGTAAGGCAGTAATCTGTCCCATGGAGTAGTTACTAGGGGCACAGTGTGAGGGTACTGAGGGTGGGGCTGATGTGAAGGTACACACCTGGCAAGGCAGTAATCTGTCCCATGGAGTAGTTACTAGGAGCATAGTGTGAAGGTACAGAGGGTGGGGCTACAGGTGGGGCTAATGTGAAGGTACACACCTGGCAAGGCAGTAATCTGTCCGATGGAGTAGTTACTAGGAGCATAGTATGAAGGTACAGAGGGTGGGGCTACAGGTGGGGCTAATGTGAAGGTACTTACCTGGCAAGGCAGTAATCTGTCCCATGGAGTAGTTACTAGGAGCTTAGTGTGAAGGTACAGAGGGTGGGGCTACAGGTGGGGCTGATGTGAAGGTTAGGTACTTACCTGGCAAGGTAGTAATATGTCCCATGGAGTAGTTACAAGGGGTGTAGTGTGAGGGTACAGAGGGTGGGGCTACAGGTGGGGCTGATGTGAGGGTACTTACCTGGCAAGGCAGTAATCTGTCCCATGGAGTAGTTACTAGGAGCATAGTGTGAGGGTACAGAGGGTGGGGCTACAGGCGGGGCTGGTGTCCTGTAGTGACTCCCTGTAGCTTTACTCAGACTGCCTCCTCCCATACTACCACTCCTACCTACAGGTGGGGTGGGGGGCTTAGTGCCGGGGGCCTGACTGGATGTCGTACTGCTAATGGAAGAACTACGACTCTGTTTGGAGGTGGTAGTCCCCTGTAAACAGACGAAATTGCAAATCTTAAAATTTTTCTTCCTGAAACACTTTTCACTCGAATCTATTGATTTTGCTTTCTAATAATTCTTTACTTTTAGAACCTAATTTTGTGAAATTAGAAATATAATCAGTATTACTATATGCATTCAAATCAATAGACTAAGAATCTCATCAATATCAATATACTGACTTCTTAAAACAGAGCAAGATTGATCATATATGTACATGTATATCAACTTGGGAAATTTTTTTAAAATAATTTAAATCCTCTGATCTAACCTCATCTGTTAGGCATACAGGGCTTGAATTTAATTCTTTTCATGTATTGAATTGCACACTGAATTTCATTTGTTGAAATGAATGTCTGACTCGTTGAATTGAATTAAATTTTACTTGTTGAATAAAATTTCACTTGCTGAATTGATGCTGAATTGACCTAAAGTTTGTATTTTATTGTTGAATTGAGTATCTTTTACTAGATTATCCACAGTTACCATGGTAACAAATAAACAGATTTACATCAACATCTTTGATTGTGTTAAGTGTAATGCTATTGATTTTTTGCAGAAAACAGAGTTATCTCCCATTTGTGACGGTATCTGACGTAAAACTATTATGACATCATGAAAATGGTATGATAAAGTCGATTTTATACCGTCATTTCCCAGAGTTTTAGGCTCGTTTCCATAGAATTTGATGACGTCACAATTAGTCTATGTCAATAAAGCGGGTGAAGAGAAGATATGTGTGACGATATGTGAAAGGTTAAAGTCTAAAAATCAAATCTATACCAAAGTGGTTTTTAAAGAATTCTACAAGTATCTAAAAGCAAACTCTACAAAATTATTAAAGTCTACAAAATTATTCACCGAATGGAACTTTCGTTACTTTCCGATACATGTACATGACATTGTATAAAATGCTCTTATTTTCTTCTTAGCATACTTTTTTTAAAGAAAATGGAATAAATTGAAGCCATGACCATGAAAAAATTTCCAATAGCATAATGCATCATTCTGTCACTGACGATTTCATATCACATTAGACAATCTTTATTATGAAGTAGTCCTCAAATTGACAACTCTGATATTTATATTTTTAAATGATTTTAATAAGCATTGTCACTATATTCTAACAACTTTACTGCAAATTTTAATTTGGGCTACATGTACTATTGTTAATTTGTTCTTTCTTTTATCATCCCAGTATGCAAGTTGGTTGTATTATCATGATTATGTAAAGTGTTACTATAAAAAAAGTTACATTTTCTGACACTAATGACAATTTGCACTAGGTGCCATATTAGGTTGGTTTTGTTTTTAAATTTGTACATAATACATGTATCTACTTTATATATTAAGATGAAAACATCATAATTTCTCATATTGTACAAAAACTATTGACTAGAAAGAAATAAATTCAAAACAAGGTCAAGGACAAATGTATACACTTTGTTAGTTTTTAACTTGTGAAATATACCCCTACAAGTAAATGAGGTATGACAAATTATATACGATAAAATTTCATATCATTGCAAGCATTACCAAGTCCACTGACACTTTTAAACTCAGTCAATGAAGGAAGGTCAACAGAGACATACTTATACCATGTTACCATGGTTACAGTTTATCTGTATCAAATTTAAAGCCATGTGGCAAATTCACTTAACCTATCGTAAGTAAAATGTGTTACAAATTGTATGTCAGGGGGGGAGGTTATAATCATGGTGACTGAAGAAAGGAAAAGTGTAATTCAGTAAAAATAATTAAATGTTTTGTAAAACCTATGACAGATATGACAAATCTTGAAAAAGAAATATAAAGCTGTGGGCAATTTTAATTCATTGAAAGACTATTCAAAAAATCACTGGAAAGAGGTCAAACTTTGACAGTAGTCAAACTTCTGCATACTCAAATTCATAATTTCATTAACTAAATCATCACATTCTTTAATGGGTCAAAACAGAAACAGCCAAATTTTCAAAGCTCTGAACATCTGTGTTGTAATAACATGAATAAAGCAAACACTTTTTTAGCGCTTTAATTTTCAAAGCAATTCACTATCTATTTTAACATGTTTAATCTTTAACTCTAAAAGCAAATCCTCACAAACCACAGCAAAAAGCAAAAAGAAAAAAAAAAATCTGAAATATTGAGAGTATCTATATGATGTAAGAAAGCCTTTAAACACACCACTCCCTTTCATGTTTGGTATGTGTGAATTATTTACCCGTAACAGGCCTTGCTCTTGTACCTGGTTTAATTAGTACATTGTTAATTAATCAGATTGTTCATAACTAAAAGAATTTTTGCATAGTTATTTGTATCTTGGAAATCAATAATTTTGACATTTTGTGAAAATATACTTTAAAATTTATAGAAATGTAATCACACGAAAAGAAAACGGATATAACATGAATCAGTAACAAGAAAATATAACTACAATGCATTCTATGAAGATCATACGATGTGATTTAAAAAATGTACTATCAAATATGACAAAATTTCATGCAGCTATATTCTTTTTCAACCATATTAACAGTTTTGCTTTCATTTGAACACATTATACACAAAAATAAATAGAGAAATTATCTTTGTGTAAAATTGCTAATTTTTCAAATATTTCATTGAGAAAAAAATAACTTGCACGATTTAAACCAAGTCTTTACCGAAATAATAAAATCATGAAAATGTAGACTGAAGGTTTTTTTTCATGCATAGGACCATCAAGAATTCTTTAATTATATCTGTTCAAGAAGACAAATGTTGCTTGCCATAACTGTAAGACCTTGACCTTGAGTGTTGACTCACATAATGATAACTAATAATGTTACAGTGAATCTAACGGACACAGGGATTTTTCAAGTTCGTTTTTGGGTCCGATTATCAGACCCATTCCCAACTCCAAAATGGCCTGTATTTTCCAATACATCTATATGGACAAAGCTTTCCAATTTGAAACTCTTAAAATATAAATTGTTCTTGCAGAATTAAGACTACTGAAATTTGATGATCGAATTGTACATGTATGATATCAGGTATCGGATTACGTTTCAATTATCAAATCTTATGTCAGGTGTTGTGCACCTCCCCTCCCTCCGCTCCCAGAACACAACAGCTAATATTATATCGAAAAGTTGACAAAAGGGAGTACATCTCTCTTATAAGGAGGATACATTCTTCAAAGTGAAATTCTAACTTATGATACAACAGAAAGTAGTTCATTTTCAACTAAGCAGTAGTGTTGTAAAATCGGAAAAATTTTACTATCGATTATCAGAAACTATCGGAGGAGTACAATCGATATCACAATCGGAATAATCGGACTTTTTTCTTGTTTAAAATTGTTGTATGTTTTGTATCATTTTCGAAGGAGAATACTCAGTGCTTCTGATTTAAGAATCTGATTTTTAATTAAAATCATGGAAATAAATCAAATGTTGAACATTCCATGTTCTTAATAACAAAATTTTGTGGCTTGCTTTTGAAGGAGGGCCTTCTTTTTTCTTTCTAAAGCCAATATGGCCCCACACGGCAAACTTAGCATGCCTGGGATATGGATAAATCTGTAACAATTATTCAACAGCCACAATCGATTTTCAAAACCATTATCGATAGTTGGCAACTTTCAAGTTTCAGCGACGATAGCGGCGACTATCGTTACAACACTAGTAGGCAGCATGGGGATGACTAACATGTTGAAATGCCCCCATCTAACATGTCTAATAACGGCTTTGAACCTGAATGTTTTATTCCGCCTGAGCAAATCCTGATTGATAATGGTCGTGAAAGTAGCTCCTCTGAACATTTGTATAATTATTGTTAATTTAAACAACCCGATTTAATTTGTTAAATTTCACAGCTGACAAGATAGTCTAGTATATTTCGTGTATACCTAATTCTTACTTTCTTTCGTTGAGGGCAATTTAAATAAGAATGAGTTATTATATCATTATATCTCTGTGTAATGATTTGTAAGAAGAAACAAATGAAACTGTCTGAAATGCCAAATTTCATTAAAACGACACAATTTTTCCCGATTTCACCGGACCCAAAGTAAAATACCCTGAAAAATCCCTGAGACAGATGAATAGACAGACACTGGACAATGTAATCCTTACACAAGACTTTGTTTCCATGGTGATATTTCATATCCCTTACCCTGACTCCATGGCCAATATCGTCTAATGTTGAGTAGTCTATAGGCTTACGATTATACTTCGTAGGTCGTTCTGCATGTTCGGGGAATATTATACCATTTTTGACTCCAGCGGGTCGCGTAGATGTTCTATTTGTAGTTAAGACACCGATCTCTCTGCGTGCTACTTTCTCTTTGTGGATATTGACAGTCTACAATTTTAAATTAAAACATAGAGGATAGTAAAAACAAACTTTAAGATTTTCCAAAGATTATTTTTGGCCCATTACCTGCCTCATTCTCAGTGTAGAAATGGTTCAATTTATACTTTAAAAAATACGGAGGCAATTCTCAAACTTTTATATGCTCAGAAACTAGTTGCCTTTTCAACATGTTCAGAGAAAATTAAAAAAATAAATAAACATTAAATTGAGATCATATGATGTATTTTTCACTAAACGTATTAACAACACAAAGTCTTGGACTTTAGATTTTTTTTTTTGCCATAATATAGTACATGTACAAGGTATGGGACCAAACTGGCCTGAAAGTGTAACTCACCTGAGCCAAGTAATTAACACTTGATTCCATTTCAGCCAGTTGATTGGCCTGCAGATCAAGTAGTTTCAGGAAGTTTGTGGCCAGGCTGTTAATCTGGTAGGCCACACTGGCCAAGGAATGAGTCGTGTAGTTCTTGGTCTCCTCCAGGGCAGCCCTCTTGTCCTGCGCCTTTAGAATAAGAAAGATAAGCTCTTTAACTCTACACAAAAACAACAAATCTTGTACACATAAATCGCATGACACACAAACAACTCTTCTGGAAAATGATACAATAATACAGTCATGTAGCACTGTACATGCTGTATATATACTAAGTGTACGAACTGAATTGCCAGGGGAAGTTTATAAGCTACTTTTTTCTAAAAATAAAAGGGGATTAACTTCTAAATGTGCCTCTATGAACCTTCCTTTCGTGACAGTTTTGATAGTTTGGAAAGACAACTCTTACATGTTGCACCAGACCTGTTGAACATCAAGAGGAAATTATATACCACGTACATGTGCCTGTATCTCACAAAAAACAAGCATTTTTCATACAGCCTGCACTAAGAATTTCGAAGTTGACAGGCCCACTGAATATACTTTGACTTAAGGTATCCGTTGTTCAAATAAATATCAAGTGTATTATGTACTTAGAGTCGTGGCATATTTTTTACCTAAGTTTTCCAAAGATAACATGCAAAATGGTTTCTATCATCAAAGATCAACATGCCGACCATCGCTAAAGCCACGGAAACTATCAAGAAACTACTGAAGATTACCGAGATGATTTTGTCACTGTTTAAATGGACGAGACGTCAGCGAGATCTCAATTTGTACATTGGATACATTAAGGGGAGTTCGAGGTAAACTTCAGTTGAAATTACAAATATTAGTGTTGTTACGACAGTCGCCAAAATCCTTGATGTCGCTGCTAAGATATCCAAGTCGCTGACAATCAATTCTATTATTGAGAATCGATTAATCAGAGTTACATGTAATGCAATTCTTTGATAAACTTTCTCTTTTCCAATAATTGATGGTAGATTTTATCCAATTTTACCATCCTAATGAATATGGAGGGTAATTAATGTACCATCTGTAAGGCTTTAAGAATCGTTTTTCCATTGTCACTTTATCATGTTTATCAAGTTTATCATATATAGATACTAAAGTTGTAAAATCAGACATTAATTGTCTATTAACAGGTTTGGGAAACTACCAAATTCAAATATAGCTATTATAGCTAGTATAATTTATATAACTATATTTAACTTTATATTTTGGCCATTTTTACTGAAAATTCATAATATTTTTACAAGTACTAAGCTTTTCCTATCATAGATAGGAATAGTAGAGCTTAAATAAACATGACTTTCATTCATGAAAATCACATCTATCGATGTAAAAAATGGAAAAAATTGCAATCTGAAAACAAGTTTTCACAAACATAAATCATGTTATTTTGTGTTACTCTATCCATAAATATTAATTTCATATTTTTGTTCGGAAATGATTATTATAGCAGTTTTCCTAAAAACTTGATTAAGAAGTCGGCGCCGTGGTCTAGTGGTAAAGGCATCGGGCCAGTGACCGAAAGGTTGCTGGTTCGAGTCTCACTAGGACCACGGGTCGGCCGACATATACTCATCTATGTTCTATGTCTGTATACAAAATGTCCTTGTCTGTTTATTGTTTACAAGTCTGTAGTGTTTAAAAACAAGAGCCCCAGGGGGC
Organism: Pinctada fucata; assembly: GCA_028142955.1. Taxonomy (NCBI): domain Eukaryota; kingdom Metazoa; phylum Mollusca; class Bivalvia; order Pterioida; family Pteriidae; genus Pinctada; species Pinctada fucata. Next base: position 40,604,239 of record AP027108.1, on the reverse strand, counting down.
ACAACGCTCACCTGATACCCATGCACGCTCTAATTGACATACTGCTATTGAATACTGTTAGTGCCAGTACCGGGATTTTAGCCCACAACCTTTCTAAAAAGATTTTTGCCAGATGCAGAGAAGTTTTTTTTTTCAGACAACCTTTAAAAGTACAAACAAGAAAAAATAGTCACATTTCAAAACAATAACTTTTTTAAAGTCATATGCCCAACTAGTATAGTTCAATTATGCAACATCAAAAATAAAATCATATTGTAAAATCCCACTTTAATGCGCAGCAGAAAAAGAATAAAACAATGAAATGATTTCATAAATTAAGTTTATTTAAAACTGAACGACCATACCTTTCATTATTGATAGCTAGCATGCCAGAAATTATAAAGCCTGACAGGCTGTGTTTGTGAAACGAGAATGCCCCCGGCGGCATCTTTGCTAGTATAAATGCCATTTTCTGTTAAGTATGTGAGAGGTCAGGGTCAGCGTAATATTGGTATCTATGGAAATATCTTGTCACAAGGAATACACATGTAAAATATGAAAGCCCTATCACTAACCAATCAAAAGTTATGCGCAATGTTTAAGTTTTTGAAAAGTACGTCAAAGGTCAAGGTTATGGTCATGAGGTCAAAATTTTGGTATCAATGGAAAGGTATTGTCACAAGGAATACACATGTGAAATATGAAACCTCTATCACCAGCTTCCATTCAAAAGTTATGCCCAATGTTAAAGTTTTTTCGGAAAACAGACAGACAAACAGACAGACGGAGGCCAAAAACTATATGCTCCCGAATCTTTTATTCCAGGGCATAAAAAAACAAAGATTTTTTGGTTTTGCCTTTATTCATATTAAAGTATACTGAAATCTAAGAATGCTTTTGAATAGTATTGATTTCATCTCAAATACATGAAACATACAGTTAAAATCGTTTTAATCCAATATTTATCAATTCAAGTGAATTGTGCAGAAATTGGGCCAATTTGTTTTCCAAAAAGCAGTGTACGGTGTATCAAACCTCATGATCTAGAGGAAGAGATTACTCATTCGACGTTTCTTCAAGAAATCAGTCCGTAAATTACTTCATCTAAGAGAGTCTCAGACAGAGGAAATTCGAGCAAACTTTATACATGATAACAAGTATATGCAAGTGTTCCAAGTACATGAATGATAACCATTATGAAAGTGTTCCAAGTATAATGCACATTAAATAAAAATCTATTCCGTTTGCACTGTATCTCCTGAAATGTATCGCAGTACTAAAGGGTTGTGGAGGAATTAAAAGGATCAAATCTAAAGTACAGCGACTTTGTTTACAGTTACAGTTGTAGGTCAGAGACCACTAAAAGGCCGGCTCTGATTGGAGAAAAACCTGTAGGGTGAGGGGGCCTGTTATTTTAAATGTGACAGAAGATGTGATTGGCTATCAATTCTATTTTCTTTTGGTATATTGTTTGAATATGATATATATAGGTAAAAAATAAGTGCGATACCCGGATATTTCCCTAGCTCCCGATCCGCTAAAGGGGACGGGCGCGGGAAAATTTGAAAATTCTCTGCGGGGTACCTTGTGACGCAAATAGTGCGAAAAAGAGCAGGTCATGCTATATTTTTTAATTTAGTTTCGTATAAAGCTTGAATCAATGAACAAATCGGTGTATAACATGCATTGTTAGTATAGACGTTATAAGGCATTTCGTTAACATTACGGCCTATGGAAAATTATTTGGTTGTCTCTGACCTAGAAGGTGTAACTACAGTTAATCATTTTAGCAGGGAATCCCTTCCCTTTTGACTGGTGAACCGGGCTGAATAAAAGGTGTCACCTCATTGGTCATAACTATTGAAAATTTAAAAATAGCACATTAAATCAATGTATGATTCCCTGCTGTCTGTAGAAATTGAGTTTTGAACATGATTTTGCCTTTTATGTAATAAATCGATTGTTATAGATCGATTTGAAAATATATAGAAATTAGCAAATTTTCAATTCGGAAGGAGGGGTCATATTAAACAAGTGAATTTTGCAGAAAAGGTATGCATGACCCCCTTTTTTTTCTTTCGTTTTTATGCGTGCCAAAGATGTCCTAGGCCAAAAATATTCCTTAAAAATCTAAAAGTGGATATCTTGACAAAATTCTTTCACTTGTAGGGTACCATGCATGAGTACCTCATATCTACAAAATGTCATGACAATCTGAAGAGTGGTTATAGAAAAGAAGCAGAAAATGTATGAAAATCACCCCCCCCCCCCTTCCTTTTTACATCAGAAAAAAATTCATAAAAAATCAAAAAATAAAATGTAAGCCTAAAATACATATCAAAGCATTAAGTAAGTTAAATATGATAAATATGCAGTAAATGAGTGTGTAAAATCATACGCTTATTGAGTTATTTGAAGAAATATTGCAAAAATGTGCATTTCTGACTAAGTCCGAAAAGACGTCAAAAACGCGTCAAAAATTTGACTTCGAAGTGGAACCAAAAATAACAACACTTCTTAAGACATCTCTCTAGATCATCCTGATGCTTTCGGTTTGTCGATACATGCTTCTGTTCTGAAGAAGAAGTTTGTCATAGGAGGGTACCCCCCGTGACCTACTATTGGCTGTGGTGGCGCCACCTGTTGACGGATCCGGACGAAAAACAACAACACTTGTAGGGGACCATGAGTACTTCATACCTACCAAGTTTCATCAAAATCCCTTCAACCATTCTGGAGAAGAAGTTTAAAATGTGAAAAGTTTACGACGACGACGGACGACGATGACGACGACGGACGACAGATGCAACACTGTGACAATAGCTCACTTGAGCCGTTGGCTCAGGTGAGCTAAAAAGGGAAAAAAAATTTTGTCGGGATCCCGTCGGGGTTTGAAGCCAATCCCCATGGGTCCATTGGGCATGGAAAACATACATTATACCTATGTACAATCTTAAAAAATATTCCTTAAAAATCTAAAAGTGGATATCTTGACAAAATTCTTTCACTTGTAGGGTACCATGCATGAGTACCTCATATCTACAAAATGTCATGACAATCTGAAGAGTGGTTATAGAAAAGAAGCAGAAAATGTATGAAAATCACCCCCCCCCCCCCCCTTCCTTTTTACATAAGAAAAAAATTCATAAAAAATAAAAAAAATAAAATATAAGCATAAAATACATATCAAAGCATTAAGTAAATTAAATATGATAAATATGCAGTAAATGAGTGTGTAAAATCATACGCTTATTTAGTTATTTGAAGAAATAGTGCAAAAATGTGCATTTCTGACTAAGTCCAAAAAGACGTCAAAAACGCGTCAAAAATTTGACTTCGAAGTGGAACCAAAAATAACAACACTTCTTAAGACATCTCTCTAGATCATCCTGATGCTTTCGGTTTGTCGATACATGCTTCGGTTCTGAAGAAGAAGTTTGTCATAGGAGGGTACCCCCCGTGACCTACTATTGGCTGTGGTGGCGCCACCTGTTGACGGATCCGGACGAAAAACAACAACACTTGTAGGGGACCATGAGTACTTCATACCTACCAAGTTTCATCAAAATCCCTTCAGCCATTCTGGAGAAGAAGTTTAAAATGTGAAAAGTTTACGACGACGACGGACGACGACGACGGACGACAGATGCAACACTATGACAATAGCTCACTTGAGCCGTTGGCTCAGGTGAGCTAAAAAAAAAAACTCGATTAAAATGGTCAAAATATACAGCTCTATATTTGGTAGTTTCTCCAACCTTTTCATTTGCTTTAGTTGAACTCTGTAGCATTGTAGATTGTTGGACTTGAACATCTTGAAGTTGGGGACATTCTCATGTTTTCTACATATGATTCGCATTTTGTACTTTGGGACCAAGAAAACTCCTTATCTAAAACTATTTTCTTTCACCAGGTGGGGCACCACCTCTGATTTGTGAGATCGTCTCTATAATGAGGTATAATCCCTGAATTGGGTCATGAAAATATCTCTCAAATGCGAGATGATTGTGATCATAATGACAAGTAATCTGAATTTTGCAGAAAGAATGCAAAAGCATAAAAATGTTTACAGTCAACGTATCGGATTCTGCAATGAAGCAGGAAATTGAAAGTTAGAGATGCTTCAGGCTGAGAATCTTACCTACCCCCGACTTCAATGTTTATTATCACCTTAAAATAAAATTTCTTTGATGGAAAAAGCCAACTGAGATGGTTGGGACATCTTTGAAAAACGTTTCTATGCACTGACCCAGATATGACATTTGCATAATGAGCCAATGAGCATCAATCTAGTTCACTGCCCTACTTTCGTTATCAGTTCCTGTCATCATGTATGGAGAGCAATACGTTAACATAGACTTGTGCATGTTGAATGTTCAGCAACATTGGATTTTTCTTTAATGCTCTATCATAATGTCAAATTGGTATCATTTCAGACTACTGTTCATTGAATTTTATTCATCATGTTTATTTAATTTTTTTTCATAGAATAAACGTATTTGTGAAAAAATAAAACGAATTATCAGTAATGAAACATTCAAATATTTCAATTATTTTCTTCTTCTTGAATGTAGAAATGGCATGTTATGACATAATTATTCAGGTTTTTTATTATTTTATGTCAACATCACTTATTCATTACTAAACATAATGAAATTTGGATAAAACGATCGTTCTTGTGACAAATGTTGACCGTTTGGAAAGACAACTCTTACACGATGCATCTCTGATGAACAACAACATTGAATATCATAACCCTAATGGGCCGCCATAGATTATTGACCATGCACTTTCTTGTGACGATGCGCAATATAATATGCGCAGTAGATTGCTGAAATGAAAGTAGAGAACCTCAGCTCATCACATGTAAGTAAGTTTGTGGAAAAAAAACAAAGTTTGCTGGATAAATTACCAAATGTGTTATGTGAATATGACACGGAGATTTCAATTGAGCATATTTCAAAGTCGCATCATTATATTGCATAAAACTTGATTTGTCAAGAAGGAATGTGATCTAAATATCAGTCTTCATGAAAACTTTTTTATACCACTAGCCAGTCGGCCTGGTTGAGTGCAAAAATCTACTAGCCATCCAAAATTATCACTAGCCATTGAACAAATATCAAAACGCTATAAATTCTAAAAGAACCATCGTTTCTTAAGATAAGGTCCCTTGAGTAGGCCAAAACTCACACATATAGAGTATACAAAAAATCGTTGGAAGCTACATGTAAACCACCACACAATCCTTTTTCTAGCGGATGTTGACAGTCTGTTCTCACTTTTTATATCCCCAACGTCATTATCAAAACTTTACAACAAATTCTTGCTATTGCTTGTATAAAGGAGCTGATAAGATAAGGGCTGTATTTAGCCCTGAATCTCGTCAAGTATTTCTTCTACATAATGATCTGTATGCAAGAAAAACTTGATAATTACTAAAATGTAATGTATTTGGAGATTCCTCATACAACTTTTATTTTGGTAAGCTTATTTCTAGATACTTAAATTACAGTCTAAAGAGTAGGGGGTAGCCATGTTGAAAAGAAGCTAATATCGATCAAAAAACGTTGAAAAATAAGAACAATCTGGCTAATATGGATATCTATAAACTTTAAAACATAATGATAGTCTAAACAAGACACTAGAAATTAAATTCAAAAGACTGGTATAAATTTTTGCCATAAATTTTAAAATCTTGAGTCTGAAATATGGTTGTATTTCGTATTCATTTACTACAATGTAGGCATTTTACCGTGAAATACACATTGTGTAGAAATAAACTGCACACTCCTATTTATTTCATTCCAAAATCTTGTGCATTTCATGTGAACATGTTTAGAATAAATAAATGAATGACTTTAAAAGGGAAAAAATCAAATTTTGCTTATATTATGGCCTTAAACACAGATTTGTAAAAAGCCCCCCACCCTCCCTTTTTCAGTTTTTTGTCTCTGGGGCATCGTTCCCCCCTTAGCTACAGAACCCCACTTTGTCAAAAGATGTGTATTAGTGTTATACATTTTCTGTAAAAGTGGCGTTCTGTAGCTGAGGGGGGAACAGTGTTTTAAAAAACTTTTCCATTTTCCATTGGTTTCTATAGAAAAAACACATATTTTGCCCCAAAATTTAGGAAAACTATGCATGATAAATCTTTTGCAACTGCTGATTATGATGAAACCAAGAACTGGCATCAATTTTGTGAAAGAATTTTTTTGAAGTTCCTATTTTGAAAATTCCACTTTTTCAGGGCAGATTTTACCTGGAGGTCAGGGGCTCAAACAAAATATCAGGTGCATAACTAGACCACAGACCCATAATGTTGCAAAAGAATTAAAGTCTCAATATACCGTGCGCTTTGAAAATACGTCACTAATGTTACCAGGGTTAACATAGGGGTTTCATTAAATTGTGTATTTCTGAATTTGAATAGTGTTAATGTTGTTTATTTCTATTTCAATGTATAGAGAAAGCCATTCTGCAGTGAAAAAGTTCAATTAGTTGGATTCGAGACTGTACGCTATGAAATCAGGGTTAGCTCTGTGTCAAATGGGGAATCCCCTTATAAGCCTGTAATGATGAGTTGAAAGTAGCATGCTGTCCATGTGTGGTGATTTTTCTAGAAAATGAATCTAGGGACCTATTGCAAATGAGACCTTTTTGAAAACTGTAAGATTTTGTCTAAAAGATGAAACTTGTCTTTCTGGTGTAAGAATTCATATAACGAAATCTGATGTAGCTGAAAATGGGTAGGTTTTCATCATTTTTGGTGATTTTTCATGGGTAGATCGGCACTTGTTATATACAATCCCAACACTACAGGAAGCATGAAGCTGATATGTTAATGTATATTTAAATTCTGCTACATACTAACTTTCAATTAAATCAAAAATTATTTGTGACAATTGGTTGCCATGGCAACAGAATTTAAAAATTCAAAATCTGCCTCTCACAGATGAGTTTTCATCCATTTGTTGGTATATTGAGACCTTAAGCATACATTGCTACTGCAGTCTCAAATTTCATGAATGGTTACCATGGTAACACTATATGTATTGTAAAGGTCATGACCCTGCTGTATCTTAATATACCAATATTTATGAAATTCTCTCAAAATTGAAAAAAATTTGATTGTCATGAAAATTGATGCTGCTCCTGTATTGTAATGACTTTTTGAGAAAAGACAGTACATTTTCTGCCATCATGGTATGTTTGGAACACCACTGCTACAGAACTATAGGGTATACAGTATAGTGATAGGTATCAATATATTCAGCAAATATCATTGCATGTATATGATGGTATATATGAGAAAATATGGTTACCATGGCAACCATATCGAAATGATGGGAAATTTAATGCGAAAAGTCTTTTCGACATTTGTCGGTACATAGTGGAATGGTTAATCAGTCTCCGATACCACAAAGTATTGTCGTTGTCATGGCAACCGCCCTACATAAATGACATTTAGGCTCCCTTTTATCTTTTTACTAAGTATATGATAACATGAGCATAAAGATTTATTTATACTGAACATGTTTATGTATTGTGCTGTATTGCAGTTAAGGTCACATAGGGGGTATTGGGATGGGGGGTCATGGGTCTTTCGACAATGTGTTGCGACATAAGTATAATGCGTAACTCACAAATCTTGGTACCATAAAGTGCGAAAAGTCTTAAACTTGCGTAAAATTGAAAAAAGTTCATTCGACAAAAACAACCCAAGTCCTTAAAGTCTCAATATACCGTGCGCTTTGAAAATACGTCACTAATGTTACCAGGGTTAACATAGGGGTTTCATTAAATTGTGTATTTCTGAATTTGAATAGTGTTAATGTTGTTTATTTCTATTTCAATGTATAGAGAAAGCCATTCTGCAGTGAAAAAGTTCAATTAGTTGGATTCGAGACTGTACGCTATGAAATCAGGGTTAGCTCTGTGTCAAATGGGGAATCCCCTTATAAGCCTGTAATGATGGGTTGAAAGTAGCATGCTGTCCATGTGTGGTGATTTTTCTAGAAAATGAATCTAGGGACCTATTGCAAATGAGACCTTTTTGAAAACTGTAAAATTTTGTCTAAAAGATGAAACTTGTCTTTCTGGTGTAAGAATTCATATAACGAAATCTGATGTAGCTGAAAATGGGTAGGTTTTCATCATTTTTGGTGATTTTTCATGGTTAGAATGGCACTCATTATATACAATCCCAACACTACAGGAAGCATATAGCTGATATGTTAATGTATATTTAAATTCTGCTACATACTAACTTTCAATTAAATCAAAAATTATTTGTGACAATTGGTTGCCATGGCAACAGAATTTAAAAATTCAAAATCTGCCTCTCACAGATGAGTTTTCATCCATTTGTTGGTATATTGAGACCTAAGTCTCCATCATTTATAGTGTCAGAGGAGTTGTGAGCACAAGATTACATAGAGTTATATAGGAGAAAATGACCACACCCATTTTCTAAGACCCTGGGGGTCAGGGGCTCAAACAACATATCAGGTGCACCAGGGGTTATTCTGGCTGCTGCCATGCATGAGAGAATTCTCTCACTCATTTTAATTGAATGAGAGAATTTGAAAAACAATGAGAGAGTTTGTACTTAAAGTACACTGTATACCCTGTTTTAATTACTTGTATCAAGCGTCATTTTCTGCGGTATTTAGGAGTTTGATTTGTGAAAATAAGACGCCACGAACAGCGTTCAATGTCATCAATATTCTACTGTTTTTATCTTTATAAATATAATATAATGACATATAAGGTATTACTGATGCACATACATGTGAACAGTCCTTCAGCGAGAGGACTAAATCTCCCGAAGAAACAAGGATCCTCCCGATTGAAAATAGTCTTCCCGACGAAAACGAAAATCCTCCAGATGAAATGCAAAATCCCCAGTTGTGTATAATACTATTACGTTACGCATTACGCTGATTGTAGTGACAGTGGCGGATTCAGCCGGGGGGGGGGGGGGGGGGGGGGGGGGGGGGGGGGGCACGAGGGCACGTGCCCCCCCGGCAGTGCCCAAAGAAGGGGCACTTATGACATGCTTTTTGAAGCATTAAACTACTGTTTCCGTAATAAATCTATGAAGCTAGTCAGAAATAGTCCCAAAACACCCCAGAAACCACCGATTTGAGTAAATTTTCCAAAAATTTCTTGGGGATAGATAGTCATGTCCATTGTCTGTACGTGGACGTACACACGTTTCGGAAACAACCTACATTGAATCATGTTCATATCAAATTTTCTTTATCTGAGGGATGAATCGGGAACTTTATATCCTATGCAAGGCATATATAACACACATATTTCTTGACCAAATCTTCGATACAACCTCCTTTAAAACTTACATTTTTTAAACTCTAAAGAGGTCGTGATCAATCTTTTTAAAATGAACAATTGAAATTGTTTTGGCCAGATTTAAACCGGCTACCTCCAAGAATTTTAAAAAGAAAAAAAAAATGCATGATTTTCTTTATTTTTAGAATCGAAGTTATTATGATTACATTTTTGGTTAAACCCCTAGGTAAATCAAAAATATAATCATGTTAGAACTGCCAAGAAATAATTAAACCTTTCAATCTGAACGACGCAGGGAATGGGACACTCGTGATCTCTAGTTTGTCAAGGAAATTTATCATTTACGAGGGAATTTCTAGGGTCTGTATGGGGCCGAAATTCGGTAAAAAGAGGTACTTTTCCCCAATTTTAGACCTAAAAATTCCCAATTCAATCTTTTCTCCAAAACGAGAAATTCATTTCCAATTTACGTATCATTAACTGAAAGGAAAACGAAAGTAGAACAAACATGCTCTAGGAGGGATTCAAAACACAGACAATTGATATGATAAGGGATAATTTGCATAAATATATCTTTTTGTCGTTCGAAATTTATTTCCCAATTTAGGTTAAAATGTTGCAAAATTCCCAATTTCATCGGCCCAGGCCCCTGACATCAGGGGCTAGAAAAAAACCCTGTAATTACTTATTTTCTTTACCTTTATACAAATATTAACAAACAAGCGCGAATCTAGAGTGGTTAGGGGGGTCAAGCCCTGCCTGGAACTTGCATGAAATGCTGATTTTTCCTAGTTTTACGAGAATTTATGGCTGGACACCCCTTCCTCCCATGGGCTGACCTCTCTGCCCTTTCAAAACTTCTCAGTCCCGATCCGCCCGTTTCTTTAGGAAATCCTGAACATGTTGACTTCTGCATGCCGTGCAAGAACAGTACAGCATCAAAAAATTTCGAAAAATTCCAAATATATTCTATATAAATAATAATTATTGTTACTGACACTGACTGAATCATGCGCGCCAAATCCCTTCTAAATTCAGTTCAAATACGCTTCAGATGCCACCAAATTGCTTCATTTTTTCAAAATTTTCTCGGGGGAGGCCCCCCAAACCCCACCAATGGGAGGGGGAAACCCCCTCCATACCCTCCCCCACTCCGCCCTTCGGGCCTCGCAAATGATTTCCATAAAAATTGTATGTGCCCCCCCCGGCAATTGGGGTTCTGGATCCGCCCCTGAGTGACCAGTTAATCAATTTACAAAACAATTCAGTAAATGCTAATAATTATACAGGATACAATGTAGATACAAGAAATTAGCGCGGCGTTCTCTACACCGTCATGGGTATTTGTCTGCCCGGGGACGTTATAACCAGTACATATGCATGTCGTAGACGCAGCGCAGTAGGGCACTGTCCATGTCCAGTAATAATTCTCGTAAAAGTGCAAAGAAGTCGAAATCATCTGTTGGACAATTTACAGGACAGGGAAGGCCCTGCGACATAGTCCGATTCCGATAAAAAAATGGCCCGTTAAATCAGCAACTCCCTGCGCCCTGGTGCACATTATTCTACTGCGACCGTGTCCATTTTTGGCTTTTTAATCTATCTCTCGTATTTACGTTGTAACGTAGGAATCTGCTCACTCGAGATGTACAATATTGATTTTTCTCCAACATTTAAATCTCCAATGTCCACTTACTTTACGTATCTTATCTACGCACAGGTACTTGTGTATGCGTTCTTCCGTAAAATTATCATGTCATTTTAACTTAAGTGGTCAGACACGATACTGTCATTTTATTTTCGGACATAAAATGCCGACAAAAACCTTGGAACAAAAAAGAATCGATGTTGATGTGTGCGAGAATTCTCGCATCCAAGTAAGATCAATGCGATTTTTGAGAAAAAGACGCGAGAATCTCGCAAAATCGCGCCCCAAAATGATCCCTGGTGCACAACAAGACCACAGATCCATCATATTGCAAAAAGAATTAAGTCTCCATCATTTATAGTGTCAGAGAAGTTGCAAGCACAAGATTACATATAGTTATATAGGAGAAAATGACCACACCCATTTTCTAAGACCCTGGGGGTCAGGGGCTCAAACAACATATCAGGTGCACAGCTACACCAGAGACCCATCATATTGCAAAAAGAATAAAGTCTCCATCATTTATAGCGTCAGACGAGTAGTGAACACAAGATTACATAGAGTTATATACACCTTTTCTCACAAAATCCGCCCACTATCAAAATAACATGTCGCTTGACAATAAGAGATGTTTTTATACAGATTTTAAGTCAAAATTGACGATTTTCTTAAAGGAAATTCCCATTTCTATTAGAAAACCACAAAATTATTTGACCTGATTCTTTGAAATTTAAGACAGGCCACGATATACCACTCATTTTTCTTGTTTTTTGCCTGTCGCACAAACAGTATACAACTTTTAAACTATAGTAAAATCCCTAAGTAGAGAGAAAAATAAAACAAATCGATCAAAATGTAAGGAGAAATGTGTAATGATTGAAATTTGAAGGTTAAAATAGGGATAATATGTAGAGGTAAAATAATTTACAGCTTATCAGATTGTCGCACATTTTACGTAATTTACGTTGCCTTGATTACTTGCCGGACAAAAAAGAATAGTAACTGTCAAAATCTTTCATTTTATCTCTTTGAATGTTTATTCAAGATATTATTAAAACTAAAAGGGAACTCCTTTTGGTGTATTCTTACATAGCTTTTCAGTATAGATGGTTTATTTGTCAGAATGCGCGGTTCGTTTTAAGCATGTAATTTACGTTATCGCTTTTTCTCAAAATATAGGAGAAAGGATAAAGAAATGACTTCTTACGATCATTGCCGACACTCTATAGTCAAATTAAATACAGTCATCGTTCAGGCAATCAGTCTTTCCTGTAAGTTATGCTTGAATATGAGTACAAAAGTAATTTACGTTGTGTAATTTACGTTCCCTATGGAATTATAGATGGGTCGTAAACGTTTCTTTTACTGATTGTTTTGTTTTAAATCTTTGCTAGGGTTAATCTGAAACCCAAATCAAATGTAAACTTCACCATGTTTAGTGAATTTTCCCCAATATCAATATAACAATAACGTAAATTACACTATTTTCCAACGACATGAATAATCTTTCAATTTTCTTTAATTATACCAAAGATCAGTAGATAAAGAGGCTAATATATGAATGGAATGTAATATATCTTTTTCATGACACACATTCCTTATTTACGATTCTAGCATACATTCATGAAAAAAGTCTTTGATAACGTAAATTACATTGTTGTCATGTTCTTAGAATCAGTTATCCCAAGTCTTGTTTTCACATGATATGGGGGAAAGCGAGAAAGGAGATATACAGAATGTAAAGTGGGACATAAAAATAGGATTTAAAGCTATGTTTGGCCTAACAGACAAAGGAAACTGCATAGGCTATATTGTGTTACCTATGCAATATGTAACACATAACATAATCTCAGTAAAAATAACTGAAGCTTCATGAATTGGATCACAGAGTAATTTGCAACAGTCAAAACAACCAATAGGTGTATTTATATTGGTTAAAGATGTGTCTATAGACTTTTTCATGACGATGAAGTTCCAGATCACACCTTTGTGTAATTTACGTTATGTGTATTCTGACACGGTTGATGTTTATTGGGTCGTTTTAAGCTTTGTCCATCCCTTGTTTTCAATTCACATTTGCTTCAAAATGTTCAGAAGTTAGAAGATAAATTGCATAGGAGATGTTGCATTCTTTATAAAGGTATTGGCGTAACAAACAAATATATTTTTTCATTGTGAATTTGGAACAGATTGAATTAAGGACTTATATGTCCGTCATCATCATATGTATCTAACAACTATTTATGATTTTATTTCCGATAGACTTTAAAAGGACAATCCTAAATAAAAATGGAGAGTTGTCTTTAGATTACAGTCAAATACAAAAGTTTATATTCAGAACCTGAGCCATCACGTAAATTACAAATGTAAATGGAGCCCTTCAGTAAAATCATTATAATAATGTTATTTGTTACCTCCGAGTCCTGAAATTTTGCACAATTCTTCTCAAAGGCTTGTCGCATTGAGTAAAGCACATTCTATTTAGCTGCTGCAACTTTCATTTTTTCATCTTTTTGAATTTGAAATGGGCGGATTTTGTGAGAAAAGGTGTATAGGAGAAATGACCACACCCATTTTCTAAGACCCTGGGGGTCAGGGGCTCAAACAAAATATCAGGTGCACAACTAGACCACAGACCCATCATATTGCAAAAGAATAAAGTCTCCATCATTTATAGTGTCAGAGGAGTTGCGAGCACAAGATTACATAGATTTTCATAACCACGCCCATTTTCTAAGGCCCTTGGGGTCAGGGGCTGAAACCAAATGCCAGGTGCACAACTAGACCACATACCAAGTAGGATGCAAAAAGAATTAACTTTCTATCACCTATGGTTTCAGAGGAGTTGCGAGCACAAGAATTGTTTATGGACGGACGGACGGACGGACGGATGCCGGACGACGGGGTATCGCATAAGCTCGACTGGTCTGAGACCAGTAGAGCTAAAAATGGACCGAGAAGGAAAAATTTAAGAACTTATTTGTATCGCATCCACTAAAAGGCCGGCTGTTGATTGTGGCGGTGTGTGGTCAATAGCTATAAAATTCTCGTAAGAACTCAATTCATTTCATTTGAACATGTTACACTTGCATATTAGTTGTTAATATAAATAATCCGTCATGCTACGCAGAAAACAATGCACTGTGGTTACGGAAATATTTAACGTGTGTTTTATGATGAACAGATTATACAAGAAAACTTTATGTCTTTTTAAGATGTTCAATAAAATAAATAAACATTTCATACTTAACCATCATAGATAGAAATTGAGATATGACAGATTCCTTGTTACAGAAAGTAGGTGGCATTTTACCTAAGTATAACCTAGTTGTAAGAACTATCCATTACTCTCTCGACTCTCCAGGTATAAGGTGAGAAATCGCCAGTTGTGGGCTCAGAACAATGCATTTCAGTTAAGGTCACTAGCCAGTCTGGCTAGTTCAGCAGCAAATTTTGGTAGCCCGAGGAAATATTTGGTAGCCAGGGCGGTCAGGCTAGTGAGTTTTCATGAAGACTGAAATATTCGTGCCATTGGCCGACAATGCTGCGGTTTTTTTTTTCAGATGAATTTCACAAAAGTAATAAAACTGAACCAAAAATCTTGAATAAGAGGGAAATTTTCGTCTCGATAATGCAACACCATCCCTCATTATAGAGACGATCTCACAAATCAGGGGTGGTGCCCCACCTGTTCACTGTGAGCATAGTATTGGTCGTACAGACATATATCATAAACCGTTAGTTATGAGAGTTCGAGATATATCCCCCTATGTAAATTTTAATCGGAAAATATGCCAACAAAGTAGAGAAAACTTCAATTTTCCGATTTCTGAAGTGAGCTGTGCGGAAAGTAGTGACTTTCGGATTGACTGCCGTAACATGCATTGTATTGTGTGTGTCAAACATTCAACTAATAAAACTACCTGCTCATAATTATCTTTGCAGTATTTTGCTACTTTTTCTAGATTAACATAGCTCTCCTGTAAATGCTGTCGACCATCGGGTATTTCCTGATCCAGAAGAGCAGCTAGTTCCGCCATCTTGCTTTTCTTCGGAACGCTTCAATGACTAAGATTTGTTAAGGCGTACTCGCAGTAAAACTTTTTCCGTGTGTGAGATATTCGGATCGAAATGGGCACCAGATTCCTAGAAAGAAAATTAAAACTCCCATCTCCAACGCTTTTTCTACGGAACAGACATTAAGCTCACCTCATGTCATAATTTTATCATGGCAGCAAAGAGAACTAGAGCGGACGCAGATGACAGGGTAATAGCATAAGCTCCCTCTCACTTCGTGAGGTGAGCTAAAAAGTTTAAAAGACACAAACAGACACCAGACACCGTGGCGGAATCGGGATCCAGCGCCCCCTCTGCCGGTGTTCAAGGGGCGAATTTTGACTAATTTTATGGAAATGGTAATGGGCCAAAATATACATAATTTTGGGGGAAAATAGAGTCAGTACTGGGGAGGGTGCGGACTCTCCATCCGCACCCCTGAATCCGCCACTGAGACACCACTCTTGAAATCAACAAAAACGACGCCACACCAAGGGGACGTTTTTATCAGATTCATGTGCACATTCTCCGTTGATGACCATGTATCATATCATAAAGGCCCTAAAAACAACAAAGCAGCAGATAACCTAGGAATAAGTTATTAACAGCAGAACACTTAAAAACTGCCTTACCAGAAGTTACACCCCCATTAACAAACATCATAAATTCTATAATAAGTAAAGCACAGGTACCAGATATATTTATAAATGGGGTATTACATGTAACACCAATCTTAAAAAAAAAGGGAAAAGAAAAAACAAATCCTGCTAATTTAATTTTACAGAGGAATAACCGTAGCGAGTCTCGTAGGTAAAATTCTAGAAGCTGTCTTAAAATACTCTATCCCCCTCTCAAAACAAACTACAGAGAGGTTTTACAGAAGGCACATCCCCTCTCATGGCCGGCCTTCTAATAGCAGAAGCCTTTGCAGAGACAAAAGATAAAAATGAACCCCTCATTATGCAAACTTTAGATGCTGAGTGAAAAAGCGTTTGACATCAGTAGTGTGACACAATGGTCTATTACGAAAACTATACAATGATGGAGTAAGGGGGGACTTATGGTTATTGGTAAAGTCTTTACATACTGATGCACATACTATAGTAAAATGAGATGACAGCGCTCACCTCTACTTCAAACATTGTCACATGATCAGCATCTGAACCTATATTGCACAAAGTATTTCCAGATGCATCACCCACACAAGTTTGGTCGATAAAGAAATTAAAGAAGGCTGTAAATGAAGATTCTAATTCTACCTTACTTGGTCAATCAAGGGTTGAATATAGGTCAGGTACAAAACCTGACCAGTGCATTGCAGTAAGAATCAGATGCATCACCCACATACATGTACTTTTTTTTTATTGATCTAAAACTTAAAATAGGCCAGAAATAGACCTGTCCCATTTTAATTAAGCCGATTGCTCAATCGTGAAATATGGGTCAGATGCAGCATCTGTATCCTGCATTGCAATAAGCATCACCAGATGCATCACCAGAAGTTTGGTTGATGTAGGACTTAAAGTAAGGCAGAATTTTACTAGGCATGGTCACTCAAGCGTGAAATTTGGGTCAGATACCGTCTCCGTACCATGCATTGTAGTAAGCACCCTCAGATGCATCCATTAAGATTTCCATGCAAGTTTGAATGATGTAGGACTTATAGTAAGGTGGGAATGGACCTGTCCCATTTTAGCTAACCTGGTCGCTCAAGCGTGAAATGTGGGTCAGATGCAGCCTCCCTACAATGCAATGTGGTCAGCATCCTCCGATACATCATCCATGCAAGATTGGTTGATGTAGGACTTGTAGTAAGGCGGGAATTGTTCTGTCCCATTTTACCAAACCTGCTCACTCAAGCATGAAATGTGGGTCAGATGCAACATCCGTATTATGCATTGTAGTGAGTAAACTTAGATGCATAATCCATGCAAGTTTGGTTGATGTTTGGCGGGAATGGACCTGTCCCGTTTTGCTTAACCTATAGAGCGGACGCCGACGCTGTTATCGGAGCGATAGCATATCCCCCACCCCTCTACTTTGTCGAGGTGAGCTGAAAATGATTTAGGGGATGAGTATCATTATCTTTTTGTTTGATCCATTTTTAGATTAGCAAGAAATTAGTGTCTCAGTGCTTATTATAGAGAAAATGCAAATACACTGAAAAGCATTTGTTTGATACAGCAAATCACCTAACTTTACGTAAACTTTGTAAAATTTATAGAAAAAAAAAACCACGAAGGCTATATCATTCTTGTTCGAAGTATGACAAACATCCAAACTCTATATAATCGTAGTTCTACTTCTGGAGAAAAAATATATACAAAGGATTATTATGAGAAGGAAAGCTGCCCTTTAAATGTGACAAATCTTCTGAGGGCTTTGTCCCCTGGATCCCCACCCAGACTTCGCCCTGAACCAATCGGAAACCTCTATGTGGCACCCCCATACACACTCGATCTCCCTGAAAAAGTGACTTCCACTTGAAAAGAAGTCTGGCTACGCGCCTGAAAGTACCACCAGTTATTCAGTCTCAAAGTGGAGGAGGCAAGGCAAAAATTAATAAAATGCACCCTATACTTCATAGGTCTGAAGTTGAGATGTATTTTTTTACGTAAAACTGGTGTACTAGAAAGAGTACAATTAAACGTTTCTAGAGGACTGCTAGGACTAAAAACACAACACCGTAGTCAATAATGTACGGAGAACCAGAACTATATATATATATATATCCCTAAAATTGATATATAAACCAGAATAGTTTCATACTGAGCAAGAAATGAATGTGACGAACATGACAATTTCATGAGAAATCTGCTACTTAAAAAGAGAAACAAAATTAACACTGCAGACTTCTACATAGAGCAAGAAACATAGAAAATATTCCTACAACAAAGGATAAATTAAACGTTCTGCAAAGATGCAAAAGTTAATACCCGGTGGAGACGATATCTGGTGACCGGGGAGAGTAAGTATCTCCTGTTTGCAAGATACATCCGTCACCAAGGCCGTGCAGATAAGGTCATATCTGGTAGATGTTTCAAATACTATGTTGTAGATATTTTTCCAACCTTAAATATCTTAGAAGTATCAGTGAGGACAACAAGATATTTATCCTTGTATTTTCCAGAAATATTGCAGTGACAAATTCGTATGCTCATAAATAAACACTTGATTTAGTAGGGTTTTGGTTAGTCCCTTTGTCCTCAGAATGAAGTCACTGTAGTTTGAGCTTGTTCTGGAATATCTCGAATCAACGAATGTTGCTGCATATACTTAGGAAAGGGAAATTTGTAATTGTCAGTGGCGGGTCGAAGATTTCAGAAGGGGAGGGGGAGGGGGGGGGGGGGGCGAAGTCCTGCTTCGCAGAAAATAGTTCACAGAAAAGCTCAAAAGCACCCCCCCCCCCCCCCCCCCCCCCCCCAAAAAGGAAAGGAAACGTTAACGCGAATCCAATATTAAGACGGAATATTTTATTAAGGGAGGAGGAGGTGATTGTTACCAAATTCAAAATGAAACAGCGTGAATTTCTTGTTTACATTTACTTTTGTACATGTGAAAATTTTAGATACGAAGTATTCATTATGTTTAAATTCAGTCATCAAAATATACTAATGCTATTAATTTGAGAGCGGAGCGAGCTGGACAATTTTGGGAATAAATTATCAAATTTTGTCTTAAGAGTACGATTTCTTTCTCTTTGTATGATTTTGTTTGAACAAAAAGGGAGAAAGTTTAGAGCATTGTAGCCCCGCTATCCATTAGTCTGACTTAGCCATAGATCGGCCCATGAAAATTAATGAAGCATTTCTATAGTAATTATTCAAGACTAACTTTGAATTTGTATATGTTTATGATAAATGGATCTATTAAAAACACTAGCAATCTAAAGAAAGGTGAAGGCAAAGTGATTATGGAAAATAGGCATCTAATGAAAAATTAAGTAATAAGCGAAATGAGCCGATTTTTTTCCGAAAAAAAGAGATTAAGCATAAAAAGAGTATTCTGAATCAATAACTTTGGGTGAAAAAAGGGGGCTCCGCCCCCGCCCCCTCTAATCCGTATCTGAATTTTAAGTTGAAGTCACTATGTGTGTCATATTTCGAAGTATTTAGGATATCATTGTCGTCAAAAGATAGCATGGGATCTAAATATAAAGCAGAGTTAATGTTTTAATTGATTTCTTTGTACTTTACTTTAATGAATTGATTACTCTAAGTAATCAACAAAATTTGGATTATCAGTTGAGAGGACGTCATCAATATATCTGTTTGTAGAATCGAATTGCACTGCTAAATCTTAAATTTTCGTGAGAGAGCAAGGACTTCATATGAGTACAGAAACATATAAGCAAGAACTGGAGCAAAGTTTGTTCTCATTGGAACTCCAAAAATATGCCAAAAGATCATTCCCCCCAAACACCAAAAATCAGAAAAATCAACATATTGATTACCAGTACTTCTAGTCTCTTTCTGTGCTTGTCTGCTTTGTGTTTTTGCATTGGGTGTTTTGGGGTTTTGCTGTGGGTGCTACAACCTGATGTTGTTGGAGATCCCCTCCTTTGTTCTTGTGTGTATGTATTATTAGTATTGCTATTCTCCCCTTGCCCCTTAAAATCAGTTTTATTGTAACCAACAACAATGTACTTGTATTTTAAAAAGCCATCTTTCTGGACATGGCAGAAGTTTTAACAATTTGAGATATTCTTTCGAAATCAGTTCTGTATGTGGAATCGTTGTATAAAGAGCAGAACAATTAAATGATGTGATCGAAAATACATGATTGAAATTTGTAGAATTTAGATATACTATAGTAATCATTTTATTTTATTATGGTTAATACCGTCATGATAGTAGATTGTAATTTTGAAGACCTGTTATGATTTCTAAAAGAATTTATGGAAAAATGATATCGATCGGTACAGAATAAGTGGAGCAATTCTACGATCCGGTTGTAAAGCTCTGTTAGTATGGGGATTTTTGTATTTTTGGAATGCAGTACCAGTTAGTTCATAGTCTAATCTATGAGCGTCTAAGCAAAAATTATATTGGGTAGAACTGATTGATCATTTTAAATTATATGTACCTCCTATGAAGTAGGGGCATAGGTAGGAATCTATAATTCCTACTTCCTTTTTGGGACTGTCGAAGTAATACTTGCACTCTGACTGACTGTGACGGACAGTGGTGACGGGACTCAATGACATGCCTTGAACAAATGTATTTTAGAAAAGACAGGACCCCGACAAAATGTCGTCTCTGTATACATGTCGGTCGGACTTTTTGGGTGAAAGTTAACATGCACGACCTCGCTGTAGCCGGCGGATACCCCTTTTTTATATCAATGTAGATATCAATTCATCTAGGTTGCTTGGACCCCTGCGTTTTGCTGTCTTGTTTATGTGATCATACAACAGTGATTATTTTACACTACAATTGTGCATTCGTAGAGACCTTCGGGTAACCGGAAAAAATGGGAGGGCAATGCGGAACTGTGACTGATGTGGCAGCTAGATAGCCATCCTAAGTCGGCACCGGTTGCCCATTGGTCTCTTTGTAGTCCTTTTCGTTAAATGTATTTAATGTCGTATGTCTCTTTTACGTCTCTTGGGCTGCATTCCATTTGCCGGATCGTTCCAGAACGATCTCATTCTGATAATGGAACGAAAATGGTTCCAGAATGACTTCACCATAGCAACCGTGGATAGAGGAAAATCTCGATATTCACCAAATCCAAAAATAAAGTTGAAATTAATCAATGTCGAAATAGTCCTATTTTTACTTCTTTTAACAAATATTGATCATTTCAAGTGACATCCACAACGAAACTTCCAATTACAATAAAAATTTCCTGCACTGTAAGGAGATCGTAACATTGTCCGCCATGTTGGAACAGCCTGGAACGTCGGTCCTAGACGTGCCAGACGATCCGATCCGATCCGCTGGAACGGTGCGTTCCATTACCAGAATCAGCCGGAACAACCGGATCGATTCTGCAAATGGAACGCACCCCTGTTGTACATACATAGATGTCCGTTTATGTTTTCGCATCAGGTGCTCTGGTGTTTTGGTGCTTAGCTTTGCCGTGTGGAGCTCGTAAAAAAGTTCCCCGCGAGGGGTTTGACAGTAAGTGTTTTGAATATTTTCCTTGACATGATCGCCATGGCACTTTCTATATAGAAATGACCTCAGACAGTACAGCTCATGTATTTTATTGTTTTCATTTTCGAGCATGGACATTGACGGCAGGTGCGGCTAGCCAACAGGGGATGCTTCTCCTCCCGGGCACCTCGTCCCACCTCTGGCTTGCTGGGGGTCCGTCGATGCTCAATTTGGTGCTCTATTGTGAGTGTTATTGAGATTGTCGTCAGGATCTTCTTTAACTCATTAGCTGTGGCCTGTGGGTGCTGCAACCGAGTCTGGTTGGAGGACTCCTCCTTTCTTCCATATTATTTTTACGTTTAAATGTCCATTAATAGTTAGTCTCATTATCTCCTTGAGCAATGCCACGATTCTCTGGTTACATCATGATATTGGGTAATATGTTTAAATCTGTTACTGAGAGAGGCTCGTCCTTTATCTATATTGGAAATACACAACACTACAAATCGTTGGTGACATATAAAAGTCAAAATTTCCAACTTTTCAGGAGAGTTAAAAAAAAAACTGTCTTATTTGTATATCAGGTAATTCAGTGAAGAATGATCACGTTCAAACCATTACATTAGGATTCGTATTCATTCTTTTCATGCAATATCGACTACCAGGTCTTGTTTAGCAAAATTTAAGGACTTATGGCCATTTTGGGTCGAAAATTTGACATTCGTGACATACGACCTTTTCATTCTATATATTATTCAGTAGCATGTCAGAGGAAGATATTTCAAAATAAGTTGATCTCTCTCTCTCTGTGTCTCTCTCTCCCTCTCTCTAACAAATTTGTAAACAAATATTCTCTCTCTCTCTCTCTCTCTTTACTTTTAAGTTAATGTATGTGCCTTTATTTTAACCCCCCCTTCGGGTCGTGCACTGTGTGCCAGAACCCTGACTACTATTTCGGCATAGTGAACACTAAACCTAACACTATTTGTATATTATCATGCTTCCAGTGAGTTTCTTCTGTGATAGGCTCTACTCTACCATTTTGTGACGGAGAACGCTTCAGGTGTACACTATCACCTTTCTTGGTGTGCACTATCACCCTAATACTGCACCCCTGTCTTTCCACAGTAGTGTTCTTAACATGAATGATGCTGACCTGTTTATATATACAGACATGTCGTTTTCATACAAGATATTTAATTAAATTTGTTTGCATACCCAAGCAAATGTTCCTAAATATTTATTTTTTCCTTTAAAATTAATGCCAAATTTATGTTGCTATATTTTTCTTGTTAAATAATGCCTGTACTAACCGACCACACTATAGATCTTTTACAGTCAAAGAGGGGTAAATCCAGAATATGCACAAGGTTTTTTGAAAGAGAGGTAACTCGTACAATCAATATTCATAACATATATCTTGAAAACGTTTTCTATGAAGGGAATACACTATCAAAAACGAATGTTCCTAGATAGTTATTTTTTTCCTATAAAATTAATGCCAAATTTATGTTGCTATATTTTTTCTTGTTAAATCATGCCTATACTAAACGACCACACTATAGATCTTTTACAGTCAAAGAGGGGTAAATCCAGAATATGTTTGTCTGTAACACAGAGTTTTTGAAAGAGAGGTAACTCGTGCAATCAATGTTCATAACATATATCTTGAAAACGTTTTCTATGAAGGGAATACACTATCAAAAATAGTCAGCATGATAATAACAATAGTGTTAGGTTTAGTGTTCACTATGCCGAAATAGTAGTCAGGGTACTATTTCGTCATAGTGAACACTAAACCTAACACTATTATATAATTATAATGTAGTTTCTGCATTTAATGGTAGGATGTAAAGAGAAAAGAGATGTGGGGAGGTTAGGTTACATTCACACTCACATTTTCATTCACATATAACATATAAAATGCAACATGGGTATGGATTTCTAGATAGATGATAAAATCATTATATAGTAATTATATTGTAGTTCTAGTGATTGAAAATAATTTTCCATGAATTCCCTTGATTTAGTGTTGAAATTATCTTCTTTCCAGTGATAAATTTATGATTGCTAATGCTAAATGAATAAAACATATAGAATATAGATCAATTAATACAATTTATGTACAATTTATGAATCATTTACAGTATATGACTGTGCATCAGTGTAAGTGGAAAATATATAATCAGATCATGAAATTATGTCAAAGTAAATAAATAAATAAATGAATGAGTGAATAAATAATTGACTTAAAACCAACTGCAAAATGTTTTTTTCAGGTCAAACTTGTTAGATGAAATCTTGCAGCCTGTAAATCACACTGCGGCATATTATGGAAGGATTTATTGATTGAATGAAGAGATTTTGTACTATAGTCTATATTGATATCATATTATTCTAGTGTACAATATGCCATGGAATTGGTTTGAAGATTGGGAATAGTGTCATCATATTCTTCTTTGTGAGCGTGCAAATATATTATACAAATGGATTATTCACAGAAGATGGAAGAGTTCATAACCTGACAATATTTCAGAAAACAATTAACATGATTAATGAATGTGAATCTTATTGGCAGATATAGTGAGATAATGAAAAATATATTTTGTGAATTTGTGCAGAGGATTAGTTTAATAATCAAATTTCTTCTTCATGATATAGGAATTTAAATTTCAACTGTCATAGATCATTGACACATTAAATTATAATAGTAATTACTTTTGTAGTAACTATCTGGAGTAAAACAAAATGAAAAAAGTAAATATAGGCTTACTTGCCAAAAATATCACATCTTTGTTTTTTGTTTTCCAATTATTGAAAACTCCTGTGCATTGAACAGAACAAAACTGGAATTTTCATATGTATTAATGAGTGTACTTTAACTTGTGCATGTATTGTCTGACATATTCAAGAAAATGTAATTTTTCTCTTGTGCGTGGCAGTTTTGTACTTGATGAGAGGAAATTAGGAAGGTCGCTGGAAAAAAACTTCGGTCTGTTGAATTCTGGTGATATTTTTACAATTTAGCACTTTAATCATTAGAAGTTTAAAACAATCTTTTCTTGTAGAATGGTAAATTCGAATTTATGTTCTGCTTTGCGAATTTCTGATGTCGAAGCGTTCGGTCGATCGATGTTACCTCCAAAATTGTCGACACTGTGCAGGATGTCGGGGTACATATTTGAGGTACAAAAAAGTCCCTCACCGATTTTCATAAAATTTAAAAAAAGAGCACTTGGTTATATTCTCCACAACATGTCAAAAAACTACAGAACCATTTTTTAATAGTTTTGAAAACCATTCCCCTGTTTGCGAGGAAGGTGGCATGGAAGTCGAACGTTAAAAGTGATGCTGTCATTTTGTCAGCTGATTTTCGTCAAATTGACAGAATGAAACAGCACACCTTGGTACGATTAAGAGACGTAAAATCTTAAAGAGTTTGTTTAATCTTTTAACACTTGATGCCATCAATTTATATCGCTGTTTTTAGTAATTTTCCGCGGTGAAACTGTTTCGAAAAAAATGTTAAGTAACGGCGACGCGAACTTCTTTCGATATTAATGCGCCGTTCTTATATAGCGAAGGTTGCCATCACGCGCAGATCTTGCTTGGCCGCCCTACTGTATTGTCATGCGGCCACAGTAAAAACAGAATCTGAAAGGTGACAAATACGCTTAAGTATCTTAATTATTGCGTCTTGTTTAATTTTATATCGATTGAATTATGAACCATTTGTATGAGACACAATTAGGCTTTAAAATTGTTTAATTTTCATATCTTGGTATCTTGTGAGCTTGTTACCATGGAAACCTAGTGATTTGGCAACAATATTTTCATGAATTTTAATTTCTTGCTTTCATCCCTATGCATATGTGAAATCTCATGACAATCGGAGAACATGAATATCCAAAACTTTTCCATGCTTACAGAAATTTGTGTTTATTCATTTGTGATGCTTGGGCCCTGCGTTTTGCTATCTTGTTTGTGAGATCATCTAAAATGGAGGAAGTTATTTTCAATACAATTGTGCGTTCTTAGAGACTTTCAGGTTAAAGGAATATGGTAGAGTAATCTGGAAACCCACAACATGTGCAACTGGCGTACGTGGCATATGGCAATCCTAAGTCGGTAACGATTGCCCATTAGTCTGGTTGGTTTATTTGTAGTCTTTTGTGTTAAATGTATGTCTCTTGTACGTCTCTTGCTGTATATGTCTAATTTGTGTTTTCGCGTTAGGTGTTTTGTGCTTTACTGTTGCCTGTGGGTGCTACAACCGAGTTTGGTTGGAGATCACCTCCTGTCTTCCATATTATCTTTACATGTAAATGTCCAATAATTGACCCTTCCGAATTGCGGAAAAGGAATGCAAAATATCGTGACTTCAGAATGCTTTTACCTCGGACAAACAAGCTTCGAACCTCGGTCAAACATCGAAATTGCATTGTGACGTCATGTAATTTCTCAAATTTTTCCCGCGTTCGGAAGGGTCAATTGTTAGCTTCTTCATTACATTGAGCAATGACATGACGTTCTTGACAAATACGCTTAAGTGTCTTAATTATTGCGTCTTGTTTAATTTTATATCGATTGAATTATGAAGCATTTGCATGAGACACAGTTAGGCTTTAAAATTGTTTAATTTTCATATCTTGGTATCTTGTGAGCTTCTTACCACGGAAACCTAGTGATTTGGCAAAAATATTTTCATGAATTTTAATTTCTTGTTTTCATCCTTATGCATATATGAAATCTCATGACAATCGGAAAACATGCGTATCCAAAACTTTTCCGTGCTTACAGAGAATTTGTCTTAATTCATTTGTGATGCTTGGGCCCTGCGTTTTGCTATCTTGTTTGTGAGATCATCCAAAATGGAGGAAGTTATTTTCAATACAATTGTGCGTTCTTAGAGACTTTCAGGTTAAAGGAATATTGTAGAGTAATCTGGAAACCCACAACATGTGCAACTGGCGTACGTGGCATATGGCCATCCTAAGTCGGTACCGATTGCCCATTAGTCTGGTTGGTTTATTTGTAGTCTTTTGTGTTAAATGTATGTCTCTTGTACGTCTCTTGCTGTAGATTTCTAATTTGTGTTTTCGCATTAGGTGCTTTTTGCTTTACTGTTGCCTTTGGGTGCTACAATCGAGTTTGGTTGGAGATCGCCTCCTGTCTTCCATATTATTTTTACATGTAAATGTCCAATAATTGACCCTTCCGAATTGCGGAAAAGGAATGCAAAATATCGTGACTTCAGAATGCTTTTACCTCGGACAAACAAGCTTCGAACCTCGGTCAAACATCGAAATTGCATTGTGACGTCATGTAATTTCTCAAATTTTTCCCGCGTTCGGAAGGATCAATTATTAGCTTCTTCATTACATTGAGCAATGACATGACGTTCTTGACAAATACGCTTAAGTATCATAATTATTGCGTCTTGTTTAATTTTATATCGATTGAATTATGAACCATTTGTATGAGACACAGTTAGGCTTTAAAATTGTTTAATTTTCATATCTTGGTATCTTGTGAGCTTGCTACCATGAAAACCTAGTGATTTGGCAACAATATTTTCATGAATTGTAATTTCTTGCTTTCATCCCTATGCATATATGAAATCTCATGACAATCGGAGAACATGAATATCCAAAACTTTTCCGTGCTTACAGAGAATTTGTCTTAATTCATTTGTGATGCTTGGGCCCTGCGTTTTGCTATCTTTTTTGTGAGATCATCCAAAATGGAGGAAGTTATTTTCACTACAATTGTGCGTTCTTAGAGACTCTCAGGTTAAAGGAATATGGTAGAGTAATCTGGAAACCCACAACATGTGCAACTGGCGTACGTGGCATATGGCCATCCTAAGTCGGTACCGATTGTCCATTAGTCTGGTTGGTTTATTTGTAGTCTTTTGTGTTAAATGTATGTCTCTTGTACGTCTCTTGCTGTAGATGTCTAATTTGTGTTTTCGCATTAGGTGTTTTGTGCTTTACTGTTGCCTGTGGGTGCTACAACCGAGTTTGGTTGGAGATCGCCTCCTGTCTTCCATATTATTTTTACATGTAAATGTCCAATAATTGACCCTTCCGAATTGCGGAAAAGGAATGCAAAATATCGTGACTTCAGAATGCTTTTACCTCGGACAAACAAGCTTCGAACCTCGGTCAAACATCGAAATTGCATTGTGACGTCATGTAATTTCTCAAATTTTTCCCGCGTTCGGAAGGGTCAATTGTTAGCTTCTTTATTACATTGAGCAATGACATGACGTTCTCAGAGAAAGAAATGGTCTCTAGTTACTTCACGGTCTTGGGTAATATATTTTAATGTGGTGCTCACTGATGGTTGTACTTTTTTATATTGCATCTATATGCACCACTACAAAAAAAAAAAACTTGAACCATTCGGAAAGATCATACCCGCTAAAATGTTCGTTTTCCCTTATATCCCATGCATCTCTAGAATACATATTCCTCGAATGAATTCATCAATATTTCGAAAGAATTCCTCAAATACCCTTGTGTCTATCCTTTGATAACAATTTACAAGGTTAGCTTATATATAAATAAATCACTCGGCGACGTAAAAACAATTAACAAGGTTATACGTCATTGTCGACTGTACGAGGGTTGTCCGTAAAGTTCGTGAACTACCTTCAAAAAAGCTAGCAAATAATGGTTAAATGAATGAAATTATCATTTTCATTAAGTTTCATATCAATAATATGGAAAATTTCATTTCAAACAAAGCACAAATAGTGATATTTCTATACAATATAAAAAGGACACTTCCTCATACCCGGAGCACTAGCATGGGAATCTCGACGTTATCCGTTATGTTCTGTTTGACAATTCTACTCTCCTAAATTTAGATTTCTAAGAATTTTAGGAACCAATCCAGCACAGACATGACTCGTTGTTGGATCATGGGATGAGATCTTATGCACGTTTTTTTTTTCATTTTAAAGTTACCTGCAATATCTCGAATTATTAGTCTCCAATCACTATGAATCACGTCACGTTTTTCTTTGAAAAGCATTCCTTTCTTCTATAGAAAGTCTTCTCTAGCGCATAACGTCCTGCAAACTATCCCTAACGTCCAAAAATCCTCTGCCACTTGAAGCCTTACGAACAACCAGTTAAGTATAATTTTCCGACTGTTTAAGGAATCTATGGGTCTTTGACGGTGTTTTTCTGAAGCCTATACAAAAAATTATCACTTCTCTCTGCTCCGCCTCTCGAGAAAACGTCATTTTTTCGAACTATGACGATCAAGTCTTATTACCTTCAGATCCGGTTTTCTCTGTCATCTTGAAACTTTGAACGTTCAAATTTTGCACGTGTAATGTCATTATGATAACTATTCTCAACATCACAATGTTAAAATTATTGTTTTACCCGCGGAATTTTACAAAATGCAAATGAAATAAATAAAATGATAAACAACATATTTCGTTTAAAATTCACCGTGTTTCGGGTCACCATCCTATGTCTAACTACGAAGTCATAGTTGTTTCATTAAAATCAAAATATGATAATTGTTTACATTTCGTAGTTCGCAAATAGTATATGACAATAAATATACTAAAAATGAATATCTATGACGCTTATTTTCCTTAATTTAAGACTTGTCCACGAACTTTACGGACAGCCCATGTATGTGGATCACGTAACTTAGGAAATACTTTCCGATGCATATCTTCAATTTACAGACACAAAATCCATTATTAACTTTGTGCTGCATTGTCAAAACTCAGTGTATTGTTTAATATATATACATCCATTTTTCATGAAAATATATTTACATATCGTTGTTTTACCTTATGCCACACACTAAACGTCTCATTTCGTTGACCGAAGTTCGTTCGGAAGACATCCGTTTCTCATATCAGATAGAATTGCGCCATGTTTATGACTTGGGCTTCCTGTTATTTGCTCCTGTCTGCAAAAGTTCCCGTAACTTTTGATTACATGCAATATTAAGGCTACCACAAAGAACATGGCTAAACATGGTATTGGAATAATACGGAAGTTTTCCAACTTTATACCTTCTTGACATAAATTTCAGACCAATTTTTGGACTCAAACATGGGGCACTGACAGGTGAAAGAAATCTGTTCAGTGTTAAATTGATAAATGCACTGCAAAACTGTTTTATAATCGTGTACCTTGGCTGCAACTGTTTATTTGCTCTGTAAATGAGCTCATGGTCCTCATTTCGCTGCTAAGAGATGATTGATAGGTTGATGCATATCTGGAAACTACTGGACAATAAACCACGACTACCCACCAAGGTAGTTGTTATACATCAAATATGATAGGGGAGTTGTATAGTGATTCACAACATGTTTTGTAGAAAATATGTAAACAAGGACACAGTAAATGCCTGTTTCCGTCGCACTTCATAGTACCTCTTAGAAAAACTTCCCTGTAACAGGGAAAACTTTTGAAAAACCAACATAGATGGGCACGCTGACCTACTTGAACAATTTCTCCGTCAAGTAGACATATCACACAATATGCCGCAAAAATACGTTTTTATCACGAAAAGAATAAAATTTGTTCATTATGCATAGTCAAATAAGCCGTTCTTCATCAAAAATAGAAGGTGAGCGATTGCAGTTCTGTGAAAATAAATTACTTCGCTAAACTTTATCTGAGCGACGCCCTTTCTCTCACTTTAAGCCGCAGATAAAAATTGAAGCCTGTTGAGAAGAAATTTAAATTTAAGGTAAGGAGTTATCTATTGTTAATAAGTCTTTTATTGCAAAGGAGAATTAATCATGATATGTTCGTCTCTGATGATCTGATATTGTTGTTCCAACTTAAGATATAATTTATTCCAAAAAAATCAATATAAGGTAAATGCCTGGTGTAAAGATGAAAAACAGAAAGTATTTGAAAAGCGTTCGACATATTATAATGTATCTCTGATAGATGAATAAAGAAAGAGGGGATACTCAACAACTCCCGATTCTTCAATTTTCAAGATTGTCAAAATTCGAATTCAAATGTTTCAAGTTAAAACGGTACATGTTTTATCATTTACTCAGAATAAGTGACCGCATTTCTGAGTCATTGTTTCCTTCTGTTTGTCATATACTACTTTTCGTGTGAGAAAGTTATGTTTTATTTTTTTTTCAAGAATTTGTAATTGATTGTTGATATTTGAATCCGATTCCGACTGTCTGACATAACGGTGTCATTGAATTTGAAGACTTTTAGCAATTGAACCACTTGGTGAGTTTCACTGCAGGTGGACCAGGAGTCCCCAAGGGCACAGGTAGCCAAGTTCGAGCAACTTCGGTTTGTTGTTTCTTCAACGCATTCGAAAATTTCTGTTATCATAATTTCTTGAAATTTCTAGAACATGGGTCCTGTAGCATCATATCCCACTCATCCTGCGACGTCTTTCGCTACATTTTTGGGCATAACAACTTTCACACTATTTGGTCATATTGCATTCTTTAGATTGAGGATCACTGACGAGGGTTAAATATACGAAACGCTGAAAATTTATCTATTCGTAAGTGATGCTATTGAATTTGAAGACTTAAACATTCATTCACTGATTCAAAGTAAGAAAACATTCGAACCATGGTTATTTCAACACTTCTTACAGGAGATTCTTCCGCTTACTGAGCTACTGCTATTACTCGTATGTAACAAGTTCAAATTTGCGAACAACAGATATTTTCTTCTTAGTTTTAAGTATTTCGATTTGTCTGATTTTGTGATCATTTGTGTCTATGGTATACATGTCTAACAGGAGCTCGATGCCAAAAACTCTCAATGACACCCATCCCTTCCCTTCTCTCTTTAGTATATCATCCCATAATAAAAGAGCAACCGGGAAGCGTGATAAATTCCTGTGACTACAACATGGAGATGGGCATTAATAATTCACAGTGCTGTCTCAAATGTCTTTGTGTTGGAATAGCCTTTGATGTTTAATTAAGATTAATGGAATAACACTTTGCTACTAGTAGGACAGCAAAGCGCAGTGAAAGCTCACTCACTTCTCACCGATGAAGTCCAGAGATCGAATCTCTGATTCGACAAACGGGTTCTATGTGGGAGGGTATCATGGCGGTTTTCCCCAGAGTACTTCGGTTGCCTCCTGCTCCCCTCACTCCAACATCTGAGTCAACGCGCGATATCAATATAAGTTTGTGACTTGTATTTTAAACGTTGTCAAATATGCTGTATACCCTGTATTTATCTCAGTAAGAATGCGTTGTATACATAGTGCTTAAATTAATTGCATCCCGCCAAAGATATATTGAGGAATTACACGCCAACTTAATTTAAATTTTATTTACGTCTGAAAATTAAAACAGTCAAACCGACGAACTATACTATTTGTACATTCTGAAAAATGAAGTTAACTGTAAAATTGTATAAAGCAATAATTGATACATTTATAGATCTCGAAATTCCAAGGAAATAAAATCCGAATCATAGAGTTGATGTATTTGCGAAAGTCAAGTTACACGAATACATTTGTAACCGAAGTGTCGATAAAATAAGATCACACGAATATAAAATCGTTTACAGTAAATAAAGTTAAATTTTTTTAAGTATGTTGAGGTCAGCGGTGAAACGATTTTATAGTTAAAAAAGTTACGTATACCGAGACTATTACTTAATATGTGTCTCTCGAACAAATCATATGAAATATCTTAATTATGAGAAGGCATTTTTACAACTTCAATAGGAAAATACTTGGGGGTTGTAGGTTGATTAAGAAAACTTAATTGAAATGTTATTCAAAGACTAAATGAATTATATTTATGACAAAACCAGAATAAAATGACATAATATATAAAGTTTTATTCGTCTATGTAACTTTTTAGAGTCTTTGAAATACGGGAGTAAGGTGAAGTCACGGTTTCCTGAATTCAAAAATGGCAATAAATTTTCCGGTGCAGTCAGCTATGCCAACTTGCAAACATCACCCAGACGAGGAATTGCTGTTTTACTGCAACACCTGTAACGAAAGAATATGTGAAGAATGTTGCCAGGGAAGTCACGTGACACACAAATGGAAATTGAACAAGAAGGTCGCCAGAGAAATAAGACAGAACTCTGGGGCCAGGTGTGAGGAGATAGAGAAGATGATAGAAGGACTGGATATAAACAAACAGGAAGAAAAGACAAGGGCCGACATTGATAGGATAGAGAGCATTCGGATAAAATGGATATCTACAATCAATGATATCGCTTATCAACTGAAGGAGAAAAGAAGGTCAGGACTGTCCAGGAAAATGGCATCGGAAGAACTGACGAAACTGAAAAAGATGCTGAAGTTCTTCCAAAAAGACATAGATGAGGGTAAAATTGCACGATTCCAACATCTAATTGTATCAGCCAAAAAAACAAACATTTGTGTTTGAAAAGCTAGATTTTCTTCTTTTCAAATCCTCTATATCATGAACACAAGATATATACACGTATTCTAGGAGTGCCGGATAGTCTTGTCATTTCTTGATTAAACTTACATTTTTCACTTATTAGAGATAAAAAACAATTTTGTACGAGTAATTTTTCTCAATTTTGAATGAAAAGATTATGAGTTCTTATTTGAAAACTTTGAACATTTTTGTGCTTTTTGAAACTCACAAAATAGACAATCCGGA
Organism: Pinctada fucata; assembly: GCA_028142955.1. Classification (NCBI taxonomy): domain Eukaryota; kingdom Metazoa; phylum Mollusca; class Bivalvia; order Pterioida; family Pteriidae; genus Pinctada; species Pinctada fucata. The sequence goes on along the minus strand of AP027108.1, from coordinate 40,571,499 downwards.
ACTTCCTAATTGACCGTATCATGCAGTGACGTGAGGAGTTATACAATAACTAGATTGAATTCTTAGTTATATAAATCTATCTGTTCTTAAAATGATGCATAAATTTACTTAGTCATACGATGAGCATATATCTTAGCATAAACATATATCATCATATTAAGCATAAAAGACTGATATTATTGAGGCAATCCGAAACTCCCTAAATGCCCGTATCATACAATTATGTGAGCAATTATACAATAACTAAATTGAATTCTTTGTTATATAAATCTATCTGTTCTTAAAATGATGCTATTATATTTGAAGAAGTTAAACATTATCATTAATCTGCATTACCCATTTATGACATCATGATGCCTGATATTTACTGGTAACGTTTTCACAAAGTATTGCATGAATTAACATAGTCATACGATAAGAATATCTTGGCATATAAACATGTATCATCAAATTAAGCATAAAAGACTGACATTGATTGATTTCATATCTACATGTTTATATGATAAGAGGTATATTATATACAAACGTATGTTATTACGCATAATGATGTATAACATGTACATTTTCCCAAGAGTATTTCGTATGTAAAACAGATAAGGCGTATACCGACATATCGTAACAAATATTTTCTCTTTTCTTTAATGTATATTTACTTAGCAGGTATGATAAAAAGAATAAGGAATATTCCACTCAGATGGAAGTAAATGGCCGAAGATGAAAAATAGGGAAAAAAGGAAAAAAGTTATTATCAAAACCAACAAAGGCACGTTTAAAGATTGTTTTTATAATTCATCAAAGTTTTGATTTATTTTCAGCTGACGACTCTGTAGCAGTTGAAATGGAGGAAGAGCTCCACAAACAGAAACAAACTATATCAGCCAAAACCACAACTACAGAGAAGAAGTTGGTATTTAAGGAAGGAACTACATCACCTGGCGTCATCAAGTACATGTTCGGTGACGTTGTGGAAGATACAAATCAGTCAAATGTTATGGTTACAAATATCTCAAGCTTTACCCATATTGATGATAAAGATTACATTTATCGTATTTTCCCATTAACCAATGATGAAGCATTGATAAAAAGATATAACGATAAACATATTGACCACGTAGATATTACAGGGAAAGTAATCAAGAAATTGCCAAGTTACAGTGGGAACTTTATAATGATTGATAATCACATCGTGTTCACAATGTTCAATAGCAAGATTATCCGCCGTGTTACACCCTCCGGTAGAGAAAGTGACATCTGTTCCACAGCCCCTCTACATCCTACTGGTATATGTAAATCCTATAATGGTGGTCTATTGGTTACCCTGTGTAGCTGTGATACAGATGAAATAACATCAGACAGTTATGGTGAGGTCCACCATATAGATACATCAGGCGGGGTATTACGTAAATACACCTACACAGAGGATAACAGAAATAAATTATTCATTAATCCTGAAAAAGTAGCACAGAATGTTAATACAGACCTGTGTGTGGTGGACGTCATAGATAAGGAGTTCAGATCCCGCCTGGTGGTTCTGTCTGTCAGATCCAAAATACGCTTCATCTACACAGGGCAACCAGATATGAAGGAGAAATTTTCGCCTAAAGACGTTTGTTGTGACCATCAGGGAAGAATTTTATTGAATTGTCTACAAAATGATGTTGTTATTCTGTTAAGTGAAGGAGGTCTTTTTCTCAAATACTTACTTACGGAACAGAGTCCTCTCTGGGGTACATGGTCCCTGGGTCTACACGGTGATACATTATGGGTTGGATGTCAAAAAGGTGTGGTTAATGTTTACAAATACAGTGGAACCTAGGATTTCCCCTTCCGATCAATGATCTAAGAACAATTGTCGGTTATTCATCACGATATCAATTGATCTGCTTTCAATTTTGTACAATGAGGTACATAATAAGAGACAAACGTTTTCTTATGTAAGTTTCTGTTTAAAAGGAGGGATTTGTTGATAGTTTTTATCAAAATATCTTAACGCTTCAATAGAATATGATGTGGATGATGCTTAACCGTTCTCCTTATATATACTAGTATGTCAAACTCTACAACATTTCTCAATACAGGCTGCAATGATATAGTCATATTGCAGTATGTAGACTGATAATATAGTCATATTGTAGTATACAGACTGTAATAATATTGACATATTGTAGTTTGCAGACTGTGATAATAAAGACATATTGTAGTTTGCAGACTGTAATAATATAATCATATTGTAGTATACAGACTGTAATAATATAGACATATTGTAGTTTGCAGACTGTGATAATATAGTCATATTGTACTATGAAGTCTGTAATAATATAGTCATATTGTACTATGAAGTCTGTAATAATATAGTCATATTGTACTATGAAGTCTGTAATAATATAGTCATATTGTAGTATGCAATCTGTTTTAGATAGTCAAATTATGGTATGCTGACTTAAAAAATATTGTCATATTGTAGTATGCAGACTATAGTTATACAATCATAACATTATACAGACTGTAACAATAAAGTTTTATTGAAATATGCAGATTGCAGTGATATAGTCATATTGTAGTTTGCAGACTGTTATAAAAAAGTCTACTGTTATATGCAGACTGTCATGATATTGTCATATTGTAGTTTGCAGATTGTAATATTATAGTCAAATTGTAGTATGCCGACTGTAATAATATAGCCATCTTGTAGCATGACAATATATGGAGACTTCAAATGACGGTCATTTGTCTTCAATTCGTTATTTTACACTGTGACCACTTGATCAATTGTTCTTAAAATGTTCTTTACTTATTATGAATGTTATATTGCTACATGTATATTATGTTATGTTGAGAAAGATTCTTTATTATTGTTCAATAAAATACTGTTACATTTTGCATTCATTTGTGAATACTGGCCATTGATTATGTACAGTTTAGATTCAGGGTTATTTGTCCATCCTGCATATTTATCTGTTCTTAAATGATACCAATGGACTTGAAGAAGTTTAACATTTCAATCTTGAGATCAAAAATCGCTTTTGAAAGGTTTCAAATCAAAAGACCCACTTCCAACCTCACCCCTAGAAAAAGAAAACGAAATGGAAAAAAAGAAAAGAAAATGCAATATGAAAATGCTGAACAATCAAAAAGGTTAAAGTCTTTTCAGCAACTCACCCTTACTTAAAATGAGTTTATTTCGCTTATAAATTAAATCAGATGCGCAATCATGAAAAGGGATCATAATGAACTTCGTTTAGAGCGACTAGTTCATGCAAGTATTGTTCGATCAAAGAAGTCGTCTGTCGCTGTATGACTGATTACACTTCTTAAAATGTGACTAAAATGCCAAGACTATGCAATCGTTCTTTTAAAACAAGCGAATAAAAATTAAACCATTGATGCCACACTGAGAAATCAAAAACCACAACAAACTGCACACGAAATCTCGTTAACCTTAAACAAATGTTAAACGTCTTCAAATTCAATAGCATCATTTTAAATAGGATAAAATTTAAGCATGGACCAGACATGCAAGTTTCGGATGCTTAACCCTCGTCAGTGATCCTCAATCTAAACAATGAAATATGGCCAAAGGGTGTGAAAAATATGTCCAAAATTGTACCGAAAACATACAAAGATGGGGAGGATATTATGGCCAGCCACAACAACTGAACACAGGTCCAAGAGAAAAGGGAAATAGACAGACGACAACAACACATCACCAACATAACAGACAAGAAACCTCACAACACCATTCACAACGTCAAAGTGCAAGCGCACAACGCACTACAAGTGGCATTATAAAGACGAACAGATGCGACTCTGCACAAATTCATTTTATTTTTCAATTAATTACAAATTAACGATGAAATGTCGCATCAAGAGAACGGAATAAATACTTGAAAAATCCAGACGACCAATTATATCGAAGAAATACAACACTTGAACAAAAGTACTAATTGATTAGCTCATGTAATTTAGGAATTGCATGTAAACTTATGTTAAATTTGAATTTCTGAGGATTTTAATCAAGTCTATCAATGATAAAATCAAATCCTTTTCGCTCATGATCACAAAAACACACACATTAAACTAGGAATATTTAACTTTCCGAAGTATTCAAGCCCTTTATAATTGGCATATATAGCGACTGGTTCAAATGAGAAGATTTGCTATTAAAAAAAAATCGTATATGAAAAAGGGGATCAAAGTCAAAATTTAAAGTCACAAAAAACGAAGTATGTAAAATGCGGTTATGATAGTGACATATATTTTAATGTTAAAGTTAAGAATAAACTATTTTGTCTAAATTTTGATGAAATTCATCACATTTTCAACTAAGAATATATACTATATAATGGGTGTGGACATTGATAGATTGCCTGTTTCTTTTGGCATTAAAGACCTTCTGTCTGCGTTTTTCGATGTGCCTCCAATTTCTGTAAAACGTTAAATACGCAGACTGATGTGTATTAGGAAAACCTGTAACGGTTCGAGTAGGGACCCACCTTAATTATGCTGAGTTTAGATTCAGGGTTATTCGTCCATCCTGCATTTTTATCTGTTCTTAAATGATACCATTTTCGGAATACAATGATGCATTCAATCAGATTTACACACTTTCTTTTTTCATACCATGTTTGGCATTTTCATCAACGTAATAGGGGCAATTATTTCATTCTTTATTTACATGGGGGAGAGAGAGAGAACATTTGAAAAATCGACTGGATAATATTTGGGATGGTAAAAAATCTTGAGATCAAGAATCGCTATTGAAAGGTATCAAATCAAAAGACCAACTTCCAACCTTAATGCCCTTAAAAAATGGAAAAAAGAAATAAAATATGAATATGCTGAACAATCATATAGTTGAAAGTCTTTTCAGCCACACCCCCCCCTACTTAAAAGGAGTTGGTTTCGATTATAAATTAAATCAGATCCTTTTTGTGCAACCTTGAAAAGAGCGAATATTTCATGCAAGTAGTGTTAGCTCCAAAACGTCGTCTGTCACTGTATGACTGATTACACTTCTTAAAATGTGACTAAAATGCCATGACTATACAATCGTTCTTTTAAAACAAGTGAGTAAAAATCAAACTATAAGCCAAAATAAGAAATCAAAACCCACAACAAACTGCACACGAAATATCGATAACCTTAAACAAACCAGACATGCACGTTTCGGGTACTTAACCCTCGTCAGTGATCCTCAATCTAAGCAATGAAATATGGCCAAAGGGTGTGCAAAATATGCCCAAAATTGTACCGAAAAACAAACAAAGATGAGGATATTATGGCCAGCCACAACAACTGAACATATGTCCATGAGAAAACGGAGACAAACATACGAACACAACAATAACAACACAACACCAAGAAACCTCACAACATCATTCACAACACTAAAGTGCAAGCGCACCACGCACTACAGGTGACAATATGAAGACGAACAGATGCGACTCTGCACAAATCATTATTTTTTTTTCAAACAATTACAAATTAACGATGAAATGTCGCATCAAGAGAACGGAATAAATACTTGAAAAATCCAGACGACCAATTATATCGAAGAAATACAAACCTTAAACAAAAGTACTAATTGATTTAAGCTCATGTGATTTAGGAATTACATGTAAGGGTTTTCTCCTGTTTGTTATACGTTCTGATGAGTTGGACCTTTCCACACAAAATTTCAATTTCTGAGGATTTTAATTCAGTATATTAATGATAAGATAAAATCCTTTTCGCTCATGATCACAAAACACACACATTAAACTAGGAATATTTAACTTTCCTAAGTATTCAAGCCCTTTATCATTGGCATATATAGTGACTGGTTCAATGGTTCAAATAAAAGGATTTCCTATCTTAAAAAATAGAAAATACCCAAAGGGATCTTCAATGTATATGTATACATCGCTCTAGCTGTAACATTAATTTATAACATGCATCTAGGTATAAGTTTGATGTGTATATATTTTCACAGTATTTTGATACCTATACATATTAACAGTTTATATCTACTTTATTAAAAAAACCCTGAAGAGGCAAATCTTCATAACGGATTTGGTAAACAAACGTTCATGTGTAGCAGACCACACCTGCCTTTCATTCAAGCGTCATAGATGAAAGTGTTCGATTTTCCACGTTTACCATGGTTATTGTAACGCAATAATTATTATATCTACATACGAGATCAATTTTTCATTTAAAATGTAATAAATAGTACGACCTCAAGTAAGTCCTGAAACGTATACGAAACAGCGCCTAGCGCCCTCCCCCACATTTTTAAGTCGGTACCCGATTGTTTGTCACGACCTACTTTGAGAAAACTTACGCCTACTTATTTAGTAAAGGCACTTTGATTAATCGCAAAATCTCTTTCAGAATCGCCCCCTTCTTTAAAGATTTTTGAGAACTCTACTTCTGTCTCGACAAATAAAAAATTCTCAGGATAAGAGTGCATTAGTACTTAATTCTGAGTCCTTCTCCCTCTAGATTCGCGCTTTTAACTCTCTCTTTTCTTAAATTTCTTTGAGGTGAGGGGTGACCTTCTGTTGTTTAGACATATCAAGAATCCCGTATGTATGGACACACAAAATGAAAGCTTTGTAAGGTTTCCGTTAAGGCCGTTTCGGTACAGAATTCCTACAAATTCCTGTAGTCATACTCTGATTCACTCTTACTCTGACGTCACTATAACGTCGAATAAATGTGGATTGCAACGTTGAAATTAAGGGGGTGGGGTTACAAAAATAATCATAACATCCGTTCGCTAGTTTGATTTTGTTCATATTGCATAGAAATACTTCATATACAATAATTCATCATTTGATATTTGTATCAAGAAAATTAAACGATAGAATTTCATGCAATAAGCATATAAAGTCAAAAAATGACGATCGAAAAACGAGTTTTTAACCTCCTAGATGATCTTAAATTTGTAATAATTCCTCCACTTTCTTAGTTTATTTCAATTTCTTTGTTTAAAGGTGAAATAATAGTTTGAATATAAAATCCAATCATAAAAACATTTATAATTTCAGCAAAACATTTTAAAAATCAGCATACCTTTTTCAAATTGGCAACGTTGGCAAAAATAGAAGAAAAACCCCCAAACCGCCAAAATTAAAAGCGTCATGACAACAGTTCGATTTTGTTCATACTTTGCAAAATATAATCTTGTATACCATTAATCAAATTCTGAGAGTTTCACAAAAATAAAACGAGAGGATCTTTTTTGGGGGGTAGGTGTGTGGAGCCACCTTAATTCGTTTTGCACAATGATGGGTCTGTGGCCTAGTTGTGCACCTGATATTTTGTTTGAGCCCCTGATCCCCAAAGTCTTAGAAAAAGGGTGTGGTAATTTTCTCCGACATAACTCTATGTAATTTTGTTCTCGCAACTCCTCTGGCGCTTTAAATGATTGAGACTAAATACATTTTGCAATATGAAGGGTCTGTGGTCTAGTTGAGCACCTGGTATTTTGTTTGAGCCCCTGCCACCCAGGGCTTTAGAAAATGGGGTTTTAAATTCTTTCCTATATAACTGTGCTCTCAACTCTTCTCCCATAAAGTTATTAATGATGAAGAGTTCATGCAATATGATGAATCTGCAGTCTTGTTGTGTCATTGATAGTTCATTTGAGCCAGCAGCTCCTGGTCCCTAGGATCGTGGAAAATGGGTGTTGCATTCTTTTTTTGAAATACTATATCTCGTATATCATGAATTATATGAATGATATTCTAGTTTAAGTGATTAATAAATGTTCTGTACTTTGTCGTGGAAAGAAAATATCGTTGGAGTTTTACAAAGTTTATTTCACGAGACGTAATTTACAGAATCCTTAGCATGCGAGAAAGTTAGTCTCTGACAACGAGAAAGTAAATCTGACAATAAATTTAAAGAAGTGAGGGGAATTGCACGTTAATATGACGGACAGATGTCTAGATAAATTCGTGTTCATCTCTCATAAATAAGGTTGTCTACAACTCTTCAAAAGCATCTGAAATTATGAGGGATTGTACATAGATAAACTCAAAATGCTGGTATTTCACGTGTAGAATTGACAATCGTTTCTAAAACTCTTAGATAAAGCCAATTTGTTAAAGTTCTATTCAATCTCTGGACTTTCGAAGTATTGAATTATCAATGTTACAATTAAACATGTTAGAGTTGAGAAAATATTTCCCTTAAAATCTTAAGATAAACTTATTAAGTGAGATTTCTTGAATCTGTTTCTTATCTTCTTTCAAATTAGCTTTATGTGAATTACTATTTACATCAACCCTCTTTCCTGTAAGGGAATCAATTCACTTTCGTGTTCTGATAAATTCATCGATTTAGTTTAGAGTTATTCCTCTTTCTACAGTATGCAAATTCCCCAACATAAAACAATAATTCACCATAAATATTGTGGGGGAAGGGCATATGGTTACACTAACGGTTATGTTCTTTGTTGTGCTACTTATAATTTGTTTGAGCCCTGCTCCCTATTGTCTTTGGTTAAAAAATGGAAATTGAAATTGTGTGTATGTATCATATTTACTTGTCAATGAGTGAATAAAACAAAACAACCAGGAGAGCTACAGTCTCGCTAGAGACTTCTGGTCTAGTTATCATTTTTATGTTTCATAAATCATCGTATACAGATCTTGTTTTAATGAAACTTCAGTGTAAATGTTGTGAGAGACGTGGGATGTGCAACTGAACAGACGTAGGTGCTCCAAAGACTTCAATTGAAAAAAAAACCATTTAATTTACTACTTTCTCGAACGTTCTATGGTAAATAAGATTGTAAGATTGTACGTCATATATTTCAGAAAACGGATCTAGAATCTTGAATGTGTTTGGAAAAAAGGTGACGAAATTAAATTCCTACTAATATGAGAAACGTCTTGCAAGAATTATCTCACTATATTTATTATACTTAAAAAAATCGGAGATGAGAAAATGAGCATTAATCAGGGGAAAATATGACGTTAGGTGTAAGTGGCCGACGCCGGTTTTGAACTTTAGAATGTCTAGGACTTGATTTAAGAAAATGGAAAGACATAATTTATGATAACACGTTAATTAGAAATGATTCTTTCTAAACCATTATTAATTTCACACTGTCAAATCATGTGCTATATCTCCACATCACACCATTTATCTCTGTCCTCTTCGTTTCGACGGAGAATCGGTTAATTCGTTCCTGTAGTAGTATCGATATTTGTACAGAGTATATATGTCTGCGTTGTGCTACTCTGTACTTCCCTAACTGAAAGTTAAAAAAACTACATAGATGGACACACTCACCTACTTGACAATTATATTTAAAGAATCATTGTAATATTCTAAAACATGAGGGGAAAACTGTATCGTGCATTATTGTGAGTGCTGTTGAGATTGTCGTCAGTATCTTCTTTAACTCATTTGTAAGTTTTCTCTCAATTTTTATTGTAGTCCAAGACTCGCCAACTTTCACGAGATTCCAAATCCATGCCTTCGGTTAATGTTTTGTTTTGGTTTTGTATGCCTTCGGTTTATGCTTTTCTGAATTATCGATTCTGTGCTGTGTATAGGGATATGGTGATTATCCATATTTGTCATTTAACTTAAATCAATGAGTCAATAAGAAAAGGTTATAAACATCAAAGAAGGCGATTTAAAAAAAAAATTATAATCAATCAGCGACAAAACATATAAGTAAAGAAAAATAAAGAATGCATTCTATTGAGTTACATTCGTTTTCCTGTATTTTGAAGTTTTTCTACAGGTTTTATTTTTAAAAAATCCAGGTAGGGTAGGGACGAAGGCATCTAAAGAAGAACTGAAATTGTTTACATTGTATGTATTGATGATAGTGATATTTAAACAGTTGAACTTAAACTTGAATATTGATCGCCTTGCACATATTCCAAGTCTCTAATATTTGAATTCATATCAGGTTTCTATGCTGATTTGTTCCGTAGAAGACGATATTAACTTAGCTTTAAAATCGACACTTTAAATCATGCATATAGAGAAGGACATATTATCATGCAATATATCTCTGTTTGCTTTCTGCAATCTTCATAATACCTCTTACAAATCACGCAGAAAAAAAAATTAAAGTTCTGTATACTGACCCACTTGATAAATTTGTCAGTCAAGGAGACGAAGGTTGTATATAACAATTTGTGAGTCCGCGTATAAAATAGTGCAAATCCTACGACAAATATTTATAGGTTTCGCATCACTAACAACGAGCGTTATAACATATTTATTCCAATTCCATCCTCGTATAGAGATAAAGTGGTTATCTCCTTCAAGAAACTATACATACTAGATAATTGATTGTTTAATGTATAGCTATAACTCCGACGTTCTATGTCTCACTGACATTCTGTTCCTGACCTCAGACTTGAACAAAACGACGCCTTTAGACAACGGTAAGAATTTCTCAGAGATTTATTAATCTATATTTTGAAAGACTTTTGACTTATATATAGTTATAAAAGTATCTTAAGAAAGTATGATTTGTATAAAATGAAACAGAATGAAATACTCAACACGATTGACCAAAAAATCGATAGAAAAATCTGCAAACTCGACCACAACCAGGAAATACATGTAAATTTACCTAGAGTTATATATCATCAATTGAAGTGTTTTTCATTACTATATGTGTTACCTAGATGATATACCTCTTAAAACTCGTATCTCTAGTAAGCATACGCATGTATACGTTTATTCTACAAAATCGGCGAACAATAGAATACACAAAGTAATTCAAAACTCTTCATGGCTGTTTTACCATTGCTATAATTGCCAATCGGAACTGGTAATGAAACCCCAAAATATATAATGAATAGAGAGATCTGCATGAATGAAAAATGATAAAAAGTCACGAATGCAGAAGATTCTTACTAGGCAAATATTCTGACTCTAAAATTAGATGTTTACGTCTGCACACTCGATAGAAATTATCGACTTTCGTTCTTCTGGTTCTATAAGCATTTGCGATTAGGGCTTTTAGGAGCTTTTTCCTCAAGATTTATCGTTTACTTCCTGCAAATAATCTTACTTGACTCTGACTATGCTCCATTATGATTCGGTTTTTATCAATTTCAATATCTTTTGTTCACACAGCTATTTTCGTTTTAAAAATGTTTAACATTTTTCAAGAATTTGTAGAATTTTGAATGCTGATTTTGGGTTTTGTGGTCGACTTTCATTCAGGGATCTTTTTTATTTCCATTTACATAGAATCTGTGTCACAAGAGGCCGCTTCTTTTAACCATATTGATTGTGATGTCACCTTACAGTGAGACATTTTATGTTTATACAGCAACTGTGTGTCTATGGAGACCTCTGTGTATCCGGAAAAGTGGGAGTCCGCACCGGGTGCACATTTGTCTCTTTCCTTTTATGTGTTGTCATCAATGTTTGATGTTTCTGTACGTCTGTTACGATTGTTTTGTATGATGTTCTAGTTAATATTGTTGTGTCTTTTTGCGATTTGTAGTATTGTATGATGTCATTTATGCGTCACTTCCTTGTGGGTTTGTTTCGCTGCGTGAGTGCAGGGTGGTCATGATGGAAATCATTTCCTTTCCTTTATTCCATATTTATAGTAGAGGAATTGTTATATCTGGTCATAGTTTGTGACCTTCTATTCTTCCCAATGATCTGTGTTCTGTTCAACACTTTCTTGCTTTTAATCTTGGATTAGTATTAATAGCTTTAAGTATAAGTGACTTTTCAAAATCACAATATGGTGGTCAAGGAAAAGTAGAAGAAATGTTGCTTCTAATAAAGTATCTTTACATTTTGCTGTGACTGAAAATCACTTTGGCATTTCATATTAAGTACAGGACCCACTGATAAGGATTTTTATCCGAAACACGTGTCTTGTACATTAAAATTGACATTTTCTTCAAGAAAGGAAAAGATTTTAAACACTTCTATTGTTATGTTATATTATTTATAATTGGATGCATTTTAAAATCTGTTGCTCTTGATATTTGCCAACATATACTAGTGTAGTAGTGGACGAGTGGTGGTGCGTGTAAATCAGACAAAACAATATGATTTTTCAATATTTAATACATAGTATCTTGTTTATAAAACAAAACTAATAAACAGTAATAAAAGTCGTCGTGAAATCAAATATATCAATTGAAACAAATCTATTCAAACAAAATACAATCTATTAGACCGAATTCCTTTTCAAATTCAAAATCGCCTCAAATCACCAAATAAATCGTGACCAAATATAACAAATCAAAATTCCAAAATTAAACATAAAGCCAGACAAAATCAAAGATACAAAATGTTTCTAAATTCATACTCAGAAGTCGACTAGAGAGGCTTTACAAGCCAGAAAGTCTGGCAGAACACTGCCTTGAACTCGCTGAACGCTCGCTTGATTTTCTGCTTGATGACATGGCAGTTACCGAACTAAGAGTTGTAAAGATTAATCTGATTGGCTAAAGATAACCGTTCTTATCTAAGTATTTATACATAGCGTAAAGGTAAAAAGTAAAAATAAAGGTATATTAATACTGATGACATATACCCGTTCTGCTACACTATTCTAATAGAATGCACCGAGAGTCGAGAACATTAAGAACCTTGTGTTACCTGACCCTTGTAACAGTAATCTAAAATGTTACAAAGTCAGCGATACTTGAATCTAAACAACCAGTAAGGAAAATATAGGAAATATGAAAAATCAATATTTTATGCTTTTTCCAAAAAACAAAACTAATAAAACACAAAAAGTAACCAATATAATATGATGTCATATATTTCTAGGTATTAAAAACACAAAAAGTAACCAATATAATATGATGTCATATATTTCTAGGTATTAAGATAAAGAATAATAATGAAAACTAAAATCAACTACAATATGAATAGTAAAACCACATATAGAGTATATTTTTTTGAATTGCATACGTTCTCCTGCATTTTAGAGTCTTTCCAAAGTTGAAGTTACTACGCAAATACGGTTTTCTGAATTCAAAGATGCAGTCCGCTCTACCGACATGCAAACATCACCCAGACGAGGAATTGCTGTTTTACTGCAACACCTGTAACGAAAGAATATGTGAAGAATGTTGCCAAGGACGTCACGTGACACACAAATGGAAATTGAACAAGAAGGTCGCCAGAGAAATAAGACAAAACTCAAGGGCTAGGTGTGAGGAGATAGAGAAGATGATGGGAGGACTGGATATAAACAAACAGGAAGAAAAGACAAGGGCCGACATTGATAGGATAGAGAGCACTCGGATAAAATGGATATCTACAATCAATGATATCGCTGATCAACTGAAGGAGAAAAGAAGGTCAGGACTGTCCAGGAAAATGGCATCGGAAGAAATGACGAAACTGAAAAAGATGCTTAAATTCTTCCAAAGAGACATAAATGAGGGTAAGACTACACCATTCCAACCGCTAACTGTATCAGCTAAGATATGAACATTTGTCTTTGAAAAGCTAGATCATGAACACAAGATAAATACACGCATTTTAGGAGTGCCGGATAGTTTTGTCAGTTCTTGATTACATTTTTCATGTATTAGAGATGAAGGTAAAATTTCATTTTTTTGTACAAGAAAAACTTTTCAATTTTTGAATGAAAAGATAATGAATGATATATAACATGTATATTTTCCAAAGAGTATTTCATATGTATAGGCGTATACCGACACATCGTAACAAATATTTTTCTCTTTAATCTAAAGTATATTCACTTAGCAGTTATAATAAAACGTATAAGGAATATTTTACCGATATGGAAGTAAATGGCCGAATATGAAAAATAGGGGAAAAAAAGGAAAAAAAATTTTATCAAAACCAACAAAGGCGCGGTTGATTTATTTTCAGCTGACGACTCTGTAGCAGTTGAAATGGAGGAAGAGCTCCACAAACATAAACAAACCATATCAACCAAAATCACAACTACAGAGAAGGAGCTGGTATTTAAGGAAGGAACATCATCACCTGACGTCATCAAGCAAATGTTCGGAGACGTTGTGGAAGATACGAACCAGTCAAATGTTATGGTTACAGATATGTCAAATTTTACACATATTGATGATAAAAATGTAATTTATCGTGTTGTCCCATTAACAAATAATGAGGCATTGATAAAAAGATACAAAGATAAAGTTATCGACCATGTAGATATTACTGGAAAAGCTATCAAGAAGTTGTCATATTCCGGGGGATACTTTACAATGGTAAATAATGATATAATATTCACAAATTTCGGTAACAAAATAATCCGCCGTGTTACACCCTCCGGTACAGAGAGTGACATCTATTCCACAGCCCCTCTACATCCTGTCGGTATCTGTAATTCCAATAACGGCGGTCTTCTGGTTACCCTGTGTAGCTGCTTTCCTTCTGAAATAATACCAGACAGTTATGGTGAGATACACCATATAGACACATCAGGCGGGATCATACGTAAATACACCTACATAGAGGATAACAGAGATAAATTATTCATAAATCCTAGCAGAGTAGCTCAGAATATAAATACAGACCTGTGTGTGGTTGACGTCATAGATAAGGAGTTCAGATCCCGCCTGGTGGTTCTGTCTGTTACTTCTAAATTACGCTTCATCTACACAGGGCAACCAGATATGAATGAGAAGTTCTCACTTCAAGATGTTTGTTGTGACCATCAGGGAAGAATACTATTGAATTGTCTAAGTAACCATGTTGTTATTCTACTGAGTGAAGATGGTATTTTTCTTAAATACTTACTAACACGGCAGAGTCCTCTCTGGGGTCCCAGGTCCTTTGGTCTACATGGTGAAACATTGTGGGTAGGATGTGAAAAGGGTGTGGTCAGGGTCTACAAATACAATGAAACTTAGTACGTATTTACCCTTTTTAATTCAATGATAAAATAACAATGGTGATTTTTTTTCTCGATTTATGTTTCATTTTCGTACAATGAGGTACATGATTATCGACAATTGTTTTTGTTATTAGAGTTTCCGTTTGATATAAGGGATATGTTGATTCTTGTGATTAAAACATCTCAACACTTTAATGTAAAATAATGTGGTTGAAACTTAACCACTTTACCTCAAAATATGTCAAACTCTACAAAATATCTTAATACAGGCTGTAATAATATAATCATATTGTAGTATACAGACTGTAATAATATAGGCATATTATATAATGCAGACTATATTGATATAGTCGTATTGTGGTATGCAGACTATAATGCTATGGCCATATTGTAGTATGCGGACTGTAATGATATAGTCATATGGTAGTATGTAGACTTTAATAATAAAGTCATATTGTAGTATACAGACTAATAATATTGTCATATTGAAGTATGCAGACTATAATAATAGAGACATGTTGTAGTATGCAGATTGTAATGATATAGTGATATTGTAGTATGCAGACTCTAATAATGTAGTCATATTGTAGTATGCGGACTGAATTAATATAGTTATATTGTAGTATACAGACTATTATAATATAGTTATATTGTAGTATACAGACTATTATAATATAGTGATATTGTAGTATGCAGACTGTAATGATGTAGTTATTTTGCAGTACACAGACTTTATTAATAAAGTCATATTGCAGTATACAGACTGTTATAATATAGTCATATTGTAGTTCACATGACATTGATTTGTCTTCATTTTGTTATTCTATTACTTTTTACATGTCATTCTTTACTTTTTTAAAATATAGTGAAACAAGCAATAAAATGCACATCTTGCTTTTTATCATATCAAACTTTTTGAAAAAATCAAATAAAAAAGTCAACAAACAAAAAATGGGGAAAAAGAAATATACGTTGAACATGTTGAGCAATCTGACAGACTCAAGCCTTAACTGCCAACCGCCCGCTAATTAAATCAGATGCTTTCTTTTGTTCAATCCATAAAAGTGGTATTTACTCCGTTTGGAGAGAATATTTTATGCTAGTTCGCTCGAGCAAGTCGTCGGTCTCTATAAGACTTCTTAAAAGTAATTTGATAAGACTAGGATACCAAGGTCATCCAAATAATCTTTTAAAGCAAGTGAGTAAAAATCAAACACGAAGCCAAAAACAGAAATCAACAACGATAATAATCAGGAATACAAAATCTTTAAAAATCTGAAGAAAAGATGAGGGGGATAGGACCAGCCACTTTGACAGCAGTGAAACACACGCCAATGAGATGAGAAAAGAGGGAGAGACGGACTGAAACTCCAACAATATCACATCACTCAGACATCACAGACAAAAAGACATACCAAAACAACATTCACGAAGACAAAAGTGCACGTGCACGACCCATTACGGGTGACATCATTAAGACGGACCCATGCTACTCTTCACAAGTTCTAAATATTTCAAAAAATCAAAAATTTAAAGAATAAACATTGAAATGTTGCGTCAAGACTACGGAATCATTTTTTAAAAGACCACAGAACCACTTATATCGAATAAATACAACTGTCGATCAAGATTACCAAGTTATTACGTTCTGATTGGCTGGACCTTTCCAAACCTATGGTATATTTGAATTGCTGAGGCAGTAAAAGGATATCAATTTAGTATATCAATATCTCAATGAAATCCTTTTCATTCTTAACTACAAAACACACATATTTTACAAGACATATTTAACTTTCCCAATTCAAGCCCTTAATTATTCGTATTTGTAGTTACTTGTTCAAATAAAATTCCTTTTCTTGAATTCCGCATATGCAAAAGAAAGTCAAAGTCAAAGATCAAAGTCATGAAAACCTAAATATGTAATATGCGGTTCTGATAGTGGTGTATCATTTGATTTCCATGGCTATTTTTAAGCAACGAACATCGTTCAACTAAATTTTCTCGGAAGTCTTTTTTCGAACGAATGAGCGAAACTCACCCCTTGTTTTTAATTATACGAATTAAAACATTAATTAAGCTTTAAGCTTCAATTAATGTCCTGCTTTCTTGTATGCTATAACTGAATTATATTTGTAGCATGATTCATATCATATTTGAACCTATTAATGCCCTGTTTACACGGAAGGTTTAATGCGCATTAAGATGGTAGTCTCAGGGTAAGCGACGTAACTCAAAATTGATCTCGCGAACGTTTGTTGTCTGGCGTAACGTTACCATCGTTTGTTTTCACGAGAAGCATCTGCATGACTTAATCATGACGTCATAAAAGGGGAATTTCCTGCGCGGTGCACGGAAGTAAACGGGATTTTTTGTAATGGTTGTATTATCTATTTTCATATGTATGCATTTCATTTTCTCTGTTTTTTTTTTCCTGAAAATGAGCATTACTTATAGATTGAATATGTTTCTTTATTATTTTGATAATTTCAGTTTCTACACGAATCCATTACTTATAGATTGAATATGTTTCTTTATTATTTTGATAATTTCAGTTTCTACACGAATCCCCTGACCTTAGGCATGTTTCATTCCGTAATACAAATGTCGAAAGAAATCTGATTTTATCAAATAATTATGACCATGATTACGTCGATTTTATTTGAGCGTGATTAGTGTTAATATAGCACATTTAGCTTTATCAGATACCTTTGATAAGAAGTTAATCTAGAAGAAAAAAATATGTATCGTAGTGTTAAGAATGGCGTTATCGATCGGTAATTTTCGGTCGGTACTGTAGATAAGTCGTACTCATTTTTCCTTCTGTTAACATGTTTTTAACACTTTTATCTATCAATTTCTTTATGATAACTTTTCCTCTTAATGTTGTTAACTGAGATATCCCATAAACAATCCATGTCATGCATTTTCAAAGCATATTTTTAGGGATATTTTCACTGATCGGCGAGGGTCATATTCCATGCTATTTATACAGGGCCGATCGTAAGTCTACACGTAAAAATACCATTATTTCATGACTATACATGTTTAAATTCATAATGTTTATTGATGGACTGACCTCGTACTTGTAATTGTTTATTGTCTTCTATTAATAAATCTTTATTGATGATATTTTACCGATTTTCACGTTTATTGACAAGAATGACAGCTGCTTGTGTCTTTGTTTCGTTCGGCGAGCGCCGTGCACAGTATAACAGTAAAACACAGATCTCGTTCTCCTTTTAAATCTACCTATACCCTTAAAGGCCACCAACTTGAACCTGTAAATACTGCGAAATATCTAGGAATAACACTCTCAAGTAATATGTCATGGGATTGCCATATCAACAACATATCTTCAAAAGCAAATAAAATTCTTGGATTTTTGAAAAGAAACTTAAAAATTAAACAGGAACACACTAAAAGTCTCGCATATAAATCTCTTGTTCGGTCAAATCTTGGATACTGCTCTTCTGTCTGGTCACCACATACTAAAACCAACATTAAAAGGCTTGAAGATGTCCAAAGACGTGCTGCTCGATATGTGACAAACAGATATCATAATAAATCCAGTGTCTCCTCTATGATAGATCATCATAATTGGCAATCCCTAGAAACTAGGAGAAATATATCCCGAGTAACTATGTTTTATAAACTGACTCATAACCTGGTAGCAATAAATCCCACCATTTACCTCACCCAAAATACATTCTCACGTACCCGCAGCACCAACTCTCAGCAGTACCTAATCTTCAGTACCAGAACAGTCTACTACAAATACAGTTTTTCCCCTTCACTGTTGTTCTGTGGAATTCACTTCCAAATTCAATCATTCACGAACCATCTCTGGACCAGTTTAAATCTCTGGTTCAGAATCATAATTTTTGTTAAGTATCCATATATACAAGCTGTAAATAGTTTGTTCTTTTTTATCCTTTAACTTTTCTATTTTTGTAATTTCCGTTACTAAAAATTTTTGTAAATATAGTAGCGATCTGTTCACGCTGTTGAATAGTCATCAATTGTTGATGGTTCAACGTACCATGTAGATGAAAACGTTCACTGATTGGCTGTTGTTAGTACGGGAACTTGCACGCGCGGGTCTGCTTAAATAGCGAGTTCGCGGGAGTTTTCGGGTCAGACCAGTTATCCAATTTCGGAATATTCATATATCCAAAAACGTTTTCTTCTTTTTTTCCTAAATCATCGAAGTATTGTTGTTTTAGATTGATTCAGTGAAGGTGCTTTGCAATGGATAACAGAGTAAGAATACATTTAGTGCTTGTTTTTATTATTTTGAGTGTTTAGATAAAAGTGAATTTCAAGGACGTTCTGCTAAGTGAAGTGCCAATTTAAGGACTTTCATCCAAATTCTAAAAATGGTGATTTTAGGAAAACATACTTCATTTTGTGTCCTTTTTAGGTCCTTTTCACTCAGTTGAATTTTAATAAAGGAGAATTATGGCATTTTAGTGCATATGTCAAGGGCTGTCATTTTCATCCCAATTCATCCGACGAGGTCATCCATCCAAATAATGTTTTGTTGTAATTTTGAGTATTGAATTTCAATTCCTTGTTCATTAAATTAATAAATATTTGAAACGCTACCAATATTTTATTTCTTGTGAGAGGCTGATAGCCGCAAGCCAAGGCCAGACGAACCCTTGTCGTGATCTGGGGAAGTCATAGCACATCGTCAGGTATTCATTTATAATTATTATACCCCGGCACGACAGTAGAAAGGGATTAAGAGGTCCGGCTCGGCAATCTTTATTCAAAACATCAGGAAAAAATAGTTGTACGAATTTCAAAAGGAGAGGTCCAGGATTGGGTTCGGTTCTAAACAACTCGACTTCAACATTACGCGCGCATTAGACAACTCATCCTATTTTTCACTTTTTGTTCGGTTGCATCTCTTGTTTAATCGGAATATCAACTGAGTCAAATGCACGAATTACGTCTAAATTCTGAAATAATGATAATTGTTATTTATTCAAATTAATTTTACAATTTCGCGTAAGCATGTTGGTTATAAATTTGCCGACAAGACATACAACGCTATGCTTAACCTCGACGTAACGCATCGCGACGTAAAAAAACGAAGGTGTAGGGGTAATCCCAAAAGCGCTACATGTAACTCGGTAAAAATAGATTCGATTTCCCTGTAATTTGCACAGATTTAAGATAGGTAATAAATCTCTTTTCCATTAGTTTTTTCTATTTCAATTAAATGATACGTTTTTTTCATGAGATATTAAAATGTGACAATTTTCGGAACTTCAGACAGGTACATGTTTATCCTTATTTCTATAAAAATCGCTTTTAGAATAAGTATGGGGATATTAAAACATCAAACTTTTACTAAAAAAGAATTATGTATGTATTATCTTTAAAATGCAAAGCTGATAATTGATAAATTTGCAGGCTCATGGAATATATGGGAACAAATTTCGTGACAAAGTCGCCATTTTCTGCATTGAGAGGGGGACGGAATTTTGAGATTTTGAAATGCGACCCACGCAAAACGATTGGTTCGATTGCTTTCAAAGTTTAGCAAGAGATGCATGACATCATAGTCAATTAATATTGCAATTATGAAGAAAATTGAATGAAGGGGGAATGGTGAGACTACCACATTAAATCGAATATAATGCGCATTAGATGTTGGTTGCGTTCACACGACAAATTTAAGGCGCATTACGTTAATCCGCATTAGATTTAAATCGCATTAGATGTTGCCGCGTGAACGCAAAGCGAATCTAATTCGCATTAAATCTAGCGCATGCGTACATGGTGTACTTAAAAGTTCTACAGTATGTATGGACCACAACTTGACAATGTCAACCACCCTTGGACCTCGAATCATAGAATAAGAGGCCAAAATATTATCTAGCTCATGCAATGACACGCATCTTTTGAATTATGTAAAGTGACATTGTACTATGACGTCATTTTCTTTTAATGACGTCATGTGTCTTTCTTTAGCCTTGCTGGAACTTAACTTACAATGATGAAAAAAAACATATATCCAAAAACGTTTTCTTCTTTTTTTCCTAAATCATCGAAGTATTGTTGTTTTAGATTGATTCAGTGAAGGTGCTTTGCAATGGATAACAGAGTAAGAATACATTTAGTGCTTGTTTTTATTATTTTGAGTGTTTAGATAAAAGTGAATTTCAAGGACGTTCTGCTAAGTGAAGTGCCAATTTAAGGACTTTCATCCAAATTCTAAAAATGGTGATTTTAGGAAAACATACTTCATTTTGTGTCCTTTTTAGGTCCTTTTCACTCAGTTGAATTTTAATAAAGGAGAATTATGGCATTTTAGTGCATATGTCAAGGGCTGTCATTTTCATCCCAATTCATCCGACGAGGTCATCCATCCAAATAATGTCTTGTTGTAATTTTGAGTATTGAATTTCAATTCCTTGTTCATTAAATTAATAAATATTTGAAACGCTACCAATATTTTATTTCTTGTGAGAGGCTGATAGCCGCAAGCCAAGGCCAGACGAACCCTTGACGTGATCTGGGGAAGTCATAGCACATCGTCAGGTATTCATTTATAATTATTATACCCCGGCACGACAGTAGAAAGGGATTAAGAGGTCCGGCTCGGCAATCTTTATTCAAAACATCAGGAAAAAATAGTTGTACGAATTTCAAAAGGAGAGGTCCAGGATTGGGTTCGGTTCTAAACAACTCGACTTCAACATTACGCGCGCATTAGACAACTCATCCTATTTTTCACTTTTTGTTCGGTTGCATCTCTTGTTTAATCGGAATATCAACTGAGTCAAATGCACGAATTACGTCTAAATTCTGAAATAATGATAATTGTTATTTATTCAAATTAATTTTACAATTTCGCGTAAGCATGTTGGTTATAAATTTGCCGACAAGACATACAACGCTATGCTTAACCTCGACGTAACGCATCGCGACGTAAAAAAACGAAGGTGTAGGGGTAATCCCAAAAGCGCTACATGTAACTCGGTAAAAATAGATTCGATTTCCCTGTAATTTGCACAGATTTAAGATAGGTAATAAATCTCTTTT
Organism: Pinctada fucata; assembly: GCA_028142955.1. Classification (NCBI taxonomy): domain Eukaryota; kingdom Metazoa; phylum Mollusca; class Bivalvia; order Pterioida; family Pteriidae; genus Pinctada; species Pinctada fucata. Next base: position 40,549,613 of record AP027108.1, on the reverse strand, counting down.
CCATTAGTTTTTTCTATTTCAATTAAATGATACGTTTTTTTCATGAGATATTAAAATGTGACAATTTTCGGAACTTCAGACAGGTACATGTTTATCCTTATTTCTATAAAAATCGCTTTTAGAATAAGTATGGGGATATTAAAACATCAAACTTTTACTAAAAAAGAATTATGTATGTATTATCTTTAAAATGCAAAGCTGATAATTGATAAATTTGCAGGCTCATGGAATATATGGGAACAAATTTCGTGACAAAGTCGCCATTTTCTGCATTGAGAGGGGGACGGAATTTTGAGATTTTGAAATGCGACCCACGCAAAACGATTGGTTCGATTGCTTTCAAAGTTTAGCAAGAGATGCATGACATCATAGTCAATTAATATTGCAATTATGAAGAAAATTGAATGAAGGGGGAATGGTGAGACTACCACATTAAATCGAATATAATGCGCATTAGATGTTGGTTGCGTTCACACGACAAATTTAAGGCGCATTACGTTAATCCGCATTAGATTTAAATCGCATTAGATGTTGCCGCGTGAACGCAAAGCGAATCTAATTCGCATTAAATCTAGCGCATGCGTACATGGTGTACTTAAAAGTTCTACAGTATGTATGGACCACAACTTGACAATGTCAACCACCCTTGGACCTCGAATCATAGAATAAGAGGCCAAAATATTATCTAGCTCATGCAATGACACGCATCTTTTGAATTATGTAAAGTGACATTGTACTATGACGTCATTTTCTTTTAATGACGTCATGTGTCTTTCTTTAGCCTTGCTGGAACTTAACTTACAATGATGAAAAAAAACATATATCCAAAAACGTTTTCTTCTTTTTTTCCTAAATCATCGAAGTATTGTTGTTTAAGATTGATTCAGTGAAGGTGCTTTGCAATGGATAACAGAGTAAGAATACATTTAGTGCTTGTTTTTATTATTTTGAGTGTTTAGATAAAAGTGAATTTCAAGGACGTTCTGCTAAGTGAAGTGCCAATTTAAGGACTTTCATCCAAATTCTAAAAATGGTGATTTTAGGAAAACATACTTCATTTTGTGTCCTTTTTAGGTCCTTTTCACTCAGTTGAATTTTAATAAAGGAGAATTATGGCATTTTAGTGCATATGTCAAGGGCTGTCATTTTCATCCCAATTCATCCGACGAGGTCATCCATCCAAATAATGTCTTGTTGTAATTTTGAGTATTGAATTTCAATTCCTTGTTCATTAAATTAATAAATATTTGAAACGCTACCAATATTTTATTTCTTGTGAGAGGCTGATAGCCGCAAGCCAAGGCCAGACGAACCCTTGACGTGATCTGGGGAAGTCATAGCACATCGTCAGGTATTCATTTATAATTATTATACCCCGGCACGACAGTAGAAAGGGATTAAGAGGTCCGGCTCGGCAATCTTTATTCAAAACATCAGGAAAAAATAGTTGTACGAATTTCAAAAGGAGAGGTCCAGGATTGGGTTCGGTTCTAAACAACTCGACTTCAACATTACGCGCGCATTAGACAACTCATCCTATTTTTCACTTTTTGTTCGGTTGCATCTCTTGTTTAATCGGAATATCAACTGAGTCAAATGCACGAATTACGTCTAAATTCTGAAATAATGATAATTGTTATTTATTCAAATTAATTTTACAATTTCGCGTAAGCATGTTGGTTATAAATTTGCCGACAAGACATACAACGCTATGCTTAACCTCGACGTAACGCATCGCGACGTAAAAAACGAAGGTGTAGGGGTAATCCCAAAAGCGCTACATGTAACTCGGTAAAAATAGATTCGATTTCCCTGTAATTTGCACAGATTTAAGATAGGTAATAAATCTCTTTTCCATTAGTTTTTTTCTATTTCAATTAAATGATACGTTTTTTTCATGAGATATTAAAATGTGACAATTTTCGGAACTTCAGACAGGTACATGTTTATCCTTATTTCTATAAAAATCGCTTTTAGAATAAGTATGGGGATATTAAAACATCAAACTTTTACTAAAAAAGAATTATGTATGTATTATCTTTAAAATGCAAAGCTGATAATTGATAAATTTGCAGGCTCATGGAATATATGGGAACAAATTTCGTGACAAAGTCGCCATTTTCTGCATTGAGAGGGGGACGGAATTTTGAGATTTTGAAATGCGACCCACGCAAAACGATTGGTTCGATTGCTTTCAAAGTTTAGCAAGAGATGCATGACATCATAGTCAATTAATATTGCAATTATGAAGAAAATTGAATGAAGGGGGAATGGTGAGACTACCACATTAAATCGAATATAATGCGCATTAGATTTTGGTTGCGTTCACACGACAAATTTAAGGCGCATTACGTTAATCCGCATTAGATTTAAATCGCATTAGATGTTGCCGCGTGAACGCAAAGCGAATCTAATTCGCATTAAATCTAGCGCATGCGTACATGGTGTACTTAAAAGTTCTACAGTATGTATGGACCACAACTTGACAATGTCAACCACCCTTGGACCTCGAATCATAGAATAAGAGGCCAAAATATTATCTAGCTCATGCAATGACACGCATCTTTTGAATTATGTAAAGTGACATTGTACTATGACGTCATTTTCTTTTAATGACGTCATGTGTCTTTCTTTAGCCTTGCTGGAACTTAACTTACAATGATGAAAAAAAATATGAAAAAGACGATGAGTTTGAATAAATTCTGCCCTTGATGATTTGCAATTATGGCTCTAGTATGGTTGATCAGTGCAATTGTTCCCAAATTTAATGCGCATTAGAATTTGCCGTGTTAACACATTGCGAATCTAATTCGCATTATAATTCGCATTGAAATAATGCGCTTCAAATCCGAATTAGATTTAATGCGCATTCATGTGAACAAGGCATAAGCCTGTACTAATCTGCATGACATCGCGTTAAAAACGCCACTTCCAATACATTTCATACTTCATTGCGGGAATCATCAAGTTGTCTTTCGTATTTTTGTAGAATTGTGTTGTTGTCTCCGTCCGTTTGTCCCATTTTCTTTTCTCGAGAGAATATATTTTCAGGAATTTTTACGCCTTTCGATAGTGAGTTTTGGAATCTAATTTGGTTTGGTGTTTGACTTTCATTCGTTATCAATAAGCATTTGTCTTGGATCCGGGAATTCCATCACACATGTATCAGTTCGTAGCTGAAAATGCATTATGCTGACGTTTGCTTAACATCTCAAGGGTACCATTTCTTTTTTACTTCTTCAAAAATGCCAATGTTTCATTTGCTCAAACTGGTTCTTATTCCAATAATATAGAAGAAAGAAGGGGAACTCTAACAAGACCGGTTGCAACGACTACAGCAAAACATCAAGACACCCAAAGTGAAAACATAGAAAAGACGTACACAGCAAGAGATACAGACGCGGAGCACCAAAGAGCGACATAAAACTTTAAATACGAAAGACAATAACCAACGAGATGGATGAGCAATCGTTGCTGACTTAGGACGACCATCTACAATATAATAGCAAATAGTGTAGTAATCCGGATTACAAACATCCCTCCCACTTCTCCTGTTACCCACTGTCTCGTAGAACGCAAAACTGTAGTGTAAAACAACCTCCTCCTCTTCCTCGCTGTAAGTTGACCACACAAACAGGACAACAAAAACCAGGGGCTCAAGCAGCACACAGATGGATATGTTAATGGATCTAAAAACAAATAAGCGTACGAAATACATTCTTTTCTTCCTTAGTATCTCAAGTATATCGACATTCATAACCTGTCTTCTTCTTGGAGGGTAGTTGTATCGTTGTATCGTTGCTCAAATCTGGAATTTATGATTCGAGGAAAATACATATTGAGTTACGTTATTAGTACGTCTCAATTAAAAGAATACAATGTAATACGGAAGTGTTCCAACTCTATACCTTCCTGTAGAAAATTTCAAACCAATTTTTAATGCCACAGACTTGTGTTTCGAATATTAAATTCTCATCAATGATTATGCTTCCAGCCAAAGTGAGGTTATAGGAGCCGCATAAATTCATTTCTGTACCACCCTCTTGCATTATTGTAACAGTTTTAATTTAAATTTCAGTATCTACTGTACAGAGAATACGCGGCTCCATATTTCCTGTAGGGTCGAATCAGTGGCATATCCAAATAAAATCTATGTTCAAAATTACATTGGAGGGATGGTGCTAAGATATAACCTCCTTTAATTTCGATGATAATTTTGGATGAAATGACAAGTTTCCGAGATACGGAATGTTTAACGTCTTCAAATTCATTCGCATCAATTTAGTGCAGATAAATTTACAGCATGGCCCAGACATGCACTTTTCGGGTATTTAACCCTCGTCAGGAATCTAAACAATGTAATATGACCACAATCTGTGAAAATTGTGCCCTAAATATAAACGAAAGACGTAGCAAAATTGCTGGGATATGATGCTACAGGACCCAGGTTTTAGAAATTTGAGAAAAATGTGTAAACAGCAATTTTCAAATGCGTTTGAAGAAACGACCAACCGAAATTGATCGAACTTGGCTACATGTGCGTAATATACATTGTATATGATGTCAAACTGATAAATGGCCAAAACAATGCCTTTTCAGGCGACAGAGCTGGAAAGATATAATAAATACACTTCTAAACATCAAGTCATGGGGAACAAGAAATAAGTGTTTATAATAAGATATGAAATTATGATAATGTTAAACGTCTTCAAATTCAATAGCATCAATTAATAACAAATAAAATTTCAGCATGGACCAGACATGCACGTTTCGGGTACTAAACCCTCGTCAGTGATCCTGAAGATATGAAATTATAAGAAATTAATCTTTTTTTTCTTTTTTGTTTTTTCATCACACGAAAAAATGAACTGGGCATTGGTAAAGTTGTTCGTCTTTTTTGGGGGGGGGGGGGGAATGCTAAAATCAACAGGAAATACATGATTAATTTCTTAAAATGCATTAAATCCATTTCAATGTTTGTCTCAAACTTTTAACAAAGCAAGAGAACATTCAATCCACATTGTCGTTCGAATGTCCGTATAAACGTTCAGGTACATGTATATTTATCTATCCGTCTGTCCGTATATATTGTACCACCCCCCCTCTGATCGGTCTTTCAGATTTCAGATTTTCATAATTTATTTTTATTGATGTGTGACATAACGGAAAAGGGACTATTTACGCCTGAAATAGGTATTTTCATGATTTCTTAGGAAAATAACACCCTTAAAATCAAAAGATATAATAAAGGCATTGTCGATGAAACGAAAGAAAGTGGAATATCCACGAGAATGGCTAATGTACATTAGAATATGTAAACATATTAATATACAACTTTACAGACATCGACGTTTAAGCATAAAGGAAAGACACAATCTTATACAGGACCCTAAGATTAAAAATAATGAAAAATTCAGAGTATATTTCCACTTTGACAGAAGGATCAACGCTGTAAAACCAATGGACATCAGCTATCTCAGCCAATTTGTCGAATTCATAGCTGTGACAAGTTTGACAAATTGATCACCACTTTCATAAACAATTTAACAAATAATGCTGTAAAGTACGTCTGTCATTACCAGCAAAATTTCAAAAGGGGTGGAAACGCTCGAATTTTCTATTATTTTAGAAACATATATCATATTTATCATGACAAATTACTTCTCTATCGACATTCTTCTGAGGAGATTTATGCATAATAAGCGCATCTGTATCATCTCTTACTAATAAATGACAGGAAAGCATCAATGTTATAACAAGAAGGGATGTGATCTCCAACCAGACCTGGTTGTAGTACATGTGCCAACAACAAAACACCAAAACACATGAAGCGAAAACACAGAGAAGAAGAGTACAGCAAGAGACGAAAACGAAACCACGACATAGAAATAATAGACACAAAAGACTTCACATAAACCAACAAAACCAATGGGCAAGAAAAAAGTTCCATCGACGTACGTAATATCGAGACGTTACTAAAAGGACATCATGCTGACCTTACTCTTAAGGTTTCAATCTAGACAATTGCTCCTGTCAGTGCCCCAAAAAATTAAAAACATAAAAAGTGTTAAGAGTAAGCTTTACAGTATCTGTAATTTCTTTGTCGTTATTTGTGGTCATTTGTTGTAATAAAAGAAGAGGGATCATAAATAGATTGACCATCTATTTAAGAGATATTCTATAGGTTACCCAGTAGTATACCTATATATCACCAAGAGGCTATTGAATGAAATTTCAAGGGAACGAGTTGAAACCAAAAATTTCTTACAGCATACTAGTATTTCCCAAATGCACATTGACCAACAGTTACGATAGAACAAACTTAAATGAAGACTGTGTTTTATCAATGTTATCTATCTTAAAATTGCTCGGATTCTTTTATAATGTTTGAAATGATCTATTAATACAGCGGAAAAATTATATTGTCACAACTATGTTCAGGTTTTGAAATAAACGTATACAACTTATCATTGTGTTTGCCAACGACAACCATTGAAAGCCAAGTCATTAACTATAAATCATTTAGACTACATCTCCGGTGGGTTTTTCTCCCTCCTCTTGTGAATTTTTATATATGGGTAATTAGTTCATTATTTTAGTATTTTTGTTGTGTGTTTTTTTCGAGTATCACATAGTGTGCTCAGCTTTCATTCACGTCGTCAATTGATTTAAGGTTTTTATGATTCTTTCCGCTGTAGTAACTATAACATAATTCTATTGCAGATCTTCTTTCTATAAAGAAGCAATGAGATAATTTGATTGATCTAAAATGTATTTTATATGTGTCTTGCACCAGTGCATCCTTAATATTTGCACGCTGATTGACTGTGACGACGAGACTCCATGACGGGCCTTGTCCAAACCTCTTTAGAGAAGACAGGGCCCCGACCACCTGTCCTCTCTGAATGTCAGTCGGACTCCTTGGGTGATAACATTCATGAGCTCGCTACAGCCGGCAAAGCACATGTTGTATCACGCATGCCCTCTTTTTATATCCATTTACATATTCATCTGTGTTGCTTGGGCCCCTGCGTTTTGCGGTCTTGTTTGTGTGTGGTCATCTGTCGGCCGGGTTGGCGCAGTTGTAGCGCGCTCGCATCTCACCTCTAAGGTCCCGGGATCGAATCCCAGATTCGGCGAAGGGTCTTATGTGGTAGGGTAGGTGGTCCCCCACCCAGGCCTCAGTAGGAGGTTTTTCTCCGGGTACTTCGGTTTCCTCCTGCTCCTTGCCCCCCCCCCCCCCCCCCTTATGCCAACATCTGAGACATTAATATAAGTTGTGTAACATGTTTGTTAAACGTTGTAAAATAAATGAAGTTGAATTTTTTGTGTGGAGAAGGTTGTTTTACACCACAATTGTACGTTCTTCGAGACCTCTGGGTAATCGGAATAGTGGGAGGGTTGTGCGCACGTAATCCAGGATAACCACACCGTCTTCTACTGACGTGACAGATGGCCGTCCTAAGTCGGCACCGTTTGCCCATTGGTCTCGTTGGTTTATGTGTATTAATTTGTGTTTTATGTTTTTCTGTGATTTGACGTTCCTTGTACTAATGCGTCTCTTTCTGTCTGTGTCTTTTTTGTGTTTTACAGTGAGTGTTTTGGGGTGTTGCTGTTGGTGCTGCAACTAGGTGCTGTTGGAGATCCCCTCCTTTCTTTTATAAAAGACGCAGATCTGACATGCGCAATGTTCATTTCTTTCATAATCTATTGTACGGAAAAGGCATAACGATGATACAAAACATTTTAATTGATTTTCGATTTTTATTTCACGTAATTTTGATAGTAAACATACATTTTTAAAATTTTGCGACTTTAACGATATTATTGTTGCACGGCCTAATTAAGTGACGGTTGATGCAAGCAGGCAATGACCTTTAATCTCCTCTGGCACATGATCTCATCCCAACTTTGTTTCTTTGCAGAATATTAAATTTTGCCGTAATATTTGTTGTGGAAATTTTTTCTTGTCTTTCTACGTTGTCTGCGTAATGGAATTCAATGTGCACTGTGTTTCTTTTATGAAATATCAGATTCAATAAGTAATAATGATGTGCGACAGGCTTTGTGATCAATGGAATTGCTGAATTAAGGTGTACTCCTGATTTCGTCATTGAACTTATTTAATGTGGCGCCACTTGCAATGATGTTTAGTAATTCTTTTATTCTGAATTGTGATACTGTGGTCAGTTAGCGAAAGTAATACCACGAGAGAAATTGACATTACCTTTAAGCTTTCACTTTTGTCCTATTTACTTAGGTACCATATTTGCATTATATATGCAACGTGTTTCGTATGGTATTTGAAAGCAAATCAACACAGCACATTTTTACAACGCCATCTAAGGGGCATCTCGTAGTTGCAATAGACTCTAAACATTGTTTATGAGAAAGAGTTAGCATTCGTGTTTTTATGGAGTTGTATTATTGTCATCGTCTGATTGTCCAATTCTTCTTCACTTGTGAGAGAAAGTTCGATTTTTATTTCTTTAAGAATTTGTAAGCCATTCGATCGTTATTTTACACCACAATTGTGAGTTCTTCGAGACCTCTAGGTAATCGTGAAAGTGAGAGTGTTGTGTGCACGTAATCCAGATAACCACACCGTCTGCTATTTACGTGGTAGATGTCCGGCCAGCGTCGGCACCGATTACTCATTGGTCTCGTTGGTGTATGTGTGGTCCTTTGTGTTTGATGCTTCTGTATTGTGGTGTTCCTTGTCCCTTTTGCGTCTCTTTCTGTGGCTGTCTGCTCTGTGATTTTGCATTGGGTGTTTTGGAGTTTTGCTGTTGGCGCTGCAGCCTGGTGTTGTTGGATCTTCTTTGTTGGATCTTCTTTGTTTTGGAATATTTTTCAGGTTTTGTGTCTGACTGTCGTTTACATAATAGTTGAAGGAATACGCAACATACCGTTCCTTCATATATTAATTATAATAATTATAACCAGTTTGATTTTCTCCATTAATTTTTCAGTTAATTCCATGTATATAACAATATTTGAATTAAGAGATGTTATGGTTTTAATACAAAATATTCATTGAAATACGAAACATTGAATTAAAGAGCACATGTTTCGAAATTCTTTACAACAAGTCATCAGATAAATTAGTGATATATACATATATGAAGTAAGTGAGTCTGCTAAATTTAACTCATGAAATACAAATGTACAAAACAATAAAAATGAAAAAAAATGAAAATAGCTAAGAAAATATTTCATACAACCTGTGCTCGCATACTAAAAACAATTTACTTATGAATGCATTTCAATAATACTATTCTGGAAGAAAAAATATGTACTTTAAGAAACTTTAAACAATCAGTCATAGCTAGTAAGCAATCAGTCATAGCTGGTACACAATCAGTCATAGCTGGTGAACAATCAGTCATAGCTGGTAATCAATCAGTCATAGCTGGTGAACAATCAGTCATAGCTGGAACTGTTTTTCTAAAGTTAATTATCATTTAAAAATAGATAAGATAACCTTGATAATTATTAAAAACTGTTACAACAATACCAAAGGGCAAAAGCATGAAAACTTATCAAAAATACAGTAACGTTATAAAACGAGAAATTATAATTAATGCAAATATTACGAATGAAACTATACTCAAATCAAATATTTAATAAAAAAGATAATGACATCAAATTAACGAATGTGAAACTCATGATGGAAATATGGTATTTATTAACAAGCATCTCGTGTCCAATGTGGAACATAAATGTTAACCATAACTTCCTTTATAAGAGAATAAACACATGATTCATTTATATCACAAGTTATATTAAAGATACAAGCTCTGATTGAATGCTTCATTTCAATATTTTACATGTAGATACATGCAAATTCCATCATAAATAAAATATCATTTGTAGACTTAATTATACATTTTTAAATCTAGGGGAAAATTCAAAGGAATATGCATTGTAAAAAATGTATAAAATAACAGAATGACTTTTTTCCAAATATTTTACAGCTTAAAATTAATCGTTTTATAAATTATAAAGAAATAAAGAAATCTTTGAAAATCATCATATTTTAAGACTTTGTTTTTAATGGAAATAGTAAAACCAAACTGAATCGATTAAAGAATTGCGTTTGATTGAAAAGGATATTGCTGCTGGCACCAAAGTCAAAATATCTGAAGAGAAGCTACACTTTAATTTTCTCTTCAAAAAGTGAGAGCAATATCAGGATGCCTACACCAATGAACAGTCCCACGTGATTGAAGAACACCGTCATCATACGTTTTAAGCGTGTACCTGTACCACCACTTGTCATGGTAGGCATCTGAAAAGTGAAAGTGAATGTTATTTAATAAACGAGCTGTAAAGTGAAAGTAAATGTTATTCAATTAAAGAACCATTAACTATCAAATAGGCAGAGGGGTAATTGACACATTCAATTATTTTGGCAGAAATTTGTCCTTTATTGCTGTATCTGATAGTTTTAAAGAATAATTTTACTTTGAAATTTGTATTATAATTATAGGAACAGATCATCCTCGCAGATTCAAATTGGTCTCGTTGAATTAAATGTAGTTTTTTATGTTGTTTTGATGTTGCATGTAGTATTTTCCCCCTTTTTGCGTCCTTTGCTATGTATGTCAACTGTGTTTTTTCCTTTGGATATTTTGCTGTTTTGCTTTAGGTGCTGCAAGCAACCGCGTCTTTTTCTAGACTCCCTCCTCTTTTTAGATACATTCATTATTGACGACAAACGCGTGTGAAGTGGAAATGGACGTCAATTTATAATGTTTACTTACCATATCAGCCAAAGCAATGTAAATAAACAGTCCTGCTGTAACAGCAAAGATCAACTGTCTAACTATAGGGTCTGTAGATATGGCCACGCCTATGTAAAGACCGATGAATGCTGTTACAGATGACAGAAAGTTGAAAGCAATGACTTTTCCAAATCTCAGACCACTAGCTACAAGGATGGCAAAATCACCTGCACAAAGAAAAATTAAACAATCAATAATACACGGACTTTTGATAGTTTTAACTTAGATTTCAATTACAGCTTCGTCTCACTTCATTCCTACATGAAGTGCAGATTTTCTGTTGATTTCTGGTGAATTCATTTACATTACATAAATAAACATCAAAGAAGCACCTAACAGTTATTCAGTCTCATATTCGAGAAGGCAAGGCCAAATCGTGAGCATTCCGAAGTGAGACCAGGTAAACATATATTATCTACTTCATACGGTAGTTTATGACAGAACACAGTAAAACTGGTAGCTTTAGACGCAAAAGCGATGTATTATATCATCGCTTTAGTGCAAACGGTAATGTTCACGGGAAGGTGAGCGTAGACGTGTATGTGCGCAAAAAAATTGTTAAACAAATATTGCTATATGAAAACCCATTGGATTATAAAGACGACTCTCTAATGCATCTATTATAACCTAGGCAAGGATAATTTTACTTAAGGTCTTAAAACGTGTACTTCAAATCACATCTGTTTTAGTCCCGGTTCTAAACAGAAATGTTTGTTTAGGAATGGGACTAAATCGAATATGCATGAATGTACAAGTGTTAAGACCTTAAAAGGTAAAATAATTAATGCCTAGGGTATGCTAAGTGCATAAGAGAATAGTCTTGAAACAAATGAGATGTATTAAATTTTTCATATAGCAAATATTTTTGCGCACTTGCACTTCTGCGCTAACCTTCCCGTGAACATTACCGTTTGCACTAAAGCGATGATATGAATACATCGCTTTTGCATCTAAAGCTATAAAACTGATAGCAATTCCAGTGGAGACACTCTGAGAAAATGCAGCACCGATAACCAAACTGTCAGCGAAATTGTGAAGCGAATTCTCTAAAATGATAGTTATAGCTACGGCGTTCATACCTGTAAATGAGACAATATAAATCATTTGTACATGATCAGTGTATGATTGGATTTGTTTGCCAACATAGAATAACATCTTTGTATTGATTGGACATGGCATGGAATTTTTCAAGTACAAATATTTTATATGATGTATTTTATTCTATATGATATAAAGAAGTATTTTAGACTAAATTCTTTCTTTGAGTAAAAAATGCTATGCGTATAAGTAGCAAAACTGATTTATAGATAATGAGATACTATCAATATGAGATCAGTTTTAAAACTCAACATACAAGGACATTGAATTTTACAAACAAATTTTCTGATTGACCTTTTTCTTTCTTATCATCTTCCTGCAAAGCAGAATCGGTTGTATTCATACTTGATTTACTCTCGTATAATGCTGATTTGGACTCACTTTTTAATCCATTTTGATTCATCTAAATGATACCATTAAGCTAATTATAATTTGACAAACTAAACATGTATTATGTGCAGTCTTTCAAGAATCCATTTGTGTTTCAAAGTGTACAAAGTTTATAATTAGAGTTTATTTTAATTTCACCCATTAAAAAAATATCCTTTAAAGACACATTCAGGGTGGCAACAGAATTGGATATATGAAATTCCCTGAAATTTCCATGATTTGCCCCGACTCGTACAAGATTTTTCCTGACAAAATAGCTTAGTTTCCACTGCTTTATGTTCAAATACGTAATTTATGTTACTTTACTGTACTCACTCATTTGTAAAAAAGAATGTTTTAATCTTTGCAAGTTAGTGTCCACTGGCGAGCGAAGGGAGCTAGAACTTTTTGGAAGACAATATATCAGTTGCAATAAAAATGTCTTCTGTCTTTGTTCAATTGTATATTGTCAGTTCTATCAAGTACTAGTTAAATTTTAACACTAATTATAAAATTCCCTGATTTTCTCCTGATTATCATGAAATGTTCCAATAACCTGACTTTTCCCATAATGACCCATACAAGCAACAAAGTATATTACTTTCGGTATTTCGCAACCTGCTTTTTACGGTGAAATGATCAACAAAATAAGAAGGATCAAAAGTAGACAGAATTACCATCGAAATTGTGTTAGAATCATCAAATGCTTTTTATACCGTGGATATAATTTTTATGTCACCAGATGGAAACTGGATGGCTTGGTACTGGATCAATCTAAAGCCTTGTACAGCGCATTCTTAAGAATTGTACAGTAACTCTGAATGACTGTGAGGACGGGACTCCGTGACGGGCCCTGTCCTAAACTCTTAAGAAAAGACAGGGCCCGAACCATCTGTATTCTCTGAATGTCAGTCGGACTCCTCGGGTAATAACATATATGAGCTCGCTACAGCCGGCTGAGCACGGACTGTTTTACGTACGCTCTCTTTTTATATCCATTTACATTTTCATTTGTGTTGCTTGGGCCCCTGCGTTTTGCGTTTTTGTTTTTATGTGTTCATTTTACAGTGAGGAGGCTCTTTTACACTACAACTGCACGTTCTTCGAGACCCCTGGATAATCGGAAAAATGAGATTGTTTTGCGCACGTAATCCAGGATAATCACACCGTCTGTTACTGACTTGAGAGATGGCCGTCGGCACCGATTGCCCATTAGTCTCGTTGGTTTATGTGTATTCATATGTGTATGATGTTTCTCTGTGAGTTGGCGTTCCTTGTACCATGTGCGGCTCTCTCTCTGTGCGTGTCTTCTTTGCGTTTTTACAGTGGGTATTTTGGGGTTCTGCTGTTGGTGCTGCAACTAGGTTTTGTTGGAGATCCCCTCCTTTCTTTTCCCTGCAGGGAATTTTTATTTGACATTTTCTCTATTTTTCCTGTTTTCCAGAGTCCGTGGTCTCTCTGCACCTTGTTTTCAATTTCTTCACATCAAGTTTAAAATCTTCATGAGAAGTGATCTTGAAGTAACATATTTTCGCTGGGATTAAACTGTCAATGACGAAGTTTTACCATCAATTGGTTTTAAATCAGCATTTTTCATGTTCGCGGACTTCGGACCTCGGACACCGCTATTGGGAGGGAATATGCAGAAACGTAAATTGTTAATGTTATCACAATTAACCTAGATTAAATTTTGTGAAAATTTATTTATTTTCATGTATGAATACACATATCTAAAGCTCTCTAAGGTCATTTCGTCTATTATTTGTTCAGATTTTACTTTTCGAATTACACCCGATTTCTTAATATGACCCCTTAGTTGCGAAATCCGGAGTGCGAAGTCCGAAGTGAAAAATGTCCAATACTACCACTTGATCATCTATATATACACCCAGACAAAAAATAAGCAACACCCCAATATTTCGGAGTCCTTATACTTTAAACGATAGCAACGAGAAGTTTTCTAAAATATATCAAATACCAATTCTTTTGAAGATGACTTTGCACCTTTTGTTAACATATAACACTAAAAGGATATCGGAATTGAAACATTTGGCTTGGATAGAGCCTCAAATGAAAAGAAGGTATTTTTGAGGTAAAATAGTGTAGAATAAAGTTTAAAAAGAGGTATTGAAAAAAAATAAGGTAACAGGTACTTGAAAAAGAGATAAACCAGATTAGGCTAAAGATTCACAAATCTAATATGGTTTTCTTTCAAAAAAATAGTATTATATTCTTTCAGTCGAATTCCGGTTGAGGTGTATCACACCTACTCTTTTTCAATCGCTCTTGTTAATAAATTTCCGATCATTCCCGTGAAAGACATTTGTTGCTGATATTTGCTCTATATTCCATGTTCACCGATGTTAGTGATGACTTTCAGCCAAATTATTCCGCAATTTGGTCGAACGGGATGCACATCCGGTTTTTAATTTTGACATAAAAAGAGAAATTTTACGATTCGACAGATTCATCTCTTAACCGGATGTGACACTCTGGCAGTTTGTTGTCCTACATGAAGATTGATATTGGTCGAACTAGGATTGAATAAAAAAATTCCAGAAAATAGTGGTCACAAAGGTGTTATCTAAAAGAAAATACAGAAAAAGCAGCCATAAATATACCGTTGTCAAACTTTATTTCTTTGATAAAAACAATAGTTATAAAAATACAACCTCAAAAAATCTTATTCTTGGTCTTTATGTTTGTGTGATAAAACAAAATTAGTTCTGCTGGAAGGTAGGCACCTAACTTCACTTCCGGTTTCATGAACGCGCTTTTTGACAAGATATTTTTTTTCAAAGACCTTTACAATTCTTAAGAGACAGTTAACATTATCTCAGCATTTTTAATACATATTCAGTTTTGAATTCCATCAGATTGACAATTTGATTCATTGCAACCATATTGAACAGCGAATTCTACAAAATAAATAAATTCCTTGAACTTAATGTCTAACTTGAATTGTTTAAAATCATACCCGTCCCATTTCGATCCCGATTAAAAATGAGTTGCATAATACAATTTTGTTAAATAAAGTTATATTGCCTTCGTCAAAGGTCAAATCTATATCATGATACATAATTTTCAAATATTTTTTATCAAACCAGCATTTTGCATTAAAAACAATTTCTCTGTTGCTTAACTTTAGTCTGGGTGTATATATTGAACAAAAAAGTTATGTCCCGAGAAATGAAAGGTCGCCACTTGTGCAATTGAAACCTTATAACCCTCGAAATAGTTAAACTTGCTCTATAAAATCTCCACAATTATCTTTTTATATCTCAGACAACAGGAAAATTTCTCTGTTTCTTTGTTCTGGTTGACTGCTTTCGAAAGAAAAGAGTGTATAAATAAGCACAGGATATTTCTCCATTGAAAAACGGAATAAATCTTTGATATCGATTATCCATAGATTAGTTAAATAGCTTGTTATTTAGTGAAATTTAGGTTAAATGTCACCGGAAGTCAACAGTCGGCCATGCGCCATGTCAATTTCCAAAAACACATTAAAAGTGTATCTAAGAGTGTGCATATACAAATTTGTTAAGTTTTTTTTTTATTCAAAAACGCCCTTGCCAGACAGGATCAAACAAGTGAAACATCTTTGGTTGAAACCTCTATGATGACGTAACATTTGCATCAATTGATCAAGATCATTGTCAGAATCGGACAATTAATGGATATACAGTTAAACATTTAATTCAAAAAATTATTTTTCGAGGAAACATCCTCTGAAAAAAATTGTTTTCACGAGTCATGTAAAACCAATACAAAAAAGAACGCCATAACTTTATTTGTTCAATATATTACTTGCATAAATTATATCTCACATTTAGATTTCGGTAGACTTCGAACTTGTTATTTGCATATAGAGTATGTAGAAATATATTACTTATACTTAGGTCAGAGTAAGCACGCTACTGCGATCGGCCAATCGGCCAATCGCTTGAATTTCTCCTGTACTACCCCAATTAATCAGAACAAGCCATTTCAAAATAAATTCAAAAAATTATTCCAAAATAGGAAGCACGCGAGATCGTTGTGTCGATTAGAACTTGGTACACAATCAAAGTTTAACTCATAGATTTTCGTTCTGCCCACAAACATACAACATCGTCCCAGTTCCCCAGTTCCGTCATTAATTCAAATTAATTAATATCAAATTACATGAAAATAATGAGGGTAGCTTAAATTTCTAGCGAAGCAGATTCATATTTAAGTATTTATTAAGTACGTTTTGTGTATATTATTTAAACAAACACAAAAATATAATATTTGTGTGATATTCATGAAATATCAAAAACATCCAGCAAATCTCCAAGTTTCATGAAAATCTAAGTTTCCATTTACAAAACAAAGCAAAAAAAAAAAATCTTGGAAAAAAAAAATTTAACAAGTTCAGCGGTTGCGTGTCGAATGACCATTAGCTTGACCAATCGCGTAAGATTTGCGCGAAAACATACAGCGCCCTCTGTCATGACAATTCCTAAACAGGAGAAATTAATTTCATTCTAATGCACTACGTTTAACTGATTGAAATTAAATTTCTCATGTACTACCCCATTGATCATAACAACAAATCAGAACAAACAATTTCGAAATGAATTTAAACATTAATTCCAAATTAGGAAGCACGCAAGATCGCTGTGTCGAAAACCAAAGAACGAGAGAGAGCTAAAATATAGTTGAAATTTATGTCAAATACTTAATAATTTTGAGACTGATAATCGTGATGCCAAAGTGTCCTTAATGTAACCGTCTGTAGCGTTTTCAGAACGCCAATGTCTATGACGTTTGAATAACCTATCGGGTACGCCATTGGATGCAGCAGAGGTTGCGCCTCCAGATCTAAAGCTGTAAAGACCATACTTTTTAGTACCGCACACAAGAGGAGGAAAGGCCTCAATGAATATTTCTCACTTTCTCGTATAAGTTAAAGGGTTGTTTACATTACGGTAGACGTACCCATTCTTAGATAGATAATTCATCTCTTTTCCATTAAATTGTTATTGAAATTAAATGATACGTTTTTTTCATAAGCTATGTAAATGTGACAATTTTTGGAACCTCAGATAGGTACATTTTCATCCTTATTTTCTATAAAAATCGCTTCTAAAATAAGTAATATGCTGATATCAAAACATAAAAATTTTAATAAAAAAGAATAATGTGTATATTGTCTTTGAAATGCAAAGCTGATACTAACTAGATTTGCAGGCTCATTAAATATCTGAGAACAGATTTCGTGACAAAGAAGCCATTTTCTGCATTTAAAGGGGGACAGAAGTTGGAGATTTTGAATTACGACCCACGCAAAACGATTGTTTCGTTGGTTTTTTTTAACTTTAGCAAAAGATGCATGACATCATAGTTAATAAATGTTGCAATTATGAAGATTATCATATACTTTAATGTACGTTACCGTTTACAAGCTTTCCCATTGGCCAAAACGCGGTCACGTGCAATGCGATTAATCGTCGTATTGAACCGGTCATATTGACGCGTTTCCGGTTTTGTGTATTAGAGAAAAACGGCAGTCGGCAGCAAACTGTCTGTTTCTGACATGACTGAGTATGATATTTGGCAGAATTTTTTAATGAAAAAAATAATAATAAAAGATGATGTGTAAAACATTTTACTAGAATATAAAATGTTGATCTGAAAGAAAAAATGTAAAAGTGAGCAGTGTTAGAGAACAAAACATTATGGTTACCCTTTTCTCTTCCAGTTTTCATGTATATGATAAAACGATTATAGCACAGATGATTCGGCCTCGGTCGATATTGGTTTTATCACTCCATAAATCATCATATCGACCTCATCACTGTGCAATAATTGTATAAAATTGAATGTTCGAAAAGTTTGTAAAATTATCTTATTCAACTACAATTGAAACTTCAAAGCCTTAATAGCGATAAAATAGATCAGAATTTTAAAATAAAGTTTTTTTTTACTATTTACATGTAGATGCCATGTAGCTGAATATTTTTTGAGATCCTGAATGCGGACTGCAACTATTTGGTTTTTAAACACGGATTTCATGTCACGTAGTAAAAAAGTGGGACTGTTTACATTTCGAAGTATGGTAAGTTGATGAGCCGCCTGATTTGAAATTTAATAAATTTAATAATTAAGATATATGAGCTTCCAGGACAATCTTGTTGCTTTTCTGAATGTTACAAAAGAATGGATTGACATTTATAAGCTTAAATTGAGATCAAATTATTCGAAGTGAGCAGTACTTGTTTACGGTCGATTTGCCATGTTCAATTCAAATTCTAATATCGGCGATTATTATCTTAAAATGATCTTCTTATGCTGTAGAATTCTTTTCGTCTGATTTCTAAATTTATTCCGACTGTAGGTTACACACGAATTAGCACTATTTGTAAAAGTTTCTATATATTACATTATGCGCTATGGAAAGGTGCCCCACCTGTTGTCAATGGCGTACGTAAAATTCGAAAAATTCCGGTCCGTAACAGGATATCGAAACTCCCGTATTCAGGCTTTTAACCAAATAAATCAATGAATCAATGAATGAACTGCTGCTCATCGAGCTACTATCATTCTCATTTCCCGTTACTATCATCATGCGTTGTCAGGCATTTTTGCGTTACTATCATCATCGATGATTTTTTGATCTGGCATTTTCTCGAATATAACGAAAAAAAATTCCAATGGTATAATCAAAATATTCTATCAATTCTTTTCAAATCAGCCGCTTCAATTTTTGCTATACATCGCATAAAAGACAATATTTTGAAAAAATTGATTCTGCCTGTTTTTGCGTCCGCCATATTGAAATGGTAGTAACTAAAGTTACTATCAACGATTTAACGCCAGTGATTGTGTCTTTTATGTGTACACAAAGAATGGACAACATTCATGATTACACAAATTTGCTCGTGACGAACCAGAATTAAACAGCCGTTAGAAATAGGAAATACTTTTAAAAATCAAAATGGACGATTTCTTGAATCAAGATTTTTTCAGGTAAACCGATTTTTCAAGATTGGATGTAAGTGGGGCTACTGATGAAAAATGGTATCCTTTAGTTTGTATATATTGTTTGTATTGGATATTGAAACTTAAAGCGGCTGAACTTTAACAACTGTACTGAACTGTAAAGATTCCAAGTCATATATGTTTAAATTCGTCTGATATTTTGTATTCTAATATTGTATTCTAATATAGGACATTGGTTCCGTAGAAGACAATAAATCTAGATTAACAATCGAGACTTTAAATTTTGCAATATATCTCTGTTTGCTTTGTGCAATTTATTATACCTCAAACGAATCACGCAATAAAAAATTTAAAGT
Source organism: Pinctada fucata (assembly GCA_028142955.1). Lineage (NCBI taxonomy): Eukaryota > Metazoa > Mollusca > Bivalvia > Pterioida > Pteriidae > Pinctada > Pinctada fucata. The sequence goes on along the minus strand of AP027108.1, from coordinate 40,530,034 downwards.
TTTGTATGCTGACCGATTTTTTTTCAGCCCAGGAGACGAATTGACAGGTTGAACATAAGAATGTGTGAGTCCGCGTATGAAATAGTGCAAATCCTACGAAGGATATTTATCGCTTTCGAATCACTCTTAAACAACTAATATATTTATTCCAATTCGATCCTCGTTTATAGAAAAAGTGGTTATCTCCTTACTGGATAACTGTTTGTTGTAATGTCTAGATATTACTCCGCCGTTCTGTATCTGACTGACGTTCTGTTCCTGTCCTCAGACTTGAATAAAACAACGCCTTTAGAGAAGCCCTTTCAAACAACGGTAAGATTTTTCAAAGATTTATAGATTTATAGTTTGAAAGGACTCATATATAAAGTTCTATAAGTCTCTTATGAAAGCATGATTTGAATAAAATGAAACAGATTGAAATATTCAACACGACTAACCACACAAATCGATAAAAAAAATCTGCAAACCACAACCAGGAAGTACATGTTTATTTACCTAGAGTTATATATCACCAATTGAAGTGTTTTTCATTACTAAATGTATTACTAGATGAGATACTGCTTAAAACTCATATCTCTAGTGAGCATACGTATGTAAATGTTTATTATTCGAAATCGTCGAACAATAGAATACACAAAGTAATTCAAAACTGTTTATGACTGTTTTACCATTTAGTTTAGCTTTTTCCAATCGGAACTGGTTATGAAACCTCAAAATACATAATAAATAGAGAGATCGACATCAATTGAAAATGAAAAAAGTCACGAATGCAGGGGATGCTCATGCATACAAGGCAAATATTCTGACTCTAAGGTTAGATGTTTACGTCTGCACACTCGATAGAAATTATCGACTTTTGTTCCTCTGGTTCTATTATAAGCATTTGCGATTAGGGGTTTTGGGAGCTTTTTAACTAAGACATATCGTTTGCTTCCTGCAATTAATCTTACTTGACTCTGGCTATGCTCCATTATTATTCAGTTTTGATCAAGTTCAAAATCTTTTATTCACACAGCTTTTTTCGTTTTGTTTTACATTTTTCAATAATTTGTTGAATTTTGAATTATGATTTGGGGTTTTGTGCTCAACTTTCATTCAGGGAAATTTTTTATATCCATTTACATAGAATCTGTGTCACAAGAGGCCGCTGCTTTAAACCATATTGTTTGTGATGTCACCTTACAGTGAGACATTTTTACTAGGCAAATATTCTTACTCTAATGTTAGATGTTTACGTCTGCACACTCGATAGAAATTATCGACTTTCGTTCCTCTGGTTCTATAAGCATTTGCGATTAGGGGTTTTGGGAGCTTTTTAACTAAGACATATCTTTTGCTTCCTGCAATTAATCTTACTTGACTCTGGCTATGCTCCATTATTATTCAGTTTTGATCAATTTCAAAATCTTTTATTCACACAGCTTTTTTCGTTTTGTTTTACATTTTTCAATAATTTGTTGAATTTTGAATTGTGATTTTACGGTTTTGTGCTCAACTTTCATTCAGGGAACTTTTTTATATCCATTTACATAGAATCTGTGTCACAAGAGGCCGCTGCTTTTAACCATATTGTTTGTGATGTCACCTTACAGTGAGACATTTTATGTTTATACAGCAATTGTGTGTCTATGGACACCTCTGTGTATCCGAATAAGTGTGAGTCGGCGCCGGGTGCACATTTATCTCCTCCCTTTTTATGTGTTGTCATCAATGTTTGTATGATATTCTAGTTAATATTGTTCTGTCTTTTTGCGATTTGAAGTATTGTATGATGTCATTTATGCGTCACTTTCTTGTGGGTTTGTTTCGCTGCGTGAATGCAGGGTGGTCATTATGGAAATCATTTCCTTTCCTTTATTCCCTATTCATAGTGGAGAAAGTGTTACATCTGGTCATAGTTTGTGACCTTCTATTCTTCCCAATGCTCTGTGCTCTTTGCAACATTTTCTTGCGTTTGTCTATGATCAGTATTAATAAATTTAATGACAAATGACATTTCATATGGTGGCCAAGGAAAAGTAGAAGAAATGTTGATTCTAATAAAGTATCTATGTACATTTGGCTGTGACTGAAAATCACTTTGGCATTTCAAAAGAACATGCATCACTGACGAGGACTTGCTATCCGGAACACGTGACTCACTCTGGTACATTAAAATTGGTTTGAAATTTTCTTTTCAAGAAGTAAAGAGTCGGATTACTTCTATCATTATGTTATATTAGTTTTTATTGGATACATTTAAAGGTATATGCCAACATAATAGAGTACATCGAGAAAGACGAACCTTAAGAACCGTAACCCTTACCTGACCCGCCGTGTTAAAGTTATCTAAAATGTTACAACGTCAGCCATATTTCAATCTAATCAATAGTTAAGGAAAATGAAAAAAAATATGAAAATAGATATTTCATGCCTTTCCGAATATACAATACTAATCCAACACAAAAAGTAAAATAATATAATATTCTAATTCATTCTGTTTGTTTCACGCATTCTGATTGGTTCAAAGGATTTCTACAAGCATGTATAACGACGATATACATGCCGCAAACCGACTCACTTGACATACTTCAAAATGTATTCCTACCTAAATTTGCAAGTTACAAGCTTTAGCGCACTTTTTGCGTATGACGCCATGCTTCCCTTTGTTCTTCGCTCCTGTGACGTCATTCTGTGACGTAAAACTACAAGGTATGAGCTTGTAAATGGCGTTCTCCACATGTAAACAACAGAACAAGTAAGTTTATTACTGATAACACGTTGATTTTTCGCCATTGTAATAAATACGAAGCAGTTGTATTTCATATTTTGCAGCGCAATCATTTCAGTTGGTAGTTATTAGTCCTTCGTAGCAACGTCGCCTCTAAAGCAATAAATGAGACCTTCTGAGGGGTATAAAGAGTTAAAATATGTCACATAAATTAGAATAGGGATAAACGTACTGTGTTTTGTGGTTCCGACGGTATAACTGCGTTTCCAACATATACCTGTCGGAACCACAAAACACAGTACGTTTATCCCCTAATTATGTCATATATTTCTGGGTATTAAGGAGTTGAATGAATTATGAAAACTTAAATCAACTACAATATGAATAATAAAACCACCCATAAAATAAATTTCATTGAATTGCAAATGTTATCCTGTATTTCAGAGCCTTTCCTAAATAGAAGTTACTACGCAAATACGGTGTTCTGATTTCAAAGATGCAGTTCGCTCCACCGACATGCAAACATCACCCAGACGAGGAATTACTGTTTTACTGCAACACCTGTAACGAAAGAATATGTGAAGAATGTTGCCAGGAACGTCACATGACTCACAAATGGAAGTTGAACAAGAAGGTCGCCAGAGAAATAAGACAGAACTCAGGGGCAAGGTGTGAGGAGATAGAGAAGATGATAGGAGGACTGGATATAAACAACCAGGAAGAAAAGACAAGGGCCGACATAGATAAGATAGAGAGAACTCGGATAGAATGGATTTCTACAATCAATGATATCGCTGATCAGCTCAAGAAGAAAAGAAGGTCAGGAATGTCCAGGAAAATGACGTCGGAAGAAATGACGAAACTAAGAAAAATGCTGAAATTCTTCCAAAAAGACATCCATGAAGGTAAAATTGCACGATTCCGAACTCTAATTGACTTTTTCTGCTTTCTCGAATCATCTGTATTGTATATACAAGATATACAATTTGCTTTGAAGACTAGAACAACTTAAATGAATTCTAAGTTATCATTCATCATTAGTCATTTATGAATAATAATGATAATAACGAACGTTTTCACAAAGAATTGCATGAATAGAGTATATTGTAGTGGAAATCTGACCTGATCGGGCGGGGCTTATTTTCACCTGGTCATCCGAAGAGTTTACTTCTGACCAGGTAATATAAGCTATAAATATTACAGGTAATGAGTATTTACTCTTATTACTAATATATGTAATCTATAGTCTATCTATCCTTAATTTTATTCAACTTATCTCATTCGCTTGATTGAATTAGGACCGCCCGGTCAGGTAACTTTGCTACAACAATATATTTACTTGAAAATATCCGAAAATTAAGCGAATACTGACATTGATTCCCTTGAAAGGTAATATGTATATTTTCCAATCGGTATTACATATGTAAAACAGATGAGGCGCATGTACATATATTGTAACAGATGTTTTATAGCTTCCATGTTTAAAACAGATGAAATCAAATGAATAAAGAGCATTTGAATCTAAATAGAAAAACAATCACCGACAATCTATCCCTTTTCTTAGTTTTAAAAAAGGTTATTATTAAATGAAAAATCATAGTCAAAACCAACTGAGGTACGTTTTGCGATGTTTTCAATTTCATCAAAGGTTTGATTTATTTTCAGCTGACGACTCTGTAGCCGTTGAAATGGAGGAAGAGCTCCACAAACAGAAACAAACCATATCAACCAAAATCACAACTACAGAGAAGGAACTGGTATTTAAGGAAGGAACATCATCACCTGACGTCATCAAGCACATGTTCGGTGACGTTGTGGAAGATACAAATCAGTCAAATGTTATGGTTACAAATATCTCAAGCTTTACCCATATTGATCATAAAAATTACATTAATCGTGTTATCCCATTAACAAATAATGAGGCATTGATAAAAAGATATAAGGATAATCATATTGACCACGTGGATATTACAGGGAAAGTTATTAAGAAGTTGTCATATCCCGGTGGGTACTTTACAATGCTTGATAATGATATCGTTGTCACATGGTTCCCTGACAAGATAATACGCCGTGTTACACCCTCCGGTACAGAGAGTGACATCTGTTCCACAGCCCCTCTACATCCTGTCGGTATCTGTAAATCCTATGATGGTGGTCTATTGGTTACCCTGTGTAGCTGTAATGTATCAGAAATAACATCAGACAGTTATGGTGAGGTCCACCATATAGACACATCAGGCGGGATATTACGAAAATACACCCACACAGAGGATAACACAGATAAATTATTCATCAATCCTGATAAAATAGCACAGAATATAAATACAGACCTGTGTGTGGTGGACGTCATAGATAAGGAGTTCAGATCCCGCCTGGTGGTTCTGTCTGTAACATCCAAAATACGCTTTATCTACACAGGGCAACCAGATATGAAGGAGAAGCTCAACCCTAAAGATGTTTGTTGTGACCATCAGGGAAGAATACTATTAAATTTGCTTTCAAAATGATGTCGTTATTCTTTTAAGTGAAGATGGTCTTTTTCTTCAATACTTACTAACGCGGCAGAGTCCTCTCTGGGGTCCTCAGTCCCTGGGTCTACATGGTGATACACTATGGGTAGGATGTAGCGAAGGTGTGGTCAGGGTCTACTAATACAATGAAACCTAGTTGGTCTTTTCCTTCTTGGAATTAATGATAAAATAACATTTGTAGGTTATTGATTTAGATCTCGATTTATCTTTTTCATTTTGATCATTTCATCACAATTAGCAATATTTTTTTGTCATTTGAGTTTTTGTTTTAGATATTAAGGGATATGTTGATTATTTCTAACAATGTATCTATCTCAACGCTTTTATAGGAAATGACGTGGATGACACGTAACCGTTCTACGTATATATATGTCAAACTCTACAAAATATCTTAATACAAACTGTATTAATATAGTCAAATTGTAGTATGCAGACTATAATAATATAGTCATATTGTAGCATGTAGACTGTTATGATATAGTCCTATTGTAGAATGCAGACATTATTTATGTAGTCATATTGTAATAATATAGTCATATTATAGTATGGAAACTGCAATGATATAGTCATATTGTATTATACAGACTGTAATAATATAGTCATGCTGTAGTAGTCAGATTGTAATAATATAATTATTTTGTAGTATCCAGACTGTAATGATAAAGTTATATTGTAGTATGCAGACTGTAATGATATAGTCATATTGTAATATGCAGACTGTAGTACTATAATCAGTCATATGGTAGTATACAGATTATAATGATATAATCATTTTGTAGTATCTCTATCGAGACCTCACATAATACTGATTTGTCTTCAATTCGTTATTCTACATTACTTGTATATCAATTCTGCTGTGACTTGATTTTTACTTGAAACCTTATTATGAATGTTACATTGCTGTATGTATATTATGTTATGGTGATACAACATATCTGTATTATATTACAATAAAATACTGTTACATTTTACATTCATTGGTGTACTGGCCATTAGTTATGTTAAGAGTCAGGATTATTTTTCATACAATTATTATAATACGGTAACGTACATGTATTCAATGAAATTTCCATTTTTATCATGTTTCATTTAGCATAATATTATATATTAATGTTCTTAGAGGCAATTATTTCATTCTTTATTTACATGGGGTAGGGCAATACTAGACATTAAAAAAAATCGGCTGCATAATCTAACGAAACTATTTGGGATGATAAAAAGATCAGGAATTGCTTTTGAAAGATATCAAATCAAAGGACTGAAGCACAACTTCCCCATCGTTAAACGGTTAAAATACAGTAAATGATAAAAAAAATCTACATGAAAAAAGCGGAACTATCCGACAGTATATATCCTTTTAACCATCTGTCCCTTCCTTGAATTTCAATTTCAGTATCACAAACTTTCCTTTTCTGAGTAGCAACGTCCCTTCATTGCCTGATTATGGTGTGTTTATACCTCAGTTGATACGCTATGCCAGAGCAAGTACCAAATATACAGATTTAACTCTGAGAGCTAGGCGTCTTTCAGATAAGCTTTTCAGTCAGGGATACGTTTGTGACCGACTAAAATCGTCACTGGGGAAGTTCTACGGTCGATATGGGAAACTCGTCATACACTATGATGCCCCGAAATTGAGGTAACCTATTACACAAATTCGTATATGAAGAAGAAGGTCAAATTCAAAATTTAAAGTCAATTAGATTTAAGAATGTAAAATTTGGTTCTGAGAATGGCATATCTTTTAATTTCCATTGCTATCCTTAATAATGTAGAAGGGTTCCAACTCTCTACCTTCTTGAAAAAAATTCCAGACCAATTTCATGCACCAGACACGTGTATCGAATATTTAATTCTCATCAGTGATGCTTCCAGTGGAGCCACCAAAACTCATTTCAACAGCGCCCTCTTTAATTTTTTTTTGAATTTAGATTTGTTCATTTACATTACAGAGAGTGCGCGGCTCCAAATTTAAGAAACGAAGATAGTTATTGGCAGAGAATATTTAAGCATACATCAATCCACAAAATTTTTCTTTGAAGTCTAGATTGAGTAAATAAGAGAAGCTTCCCCCTTGTTTCTAATTATAGGAAGATGTCTATTTAGTTAACTTTAAGCTGATTCTTGTTAACTTATGTTTGAATATGTTAAAACAGGGACCAGGTTTAAAGCGTCACCTACAATAGAATCCGAACTTGATCCTTAGGATTATCAGGTTGAGTACCCGAAACTCGCATGTCTGGGCCATGCCGCAAATTTATCTGCTTTTAAATAATGCTATCGAATTTGAAAACGTTTAACATTGTCCTTCGTGTTTCTGGGGGGTAGTGACTCCTGATATTGTCTCTGTCTGTTTGCCCTTTTTTTCCTTTTCTCATGTGTGTATGCTTTCAAGAATGTGTACGCTTTTTGATAGTGATTTCTTGGAATGTGATTTGGAGTTTGCCGACTTAGGATGGCCACCTGCCACGTAAGTAGCAGACGGTGTGGTTATCCTGGATTACGTGCGCACAACTTTCCCACTATACAACCTCCTCACTGTTTGATGGCCACACACAAACTAGACCGTAAAACGCAGGGGTCCAAGCAGCATAGATGAATATGTAAATGAATATAAAAAGAGGACGTGCGTAATATAGTCCGTGCTCTGCCGGCTGTAGCGAGCTCATATATGTTATACCCCAAGGAAACCGACTGACATTCAGAGAGGACAGGTCAACAATACACAGATGGATTTGTAAATGGCTATAAAAACAAAGGGCCTACGAAATGCACGTACAGTCCTTGCTGAGTATCTCAATGATATTAACAGCCATAACTTGTCTTCTTCGTGGAGTATAGTTGTATCGTTGTATTACTCCCGAACTTACGGTATACAGTTCGATGAAAATTCAATTCAAATTGATTAACGTTAGTACGTTTCCATTTAGAGAAGGTATGAAATAATAAGAAATGAAATGCAGGTATCACCCAGGTTACACATTTGTACATTTCATATACTGTAAATTGCTTTATTTTCGTCAGTGCCAATTTTCGTCAATTTGTTAAAAATGATCATTTCGTCAGTAGGTAAATTCGTCATCCAAGATAAAATGTAAATTCGTCTGCTCAAATGCCAACTTAACAATTAGATCCGCCGTCAAATAGTCAAATCTGTTGTATGTGTTTGTTTTCATTGTTTGTTTAACAATTATCGGTAAACATACAATTAGAGACATGTATATCACCTACCTTGCTGTGAAAACATATTCATTAGTAATTAGAAGTACATTATATGCGACCTTGTGTTCATATTCAGTTTTCATTGATTTGCCATTTGCGCGTCGGAAAAAAACACAATTTTACAATGTCTTAAAACTCTTAAACTTAAACTTCCGCTGTGCTCCCGGTTTGAATTTAAGTTTACCAAGAGACTGATTCAATTTTTCCTTACTACAATTTGTTTTGGTCAGGAGTATTTATATTCGTCGGTACGTAATTTCGTCAAGGAAGGCATTGACGAAAGTATATGACGAAAATTTGTATCTGACGAATAAAAACCAATTTACAGTAATTTGTATTAATGGTATTGTCGTTCGTCTGTCCGTTTGTACGTCCGATTACATTTATCTGTCCGTCTGTCCGTCCAGTTGTCTATATTGAACAAAAGAAAACTATGATTGGGTTTTCATATTTCAAATTTTCTTGAAATTTTCATGATTTATTTTTTATGCCTTTGTGACATGATAACGGAAAAGGGACAACTACGCCTGAAATTTATCTGTTTGTGTTGTGATTTCTGAAGAAAACCCACAAACTAAAAATCAAAACATAAAACAAAGAAATTGTCGATGAAACGAAATAAAGATAAGCTATCCACGACAATGGCTAATACAAATTGGAATAGGTAAATATAAAAAAAATAAGCATTAAACTTTACAGACATCAACGATTAAGCGCTAGGAAAGACACAATCTCACAAAGGAACCTAAGATTAAAAATAATAAAGAAGAATTCCATAGCATATGTCCACTTTCACAGACGGATAACCAATGGACAACTGCTATCTCAGCCAATTTGTCGAATTCAAAGCAGCTGTTACAAATTTGACAAATTTTGATCACCACTTTCTTAAGCATTTTAGCAAATAATACCTTGAAATACGGCTGTCATAACCATTTTAACGAACGGATCATCATTGTCTTAACCACGTGTCCAATGGAATAACGCTACCATGGCTAATTTAAGATGGTAGTCTCAGGGTAAGAGACGTAACTCAAAATTGATCTCGCGAACGTTTGTTGTCTGAGTAACGTTACCATCGTTTGTTTTCACGACAAGCATCTGCATGACTTAATCATGAAGTCATAATACTGGAATTTCCCGGGCAGTGCTCGGAGGTAACCATTACTCTCTATATCATTATCTATTTTCATCAGTATAAACTTCATTTCTCTGTGTCATTTCCTGAAATTGAGCATTGATTATAGATTAAATATGTTTCTGAGATTTATACAGTTCTTTATTCTTTTGATATTTTCAGTATCTACATGAATCCCTCGACCTAGGCATGTTTCATTCCGTAAATGTAGAAAGAATTCTGATGTTATCTGATAATTGTGACCATGATTACTTCGATTTTATTTGAGCGTGATAAGTGTAAAAAGAGTACATTTAGCTTTATAAGTTACCTTCGTTTGATAAGAAGTTCATCAAGAAGGAAAAAATGTATCGTAGTAGAAAGGGGGTCTGTTATCCGGCTCGGCAATCTGGGACGATTCCTTTTTATCTAAAGAAAATCGGGAAAATAATAAAGTTGTACGTATTTCAAAAGGAGAGGTCCAGGATGGGGGAGGGTGGTTCGGTTCTAAACCACTCGACTCCATATATACCCGCGCATTGGACAGTCCGATGGATCCTATTTCACCTTTTTTTCTTTTTTTTTTTAAATTTTACTTTTTGTTCGGTTGCTCTCCGTGTTTAATCGGCATATCAAGTGAGTCAAATGCACGAATTACGACTAAATCCTGAAATAATGATAATTGTTATTTATTCAAATTAATTCTACAATTTTGCGTAGGCATGTTGATAAAAAATTTGCCGACAAGACATACAACGTTATGCTTAACCTCGACGTAACGTATCGCGACGTTGAAAAAAGAAGGAGTAGGTGTTACCGAAATGGCGCTAACTCGGTAAAAATAGGTTCGATTTCCCTGTTACTTGCACAGATCTAAGATACATAATTAATCTTTTTTCCATTAGTTTTTTATTGAAATCAAATGATACGTTTTTGCATGAGCTATGTGAATGTGGCAATTTTCGGAACTTCAGACAGGTACATGTTTATCCTTATTTTCTATAAAAATCGCTTCTAAAATAAGTATGGTGATATAAAAACATCAAAATTGTACCAAAAAAGAATGATGTATGTATTATCTTTCAAATACCAAGCTGATTTTTCATAAATTTGCAGGCTCATTGAATATCTGAGAACAAATTTCGTGCAAAATCGCCATTTTCTGTATTGAAAGGGAGACAAACGTTGGATATTTTGAATTGCGACCCACGCAAAACGATTGGTTCGATTTCTTTCAAACTTTACCAAAAGACGCATGACATCACAAATAATTAAGATTGCAATTATGAAGAAAATTGAATGTAGGGGTATATTGAGACTACCACCTTAAAGAATGGATCACTGCTGTCATTAGGTATGAAAGATATAGACCGTAAATATCATGGTACAGACATGGCTGTAAACCCTCTTCTTTGAGCAAAATTTCTAGCCATTATGTTTTAATTATTCCGAACAATATTCGTTTATAATTTTTCTCTTCCAATTGATAACTTTTATTATCATGATTATGTTCGTTATTTTCCTGTTCTTTACCTTATTTCACTATTTTGTATCAAAAGCTCTCGATAGATTTGATAGGGAATTCAGCCCAGTTGTGTCCGAAAATAGGTTTTTTTTCGATAAAAGAAAATAAAAGTGTGATTTCGGTCAACATCTTGCTGAATTTTATAAAAAAAAATTATAATATTACTGAAATAACACCGATATTTTCTTGAAATTTGAGTTAAAGAGCCGATTTTAACACTTACTACTAACTGTGCAATAGAGTATTGTTCTCCACTGTGCTAGAAACTTCTTGCAGTATAATAAGAAATATCTTATAGCAAAGTAAGGAACGATGTCAGCCAGGGTATGAAAACACTCGAAATCTCTGTTATTTTAGATACAACTATTATGTCTATAGTAACAAGTACACTACTTCTCTATCGACATACTTCTTCTGGGGGATTTATGCACACTAAGCACATGTAAATCATCTATGAAAAATAAAATGACAGGAAAGCATCAAGGTAATAACAAACTAGAAAGGTTTCTTGTTGCGGTTGCAACAAGAGTGTCTTCCTCCTATACAATTTTTGGTTTGGAAATATGAAGGACGTCACATTACATGTATTTATTTTATATATTTAAGTTTTCAAATAGCAGTAACATTAAATTTTCAAACCGATAATTGTTGGTGAGCAACCATTTGATTTGGGGGGGGGGGGGGGGGGGGGGGGCAGGAATTCTATTGCCAGCCGGTAAAATTTTTTCAGCAATTTTCTGAGCAGGCCATTTTTTTCAGCCATTACCAGAGTCGGAGAAAAATTTTCGCCGTTTCTTCGGGCCGGATTTAAACAAATTGTCAAATGTTGTAAATGTCTGTGTAAGTTAAACTCCCCGCTGTTACAGAGTATGAGTTAATAACCGTTCCTTCAGATGTCTCTTTGCAATTAGCGAATTTCAGACAGATTGTATGATGTTTAAATAGAACCTTTTCTAGATTTTTGTGCCTATGCGTATTAGGTCTCTGGTAGATACAGCTATGTGAACAGTTTGTATTTATATTAATTAATTTTTTGACTTTAAATTGTCTGGCACAAAGGGCCAGCAAAAATTTCCATATCATGCAATGTATCCTTACTTTTGCATGGTCCGGGAAAAAAAAATTGCCGGCCCTTTGGTCCGGAATATTTTTTTCAGCATTTTTCAGAGCCGGGATTTTTTTTTTTTTTTTTTTTTTGCAAATTCTTCCTGCCCCCTTCCCCCATAAAAAAAGGCGAGCTCGTAGCTGTAGAACCAATTTTCTTGAGAAGAGAAATGGTAATAACAAGTTACGTTCAATATATATATATATAAATACCATGAGGTTCTCGCTGTGCAGGTTCAAATTTGGACACCCCCCCCCCTTCCCTTTTTTCAAAGTTTATTTTGAATTTCCATCATGGCGACATCGTTCAATATAAACAGAACTGTTTTCGAAAAACGAGGGGAGGGAAGAATGTTGGAGAAATTGTTCATCAACTTGTAAATAATCCAACCGAAAATTATGTTCGAACGTTTGCTAGAATTAGAAATTAAACTTGATGTTCAAAATATAGTTATTGAAGTTTAGAAACAGGTTTGTAGGTTAGAAATCGGAATCAAACTACCACTTTTTGTGTGTAAATTCTGGTTTGTAGCTGATCTCTTCTAAATTAATCAACTGTTTTAAAATCAAATTGTGTATATCGAAATGTATTTATGAAATGCATAATTATTCATCATTGCCGTGAAATCGGAATTTGAAAATCTCAACACTGCTTTTCTCGAGTCGGACTCGGACTACCAATTTTAGTGTGCGCCCGATCTGTTGGCGTGAAGGTGTATCGAAATACCCAACTCAAAATTTCGATGCTCATATCTTTTCAACAGTAAGAGATAGGAAAAATCAGAAAGACTAAATAAGACAGATATATGGATAAAAAATAATAATATTGAAATTTCATAAGCTTAATTTTTGTTTACTATTATAAGCAAAAAAGTGTCTTCCTCCTATGAATTTCTGAATTTGGAAATATGAAGGACGGTGAAGGACGTCATCGTAATAAATCGTTACAGTGTGCATCTAGCATTTCATATCTTGCATGGCTGTCGACTTTCAAAAAGAATGGAAATTGTAGATAGCAAAATACGAGATATCTAAGCTTACAAATAGCAAAACATGAAATTTTCGGTCCTTTTGAGTAATTCGACGCTCCCGTCAAATATTTGAATCTACTAAAAAACATGATAAAAAAAAATAACAGAGACCAAAAATAAAAAAGACCAATCTAGCTTTTACTCCAAACGTAACGTTGGAGAACTTTCATTGTCCTTGCTTACAGGGTTCTTGAGAAATCGCTGATCCAATTTTCCACGGTTACGAAAACAATAGGTCTTCCGACGGAAGTCGGAAGACCTAAAAAAAAGTTCGATCGACGTACGTAATATCGAGACATTAAAAAAGGACATCACACTTACTTAACTATTTCAAAACGTTTCAATCTAGACATTTGTCCATTTATGTACCACAAAATGGAGACTGTAAAATGTGTTTAGAGTACATTTGTATTTCCATCATTTGTTGAAATAAAATAAGAGGGGTCAAACCAAATATTTCCCAAATGCACATTGACTAACAGTTCCCACCGAACCCTGTTCAAACTGAAGGAAGACTGGGTTTTTATCAATATTATCTGTTTTACTATTGCTCGGATTCTTTTAAGTGTTTGAAGTAATCTGTAAATACAGCGGAAAAATTATATTCTCGCAACTACGTTCAGATTTTTATATCAAATCAATAATATTGTTCACCAATGAGAATCAATGATCAAGGTATAGAAAATAGATCATTACTTTTTATTCATAGAACGCGCACTGACTATTTTAGACGATCCTTTGTTATATCTTGCAGTGCACTTTGAAATGATATTTAACACCAAATCTCAGAATTTGTACAACATTAAATAGTTTTAAAAAGATGTATCTAAGAGAGTATTTTAGTAGATAGTTTAATTGTTTCAATACATGAACATTGTCTGTGATGCATAGTTTTAATACAAGGACATTTTACTACATATTGTTTTCTTTTTAGATACAGTATTCAACATCTCAAATTTATGAAAAGATCCTATGCATGTATATTTTTTATGTATGTTAACTTTCTTATTATTTATTTATATATAATACAGGACCATAATGTAAACTAGTCCCAGGACTAATTGTGTTCAGTGTTTATCCTGTTAAAATAAAGGAAATTATTATTAGTATTATTATAATGATATCCAAGTCATTGGCTTTAAACATTCTAGACTTCAGCTCCGATGAATTTTTCACCTCATTCTGTAAATTTGTAATCACCTGTCAGAAGTTGTTTACTTTATAAATTTGTCTATTTGGTGTTTGTCTTCGTTTTTATTTCCGAGTATCATATCGTGTGGTCAGCTTGTATTCACGTCGTCTGTTGAATTTAGGTTCTTATGATTCTCTCCGCTGTAGTAACTATGATATAGTTTTGTTGCAGATCGTTTTTGTTATAAAGAAATGATGAGATTAATTGATTGGTCTAATGTGTATCTAATAAAAGACGCAGATCTGAATTGCGCAATGTTTATTTCTTCCATGATGTATTATATTAGACGGAAAAAGCATAACGATGATACTAAACATTTTAAATTGATTTCCGATTTGTATTTAAGGCAATTTTGATAATTGACATAAATTTTACAATTTTACGACTTTAATGATATCATCGCTGCACGGCCTAATTACGTAACGGTTCTCCTCTGGCACATGATCTTATCCCAACTTTGTTTCTTTGCAGAATATTAAAGTTTGCCGTAAGTTTTGTTGTTGAAATATTTTCTATGTCTATCTTTTTAGACATACTAAAATTCACATTCTTTGGTCACATTACATTGATTAGATTAAGGATCACTGACGAGGGTTAAGTAACCGAAACGTGCATGTCTGGTCCATGCTGCAAATTTATCTGCTTTAAAATGATGCTATTGAATTTGAAGACATGTTACATTCTTCGTCTACGTGGTGGAATTCAATGTTCACCGTGTTTCTGTTTTGAACTAGCAGATTAAAAAAGTAATAATCATGTTTGACAGGCTTTGAGATCAATGGAATTGCTGAATTAAGGTGTTCTCCTGATTTCTTCATAGAACTTATTTAAGGTGGCGCCACTTGCAATGATGTTTAGTAGTTTGTTTTTATTCTGAATTGTGATACTAGGGTCAGTTAGCGAAAGTAATACCACGAGAGAAATTGACAATACCTTTAAGCTTTCACTTCTGTCACATTTACTTAGGTACCATACTTGCATTATATATGCAGCATGTTTCATATGACATTTGAAAATGTTAAAACATTGCAAATTAACACGTCACATTTTTACAAAGCCACCTACAGTGCATTCCGTAGTTGCACTAGACACTGAAAATTGTTCTGAAGAGAAGAGAGTTGTCCTTCATGTTTCTAAGGAGTTGTATTATTGTCATCGTCTGATTGTCCAATTCTTCTTCACTCGTACAAGAGATTTATTTTCATTTCTTCAAGAATTTTGTAATCCATTCGATCGTTATTTTACACCAAAATTGTGCGTTCTTCGAGACTTCTAGGTAATCGTAAAAGTGAGAGGGTTGTATGTACGTAATCCAGATAACCACACCGTCTGCTATTTGCATGGCAGATGTCCGGCCAGCGTCGGCACCGATTACACATTGGTCTCGTTGGTGTATGTGTGGTTCTTTGTGTTTGATGCTTCTGTATTGTGGTGTTCCTTGTCCCTTTTACGTCTCTTGTGGCTGTCTGCTCTGTGGTTTTGCATTGGGTGTTTTGGAGTTTTGCTGTTGGTGCTGCTACCTGGTGTTGTTGGAAATCGCCTTCTTTGTTTTGGAATATTTTTCGGGTTTTGTGTCTGATTGTTGTTTACACAATAGTGGAAGGAATACACAACATACCGTTCCTTCATATATTAATTATAATAATTATAACAAGTTTGATTTTCTCCATTTATTTTTCAGTTAATTCCATGTATATAACAATAATTGAATTAAGAGATGTTATGGTTTTAATTCAAAATATTCATTGAAATACGAAACATTGAATTAAAGAGCACATGTTTCGAAATTCTTTACAACAAGTCGTCAGATAAATTACTGATACAGTATATACATATATGAAGTAAGTGAGTCTGCTAAATTTGACTCATAAAATACAAATGTACAAAACAATTAAAATGAAAAAAAATTAAAAATAGCTAAAAAAAGTCCAGGAAGAAAATATTTCATACAACCTGTGCTCGCATACTAAAAACAAGTTACTTTTGAATGCATTTCAATAATACTATTCTGGAAGAAAAATATGTACTTTAAGAAACTTTAAACAATCAGTCATAGCTAGTAAGCAATCAGTCATAGCTGGTAAACAATCAGTCATAGCTGGTGAACAATCAGTCATACTGGTAATCAATCAGGCATAGCTGGTGAACAATCAGTCATAGCTGGTACTGTTTTAAGTTAATTATCATTTAAAAATAGATAAGATAACCTTGATAATTATTAAAAACTGTAAAAAACAATACCAAAGGGCAAAAGCATGAAAAATTATCAAAAATACAGTAACGTTATAAAACGAGAAGTTATAATTAATGCAAATATTACGAATGAAACTATACTCAAATCAAATATTTAATAAAAAAAAAAGATAATGACATCAAATTGACGAATGTGAAACACATGGTGGAAATATGGTATTTATTAACAAGCATCTCGTGTCCAATGTGGTACATAAATGTTAATCATAACTTCCATTATAAGAGAATAAACACATGATTCATTTATATCACAAGTTATATTAAAGATACAAGCTCTGATTGAATGCTTTTTTTCAATATTTTACATGAAGATACATGCAAATTCCATCATAAATAAATTATCATTTGTAGACATAATTATACATTCTTAAATCTAGGGGAAAATTCAAAGGAACATGCATTGTAAAAAATGTATAAAATAACAGAATGACTTTTTTCCAAATATTTTACAGCTTAAAATTAATCGTTTTATAAGATATAAAGAAATAAAGAAATCTTTAAAAATCATCATATTTTAAGACTTTGTTTTTAATGAAAATAGTAAAACCAAACTGAATCGATTAAAGAATTGCGTTTGATTGAAAAGGGAATTGCTGCTGGCACCAAAGTCAAAATATCTGAAGAGAAGTTACACTTTAATTTTCTCTTCAAAAAGTGAGAGCAATATCAGGATGCCTACACCAATAAACAGTCCCACGTTATTGAAGAACACCGTCATCAAACGTTTTGAGCGTGTACCTGTACCACCACTTGTCATGGTAGGCATCTGAAAAGTGAAAGTGAATGTTATTCAATAAACGAGCTGTAAAGTGAAAGTAAATGTTATTCAATTAAAGAACCATATACTATCAAATAGGCAGAAGGGTAATTGACACATTCAATTATTTTGGCAGAAATTGGCCCTTTATTGCTGTATCTGATAGTTTTAAAGAATAATTTCAATTTGAAATTTGTATTATCATAATAGGAACAGATCATCCTCACAGATTCAAATTGGTCTTGTTGAATTAAATGTAGTTTTTTATGTTTGTTGTTTTGATGTTGTGTGTAGTATTTTGCCCCCTTTGTGTCTTTTGCTATGTATGTCAACTGTGTTTTTTCCTTTGGATATTTTTTGCTGTTTTGCTGTAGGTGCTGTGACCGTGCCTTTATTTTAGATTCCCTCCTCTTTTTAGATACATTCATTATTGACGACAGAGGCGTGTTAAGTGGAAATGGATGTCAACTTATGATGTTAACTTACCATGTCAGCCAAAGCAATGTAAATAAACAGTCCTGCTGTAACAGCAAATATCCACTGTCTAACTGTAGGGTCTGTAGATATAGCCACGCCTATGTATAGACCGATAAATGCTGTTAGAGATGACAGGAAGTTGAAAGCAATGGCGTTTCCAAAACTCAGTCCACTAGATACCAGGATGGCAAAATCACCTGCAAAAATAAAAAAAAAAATCAATAATACATTGACTTATATGATAGCTTTATTTGATATTTCAATGAAACTACAATTCAAATTTTTCTGTTGGTGGCTTCATTTCTGATACATAAACAAAATTATATTACCTAGTTCATGTGGCAGTTCATGACAGAACACAGTAATACTGGTAGCAATTCCAGTGGAGACACTCTGAGAGAATGCAGCACCAATTGCCAAACCGTCAGCGAAATTGTGAAGCGAATCTCCCAAAATGATCATTATAGCTACGGCGCTCATACCTGTAAATGACACAACATAAACAATTTGTACATGTTCAGTACATAAATAGATTTTTTTCATATAGGGAATTACATCTTTTTAAGGACATGACAAGGAATTTTTCAAGTACAAATATTTTCAGACGTATTTTATACCACATTCCTTGAGTAAAAAAGCTAACTCTTAGCAAAAAGAAATGGAAATTTTCCATTTAATTTTAATTTCTCCTACATTTATTTTCCATTTACCATTTATTTTCAATTTTTTCTGAAAACTAAGTATATGTTTCCATTTATTTAAACACCATTTATTTCCATTTATTGAAATAAATGGTCTAGGAATCACCCAAAGTAACAATTTCTTTTCAATTTATCTAAATGAATGGGAAATAAATGGTAGAGATTTCAGATCAACAGCATTCATTTACCATTTATTTTCTGAACCATTTATTCTAAAATAAATGGTTGCTCTCAAATGAATATATTTGAGATACTACTCCAAGAAACTATAATTAGGTCGTGGGTTTACGGAGCTCGATTTGGACTTAGAAAACTTTTCATCTGGAAATTCACTCTTTAAGACATTTTTTTTGTAGTCAAACTGTCAAAATCTTGAAGTATTACTGATTTGATATTATAGGAGAGAAAGCTGGAAGCTGAAAATTTATGTGCCTAATACTGAAATAGTAAAATAGGAATACTGTACGTTATTTTACAAGTATTTTACAATAATTTGACTGTCAATTATTATTTTGTGCATGACACTCTCTCAATGTACAAATCTAGTATGACCGTTTCTCTCGATCTCCACCCCCCTCCCACCACCACCACCACCACTTTCTCCATTTGACCCGTTTTTATTATATTTTTTATTCAAAATCAAGAGCTGGACGCCCCATGCAACCCCTTGCAAACTGTGGACCCCCTCCAAACCTTAGCAAATTTCCACTGGTCCTTCCATGAGCACTATATTCATAAGGGATGGACAGGGTGAAAGGGAGGGGGAGAAAGGGGGCAGGAGGAGGGTGGGAAAGGGGAGGAAGGGAGTGGGAGGAATAGGAAAGGATGAAAGGAAGGAAGGAAGGGGTAAGGGGGCTTGAGGGAGGAGAGAGGTACCCCCTCCCCCCCAATTCATTTTCTTTAGTGGAACGTTACTACTATAAAAATATTATATGAATTGTATAGATCTAGGAAATTGGGTTGTTCCAGCTAGTTCAGCTAAGGGCAAGGCGGTTTTAGAAAATTTAAAAGCTCAATTAAAGTCTGCACTTTTGGCACAATTCACAGAGGGAATTCGTGAGCGGTATCCGTTTTTTTTTTCTGATATCAGGACGCTATCTTGTTGGACTGTTTATCAGGGCAAATAAAAAAAAAGTCGTCTGCTCTTCGGTCGTACCATTTAAGCAATATTTACCGGCAGCACCTGATTGCAAGATATGGAGAGAGAGATTTCTCTTTTCACCTTACCTATTACAGCTTCAATGCTTTGTCCGTCTCAAACTTTTTTTTCTGATCGCGTTTTTTTTATTCATTCTCACACATAAACAACAACAAAAGAAGAACTGTACGAAACGGGCGTAATAATATATGTAAAATATTCCTAACCCCCCCCCCCCCCCCGCCCACCAAACCGATTTGGCAATTCATTGCGAGTTCTTAACTTAAATATCCGTTAGATACACGTCGCATTCAACAGAAAATAAAAACAAAGACGAAAGCCTAGCTGCGAGGGAATAACACGTTGTTTGATAACACAGAATGTAATTTGATACCGCACTCCCAGCGTGGGACCGCACCTAGATCTACGCTGGTATCAACAGTGATAGAGCGCGCCTTGCTATAAGTAAACGTACGTGTATACACAAATCGAATATTTGATTATGTATCGAAAAGAGGGAAATATAGTTTGTGTCGATGAAATCAGCATACAGAAAAGGACATACAGTGATATACGCTACAACAACGTCTGGTATTCCACTCAATTTCTAGTCTGGATTATGTTGCCAAAGACTAATAAACATGGACAAATGGCCTGGACGTTATCACTGAAGGTACGTAAGATATTGATGTCGTAAGTCTTCATGAATTATTAAACCTTCTTCCATCACATCTAAAATTATGCTTACCTTACCGTATATTTTAAATTCAACAACTTTTAAAATAAAATAATGCATCTTTAGCTGTTTGAAATTCGACCATCGCGCCAGTGAATATCGGGCATGCGCTGTGGGTGAAGAAAATGAATCATCATTGAGCTTTTATGTAGCGGAAGCCGCCGAGAAGGAAGGGGGGGACTGGATACCTGTCTTTCACATCCTTCTAAATGTAGTACGTCTTCTTTAAGTCAGTAGTATGAATATTGTAAAGTTACCTAATGTAGATAGCAAATCAAAGGGTACCCTTCCTATAATTATCAATGTTTTTAAATTTCAGTATCACAACAATTAAGCCATGGGAACTGCAAAGCCATACAGAAGGGATTTGAATGGTGTTCTGCATAAACCTGAATATGCTACCCGAGGTAACTAAATTATTTAATTAGTTGTCAAAATTGAACATGAATAATGAAAAGAATCATCTTGATTTTACAATTTTTATATATATATACATTTCAAAAAATTATGTACTGCAGAGATGTCAAAAACACGTCCTGATGCAGCTGTTTTTCTTCTCAACAAGTTAGTCGGACAGCTATTGTTTTCCAAAGAGGAAAATGAGTCAGAGGTCTTGATAGCCACATACGTATATCTTGTAAATTTAAGACTAATTAGACTTCAAAATTCAAAATACTTTTTGGTAATTACTAGAGGATTACATTTTTAAGTGATAAAATGGTAGATTCTTCTTTTTTTTTTCAGAATAGGTACATGCATTCCAGATGTGCAAAAGGAGCTTTGGGAAAAAACGGCACTCACCAGAAGAAAGTGATTAATGGACATGATGGATAAATTGTACAAGTGACAATTAGTGGTTGAACGGCTGTCTATGGAATAATTACAATGGAAATTATGAAATTCAATGGCTATACGACATACATAATTCAGATTCTGTGAGGAATTTGTGTGCAGCAGTTGTAAAATAAGTCTATCATCCAGATCAATTGAAATTTGTGAAAAATACATAATTATGGGAGTATAATTACAGTGTGTCTTAAACAAAGGATCATCAACAGCTGTAATACAAAATTTCACTGGAAGTATACAAATCTATGATACTGCATGTATTCCAAGTAAATCTTGATTTTTAGGAAATAAATGTCATTTAAGTTCTGATAATTTGAAAATACCATCTGTAAATATACAAGAATCCAATGAAAAAAAAAAATAGATACACAATTCTTTAGAGAAGTTTTTGTAAAAAATATTTATTTGGAAATGTTAAATCGATTGTACTAAACTTGTTAAACTACATACATGTACCTGTAAATGATCATGTTTATGTACATCTTTGAGGGTATATATACCGGTATATACATCTATATATGTTTTACCATCCTTACAAGTTGATCTTTTTTTTTTGGCAAATTCTGGTGAACTTTTAAATTCTTGGATGAAAATTTTAAGAATAAATATCCATTTTCTTCTCTGGTTGACTACTTTCAAACTTTAATATGTTTAAGATGAATTGTTAAATTCTACATTTTTGTGTCAAGTTGATGATTGATCAAAGCATTTATTCAAAACATTTATTTTGCATCATAAAAATTGTCCAAGGATTGAACCTTTAGAGAACCATTTATTTCCATTTTTCTGTGATGCAATATACATGATATAAATGTAAGAAATTTATCTTCAATTTTTCCTCCATTTTTCTGTGATGCAAAATAAATGGTTATCCAATTTGCATATTTCGCCAAAAAGAATTGAAATTGAATTGAAAATAAATGGAAAGTGAATGATAAATAAATGGAATTAGAATGAAAAATGGTTTTAAGCTGTTTATTCCTTTACAGTGCCATGCATATCATTAAAATTGTATAAATGGAAAGTAAATGGAAATAAATGGTCAGAATAAAAATGGTAAGTGAATGGAAAAAAATTGATTTGTTTTTGCTAAGGGAAGTGTATAAGGAGCAAAACTGATTCAGATACATGTACTATCTATGAGATTAGTTATAAAGTTCAATAAACCAGGTCACTGATATATAGTTTAGTTTTCTGACTCACCCTTTTCTTTCTTATCATCTTCTGGCAAAGCAGAATCGGTTGTATTCACGCTTGATTTACTCTCGTATAATGCTGATTTCGACTCACTTTTTACTCCATTTTGATTCATCTAAATGAGACGTTTAAGCTTATTACATATTGACAATAAATAGAGGTAAACAATATAAGTCTAGTCTTTCAGGAAAACATGTGAGTTTAAAACCGAAGAAGTAAGAACGCTTTTAAAATTAAGAAATTAAATCTAATTTTGATTTCATCCATGCAAACTTTCCATTAAAGATACATTGTTTCTCCACTTTAAGTTTAGAATCATTCTGAGAAGTGATGGTAACCTTAAATCATTAATGATGACAAGATTTATTGTACAGTCTTACATTTTTCTCTCCGTATCCTATGTTGTCAAAGGTCATAGCATGTGAATGACCGTGACCTCCTGATGATGTTTCTCCTTTCCCAATCATGTTAAATATCATTTCCATTAAGTAGAAACAATATATCCCTACAGAAAATAAATATAACATAACTAAATGTTAAATGATTCACGCATAATGAAACATGAACAAATTATTTCTTAAGCTTCCTTGCAACATCATTATAGCGCTGCGTATTCAAAGACAATATCTTCTGTAAATCACTTGTCACCTCCAACTCTAAAAGTTCAAGAGGTCGATAATTCATTATTGTTTCCTTAAGGTGGACGGATGTTTTTGGTTATTCTATGAAAAAGATATTTCTTGGTGTTACAGTTTGATAATAGGGATTAAGACTTTAGCTCTGATGTTTGAGGATCACTGATGAGGATTGAGTACCCGAAACGTGTATGTCTGGTCCATGCTGCAAATTTATCCGTTTATAAATGATGCTATTGAATTTGAAGACGAATAGCATCTATAAGGAAGAAAGGAGTGGATCTCCAACAAGACTCGGTTGCAGCATCAACAGCAGCACACCAAACAAACATGGGTACACAAAACATACCTGCAATTATCATTAGACCATAACCAAAGTATGGTTCGACGACAACTACTGAATCGTCGTGCGCATGACCATCATCTTCATGTCCATGGATACCAAATGCCTGCAAAGAACATTCCAAATAGTTATCACATTTTCTTAGGATTAAGTCCATATTACGATACATGTATTGACATATTTTCATACGATACTTCACAAATCAATGTTTTTTTGTGGAGCTCAGCCTATAATTTTAGCCAATCAGATTGTACAGTTCACTTACCGCGGGAATTAAATGAAGAACAGCATCCGTGATAAGTGTACCCACAGCCAGACCAATAAAAACCGCGAGGATCCTCGTGTATATGTCTTTGCATGTTTTACTCGCACATGGTAGAATGAATACGCCAGTGATTGAACACAAACAGATGATAAATACGGCCAGAGTACCATAACCATATGCTGTAAGAATAAGAAACGATAACTGGGCATTTAAGTTTGAATGATGGGGAAATAAGGAAATTTAATAATCATGCTAAAATGAGTATGAAAAAATGTAAGGTCAAATGAGTTAAAGAAGATCCTGACGATAATCTCAACAGCACTCACAATAGAGCACTATATCAATGTACCTTTAGATTTCTCCAAATGTGCTACACTAGTTGGCATTGGGGTTGATTTACATGCGCCTGTAACTTGTTGATACAGTAAGGAAGGGCACATGTTTAAAAATGTCTGTTGAGGAACTGTATTTCCGCTTGGTGCATTGTAGATTGCCAGTAACTGTTCTGCGCTGTAACACTGAGACATCTGTGATAGAACGACATACATAATATCAAATTTATCCAGGCATCTAAGCTATTTATCTTCACTCTTTTTGATTGTGTCAGCGACTAGAATGTTTGACGTTATATGCAATCATTTCTTTTTTTAATTCTTTTCCGTGGTTCAGGGGTTTGGACGTTAGGCCTCTTTTATACCTGACATCGTCGATTTGATGCTAGCCCGTATCATTACTTTGTATTTGTAATTTCTGTACAGATAAAGTGATGAATATTGTTATAACAAGGATGAGATACTGATAATTAGTCCCTCGTGGATTAATTTTCACTCCTACGCAGAATTACCCTATTACAAATGTAACTATTTTTATTTATAAATTTATAATAAATCAAATAAACAGTGATGCTCGAGTCCAAAAGGGAGAAGATCCAAATAGTGAAAATATAAAGAGCAAAATTATGAAAATGACTTAAAATATATGTCAAAGAGCCAACTAAGGAGAGAGCTATGCTATGGCAGCGATACCTCATATAGTTGAAAAATATTTCACGTCTTCACATTCATATCATCAGCAATTAAGAACAGAACAGATAAATTAGCAGCATGGATCAGACATGCACGTTTCGAGTACGTAACCCGTGTCAACGATCCTCAATACAAATATTATCAAAGACTGTGAAAGTTATGTCCAAAAAAATATCGAAAGACGTAGCCTGGATGGATAGCATGAGTTAAAGAAGATCATGACGATAGTATCAAAAGCACTCACAATAGAGCACCAAATTGAGCATCGACGGACCCTTAGCAAGCTAGAGGTGGGACCAGATGCCCGGGAGGAGTAATCATCCTAAGTTTGGGGAAGTTACAGAACCACACTTAGTCAGAAAATTGGCATTAATAATATACACCTTTGGTAAAGGTGGCATTTTGTCACTTGGGGTGGAACAATGTTGTAGAAAACTTTTCCGTTTTCCATTTACACTGCAGCATGTGATACTACAGGACCAATTTTTTTTCAGAAATGTCGAGAAAATTTTGTAAATAAAAATTTTCGAATACGATTGAAGAAATGATCAATTTAAGTTGATCGTACTTAGCTACATGTGCCCTCGGGGACTCCTGGTCCACAAGAAGCGACACTCACGAAGTGGTAAAAATGTTACACATTTGCATATATACTTTGCTATACTGGACGGGCACATATTATCGCCTCTTTTTAAAATGTTTTAGACTCTAAAATCTTTATTTCTTCATGCAATCTGATGGAAATTTGCACAGAAGGAAGAAGAACCCTTGATACACATTTCTTGATACACTTTCATGAAAATCTGATGATCGGTTTTTGTTCACCGTTAATTCTTGAACCTAAGGGTTTGGCCAAGTGTGAAGGAAGGAAAGGTACATATTATCGCAACCTCCTCCAGTTCTTACTGAAAATGATACTTTTTGGACAAAATTTACATAACTTAAATTTTTGAACTTTCTTCTTTTTGTATATGAAAAATTAATAATTTTTTTTCAAAAACCAAAGAGATATAGGAAGACGAAATGACCTACCCTTTTCCCCGGAGAGGCGGGGGAAATACATTCAGATTTACCGAATTTCTAACATAAAATTCAATATTTCCAGGGTAGGGAATTATTTGAAATTTTGTATACCTTTTCATGTATCAAAGATGTAATTATGGTGAAAAAATGAAATTCCTTCATCAGGAATATGCGGAGATATAAATGCAATGGTCATAATATGTGCCTGGTGATAATATGTAACCCACCAGTATATCTGTATATCTCAGTGGTCTTCAGTTTCTTAAAATTGTCTTATAAACTTGCGATAAGCTAGCTTATAAACCCAAATTTTGAAAGAGAACTTTTTTTTCAATAAAGTGTCAGTGCTTTGTGATAAATAACAATTAAATTGTTTGTGAAATGCTCTCAATTACAACAAATGCTGGCACAGACTGATCACGAAAACGTATACAAAAAAGACTTTCAGCTTAGTCGACCTTTAATACAGGCAATTTGGAGCCGCACACTCTTTTCTAAGTAGACACACACAAAATAAATTCCAAAACTCAAAAGAGGCCCTACTTTAAATAAATTTGGCTGTGTTTGAAAATCACTTTACGTTGGCTTGAAGTACATGACTTATGACAATTTACTTTCCGAAACAGGTGTCTGGTAAATATAAAACTGTATTTTGACTTCGCTGAATGTTTTAGCCTTACGTACATTAGACGGAGAATCCATCTTCAAAACAAGATACACTTCTGATGTACAAAAAATGGTGAACAAAATATGCACTTCTGGTATACAGTTTCCAAAATATTCATTTCTAGCAAAGTTTTCGGGTGTACAATTTCCAAAATATGCATTTCTGGTGTACATTTTCCAAACATTTATATGCACATCTGGCGTACAGTTACCTTGATATGCATTTCTGGTGTACAGTGTCCAAATTATTCATTTCTGGTGTACAGTTTCAAAAACAGTTTCTGGATATTTCAAGGAAAACCGTTACAGATAATCAATTCATTTCTTGGAAATAGCTCTTACACCAAACAAATACAGGTCAAGTTCGAATATGGGTCATGTCCCTCAATTTTGTGCAGAGTTATGCCCCTTGAAACTTCGAAAAATTCAAAATTCGATGGTTTCCGGACATTTAAAGGAAAACTGTTACAGATAATCAATTCATTTCTTGGATATAGCTCTTACACCAAACAATACAGGTCAACCCTTACCAAAATATCAGGCCTCTGGCAAACAATTGCTGCAAACTTGCCGCAAACTAATCATCATGTACATACACTCTTAGTTACACACTCTTAACACACTGTAGACTTAAATATGTGTATAGTACAGTATAAGATTTGAAAACACATTAAATTTAAAGTTGCTTTATATTAAAGTACATTTAAGACTTTTAAGTAAAAAATCATGTGTAATATTTTTTTCATTTATGCTGGAAAAAAAGAAAAAGAAGAAATTACATTTTAATGCACATAATGCATGCATGTTTGACATCTAATCAAAAATTAACAATTTTATTTCTAAAACTAACTGAGCAGAAGATTAAACTGCCATAATGAATATGATAATTGAACTGAATCATTCAAATGAGCCCTACATGCATGTTGGTCAGAAAAAATTCAGTATAATAAATGCTGTTCTTTTTATTTCAATATCCCAAAAAGGATATAAAATTCATACTTATTATATTCAATAATGATAATGGAAAAAGATAACTTACTTTTGGACATTAAACCTTGATTCCAACACATTGAAGCCTATCATAATAAAAAGCTCCTATCTCTTTCTCTCCAATTTGGAGCCAAATTTAAATCTATTTTCCAAGGATGCATCAGCTTAGTCATCCTACTAAGCAATTCAAGTTGTGGCAAACTTCTGGCGAACAGTACAAGGGGTAGATAGCACATAAAAATCCAAAGTAAATTTTCTGGTAAACTTCTGGCAAACACTATGAGGAGAAATATGCATGAGTTTGGTTTCTGGCAACTTTCTTGCAAACTTTCACAGTTCTGGCGACTTTCTGGCAAACTAACAGAGTTCTGGCAACTTTCTTGAAAACAAATTTTTGTTCGCCAGAAGATTGCCAGTAGCGGCAACTTGCTGCAAACATCTTTTTCAATTTTCTGGCAACCTATATTGTTTGCTGCAAATTTGCCGCAAGCTTGCAGCAAGTTTGCTGCAAACATTTCATTTTGGTAAGGGAAGTTTGAATACGGGTCATGTCCTCAATTTTGTGCAGAGTTATGCCCCTTGAAACTTAGAAAAATTCAACATTTGGTTGTTTTTGGATGTTTAAAGGAAAACTGTTACAGATTATCAATTCATTTCTTGCATATAGCTATTACACCACGAAATACAGGTCAAGTTTGAATATGGTTCATGTCCCTCAATTGTTATGCCCCTTGAAACTTAGAAAAATTCACCATTTGGTGGTTTCCAAACATTTAAAGGAAAACTGATACAAATAATTAATTCATTCCTTGCATATACCTTTTACACCAAGAAATACAGGTTAACTTCAAATACAGGTCAAGTCCCTCAATTATGTGCAGAGTTATGCCCCTTGAAACTTTTTCACATTTTTGTGGTTTCTGAACATTACAAAGACAACTGTTACAGATAATAAATTCATTTGTTGAATGTAGCTATTATGGCAAAAATTACAGGTTAGGTATGAATATGGCTTAATTTTATGCTGAGTTGTGCCCCTTAAAACTTGGAAAAAATCAATATTTTGTGCTTGCCTGACATTTAAATGAAAACTGTAACAGGGAATATATTAATTTCTTAAATATAGATTTACATTGAGAAATACAGGTCAAGTTCTAATAAAGGGTCATGTTCCTCAATTTTGTGTTGAATTGTGCACCTTCAAACTTTTTATACACTGTTTATATGTAAAATATGCCTGCCGGGCAGGGTATCATTGACCCTTAGATCAACAATTAATTTCATTTACTTTTGCTTTCTTATTTTGAAACCTAACATTTATTCTACATTTTCATCAACAATATCGGATCATTAAAGATTCTTTTAGTATCCATTACTATTAAGCATTTCATTTTTCATCTGAAGAGACCCTTCAAAAATACGGGGCCGAACACCCTTGAAAATAATCTTCCTTATATTAAATGTTGGTATCCCCTATTTCAGTATTGGTTGATTGATTATCAATTAATCTATCTACATTGTACTTGAAGCATCACTGATGAGGATTTACCGTCCGAAACACACGTCTGGTGCAATGAAATAGGTTTGAAATGTTCTTCAAGAAGGTAAAGAGTAGGGGCACTTCCGTATTATTTGTAACTTTGCACTTACAAATGATTGAGTTGCATTTGCGTTGACGGATCTTTTGGATCGTCTGTGAGACTCAACTGACGTCACTTCCTCTGTGAGACTGCGCTTGCGTCGTCGATGATTATGACCACTGTGATCGTCTTCGGAATGATCATCGGTCGTTGTCATAGAGGTGGTAAGTCCGAGATCGGATAAGAACTTTTCAAGACCTGAAATTTAGATATAAAAAGTATAATGAGATTTATAGTGCAAAACTAGTACAGTAACTTTTATTGGTCCAGTTATAAGACCTTAATTCCTTTTATATATCCACCTATTGCAATTCAACTCAGCATAGAATAATATGTTTGAACATCGCCAAACATCGGCTATCATTGGACGATATGAGAAATATTTTGTTTCATTTTAAAGGCAAATCAAACCGGACGTAGGTCCTTATGCATATGATACCTTAACTAAAGAATTATTGCTGTTGAGATATAACCTGTTAAATTCAATTAAAGTCATATGCATAGCGAAATATTTTCAGAGGAATTGGTGGCAACATTTAGGATATTACCAAATATATAATGAATCCTCATCGAAGAGAAAATGGTTTCATCTAAGAAGTGCATGGATACTTACTTTGCAAAGATATTAATCCATTCTGAAGTCCAAGTCTGTCGAACAAACTTCTCTGGAAGTAGCTTCCCCTGGGTAAGACTCGACAATAGTTGGTTACATTGGCACCTGAAAAATAGATATTAGAGTTGTATTTACAAACTACAGACATGCAGAATTTTTCATCAATAATATCTCTTTATCAGATTTCATGAAGTGTTTGGTCATCTTTTTCAAAAGGTGAAAGAGACCCAAATTGATGATTTTGCAGCTAGTTTTACTGACGAATTAGAGGCAAGTGGTACTAGTATAAACCTAAGTTATATCCAGAAACAAATTCGAATCTTTTTTAACTGTTTTGAAAAAAATAGTTTCAACTAGTTTGAAAAAAATGACTTCATTTCAACTGTTTTGAAAAAAATATATAGTTTTGAAAAACCTAGAAAGAAACTAGAAAGATAGGTGATATTGAGTCATTCATGTCCATCGTCGATTCAAATATCCTGTGTACACAGAATCCTGATCTATAGTTTACTGCAATTTCATTTTCAATTTTCCTGCTCTTACAAAATGTTTATTTCTCTAGCTATTGCAATTCAAATCATCTAATGATAAACCATATAAATATTTTGCTTCAATCGTATCAAGACATATTTATTTTTGAAGTAGCATCAACACTTATTTCTTTTGGAACATACCAGTTAGGATGTGATACAGGAAAAGCTGGGCCATGCTTTCTACATCATGATCATCAATAGTGACGTCATCGTCAAACGGGTCTTTCCGTATTTCATCATACAATCTTCCAGCACTCAAACACTGAAATGAAAAATACAGTATTACATCTCACCACCTCGATATGCGCTCTGACGAACATTAAGGTAACATATCTCGAATGTGATGTTGATAATATCTTTTTGGTTACCAAAATTGAGTTCATGGGCTGTAATTTCATAATTTATGATGAATCAATTTGATACTTTTCTGTATGTAGGTATGACACGTTAAAGGTATAACAGGTGCATTTGACTTCATTTAATTGATCGAAGTCGGATCTTAGAAGATCTTACGGCAAAAATCACCCAGCTAAGATCGTAGAGTCTTCAGATTTGTCGTTTCATTCTAGAGAGCGCAATAGATCATGACTTTTGAAGAAAAGTTTTAGTTCGGTGATTATGAAAACACACTTCTCTACAAAAACAGCATGGGGTTCCACAAGTGTTTGAATGTTTTTTCAAAGAGTATAGAGACGTTCTTTAGCGTTCCATTAGGCTCGCAATGCGTTTCGTTACATGCAGTAGATTAAGTCATTTTGTTATTTTTGCTGGTTTCGATCCCATCCTCTAAAGTTAACATACTTAAGTTTTCTGATATTCCTTGTCGAACAGTTGATGAGTATATGCTACATGTACTATTTAAATCATCCAATGAGTAACATTCATTAATTGACGTGTAGGTCTCATGGGCGGATCCAGGAATTTTTTTCAGGGGGGTCCTAATGTCCGAATTTTTTGAAGGGAAAAAAAAAAGAGAGAAGGCAAAGAAAATAGTTATTGATTGATGATGTTAGTTCTGTATCTTATTATTATCAAAACAGGTGACTGGAAAGTAACGGCGAGCAGAAAGCTTTAAATCTTGAATTTTCACATCATCAGTTCTATTATGTGATTACAACAAATGGCGAGCGATAGCGAGCCAGCGAATTTTTTTTCCGAGAATTGAAATAAAATCCACTATTCGGGACTTTTTCAGTTTCTTTTCGTCTTCTTATTGCCCTTGTTTATAGAAAAGCGCAGCATCATTTGAAAAACAACGTACATGTATGTACATTTGTAACAAACTCTGGCGAGCGGTAGCGAGCCAGAGAAAAAATTATAAATGCATTATCAAAATAAAAGATTTCTAATACAAATTCATGATATATTTTTCAAAAATTATGACAACAAAAGGGGAATTGGGACTTATCTTTTGAAATATGTATATTAATAATAAAAAAAGGTATGTTTTGAAAATTCCAGGGGGGGGGGGGTCCGGACCCCCCCCCCCCCGACCCCCCTCTGGATCCGCGCTTGGGTCTGCTGCAGATTTGTTTTACCGATATTGATCAGTATATCTATATGTCCTAAGACTTGCTTTGTGAAATAGTTAGATCAGTGAATAAATGGCAAACACAGAATACAAAATCCGAATCCAAAAATTATATACATGTACTGTTAAAAAGAACTCTTCTTCACCGAAAGTTCTTTACCGAAGAATTCTTTTTAACTCCTCTTTACCGAAAGTTCTTAACCGAAGAAGTTCTTTACCGAAGAAGTTCTTTACCGAAGGGTTCTTTTTAGCAATATTTAATTATTTGTTCCCTCTGGAACGTTATTGACAATTTCCAAAAATTATAACCAATAGGCTTTGAAATTCTAGAAAAAAAAATACATGTGCATAAAACGGAACTTTCTCATTAGAAGAGAAAGGGTCGACAAATAGACTGAGATAAAGACACAACAACAAAGAAATACTAAGGACAGCTTTTTGTAATGAACATGCTATCTGAAGAGTCCAGAGCAAGGACAGAATTTATCGCAATGAGTTAAAGAAGGTCCTGACGATAACCTCAACAGCACTCACAATAGAGCACCAAATTGAGCATCAACGGACCCCTAGCAAGCTAGAGGTGGAGCCAGGTGCCCGCGAGGATTAAGCATCCTCTGTTGTAAGTCACGGGCCCTGTCAGCTATCAGTATTTTTCGTACAAGTCGGATGAAGAATTTAGTTGTTTTATGTGTTACTAATGTCATCGCTTGCTGCTTCTTTGTGATCTCGATGAATTTACACCACAATTGTACGTTCTTCGAAACCTTTGGGTTATCGGAACAGTGGGAGGGTTGTACGCAAGTAATCAAGGATAACCACACCGTCTTCTACTGACGTGACAGATGGCCTTCCTAAGTCGTCACCGATTGCCAATTAGTCTCGTCGGTTTATCTGCAGTCATTTATGTTTGATGTTTCTATATGATTTGGCGTTCATTGTACCATTTTCGGCTCATTCTTTGCGTGTCTGGGGTTTTGCTGTGGGTGCTGCAACCGAGTGTTGTTGAAGATCCTCTTTTTCTTTGATGACAAGATCTTCTGAGTTTTAGTACGATTATTCTTCTTTCCTTTTGCGCGCTATCACTGTTTTCTATTATTCATTACGATCGATAGTGAGTCACGTATTCTTACTTTTAAGCCATAATGAATCTCACGCTTTGTGTTTCTATTTCAAGATACAATGTTTCTTCGGCATTACGAAAGAAAGGAGAGTTATTAGAGGACGAAGGAAAAAGATAAACATTTAATTTTGGAGGATAAGACTGGTTACAATCACCGTATCCACTAGATTGTCTTGTAACGGCAGCAAAGAGGCGGAATTATTCAGTCTACTTATCCACTCAAAGAAGCTCCAACAATACAGTT
Source organism: Pinctada fucata (assembly GCA_028142955.1). NCBI lineage: Eukaryota > Metazoa > Mollusca > Bivalvia > Pterioida > Pteriidae > Pinctada > Pinctada fucata. The sequence goes on along the minus strand of AP027108.1, from coordinate 40,496,866 downwards.
CGGATTAAACAGTTTTGGTGTTATCATTCATGCAATTTGTTCATATGATATGAGAATTTTATGTAAGGATATCAAAATTCGATTAATATATCATGGAGAAATTATGAATGGGAAGTCTATAAACTTTCAAATTGAGCGTACATAGCCGCAATATTTGTCACATCTTAAATCTATATCATAAATTATCCCACCTCTGGCATAATTTCTTTCAATCTGATTGGCCGAAAAGAATCGAATATTATTATGTATTATGTTATTGACAGGGTATTATTTTAATATCTTGCTTCTACTGAGACGCTTAACGCTTTTTGTTTTACCGAGATGCTTTAAAATATGTTGACGTAACTTACACAAACCAAAAGCCATCGGCGGTATTTTGTTATACAGTGTTTTACAGTGGGGATACAAAAATAAATCAGGTCGGCTTCACCTCGCCAAAAACAACTTTTTTCATCGACCCAAAATATTTCTGTACACCCCACCCCCCTTGTAAAACACTGTATAACTAATAGTAGAGAACTTGGAAGATGTGAAAAATATAGAAAGTATGTCACAATCGTATATGTGTTATATGTAAAAGCATAAGAAAGACTTTGAGGCCAGGATTGTCAATGCAACCTGATGAGTTGAAAGAGAGTGGGTTCATGCAATATTCGCGGATGTCAAGTTTTTAAACCATTTGTGAACCTCGTTGAACACCGTGTCGAAATGTTAAGCCAGCACAGTCTCCCTACTAAGATGACTATCACAAGAAGTTTATAAAAATCATTATTAAGGACAATAACTGCAGACGTCACAATACTTTTCTGTGGTTTTTTTTTCTTTTTTGGGTAGTTTGTTTTTCTTAAATTTTTTTCTTTGCTTTTTGTTTGTTTTGTTTTTCTTTGTTTGTTTGTTTGTTTTGTTTTGTTTGTATGTGTTTGATTTGTTTTTTTTTTTAAATACAAATGTATTAATTTTTGTTTTTGCTCTTTCTTTTGAAAAAAGCAGCTTTCATCTTTTTTTTCTGAAAAGCACAATTTCATGCATTTTATAAGTCTTACAAAAATAAAACAAAATCGTCATATTTACCATTTCTGCTATAGTCTCTATGTGACCTCTGTCAAAACGAAAGGAAAGACTGTGTTTTATCAATGTTATTTATCTTAGAATTGCTCGGTTTCTTTTTTAATATTTGAAATGATCGATGTATACAGCGGAAAAATCATATGGTCACAACTATGTTCAGGTTTCGATACCAAGGTACACAATTAATCATTGTGTTTGCCAAAGGCAACCAATGATAGCCAACTCATTGACTATAAATAATTAAGACTACATCTCCGGTGGGTTTTTCTCCCTCCTTCTATGATTTTTTGTATATAGGTAATTAGTTCTATTTTTTAGTATTTTTTTTAGTATCACATAGTGTGCTCAGCTTACATTCACGTCATCAGTTGATTTTAGGTTTTTATTACTCTTTCACTGTAGTAACTATAACATAATTCTATTGCAGATCTTTTTTCTATAAAGAAGCGATGAGATAACTTGATTGATCTAAAGTGTATTTTATAAAAGACGCAGATCTGACATGCGCAATGTTCATTTCTTTAATAATCTATTATACGGAAAATGCATAACGATGATACAAAACATTTCAAATTGATTTTCGATTTTTATTCAACGCAAATTTGATAATTGACATAAATTTTACAATTTTACGACTTTAACGATATTATTGCTGCACGGCCTGATTATGTGACGGTTGATACAAGCAAACAAAGACCATTAATCTCCTCTGGCACATGATCTCATCCCAACTTTATTTCTTTGCAGAATATTTAAGTTTGCCGTAATATTTGTTGTGGAAATATTTTCTCGTCTTTCTACGTTGTCTGCGTGGTGGAATTCAATGTGCACTGTGTTTCTTTTATGAAATATCAGATTCAATAAGTGCGACAGGCTTTGTGATCAATGGAATTGCTGATTTAAGGTGTACTCCTGATTTCTTCATTGAACTTATTTAATGTGTCGCCACTTGCAATGATGTTTAGTATTTCTTTTATTCTGAATTGTGATAATGTGGTCAGTTAGCGAAAGTAATACCACGAGAGAAATTGACAATACCTTTAAGCTTTCACTTCTGTCACATTTACTTACTAGGTACCATATTTGCATTATATATGCAACATGTTTCGTATGTTATTTGAAAGCAAATCAACACAACACATTTTTACAACGCCATCTAAGGGGCATCCCGCCGTAGTTGCAATAGACTCTAAACATTGTTTATGAGAAGGAGTTAACATTCGTGTTTCATTTTCATCGTCTAATTGTCCAAATCTTTCTTCAATTGTGAGGGAGTTCTATTTCATTTCTTTAAGAATTTGTAAGCCATTCGATCGTTATTTTACACCCCAATTGTGCCTTCTTCGAGACCTCTAGGTAATCGTGAAAGTGAGAGTGTTGTGTGCACGTAATCCAGATAACCACACCGTCTGCTATTTGCATGGCAAATGTCCGGCCAGCGTCGGCACCGATTACACATTGGTCTCGTTGGTGTATGTGTGGTCCTTTATGTTCGATGCTTCTGTATTGTGGTGTCCCTTGTCCCTTTTGCGTCTCTTTCTGTGGCTGTCTGCTCTGTGGTTTTGCGTTGGGTGTTTTGGGGGGTTGCTGTTGGTGCTGCAACCTGGTGTTGTTGGAGATAGCCTTCTTTGTTTTGGAATATTTTTCGGGTTTTGTGTCTGACTGTCGTTTACACAATAGTGGAAGGAATACACAACATACCGTTCCTTCATATATTAATTATAATAATTATAACCAGTTTGATTTTCTCCATTTATTTTTCAGTTAATTCCATGTATATAACAATAATTGAATTAAGAGGTGTTATGGTTTTAATTCAAAATATTATTTGAAATACGAAACATTGAATTAAAGAGCACATGTTTCGAAATTCTTTACAACAAGTCGTCAGATAAATTACTGATATATACATATATGAAGTAAATGAGTCTGCTGAATTTAACTCATGAAATACAAATGTACAAAACAATAAAAATGAAAAAATTGAAGATAGCTAAAAGAGTCCAGGAAGAAAATATTTCATACAACCTGTGCTCGCATACTAAAAACAAGTTACTTATGAATGCATTTCAATAATACTATTCTGGAAGCAAATATATGTACTTTAAGAAACTTTAAACAATCAGTCATAGCTAGTAAGCAATCAGTCATAGCTGGTAAACAATCAGTCATAGCTGGTGAACAATCAGTCATAGCTGGTAATCAATCAGTCATAGCTGGTGAACAATCAGTCATAGCTGGTACTGTTTTACTAAAGTTAATTACCATTTAAAAACAGATAAGATAACCTTGATAATTATTAAAAACTGTTTAAACAATACCAAAGGGCAAAAGCATGAAAAAGTATCAAAAATACAGTAACGTTATAAAACGAGAACTCAAGTTATAATCAATGCAAATATTAAGAATGAAACTATACTCAAATCAAATATTTAATAAAAAAAGATAATGACATCAAATTGACGAATGTGAAACACATGATGGAATTATGGTATTTATTAACAAGCATCTCGTGTCCAATGTGGAACATAAATGTTAATCATAACTTCCGTTATAAGAGAATAAACACATGATTCTTTATATCACAAGTTATATAAAATATACAAGCTCTGATTGAATGCTTTTTTGCAATATTTTACATGAAGATACATGCAAATTCCATCATAAATAAAATATCATTTGAAGACATAATTATACATTTTCAAATCTAGGGGAAAATTCAAAGGAACATTGTAAAAAAATGTATAAAATAACAGAATGACTTTTTTCCAAATATTTTACAGCTTAAAATTAAACATTTTGTAAAATATAAAGAAAAATGACTTTTTCCCAAATATTTTAGAGCTTAAAATTTATCGTTTTGTAAAATATAAAGAAATAATGAAAACTTTTTTTAAAAAATCATTATATTTAAAGACTGTTTTTAATTAAAATAGTAAAAACCCAACTGAATCGATTAAAAACTTGCGTTTGATTGAAAAGGATATTGCTGCTGGCACCAAAGTCAAAATATCTGAAGAGAAGTTACACTTTAATTTTCTCTTCAAAAAGTGAGAGCAATATCAGGATGCCTACACCAATAAACAGTCCTACGTTATTGAAGAACACCGTCATCAAACGTTTTGAGCGTGTACCTGTACCACCACTTGTCATGGTAGGCATCTGAAAAGTGAAAGTGAATGTTATTCAATAAATGAGCTATAAAGTGAAAGTAAATGTTATTCAATTAAAGAACCATTAACTATCAAATAGGCAGAAGGGTAATTGACACATTCAATTATTTTGGCAGAAGTTGGTCCTTAATTACCGTATCTGATAGTTTTAAAGAATAATTTCAAATTGAAATTTGTATTATCATAATAGGAACATGTTAGATCATTCTCGCAGATTTTTTTTCAGATTCCCTCCTCTTTTTAGATACATTCATTATTGACGACAGACGCGTGTTAAGTGGAAATGGACGTCAACTTACCATGTCAGCCAAAGCAATGTAAATAAACAGTCCTGCTGTTACAGCAAAAATCCACTGTCTAACTGTAGGGTCTGTAGATATAGCCACGCCTATGTAAAGGCCGATAAATGCTGTTAGAGATGACAGAAAGTTGAAAGCAATGGCTTTTCCAAAACTCAGTCCACTAGATACCAAAATTGCAAAATCACCTGCAAAAATCAAAATAAATTTGATAATACATTGACTTATATGATAGCTTTATTTGATATTTCAATGAAACTTGAATTCTACTAAAATTTAAATTTTTCTGTTGGTGGCTTCAAATCTGATACATAAACAAAATTATATTACCTAGTTCATGTGGCAGTTCATGACAGAACACAGTAATACTGGTAGCAATTCCAGTGGAGACACTCTGAGAAAATGCAGCACCAATTGCCAAGCCGTCAGCGAAATTGTGAAGCGAATCTCCCAAAATGATCATTATAGCTACGGCGCTCATACCTGTAAATAACACAACATAAATCATTTGTACATGTTCAGTGCATGAATGGATTTGTTTTCTTATAGGGAATAACATCTTTGTATTGAGAGGTCATGGCAAGGAATTTTTCAAATACAAATATTTTCAGAAGTATTTTATACCACATTCGTTGAGTAAATAAGCTAAGTGTATATTATAAGAAACAAAACTGATTTATAGATTCAGATACTATATATGAGATCAGTTATAAAATTCAACATACCAGGTCAATGAATTATATAGTTAAGTTTTCTGACTCACCCTTTTCTTTCTTATCATCTTCTGGCATAGCAGAATCGGTTGTATTCACGCTTGATTTACTTTCGTATAATGCTGATTTCGACTCACTTTTTACTCCATTTTGATTCATCTAAATGAGACGATTAAGCGTATTACATATTGACAATAAATAAAGGTAAACAATATAAAGCTAGTCTTTCAGGAAAACATGTGTGTTTTAAACCGTAGAAGTAAGAACGCTTTTAAAATTACGAAATTAAATCTAATTTTGATTTCATCCATGCAAACTTTCCATTAACGATACATTGTTTCTCCACTTCATGTTTAAAATCGTCCTGAGAAGTGATGGTAACCTTAAGTTTGATTATTTTAAATGATAACAAGATTTATTGTATAATCTTACATTTTTCTCTCCGTATCCTATGTTGTCAAAGGTCATGGCATGTGAATGACCGTGACCTCCTGATGATGTTTCTCCTTTCCCAATCATGTTAAATATCATTTCCATTAGGTAGAAACAATATATCCCTACAGAAAATAAATATAACACAAACTAAATGTTAAATGATTCACGGATGAACAAATTATTTCTTAAGCTTCCTTGCAACACCATTATAGCGTTGCGTATTCAAAGACAATATCTTTAAATCACTTGTCACCTTAATTTCCAACTCTAAAAGTTCAAGAGGTCGATAATTCATCATTGTGCCCTTAAGGTGGACGGATGTTTTTTGGTTATTCTATGAAAAAGATATTTCTTGGTGTTACAGTTTGATAATAGGAAATAATAGGAAATCATGCATATAGATTTAGACTTTAGCTCTGTAAGAAAGAAAGGAGGGGATCTCCAACAAGACTCGGTTGCAGCACCATCAGCAGCACCCAAAATAAACATGGGTACACAAAACATACCTGCAATAATCATGAGACCATAACCAAAGTATGGTTCGACGACAACTACTGAATCGTCGTGCGCATGACCATCATCTTCGTGTCCATGGATACCAAATGCCTGAAAAGAACATTCCAAATTATAGATATCACATTTTATAGGATTATTTCCGTGGGATACATGTATTGATAAATCTTCATACGATACTTCACAAATCAATGTTTTTTTTTTTGTGGAGAGCCTATAATTTTAGCCAATAAGATTGTACAGTTAACTTACCGCGGGAATTAAATGAAGAACAGCATCCGTGATAAGTGTACCCACAGCCAGACCAATAAAAACCGCGAGGATCCTCGTGTATATGTCTTTGCATGTTTTACTGGCACATGGTAGAATGAATACGCCAGTGATTGAACACAAACAGATGATAAATACGGCCAGAGTACCATAACCATATGCTGTAAGAATAAGAAACGATAATTTGGCATTTAAGTTTGAATGATTGGGGGGAAATAAGAAAATTTAATAATCATGCTTAGATGACTTAGATTATGAAAAAATGTAAGGTCGATGTACCTTTAGATTTTTCCAAATGTGCTATACTAGTTGGCATTGGGGTTGATTTACATGCGCCTGTAACTTGTTGATACAGTAAGGAAGGGCACATGTTTAAAAATGTCTGTTGAGGAACTGTATTTCCGCTTGGTGCATTGTAGATTGCCAATAACTGCTCTGCGCTGTAACACTGAGACATCTGTGATAGAACGACATACATAATATTAAATTTATTTAGGCATCTAAGCTATTTATCTTCACTCTTTTTGACAGTGTCAGCGACTAGAATGTTTGATATTATATGCAATCATTTCTTTTAATTATTTTCCGTGGTTCAGGGGTTTGGACGTTAGGCCTCTTTTATACCCGACATCGTCGATTTGATGCTAGCCCGTATCATCACTTTGTATATGTAATTTCTGTACAGATAAAGTGATGAATATTGTTTTAACAAGGATGAGATACTGATAATTAGTCCCCCGTGGATTAGGTTTTACTCCTACGCAGAATTACCCTATTACAAATGTAACTATTTTAATTTATAAATTTATGATAAATCAAATAAACAGTGATGCTCGAGTCCAAACGAGAAGAGATCCAAATAGTTAAAATATAAAGAGCAAAATTATGAAAATGACTTAAAATATATGTCAAAGAGCCAACTAAGGAGAGAGCTATGCTATGACAGCGATACCTCATATCGTTGAAAAATATTTCACATCTTCACAGTCATATCATCAGCAATTAAGAACAGAACAGATAAATTTGCAGCATGGATGAGACATGCACGTAGCCCTCGTCAACGATCCTCAATACAAATATTATCAAAGACTGTGAAAGTTATGTCCAAAAAATATCTAAAGGCGTAGCAGGATTGATAGCATATGATACTACAGGACCCACTTTTCAGAAATGTCGAGAAAATTTTGTGAATAAAATTTTTCGAATACGTTTGAAGAAACGATCAATTGAAGTTGATCGGGCTTGGCTACATGTGCCCTCTTGGACTCCTGGACCGGGTTGCTCAAAACCCTGGTTAAAGTTATCCGGTGGTTAAATTCCTTATCCAGTGGTTAAATTCTGACCAACGGATAAGTTGCGTTGCTCAAACGTTATCCGCTGGTATTTGACCAGCGGATAACGTTTGTAGTGGTGTATTTAACCAGTGGTTACGTCAATTTGTGACGTAACCACTGGTTAAATACACCACTTAGTCAGGGAAAGTTAGCCAGTCGTCAGAGGTGGGCCGTTTGCCGCAATGGTACTTTTAAGTGTTGTATAGCACATCAAAAGATTTTTTAAACATGGACATGATTTCAATACAATTTTTCTTCAAGATTTTAAGAAGTAGAATTTAAAATTAAGCAAAATTTCTGTAATTATCATACATTTAGTTTCAAAGAGCAATAATATACCGTTATTAAGCCTTACACTTGCTAGATTTTATTTTGTCTTCTACATGTAATCTGAAAATGATTTGTATTTCATAGCAAGGTCATGTACTCAGTAACAGATTTTGAGCCCCCCCCCCTCCCCCTCTTTTTCCACCCAAAGTGCAAAGTTCAGATTACTGTATTTTGTGTTTTTAAATATGTTTATTATGTCCAACTTGAATAAAAGAAATTAGATTTATAAAATAGCATATAAATGTAATCTGTAAATTACGCAATTCGGTAGCTGAAAACGGGTTTATTTGGTATTTGTCGGCAGCTTGAGCGAAATATAAACTATTCAGAAATAGACAACTTTCTCGTTTATCTAATCCTATCTTTAACATATTTGATCGGTCATGCTCAATGAAATCAAAAGAAAATATATGGCAATTTTGACCTATTTCGCCGTTTTAATTCCAAAATGATGGGGCATTGCCCCCCCCCCCTCCCCTTCAGGCCCTCATCGTCAGAACCTTAGAGAAAGTTTATATAGTTTACACAATCACGGGCGCATGACAAAAATGGGGTTCGGACTCCTTATCATGTTTAGTCCTTCAGAAAAAGAAAATAGAAACAAATTTAATTCAATTTCATGCTTATTATAAAAAAGAATTCGGCCTGCTGCACAATCTACCATCTTCGTTTACTTTGTTAATCAGATCAATGTGTATTACAGATATATTAGTTCCGGAATAATTCAAAGTATTCTGAATGAATTAATTAATGCTTTATCCAAATTCATAAGAGAAGGGAAGGGATAGGTACATTTCAGTTTCATGAATGATTTAAAATAAAAACCAAAGAAAAAACGAAAAAAGAGTGCATAGGGATTTTTCTAATTTTATATGTTTGTTCGGAGTTTTCTTTTTCTTTTTTTTTCTTTTTGTTATTTATAAATTTTACTTATTTCATTTATTTATTTATTAATGTATTAATTAATTTATTTTATTTATTTATTTTATTTATTTATTTTTTTTTTTTGCTATGTTGTTTTTCAATTTCCGTTTGATTTTATCTATTGCTTTTTTGACTTGTCATCTTTTCTGTGAATATGTAATTTTAAATAGCTGGACTGCGCCCTCTTCTGAAATCCTGGGTCCAGTTTTCCCTATTTTCACGTATCATTATTATATGTCTGTCATTTGACGCGGATCACGATATAGTGATGTCTGTCTGTCCGTCTGTCATTGTTTCCTAATATCGAACGCCGCAGTAACTTGAATATGCGTATTAACGGATTTTAGTTATACTTTATAATAAATACTTTCATCAGAATATGTAGATGAAGTCATGTTCACTCAATTTGTCGTTACAAATTTATTGGACTTAGATTATTTTGGTACATGAAGAACTGTGCAAAACCGATGGGCGTATTTTGCTGCCTTATTTTCAAAATCTAAGCCCACAGTACAGATTTTCTAGATTAACCGGTGTATTTCATACTGAAAGAGATAACATTGTATGTATTTTTCATTTCTTTACCGTCGGGAATTCAAAAAGTAAATGAAATGTCCTACTCTTGCATCGTAGTACCTGTTATGTGTTCATGGCGGGAAAACGAACGTTATTATTGCTGCATGACGTCAAAAGTTCACGCAGTGACGTTACCTTCACTGTCGTTTCTAAGGAAAGGAAAATCTTGAAATCGCTGTTATTTTGATGTGACATAATCATTTTTATTTGATTTGTGAATCGTTTGAATATACAAACTTAATATGTTATGCACATAGTAACTCTTTCACTTCTTTTATCTAGAAAAATCGTCCCATCTCCTTAGACAATGCTGCCATATTGGTTTCTAAGCAAACTTACTTTGCATCATGGGAAAATAACCACTGGTCAAATGATTTATCCAGTGGTTAAATAATTTAACCAGTGGTTACTTAGCCAGTGGCAAATTTATCGTTTGAGCAATGGAAACTGGACAAAAGTTATCCAGCGGTTAACTAATCAGTGGTTAGCAGTTTAGCCAATGGATAACTTTATCCGATGGATAAATTTAGCCATGGTTTTGAGCAACCCGGTCCTGGTCCACAAGAAGTGACACTCACCAGTGCTAAAAAACGTCTTTAAATTACAAGACCGTGTGGAGCTCGTAAAAAAGTTCCCCGCGAGGGGTTTGACAGTAAGTGTTTTGAATAAACTTCCCTGACATTGTCGCCATAGCACTTTCTATATAGACACAACGTCAGACAGTGCATGAATTTTATATATTTTCATTTCCATGCTTCATTAATATCGACGGCGGGTGCGGCTAGCCAACAGGGGATGCTTACTCCTCCCGGGCACCTGGTCCCACCTCTAGCTTGCTAGGGTACAGTCGATGTTTAATTTTGTGCTCTATTGTGAGTGCTGTTGAGATTATCGTCAGGAACTTCTTTAACTCATTACAAATATATTTAAAGTCAGTGAAGAAGAACATTAAAGCAGTTGGATAATACTAGTATACATGGAAAATAACAGCAAAGATACAGCCTGTTGGGTATATTTGCTATGGTTTATAGTTTACTGCATCATATGTGCTCGAGGGAAGAGGAATTCAATAGTGTATATCATAACCATTGTGATTTTTTTTTAATTTTTAGATAGGTTTCGCATTCGACTCTAATACTTGTTTGCATAAATATCTGTATACCTCAATGCTCTTCAATTTCCTAATATTGTCTTATAAACTTGTGATAAACTGAATAACCCGAATTTTGAAAGAGAACTCTATTCAATAAAGTGACAGTATTTCGTGATCAATAACAATTAAATTGTTAGCGAAAAGCTCTCAATTACAACTAATGCTGCCTCAGACTGATCACGAAAACGTATACAAAAAAGACTTTCAGCTTAGTCGAACTTCTTGCTACGTCTTTCGGTACACTTTTTCGACATAGTAACTATCATACTTTTTGGCATATTACATTATTTAGATTTAGGATCACTGATGAGGGTTATGTACCCGAAACGTGCATGTCTGGTCCACGTTGCCAATTTATCTGTTCTTAAATGATGCTATTCAATTTGAAATCGTTTACATTTAAATACAGGCAAATTGGAGCCGCACACTCTTCGCTAAGTAGATACACACAAAAAAATTCAAAAACTGAATTATGAAGATTTACTATCCGAAACAGATGTCTGGTTAATATAAAACTGTATTTTGACTTCGCTGAATGTTTTCAGCCTTAGGTACATTAGACGGAGAACCCATATTCAAAACAATATACACATCTGATGCATAAAAATTGGTGTACAAAATATGCATTTCTGGTGTACAGTTTCCAAAATATTCATTTATGGTACAGTTTTCTGGCGCACAATTTTCAAAATATGCATTTCTGGTGACAGTTTCCACATTTATATACATTTCTGGTGTACAGTTTCCATGATATGCATTTCTGGTGTTCAGTGTCCATGATATGCATTTCTGGTGTACAGTGTCCAATTTATTCATTTCTGGTGTACAGTTTCCATGATATGCATTTCGGGTGTACAGTTTCCATGATATGCATTTCTGGTGTACAGATTATTCATTTCTGGTGTACAGTTTCCAATCATTTCATTCATATCAATGCTCTCTGTCATTGTTTGGAGAATTGAGCAAGATCTATTCGAATGAGAGTTCGAAGCATTTACTTTTCTTTTAATTTCTAAAAGGTGAGAGAAGAAAGAGAGGCATCACAATGGGATCTTATTAATCAAATATTTTACATTTGCTTTCTTATTTTGAAACTTAACATTTATTCTACATTTTCATCAACAATATTAGAGTATTAAAGACTCTTTTACTATCCTTAACTACAAAGCATTTCATTCTTCCTCTGAAGAGACCCTTCAAAAATACGGGACTCAACACCCTTGAAAAATAATATTTCTTATATCAAATGTTGGTATCCCCTTTTTCATTATTAGTTGATTAATTATCCATTGATTTATCTCCATTGTACTTGAGGCATCGCTGAGGAGAATTTACTGTCCGAAACACACGTCTGGTGCAATGAAATTGGTTTGAAATGTTCTTCAAGAAGGTAAAGAGTTGGGGCAGTTACGTATTATTTGTAATTCAAACTTACAAATGATTGAGTTGCATTTGCGTTGACGGATCTTTTGGATCGTCTGTGAGACTCAACTGACGTCACTTCCTCTGTGAGACTGCGCCTGCGTCGTCGATGATTATGACCACTGTGATCATCTTCAGAATGATCATCGGTCGTTGTCATAGAGGTGGTAAGTCCGAGATCAGATAAGAACTTTTCAAGACCTGAAGTTTAGGTATAAAAATAGCAATCCAAGGAATGCTTGTGTCGCCTGCGAAGTGGATTTCTTTTATTGAAAGTAGGTCAAGGTCACGAGGTCAAAAATTATTATGTGTAGAAAGGTTTTGTCACAAAGATTACACAGTCATGTGAATTATCAAAGCCCTATCACTTACCAATCAAGAGATATAGCCAATCGTAGATTTTTTTAAAAGCAGGTCAAATATCTAGGTCAAGGTCACAAGGTCAAAAATTATGATATGTGTAGAAAGGTCTTGTCACAAGGAATACACATGTGAAATATCAAAGCCCTATCACTTACCAATAAAAGAAATAGCCAATCTTAGATTTTTTGAAAAGAAAGTCAAAAATCTAGGTCAAGGTCACGAGGTCAAAAATTATGATATGTGTAGAGAGGTCGTGTCACAGGGAATACACATGTGAAATATCAAAGCCCTTTCACTTACCAATCAAAATTTATGGGGTGTGACACCCAAGTGTGACAGACAGACGGACAGACGGACAACGGACAAAGTGATCCCTAAGTGTCGCTGTGCTTCGCAGGCGACACAAAAAGTGATCCCTAACTGTCGCTGTGCTTCGCAGGCGACATAAAAAGTATAATGAGATTTATAGTGCAAAACTAGTACTTATAAGACCTTAATTTCTTTTATATTTTCACCTATTGCAATTCAACTCAGTATAAAATATTAACATGCCAAACATCGGCTATCATTGGACGATATCAGAAATATTTTGTTTCATTTTAAAGGCAAATCAAACCGGAAGTAGGTCATTATGCATATAATGCCTTAACTATAGAATTATTCCTGTTGAAATATAACCTGTTAAATTCAATTAAAGACTTATGCGTAGCGAAATTTATATTTTTAGACTAATTGGTGGCAACATTAAGGATATTACCAAATATAAAATAAATCCTCTTCGAAGAGGAAATGGTTTCATTAAAGAAGTGGAAACTTACTTTGCAAAGATATTAATCCATTTTGAAGTCCAAGTCTATCGAACAAACTTCTCTGGAAGTAGCTTCCCCTGGGTAACACTCGACAATAGTTGGTTATATTGGCACCTGAAGAATAAGAATTTATATATCGTTGCATGTATTTACAAGCCTCAGACATGCAGAATTTTTCATTAGTTAAATCTCTTTATTAGATTTCGTGAAGCTGTTTGGTCACCTTTTCAAAACGTGAAAGAGACCCAAATTGATGATTTGCAGCTAGTTTCACTGAAAAATTAAAGGCGAGTGGTTACCGTACTTATTATAAAACTAAGTAATTTCCAGAAACAAATTCGAATCTTTTTCAACTGTTTAAAAAAATATAGCTTCAACTGTTTTGAAAAAAAAATATAGTTTCAACTGTTTTGAAAAAAATATATAGTTTTGAAAAACCTAGAAAGAAACTAGAAAGATACGGAGATATTGAGTCATTCATGTCCATCGTCGATTCAAATATCCTGCGTACACAGAATCCTGATCTACAGTTTACTGCAATTTCATTTTCAATTTTCCTGCGCTTATGAAATGTTTATTTCACTAGCTATTGCAATTCAAATCATCTAATGATAAACCATATAAATATTTTGCTTCAATCGTATCAAGACATATTTCTTTTTGAAGTAGCATCAACACTTATTTCTTTTGGAACATACCAGTTAGGATGTGATACAGGAAAAGCTGGGCCATGCTTTCTACATCATGATCATCAATAGTGACGTCATCGTCAAACGGGTCTTTCCGTATTTCATCATACAATCTTCCAGCACTCAAACACTGAAATGAAAAATACAGTATTACATCTCACCACCTCGATATGCGCTCTGACGAACATTAAGGTAACATATCTCGAATGTGATGTTGATAATATCTTTTTGGTTACCAAAATTGAGTTCATGGGCTGTAATTTCATAGTTTATGATGAATCAATTTGATACTTTTCTGTATGTAGGTATGACACGTTAAAGGTATAACAGGTGCATTTGACTTCATTTAATTGATCGAAGTCGGATCTTAGAAGATCTTACGGCAAAAATCATCCAGCTACGATCGTAGAGTCTTCAGATTTGTCCTTTCATTCTAGAGAGCGCAATAGATCATGACTTTTGAAGAAAAGTTTTAGTTCGGTGATTATGAAAACACACTTCTCTACAAAAACAGCATGGGGTTCCACAAGTGTTTGATTGTTTTTTCAAAGAGTATTCTTTAGCGTTCCATTAGGCTCGCAATGCGTTTCGTTACATGCAGTAGATTAAGTCATTTTGTTATTTTTGCTGGTTTCGATCCCATCCTCTTAAGTTAACAAACTTAAGCTTTCTGATATTCCTTGTCGAATAGTTGATGAGTATATGCTACATGTACTATTTAAATCCTCCAATGAGTAACATTCATTAATTGACGTGTAGGTCTGCTGCAAATTTGTTTTACCGATATTGATCAGTATATCTATATGTCCTAAGACTTTCTTTGTGAAATAGTTAGATCAGTGAATAAATGGCAAACACAGAATACAAAATCCGAATCCAAAAATTATATACATGTACTGTTAAAAAGAACTCTTCTTCACCGAAAGTTCTTTACCAAAGAATTCTTTTTAACTCCTCTTTACCGAAAGTTCTTTACCGAAGAAGTTCTTTACCGAAGAAGTTCTTTACCGAAGAGTTCTTTTTAGCAATATTTAATTATTTGTTCCCTCTGGAACGTTATTGACAATTTCAAAAAATTATAACCAATAGGCTTTGAAATTCTAGAAAAAAATACATGTGCATAAAACGGAACTTTCTCATGAGAAGAGAAAGGGTCGACAAGTAGACTGAGATAAAGGCACAACAACAAAGAAATACGAAGGACAGCTTTTTATAATGAACATGCTATCTGAAGAGTCCAGGGCAAGGACAAAATTTATCGTAATGAGTTAAAGAAGGTCCTGACGATAACCTCAACAGCACTCACAATAGAGCACCAAATTGAGCATCAACGGACCCCTAGCAAGCTAGAGGTGGAGCCAGGTACACGGGAGGATTAAGCATCCCCTGTCGTAAGTCACGGGCCCTGTCAGCGATCAGTATTATTGGTACTAGTCGGATGAAGAACTTAGTTGTTTTATGTGTTACTAATGTCATCGCTTGCTACTTCTTTGTGATCTTGATGAATTTACACCACAATCGTAAGTTCTCCGAAACCTTTGGGTTATCGGAACAGTGGGAGGGTTGTACGCAAGTAATCAAGGATAACCACACCGTCTTCTACTGACGTGACAGATGACCTTCCTAAGTCGTCACCGATTGCCAATTAGTCTCGTCGGTTTATCTGCAGTCATTTATGTTTGATGTTTCTATGTGATTTGGCGTTCATTGTACCATTTTCGGCTCATTCTGTGCGTGTCTGGGGTTTTGTTGTGGGTGCTGCAACCGAGTGTTGTTGAAAATCCTCTTTTTCTTTGATGACAAGATCTTCTGAGTTTTAGTACGATTATTCTTCTTTCCTTTTGCGCGCTATCACTGTTTTCTATTATTCATTAAGATCGATAGTGAGTCACGTATTCTTACTTTTAAGCCATAATGAATCTCACGCTTTGGGTTTCTTTTTCAAGATACAATGTTTCTTCGGCATTACGAAAGAAAGGAGAGTTATTAGAGGATAAAGGAAAAAGATAAACATTTTGAAGGATAAGACTGGTTACAATCATCGTATCCACTAGATTGTCTTGTAATGGCAGCAAAGAGTCGGAATTATTCAGTCTACTTATCCACTCAGAGAAACTCCAACAATACAGTTCGGATTAAACAGTTTTGGTGTTATCATTCATGCAATTTGTTCATATATGAGAATTTGAGAATTTGATGTAAAGAAATCAAAATTCGATAAATATATATCATGGAGAAATTACGAATCGGAAGTCTATAAACTCTCAAATTGTGAGTACATAGCCGCAATATTTGTCACATCTTAAATCTATATCATAAATTATACCGCCATTGGCAAATTTCTTTCAATCTGATTGGCCGAGAAGAACCGAATATTATTATGTATTATGTTATTTACAGGGTATTATTTTAATATCTTGCTTCTACCAAGACGCTTGACGCTTTTGGCTTCACCGGATGCTTTAAAATATGTTGACGTAACATACACAAACCAAAAGCCATAGGCGGGATAAATATGTTATACAGTGTGTTACAGTGGGGATACAAAAATATATTTGGTCTGCTTCGCCTCACCAACTACAACTTTTTTTTCATCCACCAAATATATTTCTGTATCCCCCTGCATAACACTAAACAACGTATAATTTAAAACTTGGAAGATGTGAAATATATAGAAAGTGTGTCACAATCGCATATGTGTTAAAAAAGCAGAAAAAATGGTTTGAAATTTTCTTCAAGAAGGTATAGAGCTAGAACACTTTCGTATCATTAAAAGTACAAGAAAGATTTTGAGGCCAGGATTGCCAATGCAACCTGATGAACTGAAAGAGAGCGGGTTCATACAATATTCGCGGATGTCAACTTTTTTCAATCCAATTGTGGACTTCGTTGAACACCGTGTCGAAATGTAATGTCAGAACAACCACTGCACCAAGATGACTATCACAAGAAGCTTATAAAATTCATTATCAAGGACAATATCTGCAGACGTCACAATAGGGACTTATTTTCTCGTGGTTTTTTAAGGATTCCGACTTCCGTCGGAATCCTTTCTGTTATTCTATTGTCTTTTCTTTATTCTTATTATTAAGGATTCCGACTATTCCGTCGGAATCCTTTCTGTTATTGTATTGTCTTTTCTTTATTCTTATTATTATTCTTATTATTAAGGATTCCGACTTCCGTCGGAATCCTTTCTGTTATTGTATTGTCTTTTCTTTATTCTTATTATTCTTATTATTATTATTATTCTTACCCACAAACCGTTCCGGTCACTTTAAAAAAAAGGACAGCATCATATGAAAAAACGGAAAGTACCATGTGAAAGAGCATATTAAGATCTAAATTTAAATTTTTTTTCTTGTCGAAAAGTTCACATATGCCCCTGCTAGAGGTCATCAAAGGTAAAATCTTTAAAACCTTATAACTCCTAAACTAACCGTGCGATTTTAACGAAATTTGTTTTATATTGTTCTTTGGGAAATTTGCAAACTTTTATACGCTAACATGCTCGATAAAATATTAACGGTTTTCGCGCTATTTTGAGTTGAAAATGGAACTTTAAATTGGCACAGTGCCAATTTCTACAGTTTTTGAGATTTTGAGTTGAAACTTGGATGGTAGGTTACTTATAGGTAGTCATTGATGATGACCTAGTTTCAAGGTCAAATTATGATTCTCAAGGTCACAACAAACTTTTGCCTATAGAACAAAGACTATTTGACCTTGACAGTTCAAACTTCACAAATACAATCATTGATCCAAGCCCTTTCACCTTGACCTTGACCCAAGGTCAAATTCTCATTCTCAAGGTCACAACAAAATTTTTTCTATAGAACAAAGACCATTTGACATTGAGAGTTAAAACTTGACGCAAATATTCCTTGCATCAAGTCCTTTCACCTTGACCTTGACCCAAGGTCATTTGTTCGATTTCAAGGTCACAACAGACTTTTGTTGATAAAATATTGAGCTTTGAATAGATAAAAAGAAATCTTGATGAGAATTAACTAAAATGCTTATCTTTCATCCATGACCTTGGTTCAAGGTCAAATAAACTTTTTCAAGGTGATAACAAACATTTGCTCTTGTAGGATTGATAGGATTTTGTTCTTAAATATTTATTCTTCACACAAGTAGTACTTCTTATTTGAACTTTACATAGTAAGATAGATAACTCTTTTATTCTTGTTCTCTGTTTCCTTTTTTATCTTAGTAGCATTACTTGTCTGTACTTTCATGCTGTTGTCATTCTCTATTTATAGAAATTTTCTCATCGCTAATTCATTGTGCAATTCTTTTTGGGATAGTGATTTAAAAGGATTCAAAATGGATAGAATAGATATAGGAGTTTAAAGCCTTCCTAAACTTGAAAGGTATTTATCGTCTTTTTCTTCTTTTTTGTCGATAAATAGATAAGAGTCCAAAGTTAGACTTAAGCTCTTTTGACCCATTTGCTGAAGTGAAAAAGGTACTAAAGCAACTATTCTTTTTCATCATCTTTATTCGGATTTCAACACTTCAGTTCCGAGGAAGGTCTAATAAAGGAGGAATCCGTCTGTTGCTTGCAACAGTAGCCATCTAGTTATTATTATTATTATTATTCTTACCCCCAGATCGTTCCAGTCACTGTACAAAAAAGTACCACTTCTTATGATAAAACGAAACAGATCATGTGAAAGAGCATATAAAGTTCTTGAGGTAAAAAAATTTTGTCGTCGAAAAAATCACATATGCCCCCGCTAGAGGTCATCAAAGTTCAAATCTTTAAACTCTTATAACTCCTAAACTAACCGTACGATTTGATCGAAATTTGTTTTAAAATGTTCTTTGGGAAATTTGTAAACTTTTATACGCTTACATGCTCGATAAAATATTTACGGTTTTCGCGCTATTTCGAGTTGAAAATGGAACTTTAAATTGGCACAGTGCCAATTTCTACAGTTTTTGAGATTTTGAGTTGAAACTTGGATACTAGGTTACTTATAGGTAGTCATTTAATGTTGACCTACTTTCAAGGTCAAATTTTCATTCTCAAGGTCACAACAAACTTTTGCCTGTAGAACAAAGACTATTTGACCTTCAGAGTTCAAACTTCATACATAATATCGTTAAACCACGCTTTTTCACACTGACCCTGACCCAAGGTCAAATTTTGATTCTCAAGGTCACAACAAACTTTTGCCTTCAGAACAAAGACTATTAGATCTGCAGAGTTCAAACTTCATACATATTATCATTAAACCAAGCTCTTTCACCTTGACCTTGACCCAAGGTCAAATTCTAATTCTCAAGGTCACAACAAACTTTTGCCTATAGAACAAAGGCTATTTGACCTTCAGAGTTCAAACTTCATACATAATATCGTTAAACCAAGCTCTTTCACATTGATTTTGACCCAAGGTCAAATTCTGATTCTCAAGGTCACAACAAACTTTTGCCTACAGAACAAAGACTATTAGACCTGAAGAGTTCAAACTTCATACATAATATCATTAAATCAAGCTCTTTCACCTTGACCTTGACCCAAGGTCAAATTCTGATTCTCAAGGTCACAACAAACTTTTGCCTACAGAACAAAGACTTTTAGACCTGCAGATGTCAAACTTCATACATAATATCATTAAACCAAGCTCTTTCACCTTGACCTTGACCCAAGGTCAAATTCTGATTCTCAAGGTCACAACAAACTTTTGCCTATAGAACAATGACTATTTGACCTTCAGAGTTTAAATTTCATACAAATAATTGTTCAGTCATGCTCTTTCACTTTGACCTTGACCCAAGGTCAAATTCTCATTCTCAAGGTCACAGATATTTTTCCCTACAAAACAAAGACTATTTGATCTTCAGAGTTCATACTTTAAATATTTCATGCCTGGGCCCAGCTCTTTCACCTTGACCTTGACCCAAGGTCAAATTCTGATTATCAAGGTCACAACAAACTTTAGTCTATAAAGCATAGACTGTTTTACCTTGAAAGTTCAAACTTTACACAAAGATTCCTTGCATCAAACTTTTTCATCATGACCTTGACCCAAATAATCATTCTCAAGGTCTTAACAAACATTTACTCTTGTAGAATTAACACTTTTTGTCCTAAACTCTTTATTCTTCACACAAGTAGTCCTTCTTATTTGAAATTAACATAGTATAAGAAAGATAACTCTTTTATTCTTGTTCTGTTTCTGCGGTTTTTTTTTTCTTAGTAGCATTACATATCTGTACTTTCATGTTGTTGTCATTTTCTATTAATAGAAATTATCTCATTGCAAAATCATTGTGCAGTTCTGTTTTGAGAAAGTAGTTGTAAAGGATTTGATATCCATAGAGCATGGAGTTTAAAGCTTTTGTAAAGATGAAAGGTACTTAATTTTTTTTTCTTCTATTTTGTTGATAAATAAATAAGAGTCCCAAATTAGACATAAGCTCTTTTGACTCATTTGCTGAAGTGAATGAGGTACTAACGTAACCATTCTTTTTTCCATCTTCTTTCTTCGGATTTTAACACTTCATGTCCGAGAAAGGTCTAATGAAGGAGGAATCCGTCTGTTGCTTGCAACAGTAGCCATCTAGTTATTATTATTATTATTATTATTCTTACCCCCAGATCGATCCAGAGACTGTACAAAAAAGTGCCACTTCTTATGATAAAACGAAAAGCATCATAAGAAAGAGCATATCAAGATCTTGAGGTAAAAAAATTTTGTAGTCAAAATGTTCACATATGCCCCCGCTAGAGGTCATCAAAGTTCAAATCTTTAAACTCTTATAACTCCTAAACTAACTGTACGATTTGAACGAAATTTGTTTTAAAATGTTCTTTGGGAAATTTGCAAACTTTTATACGCTTACATGCTCGATAAAATATTTACGGTTTTCGTGCTATTTTGAGTTGAAAATGGAACTTTAAATTGGCACAGTGCCAATTTCTACAGTTTTTGAGATTTTGAGTTGAAACTTGGATGGTAGGCTACTAATAGATAGTCATTGATGATGACCTAGTTTCGAGGTCACATTATGATTCTCAAGGTCACAACAAACTTTTGCCTATTGAACAAAGACTATTTGACCTTGACAGTTCAAACTTCAGAAATACAATGACTGAGCCAAGCCCTTTCACTTTGACCTTGGCCCAAGGTCAAATTTTGATTCTCAAGGTCACAACAAACTTTTGCCTATAGAACAAGGACCATTTGACCTTGAGAGTTCAAACTTGGCGCAAATATTCCTTGCATCAAGTCCTTTCACCTGACCTTGACCCAAGGTCATTTGTTCGATTTCAAGGTCAAAACAGACTTTTGTCGATAAAATATTGAGCTTTGATTAGATTAAGAGGACTCTTGATGAGAATAAATTCAAATGCTTATCTTTTATCCATGACCTTGGTTAAAGGTCAAATTAACTTTTTCAAGGTCATAACAAATATTTACTCTTATAGAATTCACAGGATTTTGTCCTTAACTATTTATTCTTCACACAAGTAGTACCTCTTATTTGAACTTTACATAGTAAGATAGATAACTCTTTTATTCTTGTTCTCTGTTTCTTTCTTTTTTATTCTTAGTAGCATTACATGTTGTTGTCATTTTCTATTAATAGAAATTATCTCATTGCAAATTCATTGTGCAATTCTGTTTTGAGAAAGTCATTGTAAAGGATTAGATATTGATTGTGCATGGAGTTGAAAGCTTTCGTTAACATGAAAGGTATTTATTATTTTTTCTTCTATTTTGTTGATAAATAAATAAGAGTCCCAAATTAGACATAAGCTCTTTTGACTCATTTGCTGAAGTTAATATGGTACTAAAGCAACTATTCTTTTTTCCATCTTCTTTATTCGGATTTTAGCACTTCAGTTCCGAGGAAGGTCTAATAAAGGAGGAATCCGTCTGTTGCTTGCAACAGTAGCCATCTAGTTCTTATTATTATTCTTACCCCCAAACGTTCCAGACACTTTACAAAAAAGTACCGCAATATATGATAAAGTGGAAAATACCATGTGAAAGAGCATATCAAGATCTCAATTCTAATTTTTTTTCTTGTCCAAAAGTTCACATATGCCCCCGCTAGAGGTCATCAAAGGTCAAATCTTTAAACTCCCATAACTCCTAAAGTAACCGTACGATTTGAACGAAATTTGTTTTATATTGTTCTTTGGAAAATTTGCAAACTTTTATACGCTTACATGCTCGATGAAATATTTACGGTTTTCACTCTATTACGAGTTGAAAATGGAATTTTAAATTGGCACAGTGCCAATTTCCTCAGTTTTTGAGATTTTGAGTTGAAACTTGGGTGGTAGGTAACTAATAGGTAGTCATTTAATGTTGACATTGTTTCAAGGTCAAATTTTGCTTCTCAAGGTCACAACAAACTTTTGCCTATAGAACAAAGACGGTTTGACCTTGAGAGTTCAAACTTCATACATATAATGGTTGAGCCAAGCCCTTTCACCTTGACCTTGACCCAAGGTCAAATTCTCCTTCTCAAGGTCACAACAAACTTTTGCCTGTAAAACATTCTTTAGACTGTTTGACGTTGAGAGTTCAAACTTTACATAAATATTCCTTGCATCAAGCCCTTTCACCTTGATCTTGACCCAAGGTCATTTGTTCGATTTCAAGGTCACAGCATACTTTGGTTGATAAAATACTGAACATTGATCAGTTTAAGATAAATTTTTATGAGATTAACCTCCAATACTTATCTTTTATCTGTGACATTGGTTCAAGGTCAAATAATCATTCTCAAGGTCATAATAAACATTTCCTCCTGTAGAATTCACATTTCTGGTCTTATACTATGTATTCTTCACACAAGTAGTCCTTCTTATTTGAACTTAATATAGTATAAGAAAGATAACTCTTTTCTTCTTGTTTTCTGTTTCTTTTTTTTTTTCTTAGTAGCATTACATATCTGTACTTTCATGTTGTTGTCATTTTCTATTAATAGAAATTATCTCATTGCAAAATCATTGTGCAATTCTGTTTTGAGAGTGTAATTGTAAAGGATTTGATATAGAGCATGGAGTTTAAAGCTTTCGTAAAAATGAAAGGTATTTATTATTTTTTTCTTCTATTTTGTTGATAAATAAATAAGAGTCCCAAATTAGACATAAGCTCTTTTGACTCATCTGCTGAAATGAATAAGGTACGAAAGCAACTATACTTTTTACCATCTTCTTTTTTCGGATTTTAACACTTCAGTTCCGAGGAAGGTCTAATAAAGGAGGAATCCGTCTGTTGCTTGCAACAGTAGCCATCTAGTTTTTTTTCTTTTTTGGGTAGTTTTTTTTTTCTTAAATTTTTTTCTTTTTTTTTTTGTTTGTATTGTTTTTCTTTGTTAGTTTGTTTTGTTTGTTTGTTTTTGTTTTTGATTTGTTTTGTTTTCTTTTTTTTTTCTAAATATAAATGTATTAAATTTTGTTTTTGCTCTTTTTTTTGAACAAAAAATCAGTTTTCATCTCTTTTTTTCTGAAAACCACAATTTCATGCATTTTATAAGTCTTAAAAAAATAAAACAAAATCATCATATTTACCATATCTGCTATAGTCTCTATGTGACCATGTTCCTCCTCACTGTGATCGTGTGAATCGTCCTCGCTGTGGTCATGAGAGGGCGTTGGAGAGGTCACGTGATCATGATCGTCGTCTGCGTGACTGTAACAACGATTGGAAAATTCGAAGTTAGGAAATAGTATGTTATCTCATTGAAGATGATAATGTGTAACTAGTATTATTGTTTGATTAACCAATGCATGAAACATTATGTACTGAAAAAAGCTGTTATAGCTGTACATGTACTCGTACATGTATATTTGTCCTTCGAAGACGGATTAGTATACTATACTATACTATACATATAGTATACTAAACATATAGTATACTATACATATACATATATACTATACATACTATATACATACTATACATACTATACTATATACTATACATACTATATATACTATACATACTATATACATACTATACATATAGTATACTATACATATAGTATACTATACTATACTATACATATAGTATACTATATGTTTTATCCTATGATTTTCTTTGCCACAAGTGATCATACATCAAGAAGAGCCTTACTAATTATAAAGGACAATTTTCAAGGTAGCAATAATCAGTTGTTGTATATTGCGCCATGATTCTCGTTTTAAACCAAAAGAAAAAACATATGAGGGTGAAAATCAAACTTACCCGGTAGTGTGATGTTCCTCGCTTTCGTCGTGGTCATCATGACCACTGTGGTCATCGTGGTCATCGTGAGAATCGTGTTCACTTTTACTCTCGTAAACGTGATCAAATTCTTCCAACGACTGTCGTAAAGCGTAATATCCACCTTTAAAGACATTTCCGACTTCGCTGACATAGAAGGCTTTTGATTGGTTAATATTGATCGCCTGATGACAATGCTGCTCTGCCTTTAATGCATAATAAGTCAAAATGGCGGCGAAATCACCGAAATGTTCCCTTAAAATTTCTCCGGTTTCTGCTATTCCTAATACTGCAAATATCTCACTGGCGTTCAAACACTGAAATTAAATAAAAAGATGAAAACATTGTGCTTGAAAATAAATGCATTGTTATTCATGCACCATTATAATACACATATAATGTACATGTATTGTGTAACCAGGTCAAGATTCGTACAGATAGAAATTAAAAATACGTTACTGAAACCAAAAAATGGAAAAAGGGGGAAAAGCAATAATCATGATTTACCAATTCTACCGCTGTACATAGAAAGTTTACTCGTACAGCAAGTGTGACTAAATTTGATTTGGATATGCAACTGAATCGACCCTACAGGAAATTTGGAGCCGCACACTCTCTGTTCAGCAAATTAACAAATTTAAATTCAAAACATAACACAAGAGGGCGCTGCGTAAATGAATAAGGCGGCTTCGCGACATCACTTTGGCTTGAAGCATCACTGATGAGAATTAACATTCGAAACACGTGTCCGGTGCATGAAAATTGATTTGAAATTTTCTTCAAGAAGGTATAGAGTTGGAACACTTCCGTATTATTATTATAAACACTTATTTCTTGTTGCAGCAGTGTAGAGCAGTTAAAATCGTTCACCGTGACTTGATGTTTAGAAGTGTATCAATTACTTCTTTCCAGATCTGTTGCCTGAAAGAAGCTTTGTTTTGGCCCTTTATCAATTTGACATCATATGCATTATTCTGCTATTTCGGAAACGTGTCATTTCATCCAAAAATACCATGGAAATTAAAGGAAGTTAACATCTTAGCACCATCCCTCAAATGCATTCTGAACATAGATTTTATTTGGATATGCTACTGAATCGACACTACAGGAAATTTGGAGCCGCGCACTCTCTGTACAGCAAATACACAAATTTAAATTCAAAACATAACACAACGGGGCGCTACAGAAATGAATAAAGGCGGCTTCGCAACATCATTTTGGCTGGAAGCATCACTGATGAGAATTTAACATTCGAAACACGTGTCTGGTGCATGAAAATTGGTTTGAAATTTTCTTCAAGAAGGTATAGAGTTGGAACACTTCCGTATTACTCAATCTATTACCAAGTGACTTCAAGTCAATATTTATGTGTCTATACGTGCGCATCATCCAAATAATATGAAAGTGTTCCAACTCTATACCTTCATGAAGAAAATTTCAAACCATTTTTTTCAAACCTCTAAACTTTGTTTATATGGGAAAACGGGTTCGTTCATTTTCGTCTATTTGCCCTTAACAAATGATCTTTAACTTAAAATCAATATGAGTATCTAAGAGACGATCTAGGATTCTTGGAGTTATTATCTAGATAGTTTTCAAGCAGTGCCCTCAATCGGCCTGTGTCCTATTGAACCCAAAATCAGAAGTCGTCTTCTCTTACAGATAAAATACATTATCACATGATGCGCCCGTTATGTAGTTTCATAAAGCCATGTCATAAATATATGATATTATAACAAGTTACATATCGCTCTGCTTGAATGCGATTGGTCAAGTTTGGAACCTAATCACATAAACCTTGACAAAAGTGACCTTTCAAATATCGGTCAACTGTTAAATTCAGACCCGAAGTCAATATCAATGATTAAAATTGTTGTTGTTGAATTAATTCTTGCATTAAAATACTATTCAAAATTGAAATACTTTTCTCTTACGCTCAGAATATCTATACGATGGGGACACTACTTCTCATGGCGTAGCAGACGACTTCTAGATCACGATGTGGTTCGCCTCTTTAGTTCTCGGAAACGTTGATTTCACGTTAGAAATACACATTTTTAGGCAATATCATGTGATAAAAAGAATCTCAAATGAATTTTCATTTCATACAATGTATTATTGTCCGTTTTATATCCCCTCGCCAAGGCACGGGGATATAAAACACACAACTCGTTTCATAATACATCGTATGAAATGAAAATTCATTTGAGATCCTATGTGTATATACAATGTACATGGTATTATAGCTGTATCAAAATTTGCTTTGGATAGGATGAAACGGTATTATTACGTAATCTTCTTGAAACTCGAATGTGGTGAAACGACGAAAAATTCCGCAGTTTCATGCCGAGAATATATTATTTCAATGGAATAAATATATCATAAGCAATTTTATCTATTTACGTGGCTTAATTGTACCTTACCGATTAAAAAAACAAACTTAATGTATTCAAGTTATATGAAAGATTTATTCGTGCACCAATTTGACAAATCCTTGAATAATATTAATGTCCTGAGGGTAATTAACAGTTCGTTAATGTACATGTAGAACAACGGAGCCAAACACATGTAATTCTTTAACATGTTTAAAGATGTTTCTGTACAACATATTACTATAGCGGTGTCTCCCTGTTCTACTTACATTCAATGAATGTAGTGAAACGGCATTTATTCATAAACCATAGTTTTGAACTAAATTTTTATTAGATTCATAGTTCATGAATGAATGTGGTGAAACGGCATTTATTCATAAACCATAGTTTTGAACTAAATTTTTATTAGATTCATAGTTCATGAATGAATGTGGTGAAACGGCATTTATTCATAAATCATAGTTTTGAACTAAATTTTTATTAGATTCAAAGTTCATGAATGAATGTGGTAAAACGGCATTTATTCATAAACCATAGTTTTGAACTAAATTTTTATTAGATTCATAGTTCATGAATGAATGTGGTGAAACGAAATTCATTCATGAACCATAGTTTTGAACTAAATTTTTATTAGATTCATAGTTCATGAATGAATGTGGTGAAACGAAATTCATTCATGAACCATAGTTTTGAACTTAATTTTTATTAGATTCATAGTTCATGAATGAATGTGGTGAAACGAAATTCATTCATGAATCATAGTTTTGAACTAAATTTTTATTAGATTCATAGTTCATGAATGAATGTGGTGAAACGAAATTTATTCATGAATCATAGTTTTGAACTAATTCTTATTAGATTCATAGTTCATGAATGAATGTGGTGAAACGGCATTTATTCATGAACCATAGTTTTGAACTAATTTTTTTAATAGATTCATAGTTCATGAATGAATGTGGTGAAACGAAATTTATTCATGAACCATAGTTTTGATCTTATAATTGTTATTAGATTCAAACGTACATAGTTCATGAATAAATGTCGTGTACAGGAATGATACACATTTTGTGAAGTCAGTAGAGGGGCAAAGGAAAGAAAGACCGGAAGCCCCCCCCCCTTCCATCTTTTTTTCTGATTCACTTCTTACAAGATCCGCGATAATTATGTTATAAAAGGTATCATACTATTTCCTTTACTTTACTTATGTTATAAAAGGTATCATACTATTTCCTTTACTTTTAACTATTTACGCTTCATCTATTTTGACAACAAAACCAAGCTATTTATGGTTCATGATAAATTGAAATCGTGATTTATTCTGAAGTTTTACGTAAAATACGATCACACAGGAAAATTACGGACTACCGAACAGAAAAGTTTATGTTTTTATTAGGTTTGTATAGAATCTAATAATCAAAAGAAATTTGACAACAAACAAACAGACTGACATCACAATAAGTAGACCCGGGAATTGTGAGGGACGGTGTGTGTGTGTGTGTGGGGGGGGGGGTTCGAATCCTCATACTTTTAGTCATTTTCAATATTTATTTTCAGGCAAAACGTGTATAATTAGCACATATAGAATTTTCCAGGGGGGTCCAAGCCGTTATATAGCGGGAGGGGTCCAACACAAAGTTTAAAAAAAAATGTATGTAAAACGGATAAAATCATAAATTTTGACAAATTCCAGGCAGGGGGGCTCCAAACAGCACCCCTCTCCCCCCGCTAGACCCTCGCTAGTGTGTTACTATGGTACCTACCACAGATGAAGTACATGATCCATGAGTTGTCGGCCTTTGGCGACAATGTACACGAGCAAAGAATTTGGTAAGAAGTCGGTCCAAAGCAACCATAGTGATTCCTTGTGATTTTATGTGAAGTTCGTCCAAAACATCATCGAAATGATCGTTTTCTAAATCTTCATGTTCACCAGAATGAGCAAATTCCATAGTAAAACACGGCACAAAGAATACTAGCAAACATATTGCACATAAAAGTATATGAAAACGAATATATTCCATAGTTTAACACTTCAAAGTCAGGTTGCGGAAAAAAAATCCAGGAATTCACACAAATCGGATGTAAGTTGTTTGGTTTCCTTGAAAGACAATGAGTTTGTAGATAAAGTTGTGGTAAATATCACTGATTCATGTTATTATAAATGGTCCTAAACATCATTTGCTTTGTCAATGGCCTATAGACGTAACGTACGCATCTGATCAGTCGTGCGTGACGGACAGAATAGGAAAACGTATGTACATTGGTGTGAACGAGACGCTACGTCGAATGACAAATAAGCGTGACGTCATGACGTACATTAATTGCCGTGGAATGCTGGTTCATGACCCTAAATTAGAACACTCATTATACATGACTAAGAATAGATCATCAACGGATAGGGGAATCCCCTTGACCAATATGTTACAGAAAATGTGTGTATTCTGTTTTTCTTCATTTTTTATCATTTTTTCTATTCATTTTTACCAGTAAATTTATGTATTACCAATGGTTTGGGGTTCTTTTTTGTTTTTGTTTTGTTTAGTTTGTTCCTTTTTTCTCATTTGTGTTATGTAGATGATGTATACATGTATACTAAAGGTCTCCTTATCGCATTATCATGATTATTGCTTCCGACTGTGATGTCTTGATGATCATTCGAAAACCTAAGTTTATAGAAAATAATTAAATGCTAGAAGTTTCCTATTACGTAAAATTGATAACTGTACTTCTATCCCTAGAAAAAAAAATCTTTACATTTAACTTAAAATCAGTATGATACGATTATGAAGAAACGAATATAAAATCGAAATTCAAGTAATTTTATAGCAATTTTCAAAAAGAAAAAGAAATGAAAAAATAAATTTTGTAAATCAATATGTTATACCGCTCCGTCCCCACCCCTTTCCGCTCTATTTATTTCGACCGTAGTATAACCTTTATTTTATATTTGTATAAATGCGCGACATATCTATGCATGTCCTATTTACATAGATAAATGTTTATGGCTTGTAAGTCGTGATATTGAAATTGTAAATAATGATGAGAGCGTGCTTGTCAGTCTTCACTTACATACCCTCAGTTCAAAAGAAATTAAAAATAGAGAAGTTTGTACTTGCGATTTGTAAACGTTCACTGGTACACTATAGGAAAAGAGATCGCACGTTGGAAGCCGAATATGGGATATGGGATGTAAAAATACAAAAAGAGGCTAACTTTGTCAGGTACAGATCCAGAAAGAAGAAAAGGGGAAAGACACACCCACTTTCTCTAGAAATCGCCAGTATACCGGTAACCCCCCCCCCCCCTTTTTTTTTTTATTTTGTCTCAAAGAAAGGAATGCTCGTGATCAATCACTATCTTTTTTTCAAATGAAGTTCTTTGCTATTCTATTCCGGGAGTTACACACGATGTTTGAGAGGCTGAATTTCAGTGATGTTCAAAAAAGGCGTCCATAACACGTAAAAAATAAAGGGTTTTTACAGATTTAAAAAAACTCAACAACTTCCGATTGTGCAAATGAAATAATTCAGATTTCATTAATTGTACATTTTACATATTCAATTAATCTATATAGTACATGGCTAAAATAAGAATGCGCAGGCGTCTTGGACCTACTACA
Organism: Pinctada fucata; assembly: GCA_028142955.1. Classification (NCBI taxonomy): domain Eukaryota; kingdom Metazoa; phylum Mollusca; class Bivalvia; order Pterioida; family Pteriidae; genus Pinctada; species Pinctada fucata. The sequence goes on along the minus strand of AP027108.1, from coordinate 40,466,569 downwards.
ATTCGCCCTGGATTCCCCCCGAATACATCTGACAGTGGTACATGTAAATTAAATGAATTTTAGTACTTCATGCATACCAGATTTCATCAAAATTCCTTTAGCGATTTCAAAGAATATGAGTTTTAAGTAAAACGTTTGACGGTCGAACGGACTATCACAGTGTAGGAATGCTTTTGTACGAAATAAGTTTTTTTGCGATTTCCGAAGCGAGAGATTTACAGGTGTCAATTTAATATCCATCTATCTCTAAGTAAGCACTAGAAGGTAATAATCAAGGTATACTATATTGCTATAGATTCAGTATAGAACATTACTTCATAGACAGTTACTACTTCGTGATTTAAATGAATTAGATTGCCATGAAATTGCAAATTAAAGAATACAATCAAGGAAATACAGAGAAATTCCATCGGTTAATTGCGATGTTTAAGTCCCTAGGTATGTCTACTGTGACAAGTTCAATATTTAAAGAAAGCTTACATAACCTAGTACTCCGTGAACACAAACTTGATTGTATATTTATAAAAATAAAGCTTAACTAATGAAAAAATAGTAAACACGAACTGTGCGGTTATATGCAGCCACTGTAGGAGTTCTGTACTTATTGTATTTTATTGGCACCTTACACTCCCTCAACTTCATTGTAGGGGAATAAAACAACATAATTAAATAACACTGGAGAATATACTTATAGGGGTTCGGTAATTCTAGTCAATGAAATTCAAATTCAAACTTATTAATCGTATATGTATGGTACCAATCAAATATGCTTAGTACAAGTTATGGTCGTGAACAGGAGCGTTCTTACACTGTGACTAGCTATGGGCGTTCGTGTACATAAAAATTCATCTCGTCGATCTACAGGCGAACATCACTATTAAACTATGTAAGACAAATCCACGTCTTTCCTAACATTATGAATGAATCTTGATGTCGGTCATTATTCGATGTCATACCGTTTTGTTTTACAATACATCACATTAACCACATCCTGTCACATGGTATACAATGTATTTCCTTGATCTTTTATTGCGATCACGTGATTCGGTCGATCACGTGAAGCGCACTTGGAATAGAGAACAGAGAACAACTATAAAAAGAAAGGTTAAGGTCATAGCTGGGTATTCAGGAAAAAGGGCGAAATTCTGCCATTTTTTGCACAAAAGCGACCTTTCACATAAAACACAAAAAATTTTTGGCAGCAAGTAAAATATATGAACCCATGGATATTGTTTTACAAAAAATGCATGATAAAACGCAAAGATTCAATATTTTCATCTTCAATTATTTATGACAACATTTACCGACTGAGCTTTCAAGGACTTACATTTGGGAGAAGTAACATACTAAATTATCTCCCTGCATTTAAAAACTCTTCAGTGTGGGAGGCGACAGCAATGTATCACCCGTGTATGTCCTTAGGTAAATATCTAATATACATATCATTTTCATCATAATCATAATAATTAATCTACGTTTACTTCTTATTATTTCAACATTATTTGGGGAATGATGTCTAGACACATAGTAGATACTTTCAGGCTTTCTACCTTAATGAAAAAGTAGGGAAAAAGTAGGAGTATTCAATGAAAAAAAGTAGGAGAAAAGTACATGTAGGAAAAAGTAGGAACTCCTCAGACAATTTTGAAATAAAATTTCCTTAAATTAAACTGAATTTCTTTTATTTCTATCGAATTAATTCTCTTCGTAAACGATTTTAATACAAATAAAAAGTAAAAATGGGCAATTGCCGATAAATCCAATTAATTTACTAAATCAATGCTTAAATTTGATATTTTTACATCATGCAAACATGTATGTGTAGTGGGTACGCTACAGAGGGCGGGTGTTTGATTTATTACTTCCACTTGGATTTTATGACGCATTTGCACCGACACACCTGGATGATGAGCATATTCAAACATATCCAGTTTCATCGAAATCTATAGACTTATGTCAGTGACGGATTAAAATAAAGGAAAGGGAGCTTTAAAAATCTCCAAAATGTAAAATCTTGCTATACAGAGTAGTACGCATGCCCCCTCCATTTTCCCTCCAGTTTTAAAAGCTGTACAGTATAAGACAATTTTCTATGGGGGTACTTCTCCTATGCTCCAGACCCATTATAAGGCCTTATGTAAGCCATTGTACTCACACCCAACTACCCCACCCCCTAACCTCACATCTTATAACTACTCCCGTTTCCTCGAAATCAATACTAACTTCCTTTATTTTCCAACATGTGGTTGAAAACAATTTATTGTCATGTAAACACAACAATTTTTCAAAACGTCCATCTTATATACATGTATAAGTCCCTCGCAATATATAGTACATGTAAACATGAGCGAATCTAGATCATTGATCCATGGGAGGGGTTCCGGTCCGTCGGTGGGGTTGTTAAATAATAATACTTAGAGATGGTAAAAATCAGTACTTTTGGCAAGGGGCGGGGGGGGGGGGGAGACTTCCTTACCCCCCCCCCCCCCCCTTCCCCCAGACTCGCAATGGTATGATGTCATGTCGAGGATGAAATGGGGTATGAAATATTTCAGTTACGAAAGGGAAAGAATTTTTGATGACAAATATCCAAACATTGGTAAGATAGGAAGTTTGAACATCTGAAAGTCGCGATATTCATTGGAAGCAATATAAAACTTTACTCCGAATATTCTTGATATTTTCATCAATTTCACTATGGAAAACTGCACTGAGAAAATATCCTTAAATTGAATACAAAGGGAGTAGACTTAAGTTCACTTGCACTGGAATAGAAATAACCAACCAAAAAAAATTAAAAATGGGGTCACGAATTGACTGACTGACATGCATGATCGCTGACGTTAAAAAGATTGTTTGTAAACATCCTACACGACAAGAATTCTAGAGAAAGACCTTGGATTTTTACATTAACTGTAACATTCTAACCTGATAAAAACGTTACGGTAGTTACATGTAGGGAATAACTTGCTTCTGACGTTAGGTTTGCGGGCGGTAACGCTAAAGCGTCGCAAGAAAAACTCAGTTTGCGACCGTAAAATCAGCATTTGCAAAGTACCGTCCGCAAACATAACGGCAGTATCTATATCCATTCTAATGCACTTTACATTTTAATGAATATAAACCGAAACGTGACGTTAGCAACGTCAAAGCCTAGTGTGTTCTCGGTTTAATGTCGTTACTAAGGAGCAAAAAATAAAGCAAACTGTTATGGGTCAGAATACCCCAAAACGCCAGCAAAAATCAGACAAAGACAGAAATATAAATTAACAAGTTTAATTATGTACAAAATATATATATATTTGAAATGATTACAACTTACAATACAATGTCCGGATCAAAGTGTCCGTTACGGTCCACAAAGTCTATCGAATGTATGGTTTCCGGTAATCACAAACGTTCTCGAAAGATCGGTGTCCAAACGTTGTTAAATGGATTAAAGTCTCAACAAATAAAGTGTCCCAGTATATCAGAATAGATGAATGAATCGTGTCTACGAATGTGTACGAATGTCCCCTCAACACAGTTCCTCAGAGGTATATATACTTAATAACAATGAATTAACCAGAAGCTTCTAGAACAATGACTCATTACAAATGATTAACAATAGAGTAAATTCTAGAAATCACAGTCATGTGATGATAATGATGTAACAAAGAACATACTGGAATATTCTCTAATGAAATAAACATGACATAGTAAAATCTAGAAAGAATTATTATGAAATCATTAAATAACATGACTAAGTACATGTGTACCTACATATAAAGTAAAACCAAAACAATACATGACCCACAACACCTCCCCCCTTAAAAAAAGTTTGAATGTCTATGAAAACTTAGGTGGTAAATTCTTCAAAAATCACTCATGAAACTCTCGATAGTGCATCTGCAATCACATTGTCTTTGCCCTTGATATGGTTAATAATGATATTGTACTCTTGCAACAATAAACTCCACCTTGTAAGTCTTTGATTCTTGTTTGACATTTTGTGCAAAAATGTGAGAGGGTTGTGGTCAGTAAACACAAGAATGGGATGTAAAGTAACGTTCAAATAAACATCAAAATGTTGTAAAGCTAACAATAATGCAAGACACTCTTTTTCAATAGTAGAGTAATTCTTTTGACATTTTGTCAATTTCTTTGAAAAATAACAAACAACTCTATCTACACCATCATCATTTTCTTGAAACAAAGCAGCCCCGATTCCTACATCACTGGCATCAACAGTAAGCTTAAATTGCTTATCAAAATTTGGAGCTGACAGGACAGGACTATTCATAAGAACACATTTGATTTTCTTAAAAGATTCGTCACAGTCATTGGTCCATGCAAAATTCACTCTCTTCTGTAACAGATTGGTAAGTGGACCAACAACCGACGAGAAATTTGGACAAAATTTTCTGTAAAATCCTGCCATTCCCAAAAATCTCATTATCTCTTTCTTATTGGTAGGAATCGGGAACTTTGAAATAGCTTCCACCTTGGCCATGATAGGAGTAACAAAACCTTGACCTACTTTGTGACCCAAATATTCTACAGTCGCATGACAAAATTCACTTTTCGCAAGGTTCACTGTGAGGTTTGCTTTCGCCAGTATGTCGAAGAAAGTACGCATGATTCGGAGATGATCATCCCAGGTGTTGCTGTAGATGATGACATCATCGATGTACGCCTCGCATCCTTCGAGATGATTTAGGAGCGAATGAATCATCCTCTGGAATGTGGCTGGTGCGTTTTTCATACCAAAGGGCATTACTTTATATTGGTATAGCCCATCTGGAGTCGCAAATGCCGATATTTCTCTGGCTCTCTCGGTAAGCGGGACCTGCCAATAGCCTTTAAGCAAGTCAAATTTACTGACAAATTTTGCACTGCCAATTTTATCGATACAGTCATCGATTCTTGGGATCGGATAAGAGTCAGTTTTGGTGACTGAATTGACTTTTCTAAAGTCCGTACACAATCGGTAAGTTCCGTCTGGCTTCGGAACAAGAATACATGGGGAACTCCAATCACTATTGCTGGGTTCAATAATGTCATTTTCAAGCATGTATTGAATTTCTTTCCGCATGTATTGAAGCTTTATCGGGTTTAACCGATAGGGATGCTGTTTGATAGGTGACGCATCACCCACAATGACGTCATGATGAGATGCATTCGTCTTTTTTGGAACGTCCGGAAAGATGGTCGTATATTCCCGCATTAATTGTTGCACTTCCTCTTTTTGATGCACGGTCAAATGTCCGAGCTTCACTTCCGGACTTGTCAGAATTTCGGAATTCTTTAAACGGACACTTTGAGCGAAGTCTTTTTCGACAGTCTCTTCATTACATTCAGGTTCAACACAATTTTCTAATGTATTTACATTGGCCAAAGTGGAAACTGGTTTTACAAAATTTCGGTCACTTCTATCAAAATACTCTTTCAACATGTTAACATGACACACTCTTTTTTCTTTTCGCCGACCTGGTGTCTTAACCACATAGTTAACATCACTAATTTTACTCTCAATCTCATAAGGACCGAAATATCTAGCTTGCAAAGGATGACCAGGGATAGGCAAAAAGACAAGAACTTTATCGCCTGGTTTAAAAACTCTGTTTCTAGCATCTTTGTCATACCATGTTTTCATTTTCATTTGAGATGTTTTGAGATTTTCTTGAGCCAATTTGCAAGCATTATATAATTTCTCTTTGAAATTAGACACGTAGTCTAAGAGATTCAAATCGCTAGTCTCAGTCAACCATTTTTCCTTCAACAACTTCAATGGCCCCCTGACCGTATGCCCAAAAACTAGCTCAAAGGGACTGAACCCCAGGGACTCCTGAACTGCTTCTCGTGCCGCAAACAACACGAGGTGAACCCCTTCATCCCAGTCTTTTCCATACTGGTGACAATATGTTTTCATCATAGTTTTAAGGGTTTGATGAAAGCGTTCAAGTGCCCCCTGGGACTCAGGATGGTACGCAGAAGACTTATATTGCCTGATACCTAGCTCATGCATAACCTGCTGAAACAAACCTGACATAAAATTCGAACCCTGATCTGACTGAATAGCCTTGGGAGCACCTACGAAACTGAAAAACTTTGTAAGGGCCTTAACTATGGTCTTTGCCTTAATATTCCTAAGAGGTATGGCCTCAGGAAACCTAGTCGAAGTACACATAATTGTCAGTAAGTACTGATTCCCTGACCTAGTCCTAGGCAAAGGACCTACACAATCAACTAACACCCTACTAAAAGGTTCCTCAAAGGCTGGAATTGGTTGGAGGGGAGCAGGTGGTATAACTTGATTGGGTTTACCTACCATCTGACAACTATGACAAGACTTACAAAACTCAGACACATCTTTTCTCAACTTAGGCCAGTAAAAGTGACTTAAAATCCTATTATAAGTCTTATTGACACCTAAATGACCTGCCATGGGTGTGTCGTGAGCTAAACTCATGATGTCCCCGCGATACGCTACTGGAACCACTATCTGGTGAACGACCCGCCACACTTCATTAGGGGGTGCATCGGGTGGTCTCCATTTCCGCATGAGGATGCCATCTTGTATGTAGAAGCACTCTCCGACTTTGTCCGCTTCTTCTCGGGGAAGGGCCCTCTTACTTAGTCGGATGATCTCCGGATCTTTAGTTTGCTCGGAGAGGAGCTGCTCACGGCTTAAGGCATCTGTATCTCTGTCTAATGGCGGAGAGGAATCATCACCAGGTACTGTCGGAGACTTGTCAACATGAAGTGGTACTGACGTCTCAGGTACGCTGTCATCAATGGTAGACATGAATGTGTCAGAAAGGTCTATATTTTCGGAGGGATGGTCCTCGTTAAGTGCAGAAGTACTCTCAGCCTCTTTTTGTCTTTTCCTGGCCATTGCCCTGGTAACTGCGCAGGCTGGGTACAAGTCGTCGTCTTCATCGTCGGACACGACATCGGACGTGATTTTCTCACAAACAATCGGATCGGCTACAACTTTGCCGCCAGCTAAATCGTTGCCAAGCAACAAGGAAACGCCTTGAACGGGAAGAGTAGGTCGAACACCTACGATAACAGGTCCAGTAATTAAGTCTGACTTTAAATAAATTTTATGAAGGGGAACATCAATGACGCCTAGCTCCACACCCTGTAATAAAACTGACCTACCAGTAAAAGTGTGCTCAGACAAAGGCAATGAACCCTCTAACAATAAAGTCTGGGCAGCACCAGTATCTCTCAAAATCTGAACAGGCAACGCTTCGCTAGAATCACTGAGTGAAACAAATCCCTGTGACAAAAAGGGCTTATAATGATCCTCCACAAAATCATCAGAACTGGACTTAGAACCCTGAATCTCAGGAGTGTCAGAACAAATCGAATCTAAGGCTTTCCTATCATTTCTAACAGACGCACAGGCCTGTGACTTAAGTTCTTTTTTCTTCTTAAGCTTCAAACACTCACCAATAACATGACCTTTTTTCTTACAATAATTGCATGTAGGAAGCGACCCCACCCCTGGGGATGCCTCAGAACGTTCGGACCTAGGACCGGACGTAGAACCACCTTGAGATGGTGACTGGGAACTAATGGACGACTGAGACTCTTGTAAATTTTTCTTTGGAAAATCTGACGTTTTAGCACTATCGCTAGATTGAGTTTTTGACACAAAATTTTTCTTATGAGTGAGAGCATACGTATCAGACAAAACAGCGGCTTCTTCGAGAGTTTTAACATTTTTGTCTTCCAAATGAGTTTTTAAATCTTGATGTACACACTCTTTGAACTCTTCTATCAGAATGATCTGACGCAAATTGTCAAATGAATTGGGAATTTTCTTAGATCGAAACCACTGATCAAATAAATCTTCTTTTTCTCGAGCAAATTCAACATATGTTTGATTTTCAAACTTTTTGTACTTTCTAAACTTTTGTCTGTACGCCTCAGGTACTAACTGATATGCTCTCAAAATCGTGTCCTTGACCTTGTCATAGTCTGAACTCTCAGCAATACTGAGCGCCGAGTACACTTCAGCCGCTTTGCCAATAAGTACGCTTTGTAATAAAGTTGGCCAAAAATCGCGTGGCCACTTCAGATTGGCCGCGATTTTCTCAAAATGTGGAAAATATTTGTCCACGGACTTTTCTTGAAATTTTGGTACTAATCTGATGTTTTTGGCGGCATCGAATTCAGACTTGACAGGCGAAGGAACAGGATTTTCCTTAGTGCTTTTCCCTAACTTTAACTTTTCTAACTCAAACTGGAGTTCTTTCTCGTGCATACGTTCCTGTTTCTCTCTTTCTTCTTTTTCTCTTTCAAATTGTAAATGTCTTTCTTTTTCTTCTTTTTCAAATTGTAATTGTATTTTCATTTTCTCTAATTCAAACTCATATTTTGACATTTTGGTTTCGCTTGAAACAGGTTCAACAGGAAAATCGTATGACGAAAAGATTTCCTCAGCTAAAAGCTCTTTAGCCACAATATTTCTAATTTCTTGTTTTCTCATAGAAGATTTTACATCTAACTTCAAGTGAAGACCTAAACCAATCAAATCATCTTTCTTCAATGATTCGAACTCATCTACAGTCGGCGATTTCAAAAATTCAGTGACCGAAAATACCATGATTGATTTCTGCTGGCAAAATAATTATTGAGAAAAATATTTTCTTTTTTCAAAAATGAACTTTACATTAAAGTGCAAATATGCAGAGATTTCTATCCCGGACGAGCCCCCAATTCTGTTATGGGTCAGAATACCCCAAAACGCCAGCAAAAATCAGACAAAGACAGAAATATAAATTAACAAGTTTAATTATGTACAAAATATATATATATTTGAAATGATTACAACTTACAATACAATGTCCGGATCAAAGTGTCCGTTACGGTCCACAAAGTCTATCGAATGTATGGTTTCCGGTAATCACAAACGTTCTCGAAAGATCGGTGTCCAAACGTTGTTAAATGGATTAAAGTCTCAACAAATAAAGTGTCCCAGTATATCAGAATAGATGAATGAATCGTGTCTACGAATGTGTACGAATGTCCCCTCAACACAGTTCCTCAGAGGTATATATACTTAATAACAATGAATTAACCAGAAGCTTCTAGAACAATGACTCATTACAAATGATTAACAATAGAGTAAATTCTAGAAATCACAGTCATGTGATGATAATGATGTAACAAAGAACATACTGGAATATTCTCTAATGAAATAAACATGACATAGTAAAATCTAGAAAGAATTATTATGAAATCATTAAATAACATGACTAAGTACATGTGTACCTACATATAAAGTAAAACCAAAACAATACATGACCCACAACAAAACAAAAAAAAAAAAAAAAAAAAAAACAAGTTTAGTTTAAACATATTTATTGCTCCAAATTAGCAATGGATCGGTGAACAAGTTCGAGAACTTAGTCAAACACCTTTCCTACATTACAAGATACAAAATTTTATGAACATTATAATACACATACGTCATTTAAATGTAATTAATTAGATAATTATATTCAAACATATGTTATCGTAGAGCGAAAGTACTGTCTGTAATATATAATATATCATGTGATAACAAGATAGAGTGCAAGAAATCTCAAGGGGGGGGGGTTAGAGCTAGGTATAATGATTATTAACACCGAAAAGAACATGGGAAGGTAGTATGTAGGGTGAGATCGGGAGGAAGGAGACGGATGGGGAGGGGGAGGAGAGAAGTGGTAGTCGCTTTTAAAAACGCTTGCTTTTAGCAATATATTTGTGAACAGCATCAAATATTTTACAATTCTGTGATACACTTAGGTCAGGGTTGCCGTAAAGTATGACTCCTATATCTGGAGTTGCTCCTGATGCAATTAAGCTACAGAAGAGTTCTTGGCGAATTACAGGGTAAAAGTTACAATGAAGAAAAAAGTGTTCCGCCCTTTCATCAGGTGCCCCACATGCACAAGCGCTACTAGTTACTAGATTAACCCGATTTTAAAGATCACCATGCAGTATATTGCACCCATGACGAAGTCGCGTATGCAGGATAATAAGCTTGCGATCGCCATGATCAAAATAAGAAGATCGAGATGAGGTGTGCTTAAGCTTGTTCTTGAATTGGGTCAAACTTGTAGATTGTCTAGTGGAGAGGGGTAGATTATTCCAAGTATTAATGGTTGAAGGTATGTAAGAAGACTGAAGAAGGGTGGTGCGACATAAAGGTAATGATAGATTTTGGTTATTTCTTAAATTATATCTGTTTCCAGTGCCTACTTGGCTCGGAACTAAATCTGCAAGAAAATCAGGGGCAAGGTTATTTTGAATTTTAAACATAAGAGTTAATTTCCTGTTATGTCTTCGTTGTTTTAGTGTCTCCCAGCCCGTTTCAAAATAAATTGCTGCACGGCTGCTGTAAGATGGAAGGCCAGTGACAATACGCCCAGCTTCCAGTTGGAATTTTTCAAGTCTATCCGAATCATAAACAGTAAGATTATCCCAAACTTCACATGCTTATTCGAAAGTGGGGCGGATAAAAGTGGTATAGATTAAGATATCAGATAAAAATGTACGTGACAATTGATACTTAAGCTTTCTGAGGACAGATAGTTGTTTGGACACTCGAGAAATTATGTAGTCGACATGCTTTGACCATTTAGCGTCATCTGAAAAGGTAATGCCTAGATGTACATGTTCTTTTGTAGGGTGAATTGTCTGTCCGTCAAAGTTGAAGTCAATTGTAGAGTCACTATAATTACGTGAGCCAAAAATCATAATTTTAGTTTTATGAGGATTGAAGTCAACCAGCCAAGATTTTGCCCACTTTATGATTTGTTTAAGATCCAATGAAGAAACAATGGAATTCGACATTATAGCGACATTGCATTAGAATAATGCATTGTAAAATTTTCGCCCATCTGTTTCATTGCATGTCTGTCCGTACATTTCACGCGCAGAAGTAGAGGAGACGGGTTGGATTAGACCCCCACCCTCCAATACACACACACTTTGAAGAATTTGAAAAATAAGAAAATAAGTTGCTTTTTCCCTAAATTTATGAAGTATCTTAGTATTTTCTCACTGAAGTTTTATTCTTGACCTCATCTTGGAGGATAGAACCTTAACGTGTAACTGTAAACCACGTAGAAAAGGCTATTGAGGCTAACATTTTCTGTACACTCTTTTTAAATTTTCATTTTTTTCTATTTGCATTTGTACTGAGTCTCGTGTATGATTTCTTGTCTATGTACATAATTATGATGATGTGTATAAATAGTTTTTTTTATTCCATCCTAAATATTAGATTATTTCAGATTTTAGAAACAATCTCTTTTGTAATTGATGATGTAAAAGGAAGAGATAATAGATGTAAAATGAAAAAAAAAGTTTGCGTACTTTGAAAAGTTATTAACTTCAAAACAATTGTACAGTCAACTAATATCTTCAGAAAAACTCCTAGTACATGTAATTGTTAAAAAAAAGAATTTTTTCTTCTCTATCCTTCAACATATTTTTCTTAATTCCTTGCTTCATTGTATCAAATTTCTTTATTTACATATTTGCTTATCCAGGGTAATTCAATTTCATGGTAAAGTAGTGCTCCAGTTATCAAAACAGATACGCCTGACTTGACAAATAGTACAATAAAATTTTCTTCGGTGACACCCCCCCCGACCATCTACCTCCCTTCCCTCCTTTTCGACCTTCCCTCCCTATCTTGTCCCCTTCCTCAATCCTGTCCACCCCCACACCTATATAGTGACCCTTATACTTCAAAAACCAGAGTATGTTGGCAAAGATGCAGACTAATGGTGTATAACACATGAATAACACACCTTTTGAAGGTTAATAAAGGCCAAGGCCAATAAGTATACCATACATGAGCCCCCCCCCCCCTTCCCTGGCCGCTTAAAAAAATGGAGCAAAAAGATAAGAACGAACTTAGACGGGCGCATTACCTAGATTGTGGATTACTTAAGGCCTTTTGTGCGAAAATTCCAACCCCACCCCACCCCCCCCCCCCTTAAAAAAAACAGGTTATTAAATGCGCATTGTCCTCAAGCAACGTTCATTACGTAACTTTTCACATGTTTAAACTAGCTATTTTTCTTTCTTTTTTTTCATTTATAAGATGGTGTATAATTAAATATTGCTTAATTCCTTTGAAGAAGTGGATTAAACCCCGAAAGCAAAACATCGATTCTTACAGGCCTGTTAATGTTTTATTTACAACTAAGTATTATTTTCAATCATACGATTTTTTCCCTATAAAGGTTATATGATACTATCCAAAATTCAGACTGACAGAAAAATAGTTATTGATAGATGACAAATAAGAGATATTATGATAAAGTAAAACGTATTTTGGAACTGAAGAAGATAGTTTACGAAATAGCTGCTTTCATGTCAACATAAAATTAATGTGAAATTAATTGTATTTATTTTTCAATTGACTGTTTAAAATGTTTTATGTTGACATTCCCTTGCATTCCCTTGATTCCTTTTTTTTTTTCTTTTTTCCGTTAAATTATCCATGAAAAGAGTAAATTCTTTACTTTCCCATACATATTTCATCAAATTGATATTTTTGGGAATTTGTTTTTTAATGTAAATAAACACGAGAGAGAGAGAGAGAGAGAGAGAGAGAGAGAGAGAGAGAGAGAGAGAGAGAGAGAGAGAGAGAATCGATCAGCATGAGTCATTCTTTTTAAAACTCCACAGTGGATATGTGAAAGAAATGTAAAAAAGGAAAGGAAAAAAAGAATCTTACTATTGAGTCCGTGCAGTAATCTGCATGTGAAGAATTGATCCCATGGTTGTGACAGTGAAATCGATGGTTAAGTCTGTGAATTAACTCATCCGTATTTGTTACATTAAATCCGTGGTCAGTCGGAATGTGTAATAAAGCCAAACTTTTATTGAATGGGTCTATAAGAAGTTCACCGTGAGAATGCTCATCATGATCGTGTCCATGGTCATGTCCGGCCGCATCGATGTGAACAACTCCGAAAATTACCGAAAATATCACAATAATTCCAACCTGCTGATATAGGTGTGTATTTCCCATTTTTTGTTCCTTCCTATTTCTCCACCCAAAAATGAAATGAGAAAGCTACCCTTTAAAGGCATAAAGACGGTAAACAGTGCAATCAGCCAATCAAAGTCTGTGTATAAGTCGGTTTAATCATGGGAGTGCCGGTAGGTGGCGCTTTCATCATGCTTCACGTAACAACAAAAACGTGAAAGGATCACATACCCGCGATTGTGAAGCATAAAATTTAAATTCCAAACAGGTATTATGTTGTGCAATCTCGTGGTCTAAAGATAAAAATAGAATTTTAATACCAAATTATGTGATGTCACGGTAACATAAATGTTCAGTACTAGACAGAGCTTTATGGATTGAGAAAAGGGGGCAGGGTCTGAAAGAGAAGGGGGGGGGGGGCGATGATATTTACGAATAAACGAAAGCGGGGACAATGCCATTAGATCCATACAACGTAATGAGTTTTCGTCTTCTTCGTCACTCATGTGTGACGTTAGATCTTGTACGATTGTGTCTTTGTGGAAGTTTCTACCCAGGTTTAAAGTACGTTTAACCCGGTAATTTATTGATCATGTTGACAGTGGGGTTTATGGCTTCTGAACACTTGTATTTATATGGTATCAAGGTCGAAAATCATGTGAAGCTCGTCATATATATACATAATATGCAAAATTCGAATGTCCTCGTAATATTCTTCTTCCATTATGGAGTTGTCCTCAGATCTAAGTGTAGAACTAGAAGCAATAGTGAAGTAGTGAAATTTTGAAGTAGTGAAGTTATAAAAATGAAAAAAATAAATTCTGAAAAGGGAGAATAGGATAAGGTACTCTGGAGTATATTTGCTAGCTTTGTCTAACTTTCAATATTAGATAACTGAAGATCTTTTTTTAAGAGTAATTAGATAATTGAAGTTCTTTTTTTTTTCAATATTAGATAATTGAAGTTCTTTTCAATATTGGATATATTATTATAATTGAATTTTTTTTTTCAATATTAGATAATTGACGCATTTTTTTTAATATTAGGTAATTGAATTTTTTTCAATTAATCCGACTCTCTTAATTTTTGTTCTTCATCGTTTTTCAAGTCAAATTGAGTACCGGATCTATAATGTAACAAGCTTCATAAATGTTCTGTTGAAAAGAAGTAAATTGACTTATAAATTTTAGATTCAATCACCTTTGATGAATTCCTTTATTATTATGTGAATTTCCTTGGTCAACATAATTCTTAATCGTGATGCATATAATATAAAAAAAATACGATACTTATAATGGTGACATAAATCTGTTTCTTACCAGGGACGTATTTTCAAAAAAAAATATTAGGATTGAAATGATAAAAATAACCCTGCTCTTACAGTACTAGTACGGCATCGTACGGTATTAATATTCCCAACCTATCCGGTACATGTAATCTAGACTAGATCAAATATTTAGAGCTGCGACGAATCGGGAACTTCTCGATTCGGTTCGATTTCGATTTTCATGTCTCGATTCGGTTTTTTTCGGTTCGAGTTTTTTTTTGCAATGTGATTTTCCATGGATATTTTATTTTCCCCCTTTTATTTGATCATGTGGAAATATTATTCAAGCTCCCCCCCCCCCCCTCTCCACAGAACGGATATAAATTCGATACTGTGTACAAAAGATATATGATACTAACCAGTTTCGCAGCTACGTTAAGGCACTCCTCGTTTTTACGTTGCAATATTCGTAACATTTTTAAAAGACATTTTCAATAATGAAAAAAGGGCATCCTCCAATATAATTTCTTTATGTATTTGGTATCAGTGTTTAACACTTAGCTTGTACTACACATTCAGCCAATAGTGATGTCATGTGCCACATCACAAGTCACGTGACAACTATTTATAACATACAAACAATTAATTGTATAAAACGAGCTGGCGCAACGCCATTCCTGCAATTACAGTCCTATGCTTACTACCAAAATACCTTGTAGGTATTGCCATTTATGAGTTCAAGTGCGCACTTTTCTTCTTTTTAATAGTTTTGGAATAAAAGACGATTTTTATCTAAAAAATGACTAGAACAACACTAAACTCCCAGTATTGTCATATATTTTAAATAGTCATAGATAGAATCGACAAAGTGCCTACTTAGATCATGGAGGACAACCATCTATCGGACTAGTTTAACGCAACCCCAACACATAGCATTGTAATTTCAGCCTGCGCCATGCAATTTTATACCATCACCCTACGACGATATCTTTTTCAAACGTATATATATGCACAACCAATGTAATTCCCTGAAATGTTACTATTGAAAGGAACGTGCTGCAATTCGTGTATTAACACTCGTGACGTCACAATGCATAAGATCTAAAGACACATGCCGCGACGGCTGTTCTAACCTGCAAACTGAACCCGCGGTGAAATGAATTTTGACGTCACTCTTTTACCTAGAAAAGGCAATTTCAGAAAACAAGAATGAAATAGACAACTATAGTGCATATATATAGAATAAATGTCATAATTTGTGTTTTGTTACGGGTATACAACACACAGCAAGTGCATTTATCGCATGAAATGCGCTAACGCGCATTACATGTACGATAAATGCACTTGCTGTGTGTTGTATACCCGTAACAAAACACAAATTAAGACACTTATTCTCTATATATGTGACTAGCGAAGGGAAGCAACTCGTAGTTTATAACAATCAAGGTCGACTTCGCCGATTTTGTTCTCACAGTTTTGTGGCCTTTAAACACAAATGTTTACCTGAGAAGATGAAATAAATACTATGTTGTTTAATTGAGGAAAATTTCATCGTATTTCAATCAAAAAAGTGAAAAGATTAAATCTTTGGCAATCAGTGAAATGTATTGTACAATTTCATCCTTCTGACGCAACGGTGCGGTGGCGTAGTGGTGATGACGCAGGAATGCAAATTCCATGATCACGAGTTCGATCCTGGCAGGAAGAACGTTATTTTCAAAATTTTTACGAAGTTCTTGCTTTTCTTAATTGTTGACTCAGTGAGAGGCACCATGATATCAATAGGCATTGTTTCCGTATATCGTATATGCTTGTACTTATTAAAAGAGCTTTGTAAAGTACAGATAAAATATGTGATATTAGGAAAGAGGAGATTAATTCTGTAACATTTCGTTACTAACATATAAATAATAATTTTAATTTTAGCTTGTGATATTCAATTTACGTGGTCTATGAGAGAGAGATAGAGAGAGAGAGAGAGAAAAAAAAAACAAACATCATTTTTTTTTTCATTCTAATTAAAATCTAAAAGAAAATGCATGTCGTACAATTATTCATAATTGACAAAGTCCAATCTGAATGTTACGCACGCCACCTTACTTAGTAACTTCCAGCATTTTATTTTTTTAAGCCCTTTTTTTCAAGTTGTCGTCGGTAGTATTTCTCTCCCGTCTTTAAATTTGGCATATAGAGAATAATATATAACATAATATAGAGAATTGATTATGATCTTTTCATTATTACATCCTTGCTTTCACTTTGTTTAGATTGAAAGGCTGTATCCTCAGTTAGTTTAACGTCAGTTTAAAAAACGAATCATCTATTTCAAAAAAAGAATCCATAAAGCCTTCAAGCTTTTCTAAGACTTTGAGTAACATCCGCACGTGGTTGCTAGGCAAGCATTTTCATCAAACATTTATATAGTACGTTATGCCATTCAAGTATTTTTACTATAGATAAAAGTTATAACATATTCAGCAAAAAAATTCAATCATGTATAAAGATCTTACTCGATGATAAATGACAATAAAGAGCATCAACATTTGCAAACGACAATAGACTCCGTGTTGATGACGTCAAAATCTGAGGTTGACGTCATTTCGCGCCATATTTGAAGACGTCATTTCTGAGGAGTGCCTTAACGTAGCTGCGTTGCACAAAGTAGTGCATAGGTAAAATACTTTAAAACAGGCAATTTTCAATTTGGGGTAGTACTCGCGCGCTCGTTGTAATGATTTGAAATGCGGTAAAATTCGTCGATTCGAATTTCCTCTGACCCTGTATTTTCTTACGAATTGCTAGGTAAATGCACTTGAAAGGTTCACTTTTTATTCTAAATCACCACCTAAAATTATTCTTAATGAGAATCCTGCGATTGGTGAATACTTTAAAGTTGAAATTAGAACGTTTTTATGCGTTATTTAGACTATTCGACTCGAATCGTTTCTGACCACTCGCGATTCGAGTCGGAGCTAAGAATCGCGATTCTCGGTGCACCGCGGTGAATCGTTGCAGCTCTAATTTTGAGCATTTCAAACGCCAGTTTTTCCATATCTTATGGTTATTTAACAATTCTCTTGTAAGTCTTATGAATAGAACATTTTGACGTTTATGACAGGTTTTATTACTATATGATAATCATATAGATTGATAAAGTATCATGTGAACGAAGTATCGAAACGTATTACGTGTATGTACAATCACTATGTACACGTAATAAAATTCACGTTTACAATCGAAGGGTGGAGTCTACACCAACATGGAGGTGAATCAACATGGAGTAAAATAAGCCTGGTGTGTAAGGGATGTCACTCCATTTTATCAATTCCGTGTTCTCTTTTTGAAAAAAAAGTAAGGGGAAACCTTAAATAGCTAAAACCATCGTCTTGGTTTTGTGTACAGCTTCGACATAGACGATTTTTAAAAGAGCCGTACAAACACTACATTTCCGAGAGTATTTAGAAATATATGTTTTTAAGCCTTAGCGGGTGCTCTTGCAGTTCTTATCATAGAGAAAATCTTTGAGGAAGTTTTGTACGATCATTTAAATGTATACACGTTTAAATCATCTAAAGAACCAGTTAATATCTTTTGAATGTAACACGAGAAGAGAACCTTTTATTGGAAGAATCGTACCAGGAAGTGCAAACAAACGCCCACAAATCATTCTTTCAACATTTTGATAGAGGAAGAGAGGGGGGGGGGCACGAACAGTAACCGCTGTTCTTTCTCCTCTCTTTCAGGTTATCAATGATCACTATTAATGCTTCCCAAACAGCTTATCTATTAATTATTACTCAAATTTCTGTTATCTATATTTGGCAACTATTTTGAAATGAGAGCTTTATGTTTGAGTAAATTGAATTTTTAAACTTGTTCTGTCACCGCGAAAAGTGGGCTTTGAGTAATTAACGTAAATTAGTTTCGTCTGGCGTTTGTTTTCACACCACAGAGTAGATTAAGATTTATCTTTACAGCAACAAACCGGAATAAAGTTATTATAAAAAAGGTCCACTATTATTGGGGATTTAATATTCGTCTCTTGGTTGAATGAAATACAGAAACTAACAACTCGATTAATCAACTAACAAAAAGTACACACTTTTAAAACTCACAAGTCGATTCATGGTATCTCACAAGTTACCTGGATTATCACTGTGCACATGTTACAAATATATTTCAAAGTTCTAAAAATCGACTACATGTATTAATCTCAAATGGACTGCTTTATATCACAATCGACTAAAGAATGGTCTGTCAGCTCAACTGCATAAATCCACAAGCCTTATATAATTATCACTATCGACTAGATAATCGACTGTCAGATCAACTGAATTAATTCACAAGTCGTATCACAATCGAATGAAAAATAGTATGTCAGATCAACTGAATTAACTCATACGCTTTATCACAATCGACTAAATAATCGACTGTCAGATCAACTGAATAATTCACAAACCTTATCACAATTGACTGAATAATCGACTGTCAGATCAACTGAATTAACTCACAAACCTTATCACAATCGTCTAAATTATCGACTGTCAGATCAACTTAAAAAAAACTCACAAGCCGTATCACAATCGACTAAATTATCGTCTGTCAGGTCATCTGAATTAACCCACAAACCTTATCACAATCGACTAAATGATTGTCTGTCAGATCAACTGAATTAACTCACAAACCTTATCACAATCGACTAAATTATCGTCTGTCAGATCAATCGAATTAACTCACAAACCTTATCACAATCGACTAAATTATCGTCTGTCAGATCAACTGAATTAATTCACAAACCTTATCACAATCGACTCATTAATTGTCTGTCAGATCAACTGAATTAACTCACAAACCTTATCACAATCGACTAAATTATCGTCTGTCAGATCAACTGAATTAACTCGAATTAACTCACAAACCTTATCACAATCGACTAAATTATCGTCTGTCAGATCAACTGAATTAACTCACAAACCTTATCACAATCGACTAAATTATCGTCTGTCAGATCAACTGAATTAACTCACAAGCCTTATCACAATCGACTAAATAATCGACTGTCAGATCAACTGAATTAATTTACAAACCTTATCACAATCGACTAAATTATCGTCTGTCAGATCAACTGAATTAACTCACAAACCTTATCACAATCGACTAAATTATCGTCTGTCAGATCAACTGAATTAACTCACAAACCTGATCACAATCGACTTAATAATCGTCTGTCAGATCAACTGAATTAATTCACAAACCTTATCACAATCGACTTAATAATCGTCTGTCAGATCCACTGATTCAGAATTAACTCACTAACCTTATCACAATCGACTTAATAATCGTCTGTCAGATCAACTGAATTAACTCACAAGCTGTCTGTTTACATAAATCAGTTGAATTGATGAATGTCATATCACAATTCGAAGGAAGGAATCATCGACTGAATAATCTCACACGTCGACTAAATGATCTCACAAATCGACTGAATAATCTCGACTCAATTTACTGGTTTGTGAATATGTGGTTGGGTGTCTGTAGATGTTTCTGTTTTTAATATATAACCAACTTTATGAAAATATTATGTATCTTTGTGAAATAAAATTAAAAAGTCGCAACTCAAAGACTTAACATTAAATATTTACGACATCCTTGTAAGTCGTCATATTGTTTTTTTTTCTCGTATGCTAGGCCGGATCCACCCCTTATTTTTCACATAACAACCATTATATTAAATGTCGAGCAAATAGACGAATTTAAACAGAGACAAAAGGAGGAGTTTCAATGCTCTATTTCGCTTACACCCGAATAAGAATTCTCGTCACGACATCTAAGCTTTTACGATATAATCTTAACAGCCCTATGAATTATCATTCAGTTACAAGTAAATTAAGTTTACTCTTACAAATTGGCTGAATTATATCACAGGTCGATTGATGCTCTTTCCAGTTTTAACTTCATTGTCGATCTGGTTAGTCGACAGAGTTAACTCGCGGTTGAACTGAATTATCATACAAATAGATTATCTCACAAGTCGATCAAGTCATTGTTTGTCAAGGCAAATAAATTAACTCAATCTGTAAATAAAGTCGAATGTTTTTGTTTTGTAATATATAGACTAAATTTACTCAAAAATCATTTGAATTATCTCACATATCGACTTCATGATCTCACAAATCGACTTCATGATCTCACAAATCGACTTCATGATCTCACAAATCGACTGCATGATCTCACAAATCGACTTCATGGTCTCACAAATCGACTTCATGATCTCACAAATCGACTGCAAAATCTTGCACATCGACTGCAAAATCTTGCACATCGACTGAATGATCTCACAGATTGACTGAATAATCTCACAAGTCGACTTCAAGATCTCACAAATCGACTGAATAATCTTGCATATCGACTGAATGATCTCACAAATCGACTACTGGTTTGTGAGTATATGGCTAAGCCTGTAGGTGGATCTTGGCAGATGTTAAACGTTTTCAAATGCATTAGCATCAATTTAAAAGCAGATGAATTTGCAGCTTGGACAAGACACACATGTTTCAGGTACTTAACCTTCGTCAGTGATCCTTAATCTAAGATTAAGATATTCTGCATCTTGGCGAAATAACATTAAAGTCACAACTCAAGGACGTGACAATAAACGTTGACAACATACATGTTTAAGTCGTCATTTGGTTTTCCCATATACTGGAATGGATCTGCCCCTTATTTTTTTCACATAACATCGAATATATTAAATGTCGAGCGAACAGACTTCTTTTAACAGAAACAAAACGAGAAATTCCAATGCTCTAGTACGCTTACACCTGGCCTGACGACATCTAAACTTTATATTTGTTTTCACGTTTCGAGTTATTTAACCATTAAAAAATAGGTTTCCTACTGAGGTATATGTGGTATACTGAGATTTAAAGAGTTAAAGCGACCGATTGACCGAAATCGGATCTACTAGACAACTTTTGGTAAATGTTAATAACTATATTCACGCTGTGCTAATTAGCAAAGTTTAAATATTCCAATATAACACGAATAAAGAATAAAACTGATGTCTGTGTTTTCACCTGGAGTATTCTTTTGTTATGTTGTGAGTGTTGAATGTTAAACGTCTTCAAATTCAATAGCATCATTTAAGACCAGATAAATTAACAGCATGGACCAGAAATGCACATTTCGGGTACTAAACCCTCGTCAGTGATCCTAAATCTAAACAATGTAGTATGGCCAAAGAAGTGTGAAAATTATTATGTTCAAAAATGTACCAAAAGACGTAGCAGAATGGGTGGGATATGATGCTACAGGACCCAAGTTTTAGAAATTTCAAGAAATTTTGTAACAGAAAATTTCAAATGCGTTGAAGAGACAGACGATCAACCGAAGTTGATCGAACTTGGCTACATGTGCCCTCGGGGACTCTTGGTCCACCAGCAGTGACACTCACCAAGTAGTTCAAATGTAAAACGTCTTTAAATTCAATGAAGCTGAGTTTTGTTGGAGAACCCATCCTTTCGTTTTAATATTTTAATACACTTTTTTTTGGCCGCTTCTACAGTGAAATTGTTACACAGTACTTTTAAAGATTCGTTTTGATTCTTAAAGAATTTTAGTGAAGAATTTTAGTTTGAACACCTCAATGTATGAGAAGCGTGATGATTTCAACTTCCTCACAAATAACTTCCCTTTTATGAGTAGCAACACTCCGTCTTCTCTTGCTTATCGTGTTTTGTTTCTCAGTTAATTCGGTACGCCAGTCAAACGGCTTGCAAGTAAACTACTCGTTCAGGGTCATATGGGTCCTGTAGCATCATATCCCACCTATACTCTACTTCTTTCGGTACATTTTGGGACATAGTATCTTTCACACGCTATGGTTTAGATTGAGGATCACTGACTACGGTTAAGCACCCGAAAAGTGCATGTCTGGTCCATGCTTCAAATTTATCTGTTCTTAAATGATGCCATTAAATTTGAAGACCTTTAACATTTATACAACGGCTCAAGTCATCATTGAAGAAGTTCTCTGGTCGCTGCGAAGAACTTATAAAAGCATACGAGATCCCTATCTCCAGAATGTTCAGTGACATTTTAAATTGCGACTGGATGGCTGTCAATATCACATTAATATGTACGTCGAGACAGTCACCGAATTTGACAAGTTTTTATGGAAATGTTGCGACTGGTCCTGCATGCAAACAGGAGACACCGACTCTCCTCGGGCATGTTGTCTCACTTGATTTTGAAGACGTTAAACATTCGTAATATTGATTATTACGAGGTTCGCAACTGTTCCAAATGTATTTCTAATGATGTTGCCTTGCCTTTTCGACTTTCAGACTGAATAACTGATAGGAACTTCTTCTATGTTTATGTTAAAATGCTATTTTTAGATTTATTTGAGCATTTTGACTTTCGATATTTTCAATCACTTTTGGGAGGGTTGTGCGCACGTAATCCAGAATAACCACACCTTCTGCTATTTCCATGGCAGATGGCCGTCCTAGGTCGGCACCGGTTGCCCGTTGGTCTCGTAAGTTTATGTGTAGTCCTTTGTGTTTGATGTTTCTGTGTTGTGCGTTGACGTTCCTTGTCCCTTTTGCATCTCTTTCTGTGCTTGTCTGCTCTGTGTTTTTGCATTGGGTGTTTTGGGGTTTTGCTGTGGGTGCTGCAACCTGGTGTTGTTGGAGATCCCCTCCTTTGTTTTGATGACGAATGATTAGTGGGATCATATAGGTAGGATTATCATACTGATGAACTTCTGAATGGAATCGGATCCACTTTACATACATTTCAAATATGATTTCTGTTTTTCGTGCATTAAGAATCCGATTTTTGTTAAGCAAAGATACTCAATCTTCCCCTGCACACCAAAATGTTATGTAAGTTTGTAGTTAATGTTAATGTATATATGGACACCTTGTGTCTATGGTAATTGCAAAGTGAAAAGTTTGCTTTTTTTGCAGAAACAAAAATTTATTAATTAATAAAAGTTTTATTCACAACAAATTGTATCTCCATTCCGAACAATTTTAACTAGCTGTCTATAAATAAAACAATTCCTGTCGGCTTCCTTTGATCGCTATAATGAAGAACATTTCACATTTCTTTATTTGTATATTTCGTCACATGAGTATAATAGATTTAGAACATAATATTAATTTAACAATTAACTAGCAGAGCTGCAGCTGTGACGGACACATAACTCAAAATTGACAAAAGAGAAAAAATACTACAAAGTTCCAATTAATAAGGAATATATGGTATGGAAATATATAGAAAATCCCCTGATGCAACGATTATTTTAGATGATTGATCAAATACCAAAAGGATACTGTCTAATATGAACTTGCAAATGCTCATATAAAAAGACATACTAGTATTACTCAGTGAGTCACATTTGTAATAAAAACTAAGCAATACACTCGAATGGCATCAGTATCAATAAATGTTAAACGTCTTTAAATTCAATAGCATCATTTAAAACCTGATAAATTTACAGCATGGACCAGACATGCACGTTTCGGGTACTAAGCCCTCGTCAGTGATCCTCAGTCTAACCAATGTAATATGGCCAAAAAGTATGAAAATTATTATGCCCAAAAATGTACCAAAAGACGTAGCAGAATAGGTGGGATATGATGCTACAGGACCCACGTTTTAGAAATTTCAAGAAATTTTGTAACAGAAAATTTCAAATGCGTTGAAGAGACAGACGATCAACCGAAGTTGATCGAACTTGGCTACATGTGCCCTCGGGCAGTGACACTCACCAAGTAGTCAAATATTAAACGACTTTAAATTCAATAGCATCATTTAAAACCTGATTTTACAGCATGGACCAGACATGCACGTTTCAGGTACTAAACCCTCGTCAGTTTCTAAAAATCAATATCTTTGGTAAAGTCCAATAAAAATCATGTCTTCAAGGCTATATACAAGAACGTAAAACATTTCCCATCAGTAATCTTGATCCTTGACCTATGCCCTTGAAATCGATAGGGTCTTACACATGTCTTACCTATGTTGCAAACAATAATTGTATGAAATCTAGTAAAGATCCATTCAAAAGTGAGCTCTCTAGACTGTATACAAGGATTTCAAACATTTCAATTCTATGACCTTGGCACTTGACCTATATATTTTTTTATATACGTAGCGTTTTTACTCTTCTCATATGAAATATGGAAAAACTCCAACTCTTTATCTTCTTGATAAAAATTCAAACCAATTTTGATACACCAGATACTGTATAAGTAGAATCATTCGCTGGTACTTTCTTTCGCGGTTTTAGAAGAGTAAACAATTTCGCGTGGACAATGATTCGCGAATCCGCCCCTCATCGATATACATTTTTTAAACAACCAACAATACGGTTTTTTTTTTCATTTGACACGATGCGAAGGGCTGTAGTTGTAATAATCGCTAGAACTGGAAGTCCATGAAATTGCATCATTCCTACATGTACACTTAACTCTCCGCGTCGGTCTGTTGAAAAGGATGAGTGCTTTCACGGACTATTCCCTTGTTTAAAATTTCAATATCTTCGAATGGTCTAGTTACAATCGCACGGAAATAAGATGCGTGTATTGCATACTAGTAACTTAAAGTAGATACGTACGTTGTGTGATATTCAACGCTATTTACACTAGTCCATCGACCGGGAAAAAAGATTTCAACGGATCTAAATATAAAGAAAAATAGCAATAATACTAAAATATTTTAACCATGTTACGGCAATAACATTTTTACGTATATATATTAACCGGACTTGCTAGATTCAAAACTCACGGTCGTTTGAGTGTACATACCGTAACTTTTTATACATGTTGTGTACATCGTACCATAATTATGTACAAACTTGATTTAGAATAACACTCCCCTGACGGCAATTGATCAATAATTACAATGCAGGTTATATTAAATTATTAAACAAACAATCTAATCATTGTCAGCAAGATAATACAACACATTCATTACGCGTCAGAGAGATATCGTATTTATTTTTTACCGATGGACATAACGTTTGTACACGCAGAAGAAATGCCATCGTTTGATCTAGTGCTATATGTTTTTGACAAAGAATATGTGCATTTATTACGCTTAAACATGACAAAGTCTTATGATCATAATCATTTACAGATAATCCGTATTTTAATGATGTTTTTTGGTATTTTAATTCACTGAGACAAACTTTCGCGGTACGACTATGACCGCGAAAGAAGCGAAGGTTAATACACAGCGAATGATTCTACGTATACAGTACGTGTTTCGGATAGTAAATCTTCAATTTAGTGATGCTTCCACTGGGCATGATACTGGACCAATTTACAGTTTTGCACACTGGTCAACCGTAATGACGGGACTCCATGACAGGCCTTGTTAAAATCTCGTCAGGGAAGACTTGGTCCTGATTCTCTGTCCTATCAGAATAAGTTAAAGAAGATCCTGACGATAATCGCAACAGTACTCACAATAGAGCACCAAATTGAGCATCGACGGACCCCTAGCAAGCTAGAGGTGGGACCAGGAGCCCGGGAGGAGTAAGCATCCCCTGTTGGCTAGCCGTACCTGCCGTCGATGTTCATACACGAAAATAAAAACAATATATAAAATACATGCATGAAAGCACTTTATATATAGACATAACGTGAGACAGTGCATGAACTGATGCTATTCAATTGAAGACGTTTACGTTGCTAGGGGTCCGTCGATGCTTAATGTTGTGCTCTATTGTGAGTGCTGTTGAGATTATCGTCAGGATCTTCTTTAACTCATTGGTAAGACTTCTCGGGTGATTGATCTTGAGCACAGACTGTTATAAGCATGCCATATATTTTTTTTACATCCATTTACATAGAATTTTTGTTACAAGAGGCCGCTGCGTTTAACTGTTTTGTTTGTGACCATACAGTGAGAAGTTTTATGTTCATGCAACTAATGTTCCTCTATTGGGACCTCTGTATATTCGAATAAGTGGGAGGGATGTGCGCGCGTAATCCGGATAACCACACATTTGCTATTAGCAGATGGCCATAAAAAGTCGGCGCCGGGTGCACATTGGTCTCCTTCTGGTCTCCGTCCCGTTATGTGCTATCATTAATGTTTGATGTTTCTGTACTTCTGTTTCGATTGTCTTGTATGATGTTCTTGTAAATACTGTCGTGTCATTTTTACGATTTGTAGTTTTGTCTGACGTCATTTATGTGTCACTTTCTTGTGGGTTTGTTTCGTTGGGTGAGTGTAGGATGGTCATGCTGTAGATCCTTCCCTTTTCTTCTAGACAAAGATATTTCAGACACCGTCAAAATTGATTTCAGTAGTGCCCTCTTTAGTTTGATTTTTTGAATTTCAATTTATGCATTGTGCAAAAAGTGCGAGGCTCAACATTTCCTGCAGTTTGGGAATAAAAAAAAATCATGCAGGGTCGATGCAGTAGCATAAGTTCCAATGAATATATGACATTTTGTAGGATCCAATCAAATCCGCATCCTCTAATCTACATACAAGTTGCAAGGTGATAATAAAGTCCCGATTATAGTACGTAATTATATATTAACAGTGCTAAGCGCTATGTGGCTATGTAAGACAGTCATTAAACTTTATGAATGTTTATCATTTTATTGTACACGGAATATAGGAAGAGAGAAAACACATTCCATTCCAAATCAGGCAAAACAAAATGACTCCAGAAATCACTATCAAAGTATTAATGCATATGGACAAACATAATCAAGGAAATATAAAATCAAATAAGAATTTATATGATATGCAAAGGAGCCTACCCAAATCGCGCATTGAGTGCAAGAGTGTTCTTTCTACCATTTTCCTGTTTTTGAGAAAATCGACTTTTGCCACTCTGTTTGATATTTATATGATGATCCATACCATAAAGCAATATATATCGGAATAATACATGAAAAGTAGCTAATTTGTGTAATTTTATATCACACAGTTGCGTTTTTCTCATGAAATTCGAAATTTTTACATGGAGATAGAACAGTGAGGCTAAAGCCAAGTTCACTTCCTTTAGTGCATAAGTGTTTAAAAAACAATAAAGACTTCATTGAAAGAATAAAATCTTATTTATCAATGTTGTTCCTAAATAATAACAATTTAAAACAATTATTCTCGACCCGTAACATTGATTGTTTGGATTAAAACTAATTTAAGGGAACGGAAAGCAGTGCAACATCACCACTAACCCCACCCACCCAACCTCCACCCAATAAGTATCTTTTCTTATTTTAATTTCTCCTTCTGTTAAACCAATATTAAAATTCCCCTTTAAGTCTCTACCTTTTTGGATGTTTAATTCATGCCAATAGAACCATAATATTATTGGCAGATGTTGCCTCAAAGGAAATTAATCCATGTAATAAAGAAAATCTAATAAATTTTAACGACTTTCTCGTAGTCTGATAGTCAACACAATGATTATAATTACAAAAATCGTGAGAGCATGCAGGGTGAATGCTTTATTATTCAGAAAAAGGAAAACTAAGAATAAATTAACCATGAAAATAGAAATGAAAATAGAACACTATTGCATGCAACCTCCATAAAAAAGTATAGGTCATGTGATCAAATCTTCCTCATTGATTGGTCATTAGGCAAATGAACTAAAATAGAGCAATTTTTCAGATTGAACAAGTAAATCTCATTCCTATCTATTAATACAAAATTGGAATTCAATTTTTATTAACAGGGGGGGGGGCAGTTTCTGGAGATGCCGATGGTATGTGTTGCTCATTTTAACTAATTGCACTGAATGTGCGATGGAGGTGCGATCAGGTGCCACAGGAGAGGGGGAGTGAGTATCTAGAGGTGCAGAAAGAGTCAAAATCGATGGATGAGTAATTGAATGGCTTTCGGTTATTCTAACCTAAAACATCTTTCAACATTATGTACGGCTAGATGTTACATATTTTAAAGTCCAAAAATGTTTGCAATGTGTACACCTTTGACAAAATAAGACATAACGACAACGATCAAAGTTCAAAGTTTTTTCTTTTTATTTGGGAGATCAAATATCGTTAGTTGTTGCTTTTATACCTATTTCATGTTCAAAGCAATGGATTCATTTTACAGTATATAGCGGTTCACAAAGGCAGTATCTACTGTTTTGATAATATTCTACAAGACGTGCAAGAGTATAGCGTAACATACATTCGTATCTTAGTAGATGATGTTTACAGGCATGCTTTGTGAATTGAAATATAGAAGAACACATGTCTTTTTGTGAGCAAACATAATTTATTTTCCAAAGAACTTATCCTATGATTTGGTTAGGCTCGATGTAGACTGACCTGAAAATAAAGAACGTTATCAGATAAAAAATGAATATGAGGAAAAAGAGAGCTGAATTTGTACGGCTCATAGTTATTTTTTATCATATTATCACAAGAAGAAACAAGATAATTCGTTTAACATGCTTAAGAACCGTCCGTAGAACTCATCCAATAACTTGTTACAATCTCTTTCTTTTTGATACAAAGACATCGATAGTACCTTTCATTATCGACGACTTTCACGTTAATGTCTTTTCATAGATGTAATGGTTATGCTTTCTTGATTTCGAAATAATTTTTAAGAACTTCGATTCCTCTAAATACATATAGTTTGAAAGTCTTATTGATACAATAGATGAGAAGGTTGTGATAGATTTGTCCCCGAGGGCACATGTAGCCAAGTTGGATCAACTTTGGTTTATCGTTTCTTCAACGAATTTGAAAATTTCTGTTATCAAAATGTCTTTAAATTTCTAAAACGTGGGTCCTGTAGCATCATATCAAAACTACCCTGCTACGTCTTTCGGTACATTTTTGGACATAATACAGTGGCGTAGCTTTGCCTTAAAAAGTGGAGGGGCCCAACATCCCAAAATGTCTAACAAGCAAAAAAAAATGGAGGGGGGGGGGGGGCGATAGAGATTATAATAGACAAAAAACAAACAAATGGGGGTTTCATGTTTTGTATGCACAAATTTTAACATTTCTGGTGCAATTCTAAATTTTAAGTACATGAATAAATATGTGGCAGTCGGTAGCGAGCCAGGGAATTTTTTAAGCAAAATATTGACTTGTCAGAAAATACTTTCTATACCCTCTTTCATTAAGAAGTACATGTAATAATATTCTATATTGTTTGAGTGAAATGTCTTCATGTACATTGACAAAGGGTAATGTATATAAAGGATGGATCAGAATAGCTCAATTATTTAGAAAGTTTATAAGAACTGGCGAGCGGTAGCGAGCCAAAGAAAAAATTTGAAAATTGACCGAAAAATTGTAGATTTATGGGACAAAATGTTGCAATTTTAAATAATGTTAATGCATCATAAAATGTTGTGATTGAAAGAGGGGGGGGGGTTGGGCACAACCATGCCTGTTAGAATGAAGATTAATTACCCGAAACGTGCATGTCTGGTCCATATTTAGCTGTTCTTAAATGATGCTATTGAATTTGAAGACGTTTAAAATTATGTAATGACAGTTACTTTTATTTTTCTGAATTCATCACTAACGAAAAAAATACGTATACGACTATTATCTTCCTTCGTCATAGATTTGTTGGAGGTAATAAGTAAGCATTCTGTCTTATCTCATAACATTTTTTTAATTAGCTGACCTTTTGCCGAATTTAATGATGGTATTCTGAACATTACACTAAAGGTAACAAATACGGGTTATTACTCACTTAGCTTCACAGATGAAGTGTTGCTTCATGTCACAGTTATGGTCGTTCCAGTGATAGGAGAATATACCCTGTAGCTCCATACAATCTTCATTTGTCCCCGCATCGTCAGGCTGCCCTGGATTCCAGTCTGTTACAAAAAATACATTTATATCATATTAAGTGCATCAATTTATGTTTTATTACGGATATGCAACACTAAAGGTGTATACATTATCGTACGTTAGCGCATTGCATAAGATTAAATTCTTTTCCAGTGTGTTGCATACCCGTAGAAACACAAATTATGTCATATATTCTTTGCAAAAGCAACGATGTAATTTTTAGGAAGTTGAAGAAAGTGTACTGTACATGTATAATAACATCCGTAATGTTTTAGTTTATATACTTACCAGTGAAAGTGTACTGCACATGTATAATAACATACTTAATGTTTTAGTTTATATACTTACCAGTGAAAGTGTACTATACATGTATAATAACATACTTAATGTTTTTGTTTATATACTTACCAGTGAAAGTGTACTGTACATGTATAATAACATACTTAATGTTTTAGTTTATATACTTACCAGTAAAAGTTAGATCTGTATCACTCCTGTACCACTTAAAGATACCCTCATTCTGAATGTCATTTCCGCCAATCCAGTATGAGTTAGCCAGTGTGGATGCTGTTCGATATATACATGTTACTGAGCTTTTGAATTGTATGAAATTAGAGAAAGACCTCGTGGATTTATGAACTTCCCCTCCTATATCGTCTTCACAGATAATGAATATGACAAAACCATATGCCTAGTAAGATGTAAGACATCTTTAATAAAAAAAATCATCGAACTAATGGCATACAAAACAGGGATAAAACCAGAACTAAGGCTAAGGAAAAGAAATTTAAAAAATCTACAATATGAAGAGAAGTGAACTCCCTGCGAAGGAGTGAGATCAGGTGCTCAGAAAAGGTGAGCATCTCCTGCTTGTCAAACGGAGTTTGACATTGTATGGGTGCTTTTCAAATTGTTCAACTATTTTCCACGAATCAATAATGTCGAAGGGTTCCAACTCTATACCTTCTTGAAGAAAATTCCAAACCAATTTCCATGCACCAGACACGTGTTTCGAATATTAAATTCTCTCATATAGATACATAACAAAATTACCGATAAAAAATGAATATAGATTAAAAGATAGTGACTGTAAAGACACTAGGTGACCGGACGACAATAGTGAAAGTTGTGACCCGGGTTACAAACAAGGACTGCATTAAACTATACTATCTGTGGGTCTCATATTACTTTAAACTGACTGTAACAGAAGACAATCTGTAACTTTGAATATTTTATGTGATATTCGTTGAAATCCTTTCTATAATAAAAAAGCAAAGTTCAAATAAGCATTTCTTACAAATTTCTTACTTAAGGAAATCTAAGATTAATATGTACTTATTCCAATATTGTCGGATAATCAATTTGTCTGGAAGTACCACTGATGAGGAAACACGTGTCTGGTGCATTAGTCAAGAATGCAAAAGCTCATTTGCAGATACAGTCTGGTCATTAGAATAATGATAAAAAAGTACCTACCAGTTATTAAGTCTCAAATGAAATGAGAAGTGAGTTAATGTAGACTTCGTTCCATGTAAAGTTAGCATGTATGTACACGTAATAAAATTGTTAATAAAGAAACTCTAAGTGTCGCAAAATTGAGTTCTCGTTTAGACTAACAACAGCTTTCTCTACGAAAATCTACTTTCAAGAAATCATAGGAATGTTGAGTTCCTGTTTTTGAACAGCTTATTTGCTCTGAAAGTAACAAACCAGAAGCAGTAACCTTCATTTTCAAATATATATAGTTGTTCAACGTTACTACATGTATCAGGGGACATTATGGCTAATGTAGCTTTATCCATTCTTTTTGTTCTAGATTTATGACAACTCCATTTTTGCAGTTAATGTTACTTTCTTTAGGATGCTCACTTCCTCTGTGTTGTTCCCTCAGGTGTGCCTCCAGAAAATCACTCTCTATTTTTGTCTCTATTTCCACCAATTGAGAATTAGCAGCAATGCAGAAGATCTGAGGATGAATTTGATATTTTGTAAAAACTTCAAACTTTCAAATCAACAAAGATGATCATGAAAACAAAAATTCATAATTATGTCCACTTTTTCTTTTTCGATTAAAAAGTTTATTCATATTTTTTCAAGAGTTTGTATGGATGCCTATTAATTGTGATTGGTGGATTTGTATTTGACTTTCATTAAATGATGGAATACACTCGCAACATTCACCTCTGCCTCTGCCCATGTTGCTTGTTGTAGAGCTATGAGGTAGCAAGAACCATGGAACTTCACCCAGCCATCTCTACAGTCCGCGGAAGCTTTATGTGAAATAATAATCATATGATAATTAATAGCAATATTGTGTATATAGGATGCTGTGCTACAATAATTATTTTCTCTGGAAATTGATTGAACATGATAGCTTATAAATTCTACGATTAGAATGTTCAGGAGGAAGATTTTATTTAAGAAAGCTAATTAGTCCCTATACAATATCATTGACCTTTGACTTGAACTTTTTATGGGTTTCCTATAGTGATGATATCAATATTCAACAAAGAATTAAAAAGTCCCTATGGTCACATGTAATGATTACGTCACTATGTCGTCAACACGGAAGTTCATGAGCACACATCGATGGACAGAGTGACACTGGACAGACATACAGAACACACCACAATATATATCTGTTTGTTGAAGAAAGGAGGGGATCTCCAACAACACTCGGTTGCAGCACCCACAGAAAAACTCCGAAAGACTCAATGCAAAAACAAAGAGCAGACACCCGCAGAAAAGACGCAAAATTGACAAGGAACACCAACTCACACCTTAGAAACATAAAACACAAAAAAGCACAAATAGACCGACAAGACCAACTTACACCATAGAAACATGAAACGCAAAAGACCACCGAGACCAATGGGCAACCAATGCCGACTAAGGACGGCCATCTGCTTCGCAAGTAGGTACACTGAAAAAAAAAATTGTCGCTAGGGCAGATAAACCAAGTTTTGGACTTTTTTTATAAACTTTGTTGTTTGTGATTTTAACTTACAGAAGTACATTGTAAATTTACCTTCAGCTAGAATTATTCCAAGTATACAAACGACAAAATTCTTTGCCATTAACATTTGTATCGGGAATATTATTCAAACATATGTATATATATAGAAAGAATCAGAATTATCAGTGAATGTAAGAGAAAAGTACAGATAGTCATATCTTTGTCGATGATTTAGGGCAAATTCATACATGTATCTAAATGCATATGATACCATGTGCGGATCCAGGGGAGTTGCGACGAGTATCCTGACCACTTTTGTACAAAATCAAGGACAGTTATAGTATCATAATGTGAATCATTTTGCCTTTTCTTATCTAAAACTACATAAACAAAATTAAAAAAAATGAAATGTTGATTATAAAACCTAAATCGAAAATGAAAAGATACTAAATCTCCTCTCCTATACATGTTTAGTACATGTTTAGTACAAATTACATGATTGTAGACCCGCTATTTTGTACTAGTATTATAACTATCATTGCAACCTGATCAGCCGTGACGACGGGTCTTTATGACGAATATCAGAGAATACAGGATGGAGCCCGATCTTCCCTCTTGGTCGAAAGTGAGTCAGACTTCTTTTCCTAACTGAACATCTGTTCTCACACAAGCCAGATGAGTATGGACTGTTTGCCATGCGTAACTATCTAAGTAGAATTCAGCCCTCTTTATTTCATGCAACATATGGAGTCTACGGTGGCATAGAGGTTACATATAGTTTTTTTTAACTCGCTCCCTTGAAATATTATGACGTGTTTGTTTTTGTATTCTTATTTTCAAAAGTAGAAAGCAGAAAACAAATTGTTTGTTTTTTGCTTTTTTAACTCGTTCCCCGAATTAAAATGTCGTAGGAACGAGTTATGTTTGTTTTTTTATGCTCAATTTGGTGTTCTATTGTGAGTGCTGTTGAGACTATCGTTAGGATCTTCTTTAACTCATTTGCATTCTCATTTTTTTTTTTTTTTGCTATCTTTTTTTTAACTTGATCCCTCGAATTACCTTTATCATGGAAACAAGTTATGTTTGTTTTTTTGCATTCTTATTTAAAAAAAGCAGAAAACAAATTGCTCTATTGAACTATTATCATAGCGCTTCGGCCGTTGCCTGTTCGACTGTTAACATATTTCCTCTGCAACCACGCACAGAATTTTATGAAATCATATAGGAAGCAAGTACGAAAAGTCCTCTACAAAGTTTTAGCTATTCGTGTCAATCGGTCGACTAGTATGACCGCCGAAGATTATGATTGACCGAAACATTTTCGAATTTTCCTATACAACTGCAATACAGAATTTCACGAAACCTCTCACGAAGCAAGTACTCACGGTCGTCTACCAAATTTGTGTTTTTTCATGCCGATCGGTTACCAAATATGGCCACCGAGGCCTCTGATTGGCTGACACATCTGCAACCGATGCACAGAATTTTGCAAAACAATACAGGAAGCAAGTACTGCGCCATATTTTTTTTTCATGTTTTTATAAGTTTTTATTATATGGTATTCATTGAAAATAATGAAAATCTCTATCTCTGGTACAATGTAATTGTACATCTTTATCTCAAGTCCCACATCACTGTCAGGTTCGCGCTTCTGTCAGATGAACATTGTGTCCCAAGGGCCTCTTGTTATTACTTTTGAATTGATAGTGATTGTGCTTTTTATTTCACATACATGTGCATTCCTTGTGATAAGATCTGGATCTTTTTATAGGTACCAAGCTTTTTAGCCCCTGTGCCCTCAGCATATATTTTTCAAATTTTGTTTTGTGACAATAAATACACGAGATACATTATGAAAATAAGGATGGAGTGGGTCTGTTTAATAGCATTTCTTTAAAGACAAATAACACCCAAACGCGGGGAGTAGAACTCATTGAATTTGATCCTTACAATTTGAACGATAGAACATATATTCATGCACTTTGGTGTTGTTGTGACTCGATTTGTTTAATCATAAGACATAGCTGTACCATCATCCCATCGCACATTTCTGACTTTTAAATATGAAAAGGAGGGGTATAGATTTAGTTTAGGCTCCAAAGTAGTTGTTCAATGAATTATAGAATTACCGTTGTTCAATTTAACTTTCCAAGGTAAATAACATTGATGAATAATCATACAACATTTAATTTAATTTGTAACATAAGAAATGTAATATGATCAGATTTTTTTTATTCTGAATAATTCAATTAAGTCGCATATATTCGTCTTTGATGACCTTAACCAATAACAACTGGATTCGGTTCAAAATCTGATGATCTGAAAAGAGAGGGTAAAATGATTATAAAATGACGATTATGAAAAAAAAAGACGATTATAAAATTTGGACACTCATGCTAGGTTTGGCTTTATTATCTTTACCATGTGTTTTATGCCCCCGTAATCGAAAATTTGGGGGCATATACTTTTTTGTCTGTCCGTCTGTCTGTCTGTCTGCCTGTTTGTCTGTTTGTCCGCAAAAACATTAACCTTGGCCATAACTTTTGAATGGTAAGTGATAGGGCTTTCATATTTCACATGTATATTTCTTGTGACAAGACCTTTCCATGGATACCAGAATTTATGAACTCGTCACCTTGACCTTGGAGTTTGACTTTTGAAAAACTTTAACCTTGGACATAACTTTTGAATGGTAAGTGATAGGGCTTTCATATTTCACATATGATTTCCATGTGGCAAGACTTTTCAATGGATACTAAATTTGACCTTATGACCTTGACCTAAAATTGATTCTACTATTGTTCTGTTTTACTGACAAAGATGCCAACGGGGACATTCGTGTTTCACAAACACAGGTTTTATTCTTCCTTTCACCTATCAATATGTTTCCAGAAACACGTATTTTGGATTTACAGGATAGCAAGATTCATTCACAATTAGTAGATATTTTCTTTTGATCTGATTTCTAACCCATCGTTTTTTAAAAAACAATTTCAAGGAAACGCAAATAAATCAACAATTTCTTGGAAATTTTTATGAAATCGCGTTTAGCGTACTCATGAGTAAAGCTTTAAAAGAAAAAGAAGTTGGTAACGATCAACACACTGTTTCTTTTTATTACGAGCATTATGTGATGTATCAAAGAAAGAAGGGGTCATGCGATTCAACTTGTTACGGCACCCATATATGGCATATATGAAAATCTTAATGCAAGAATAAAGAATGGACAATCACAACAAGAGTCAACAAAAGGACGAGGTAAAAACGACACAAAACATAAAACAGAAACTAACGAGACCGGTTGGCAACCTTGGTGCCGACGTAAGACGGCAAGACAAAAACAAAAGCAAACAAAATATACTGACTCAGTCTCACAGATGAAGTGTTCCCGCCTGGTACAATCCATGTCATTCCAGTGAAATGAGAATATACCCTGTAACTCCATACAATCCTCGTTTGTGCTTGCATCATCCGGCTGTCCAGGATTCCAATCTGGAATTTGAAAAAAGAAATATGTATGTAAATAAACATTATAATATGAAACTGATTTCCTAACATTTTGTCGAAGATGTGGCATGCAGTGTTTCGTTATGTTTGGCCTTGTTTGAAAACCTGAATTTATCAATCTCAGTAAGACGTCCGAATTTACCCTTTTCCGCATCGCGGGTAGCTATTGTATGCTAACAGCAGATACTCATTAGTGAATGAAAGTCAAACATTAAAACGGAAACCAAGAATCCATTGATCATAAGCAATCATAATTAATAGGCGTAGATATAAATTCTTCAAACAAAAACCAAATGAAACTGAATAAAGATATGGCGGAGATCACTATATCTATTACTGGTGGCCATGTTTGTTCACTGATCGGCTTGAAGAAAAAAACGCATACTCGATAGAGGACCTTGAGTACTTGCTTTTTGTAATGTTTCATGAAATTTTGTGTAGAAGATGCAAAGGAAATGTTTAAAATGCATCAGCTAATCAGAACTCATTGCTGCTATACCTGTTGACCGACCTGCGAACAAATCACAAACTTGAGAGAGGACTTTGCGGGTGTTGCATGCCTACAGGAGAGGCTGACTCTCCCTGGGCACCTGGTCTCGCTTCGGAATGTTGTTCATTCCGGGGTTCGCAACCGTTCCAATGGAAATTCTAATGATTTTACCTTTCCTTCCCGACTTTGTGACTGAATGACTGATCGGTGCTTCTTTGATGTTTATGTGAGTACTTGCTTCCAGTAAGGTTTTGTGAAATTCCGTGCATGAAGCGCTTGCAGACGATATGTCGAGAATGCATTAGCCAATCAGAGCAATATGCGGCCATATTTTTTGACCGATCCGCACGAAAATCAATACAACTTCATAGAGGACCTTGAGTATTTGCTTCCTGTAATGTTCCGTGGAATTCTGTACATCAGCGGCAGAGGAGATAAAGAGAAGTTGTCAGAGAATCAGAGCCCTTACTTGTAATAGTTGGTGATCGATCAGCACAACAAACTGGGTAGAGGACCCTGAGTACTTACTTCTTTTTAAGTTTCGTAAATGTTTGTGCTGCGGTTGCGGTGGAGATGTAGAAAATGTAAAAATAATTACGCCGGCTGGACACCGGAGTGACACCGGACGGCGTGCTATGACAATTGTGTACTAAAATGCAGCCAGCCAACCAGACGGTGGCAATATCTCAGCACCATAGACCCGCCTTATTGGAGACCTTTCGCATTTCACATAAATATAAAAAGGAAGTTTGATTCAATTTGTATGTACTATTGTTTGTTGCTTTAGAATACAAGATTTTGGATATTGATAATGTATATTTTTTTCATTCCATGTTCACATGAAAATAACAAAACTTACTTTCTTTGTACGGGATAAAGATGTGCAAAAACAAGAAAGGAAGCGCATACTGAATATTTTGTATGAGAGACAAAATTAAAGAAAGCCCCGAAGAGGATAATCATAATGTTACCTGTGTAAGTCAATGGAGAATTAGTTCTGTACCACCTGAAGTCGCCTTCTACTTGTACGTCATTACCACCAATCCAATATGAGTTATACAGGGTGGATTCTGTATGGAAAAAGGAAACAAAACAGATACAAAACGATAGCTAAATTGACCTAAACTTAAGACTCTGTTTAGATTGTAAAACATAACGGGAAAGGACTAGGTGCGATAACGGCCCTATAATTTGGACGTAATTGTATCGATATTTTGCTTATTTATTGATATTTTCCATGATTTCTACGTTTTAAGACGTTTTGAGCGACGTATCATTCAGTTTACTACAATGAAATCAAAACAGGCTTTCCTGATTTGGATTCACCATACATTTGACATTTTATAAACTAGAATATTATGGGTATATGAACGACCTTGAAAACAAAGGCTGAAATGGCAGATTACCGCACCTATTCCTTTTCTTTCAGTGAGGCCTTTAGACCTTTATCCTAATAATGGAAATGGCAAGGATAGGCTATGTAATTTTGATATAGAGACAATAATGAACAGTTGTTTTTTCACAATTCTTTTATTTCATACAATATCATGATAGGTTTATGCTAGATTAGCTGATTTTCCAGTAGATTCATCAGGCGGAGCGACACCAGTCATCACAAAATTTGGCGTTATTTCCATTGTGACGACATAATATAACATGACAATGCATAATGTAAGTGCGATCAAATATGGCGTCAAAATTAGAGAGTTGGCCAAATGATGAGATTTTTGGTGTCTCTGTATATAAAATCAAGGTTTAAAACGGTCATAAATATTTTTTTTTGGAAAATGGACTATTGCATTCATTCTCACTGTTCCCATGTCGATTTCGAAGCTGCTCTTCCAAAAAGTCACTCTCGTCTTGTGACTCTATTTCAACCAGCGTACCATCAGCAGCCATACAAAAAGACTAAATCTAAATCAAGCTATCAAATACATGCCAGATTATGTTCTTCATGGTCTATTCTCCATTTCTTACAATTGAATTTGATTGTAACAAAGGAAGGGCATTTCTATTGAATTACTTACATGTAGCCAAGTCGATCAATTTGGCTTCAAACGTTTCTTCAAACGCATTTGAAAATTTCTGTTTACAAAATTCTCTCAAATTTCTAAAACCTGGGTCCTGTAGCATCATATCCCAGCCATTTTGCTACGTCTTTTGGTATATTTAGGACATAATTTTCACAGATTTTGGTAATATTTCATTGTTTAGAATGAGGATCACTGACGAGGGTTTATTACCCGAAACGTGCATGTCTGGTCCATGCTGTAAATTTATCTGCTCTAAAATGATGCTGAAGAAGTTGAAGACGTTAAACATTTCAACGAATTTCTACTTTTCAATTATCTACTTTTAACAGTAAAATAATTATTGTATAGTATTAATGTTTCATAATTATCTATATTAATAATCAAAATATTAAGATCTGACTACATAAAGTCAATTGGATTGATATGTATAGCACACAGAGAACTGTTGGAATGTTAAATCTGCCACGGATGACGTCACTCCGGGTAGATATATTGTTCGTTGTTTTACACCATAATTGTGCGTTCTTCGAGACCTCTGGGAAATTTGAATAGTGGGAGGGTTGTGCGTACGTAATCCAGGATAACCACACCGTCTGCTATTTACGTGGCAAATGGCCGTCCTAAGTCGGCACCGGTTGCCCATTGGTCTCGTTGGTTTATGTGTAGTCTTTTATGTTTCATGTTTCTATGTTGTGAGTTTGTGTTCCTTGTCCCTTTTGCGTCTCTTTCTGTGGGTATCTGTTCTGTGTATTTTGCATGGGTGTTTTGGGATTTTGCTGTGGATGCTGCAACCTAGTGTTGTTGGAGATCCCCTCCTTTCTTTTGTATAAGCCAGTCAGAAAAGGGATTATTTTCCATTCATGTAATAAAATAAAATATGACCCTTATTCTTTCGTAATTTTGGAATTGTTTGCTTGAAACTGATACAATGATATTGTTTTCATATTCAAGTCCGTAAAAATCACTCTCATCACATGTTTAAGCATCAAGTCAGTATGATACATGCCTTTTTAAACACATTTGAATCATTAATTTCAAAATTTGGAAATTGACGAGATCAATGTTTCATTTTATATAGTTTGAATAAGATTCATAATGTTTATTTCCATGCTGCAAAATTTATCTGTACTTTTAGTGATGCTTTTGAATTTGAATACGTTTGCGATTTCAAATATTTCCTGTTCCGGTCCATCAAGATAACGGGTGTTACTACAAAGCAGAAGATGCTTTCTTTCACAAAGGTCTGATCTCATTTCCTTAGACTAGTTTGTTTTGTTATATTCAAGAATTGAGAATTGGGTATTTGAATATAAGCTTAAATCTAATGTTAATATAATAGTACGGTATTAATTGCGTTTGAGTTTACTTGACACTTGCTTAACTAAACTTAAAACAAAATGAGCAATGCTTCAAACTATGTTTTACATAGTTACAGTATATTGTTAACGTGGTTATATTCGCTCGGGGAAAATTTCGCGATAATAACATCATGGCGTTATGGGGGAAATGTTCGCGATATAAAACGTATCTGTCATTGGAAGACTGCATCAGGGATATTTTCGCGAAGTGAAATTAGTTCGAAGTCCCTTGATTCGCTTGAAATGCGAAAATTACCCCCGTGCAAAAATATCCACGTTTACAGCAGTTATTTTCCACTGTGAAATGCGTAAGATATTTATTCTTATAAACTAACATACCTCAGCTTCTGCCCATGTTGATGGTTGTAGAGCAATTAGGTAACACGATGATTTAAACTTATTCCATCCATCTCTACAGCCTGGTTCAGCTAAAATGACAACGACGTACGAGTGTTTCTTACTGAGGACAATAATTATGTTGTTTTGTCATCATCTTAGTGTTTGATGTTATTGTTTCCTTTGATTTAAACCATGCTATTTCTTGGCTTTCTTTTATGTCCGGAACATACCAACAAATCAATGTTATATAAATTTCTTATCGCCAAGCGATATTAGTCTCCTACCGGCATAAATCTATGTCCAGTAACTCCAAATAGAACGCTTAAATTGAAAATGAATTCACCTTGACCTGTACTTACACCAAAAATGAATACCCACGCAATATCAGTTCAATAT
Source organism: Pinctada fucata (assembly GCA_028142955.1). Taxonomy (NCBI): domain Eukaryota; kingdom Metazoa; phylum Mollusca; class Bivalvia; order Pterioida; family Pteriidae; genus Pinctada; species Pinctada fucata. Next base: position 40,425,429 of record AP027108.1, on the reverse strand, counting down.
ATGAATAAGGGAGGGTCTGGAAACTGAAAATTGCATTACATTTCTTAAGTTTTGGAAAAAACTTGTGTCAATCAAAACCCAACTGAAACTTGAACTGTATCATGCTATAATATATTCACATAGCAAAAATCAATTCAAAATGCACAACAACATTAAAGACAAGTTCGGAGAACTGAAACTTTAATGAATTTTTTTATGTCCAAGGGCCATAACTCTCATAAAAATAAGTGAACCAAAATCAAACTAGAATGAAAAAATGTTTTTCAGAAAAAACCCAGATCCTTCCCGTCTTCGTTACATTGAGATGATGTGATTATGTGAAACCTTTGAGTCATTAGTAACAGCTTACTTAAACATGAAAGTGTGTAAGAGGAATAGCCCGAACATGATTAGCATATACAATTTCATTGGATGACCTTCACTTTCCGCACATGACCTTGGATATAGTTGATCTGAAACCTATGAATCATGAGCAACAACAAACTGAATTAGTGGTTGGATACATGATTCAAAACGTAAATCCTGGACATGATATTAAACATACACAATTTCAGACCTGGACATTATAAGTATACAAATTCATTACTATAGTAAGAAGTGACCTTGGTCGTGTGACCTTGGGACAGTGTTATAAGAAAACCTTTCAGTCCTGAGAAACACTATGAAGGTCCAAGATAGATAGTCGAAGTATTTTCTATATCTTATATCCATTCTGTGGGATGTATCATTTGCTTTTAGTGGAAATCTATGATTTATGACTAACTGCGTCAGAGTTAATAAAATGTGCAATATATTGTATATAACGAAAGATTAATACAGGAACAATTTGATAGTCATTTAGCATGATTAAATAGGCCAATCGTCTCAAATAAGCATGATGGATAGAGTTCTATTCAGGTTTTTTGTCTTAATTAAGTCAATGAGTCTTATGAATAGATAAGTCAAAAGGAGGGACATAAATATATATGATAGTACAGTTTATTATTCTCGAGCATTTCATGTTCGCTTTATTGGCGAGGTCCTTCGATTCGCGAATTTAAAAAGCGGCGAATATTTACCAAACATATGTAATGTAAGAAATGTACATATGATGTCGCGAAAATAAAACGTCGCGAGCCATTCACCTCACTCGATCGTTTCTTCAAAGCATTCGAAAATTTCTGTTATTAAAATTTCTTGAAATTTCTAAAAAGTGGGTCCTGTAGCATCATATACCACCCATCATGCTACGTCTTTCGTTACAATTTTGGACATAATAAAATTAACTCTTTTTGGCCAAATTACATTATTTAGATTAAGGGTCACTGATGAGGATTAAGTGACCGAAACGTGCATGTCTGGTCCATGCTGCAAATGTATCTGTTCATAAATGATGCTCTTGTATTTGAAGACGTTTAACAATCGTTATCAGGACCTTAAGACGCCGAGAATAAGACGGTTTACAATATAACAAGAGACAGTATGTGCACAGCTCCAAATTTTCTGTAGTGTCGATTCAGAAGCATATCCAAATAAAATATATGTCCAAAATAGCATTCGAGGGATGGTGATAAGATGTTAACTTACTAGTTTCCAAACTGTACACTTTCACCCAGAATGCTTCAGAAAAGCTGATCTGGTTATGTTGCGCTCTCTCGTTTCATTCCTGAGTACTAAACGTACTGAAGGATACTTTATAGGCAATGCTTGGACAATTGTTACTGCATCCCTTACATAACCTTATTGATATGTGTTTTGATTCTCTCATATATTTTTCCGATTTGCTCGTACTAATTAAATGTTAAACGTCTTCAGATATCATCATTAAAGAACAGATAAATTGCAGCATGGACGAGACATGCACACTAGGGTACCTAACTCTCGTCAGTGAATCTCAATCTAAACATTGTAATATGATAGCAAAATGAGTCAAACATCTAATTGACAGAAAAACAAAGAAGTAATCAAACCTTTTGAGGTAGTGATGGTCACAAGAAAAATTACAAAATATCTCCAAAACATTTCAAAGCTATATTTATATATTCGAAGATCCAATTTTAGCAGAGTTTAAGGATAATGGACCTTGTAAATACAATGTAAATAAGTAGGACGAAAGTCTTATAAATAATTTGATAAGGTATACATAGAATTGTCACGACTGTAGTAAATTTGTTCCCGTTCAGTACAATTTAGCGATGCAATAGAAACAAAAATTTAAGTATAATAGAATCATGATTTATGGTGGCTTGTTTAAACTGAATTAAAATGATTAAATAATTTACTTGTCAGTTATTGTACGTAAAATCGGGATGAGTGGAACAGCATATTGAATGACCTCAAATATTCTGACATTATGGTGAAGTGTTAAGAATGCATGACGTAATTTCAAGAAACCATACTACTGTACCAGAATGAAGCCTTGTACTCAAAATTATAAAGAATTTCAATAAAAACGATTGTGATATCGAGACTGCGTGAGGAGCCCTGTCAAAATTTCGTTAGAGAAGACTGAACCTTGACCACTTTGAATCCTCTCTGAATGTCGGTTGGACCACAAGGCTGCATTGCATTAATTTGCTAAAAACTGCAGAGCACGGATTTTTTTCCTCGTGTCATTTTTATGTCCATCTAGAAATTCATTTGTGTGCTACTTGCGCATCAGTGTTTTATTGCCTTGTGTGTGTGGTCATCTTACAGTGTGGAAGTCATCAAATACAACAATTGTGCCTTGTACGAGACATCTGGGTGAACGGAAAAATAGGAGGATTGTGCATACGTGATCCGGTTAACTACACCATATGATACTAACGTGGCAGAAGACTGTCCTATGTCGGCAACGATTTCCTGTTGATCTCTTTGGTATGTGTGTAATCTTTTGTGTTTTGTTGTTTGGTGTCTTATATGGTGTTTCCTGTCCCATTTGCGTTTCTTGCCGTGTATATCAAAACTGTGTCTACTCTGTGTATGGTGGTATTTTGGTATTGATGCTGCAACCAATTGTTCTATGAGATCCCCTCTATTCTTCAAGTTGTCTCAGTAATAAAATGAAGACAGTTTTCTTTGAAATTTATCCAAATCTTCATTAATATTTTTGAATAACATTTAATATCCAAGTTTCGCAATGGAGTTAAGAAGCTGAGTCCTACATACATAGTTAGCTTTTCTTGACAAGATTGAAAAAAGAAACTTAGGTGTTGCAAATCTCCGTTACTGTAAAAGTAATAATTCGATATCTTTATTGCGAGATAAATTAACAATATCTAGCCAATAATTTCTGGATCAACTGCAGTCGCCCTAAAAGAAAAAGAAGCAATAAAATGATTCGGGATTTTGTCTTTGATTCATACAAGAGGTTATCATGTATGAAACCTGGAAATTTGACATTAGTCGCTTTGAAACTTATTTTCTAAGTATAGTTCATGTAAAGTACGATACTTTCTGTATAATGTTTTGCTGTCGTCTTTGGCGTTTAAGCCGGGCTTACACTGTCGCGAATGCAGAGGCGATAGAGCTACGATTAGGTGATTTTGATTAATCGTAGCGCATTCTTCTCTCAATCTCGGGCATTCTCGTCTCATCGTGTCACTATCTTGTCATGTTCTCCTGCATTCTCCTCTGTTCGGGGCACCGACGCGAATGCTTCAAACTGTTTAAAACATTCACTTCTGAATTCTTATTCGCCTCACATGGTACATGCGTAGCGCATTCGCCTTGCATTCTCCTCCGTTCGCAGCGCAATCTCCTCACATTTGCGTGCATTCTTGTTCCAGAGATGCAGGAGAATGAGCCACGATAGAGCCCCGATAGAGCCCCGACAAGAAAGAATCTGACACGAATGTGATGCGAATGCGCCGAGAATGTGACGCGAATGAAAATATCAACGCGAATCAGCCTCGATCTTGACACGATAGTGACACGATATCGCCACGATAGTACTACATACACACACGACAGTGACAATAATAATTATCTCAGAGTTGATGTAAAAGTGTGCGGATCGATAATTTGAAAACTTTGACAATGCCTTTCAAGAGAAAACGACATGGAAAGAGGTCAAAGTCAACAAAGGTTATTGATGCTCCTGGATATGTCAAATGATTTTGATTTTGCTCATGTCACATTCCTGATGATCGCAGCGCTATCGGGTTAAAGTCGTGTCTCAATCTCCTGCATTCGCCTCTCATTCGCCCCAGTGTCTTTTTATCGTGGCACATTCGTGTCACATTCTTCTCTATTCTCATCACACTCGCCTCACTATCGTAGCGGACGCGTAGCATATTTTTGTTGTATTCGCTGCGCTATCGTGTGCCTATCGCACCAAGAAATACTTCATGAGAACAGACAAGAATGTGACACGATTGTTCATTCGCCTCTGATCGTAGCTCATTCTCCTCTACATTCGCGACAGTGGAAGCCCGGCTTTAGTGTTTCTTTCTTTTGAAGTTCTTTGTTTTGCTTGTCCACACTAGGGTTACATATATGGCTTTATTTCTGCTTTGGGTGCTGCAACGTGGTCTTGTTAGCGATCCCCTCCATCCTTCTAGTAATATTATAATGCAGCATATGCGCATTTAAACAAAAGATGTCTCATCTATGATGCTCGCGGCAGAAAGATAGGAAGTTCAAATAGTGATAAGATGGGCGTGTTCCAACTCGTTCATTTTTTACGAAAATATTACTATTGTAGAGAATAAATAAATTCTAAAAAATGAGCACCACAGCCAATGTAAAACATTCAAATATCTAAAAAGTTTACATTTAAATACAAGCCCATAATCATCTATCTTGTGGATAAACACATGGGATAATTGTACTTTCAGCTTTTCGGCTCCTGGACTGTTTCTGTCCTTATTTAATTCTAAGAAAATTCCATATGGTCATATCTAATAAATTTCGTTTTTATAAAGAAACTATTTGGAAATTATTCATTTGCTAAATGATATCCAACTTGGTACAAAGATGTGATACCAATGCTCTCATTGTGTCCGATTGTTTCCTCCTTAATCCTGTCCCATTCGTGAGTTTCTACTATGGTCATGTAAGGTCGTCTCCTTGTTTTACTAACTGTAATCTTATATTCGGAACGATACTTCTGATGGAAGAATAACTTATGAGGATTTACTATCCGAAACATGTGTCTGGTGTATAGTAAACTGGTTTCAAATTTTCTTCGGAATGTATAGAGTTGGAATATTTCCGTATTGTTCTAATTGTTATGCTTCACATATAATACGTTGTTTGTTATCATGCGTGTGTAATTAGCTGTAATCACTGCAATGTCCTCATTATGGGTATCTCCTACTTATCTTAGAAATCTTCCGTATACTTACTCTGCCTCACATATAAAATGTTGTTTGTTATCACAGTTATGGTCATTCCAGTGATATGAGAATATACCCTGTAACTCCATGCAGTCTTCTATATTACCACCATCGTCCGGTTGACCTGGATTCCAGTCTACAAAAGAATGGAGCTTGAAGTCAAAGAAACTACAGAGACAAATAATTCAGCATCCTATTTGGACACACTGATGGTCACATGAAAATCTCACTCTATGACAAACGCGACGACTTCAATTTCAGCATTACAAACTTTCCTTTTCTGAGTAGCAACATCCCTTCATCGCCTGTTTATGGCGTGTTCGTATCTCAGTTGATACGCTATGCCAGAGCAAGTCCCAAATATACGAATTTTGATCTGAGAGGTAGGCGTCTTCCAGATAAGCTTCACAGTCAGGGATATGTCTGTGACCGTCTAACATCGTCACTAAGGAAGTTCTATGGTCGATATGGGGAACCCGTCATACACTCTTCAGAATGTTGGACTTTATTCTGTCATAGACCATTTGAACCATCCACTATAGACTCTACTCTATGTCTTCCGAAATGGAAGTAACTCGATGTGACAGATCTACCGAATTGAAGCGGTGTTGCATGCAAGCAGGAGATGCTGACTCTTACTGAGCACCTGGTCTCACTCCCATATTAGGAGTTCGCTTCTTTTCATATGGTTGATGTTTTTGTTTGTTTGCTTTGGTTCCTGTTTTATCCTGATTTTGTATGCCTTCGGTTTCTGATTTTCTGAATTATCGATTTTGTGCTGCATGCAGGGATATGGTCATGACCCATATTTATCATTACTTAATAAATTGGGGTAGGAACAATGACTGATCAACCCATAATGAACAAAGCTTCAAACTCTGTGGCCGGAGAGTAACTTTCAAGAAAACGAAACCCATCTTAACGGGTCCACAGCATGTACAAATATATTAAGGACATCCGGCACACAAAATGTTGAGTCTTCATATCGAAGACTTCCTCAAACTCTAAATGCATATAAAATCATTAAATAATAATATTATTCTTATATTATATTACTGACTGACATGTTGTACCTGTTTATTACTGCTTGATAGCAGTGCAGTGTTTTTGCAATATTTGTTTTTGTTTACAATGTTGATCATGTCAAATTATGCTTCAATTATATTCTTTTCTTTGAAATGAAAACAATGTCTAATAAACAGTTATTATTTTGAAGTACTCTGTATCTCTGACTTACAAGAAATATAACTCTGATTTGCATTATGCAGTTCTTTAAGAATATTTATGTCATTTTACACAATTATAGATGGAAAGTGTCCCTTTTACGTCTCTTTCTGTTAGTATCTGCTCTGTGTTCTTTCATTTGATGTTTAAGAGTTTTGCTGTGGGTGCTGCAACCAAGTGTTGTTGGAGATTCCCTCTTTTCTTTAAGAGGGGGCTTATCCTTTGTTGCCTTGATGGACAACAAACGAGACCGTCACTTTGAAGTAAACATGAAACACAAGTGACCAAACAAATATTCGATTTGCATTTTTGGGCAAAAGGTATATTGTCATTCATTACAAGAAAATGAAGCCGCTCCAACTCTACCACAAAAGCGATGCCTTTCGCCGAAATACTGTCCCGTGAACAGACGACGTAAGGAATCATTATGATATTTTGGCGTCTATTATATATTGAAGAGGACTGATTAATATATTGTGACCTTCGTTTTGAACAATTTGAATTTATCAGACATTTTGCATTATTTTTCTACATCCCCTTCAGTATCTTTATATTTGTACACTTTGACACCGGTGTTTAGTTGTCTCAATACCACTTTTAAAGAACTCCATATCTTGACTGGTTAGAAAGCCATGCACTGCAAGTATGACGTCATCATCAGACTGAAAGTGCTGCATTCAGTTTTGGGAATAGATGAATATCTGATGGAGCAAGATCAGGTGAACGAGGTGGATGCAATTGCAATCCAGATTGTCAACAATCATTTTTGAAAGAGGGATCGCATACATGTATGCCTTTATAAGATTCCCGTAGCGACCGAAGAATTTCCTTAATGATGATTTTTCTTAATAATGATGATTTCAGCCGTTGCATTATAAAATTTATATAGTATGCGCTACTGAAATTATTTTTGGTGGCTCCGCTGAAAGCATCACTGATGAGAATTTAATGTTCGAAACACGTGTCTGGTGCATGTAAATTGGTTTGGAATTTTCTTCACGAAGGTAGAGTGCTGGAACCCTTAGACATTTTTAAGTCAAATTAACCTTACACAAAATTACATGTTGTATAATCAAAAAATTATATTGTATGTTCTAGGAGTTATTCAAAATTGACGTAACCATCTTACAGTACTTCATTTTATAATGAGTGAAAAATTATATTTGACAAGAAATATAAGAATAAAGTTTTCACCAGTATAGGTCAACGCAGCATCATTTCTAAACCATCGGTAATCGCCCTCGATCGTTATATCATTTCCACCAATCCAATAGGAGTTTGCTAGTGTTGACGCTATATATGCAATAATATGAAAATAATATGATAAGTTCCAAATTATAAAACGTTAACGAAAACAATGGCCATCAAAATAACACAAACGAAATAAAATAAATAATGAATTATTCAAAATATTGCTGAAATTAGAATTAGCATTATGATATCTAGTAAAACTTGTTTTAAAAATCCTTCAGGCAATGTTTAATTCGAGTATCATAAGACAGGTGGTCTCTTGATTCCATTGTTATGGAAATAGTTAATTTGGAAAATGAAAAACCTTGCACATATAAAACAAGAAGTTTCATTTCACAGTTGGTCACTAAGGCAGGTTTATGAAACGTAACTCTATTCTTTTTTTATTCTATGACTTGAAAACACTAAAATTCAAAGCATGGTATTCAAAATATAAATAAGGAAAACAAAACTCCAAAAAAGTTCAATAAACATCGAAGAATAACCCTTCAATTTCAGTTTCAAAGTCGAGAAGTTAAGGCAAAATATCATTAAAATTTCCATTGAAACAGTTGCGAACCTCTGAATGAACAACCTTCCGAAATGAGCCCACGTGCCCGGGGAGAGTCAGTGTCTCCTGATTGCATGCAACACCCGTCGTAACAGTTCCACATAAACTTGTCGAATTCGGTGATTGTCTCGATGTACATATTTATGTACATATCAGGTGAATATGTTTTGTTTGAACATGTGATGATGACAATCATTCAATCGCAATTCAGAATGTGACTGATCAATCAGGAAAGAGGGATCCGATCTGCTTTTATAATATACCCGTAGCGACCGAAGAATTTTCCCAACTAATGTAACGATGAAAAGGTAGAAATTGGAAAAAACTGGAAAACGATAATCCATGCCTGATTTAATCAAAGAAAATACTAACTGACTTTATCTATCAAAAGAAGTTGCCAATTCCTTCGGGATCTCCGTCTATACGGATAAGTAGGAGGGTGACGTGGGTGTAATCATGATAGCATCACCATATGTCATTGATATAGCAAATGAACCTCCAAATCTGAATCACAGTTATTTGATGCAATTTCATCTTTCAATTTGTCTGCTAACCATTATGGTCCAAGCATTGAACGTATGTTTGTTTCTTGAAGAGGTTGTTTAGTGTACAGTTCATTGTCTATTGTCTAAACAATTCTGTTCACAAAATTTTCGCGAAATTTTTGAAAAGTAGGAAATTTAGCATCATTCATGCATCCTGCTACGTCTTTCGGTACATTTTAAGACATAGTAAATGTCACACTCTTCGGCCATATTTCATTGTTTGTATTGGGGATCACTGTCGAGGGTTAAGTATAGGAAACGTGATTGCCTGGTCCATGCTGCAAACTTATCTGCTCTTAAATGATGTTACATGTATGAATTTGAAGACGTTTAATCAATATCAGATTCTACTAAATTGTACAGGTGTAATACGCAGCGGTCATTTCACCGCAGTCTTTTTGGATACATGTATCATTTTCCTAATTCTTTGATCCAGGGAAGCAAGATCAGATACCAACTGAGAGTTAGCAATAATATCTGAGTAACTATTGATAGTCTGTTGACATTGGCAATAATTTCAAACAAGAAGCAAATGATAAATTGTCTCTCATTTGGTTGCATCAATCGTTTTTAGAATTAACAGCAAAGAAAAAAAATCAAACAGATGAAGAGAAGTCATATTACATGTATAAGAATAACATCTTACTATTGCCATGTCTTTTACGTAGTTCCGTCTCAAGGAAGTCACTCTCGTCCTTGGTCTCTATCTCCACCAAAGTAGAGAATGCGGCCAAGCAAACAGCCTAAATGTAACAGTTGAAAACAAATGACAATTACGACAATTCGTATGTATTGATTATTATTCGCTTGAATGATTTTAATGCGACAAGTTGATGCAATTCACCTCAGATTCAGCCCAAGAGAATGGTTGTTGAGCTATAAGGTAGCACGATCCTTTGTTCCTTACCCACCCATCCCTACATCCTGGTACAGCTAGAAATAGAAATATTTATCATATAATTTTCATTGTTATGACGATTCTGATTTGATAAAAATTTTCGGGTCAATTCCTCCGGTGACGTCACTGCGGACGATATGATTTAAGAATGTTCAGACATTTATTACAGAAAATCTAAAGGTCGAAATTAATTATGATAAGAAATGACACCAATTTGTTTTTAATAGTTGGATGGAGGTACATCACGGAAACAGGATGGAAAAGTTTAGTATCATGCGCTTGTTTTCCGCCACTTTCTCGAGGCATACTTCAATCCAACAGAAAAACTAGAGTCATTTCTTCAACACTTTTAAGACGGTTTCTATCAAACAACCAAACAAAAAAGCCTATTGTGTCTCCAAGAGACAATATATTTTATATCTACCGATGATAGTCCCTGTAGCGTTAATGAGTTAAAGAAGATCCTGACGATAATCTCAACAGCACTCACAAGATAGCATCGACGGACCCCTAGCAAGCTAGAGGTGGGACCAGGTGCCCGGGAGGATTAAGCATCCCCTGTTTGGCAACCCGCTATCGATATTCATGCACGAAAATGGAAAACAATATCAACAAAACATGCACTGTCTGACATGTGGCTACATAAAAAGTGCTATGGCGATATAGTCAAAACACTTACTGTCAAACCCCTCGCGGGGAACTTTTTTTAGGAGCTCCACACGACAAAGGGCTTAAGTGTGGTAAATAATATCCACCATAAAATGTATACAGGAAGTATAAAGTTTAACATTATTTCATGACAACAGCATCTCAAAACTTATCTTCAAAATGCATACAAATTGTCAACACGTTTAATATGTACCACTCTCCATATTGTCAAAACAAGAATCTTTCAGATTTTTGAAGAAAAAAATAATGGAATAGTATTAAAGGTGGGTAGTGTAATAAGTTTAGTGTTGAAGATGAAAATGTTCATCCTCAGATTGCATCATGACAAATATTATTCATTTGGATTAAATATTATTCATTTGGATTAAATATTATTCATTTGGATTAGATATTATTCATTTGGAGTAAAGAAGAATTTACCTTCTGCAATTACAATGCCCACCATGAGACACACTAAATTTCTCAAAAACAAACTCATGATCAGAGATCCCAATGTACTGAATAAAGGAACTCTAATGCGGTGAAGACGAGATAATCGGTCTAAAGGTCATATACCTTTATTTTGTTGATAATCATGATAATATAATTCTATTAAATAGTCTCGTGATAGTGCGTCCGATTATGTACGTTTTAACGGATCGTCTCCTTAGCTTTTGTATTTACCAACGCAGCAATTATGTATCATGTCGCAGTTGACGTGAAAATGTTATCTTACCCAATCGTTTTAACACTGGGATATCTTTTAACAGCGTTCTCATATATAAGTCCACATCGAGTAAAATCATTCTTATCCCGGAAAAATGTCTACAGGTTTACCAGTTCTGAAAACTCTGTCTCGCACGTGGCCGGGATGTTTGTCTCGAACAACGCATTGTGACGTCATACACTTGTGCGGTGGGTTTCATGTTTGGGGTCAAATAGATCTACATTTTACGCACAAATGAATTTGTACAACGTTTACTTATGAATCATGTAAAAAAAATATACGTGAGCGAAAATTAATCAATCCCTTCCTTGTCCAGAGACACGGAAATATCAAGGATTTCCAACACCTATGACTCTGCAAGCCTTCCTTGTCGTGGACTGCAAATCTTCGATACTCGGGTGGGATTTCTTTGTCCCTGTGATTCTATTAATGTTAAACATCTTCAAATTCAATAGCATCATTTAAGAACAGATACATTTGCAGCATGGACCAGACATGCATGTTCCGGGTAGTTATCTCTCGCCAGTGGTCATCAATCTAAACAATGTTATTTTATCCAAAAATTTACCAAAAAACGTAGCAGGATGGGTGGAATATGATGCTACAGGACCCACGCTTTAGAAATTTCAAGAAATTTTGAAAATAGAGATTTTCGAATGTGTTGAAGAAACGATCAACTTCAGTTGATCGAACTTGGCTACATGTGCCCTTGGGAACTCCTGGTCCACCAGCATATATAGACACTCGACAAGTGGTACAAATGTTAAACGTCTTCAATTTGAATAGTTTCATTTAAGAAAAGATAAATAATTTACTACAGATCCCAATAGGTGATTATTAAGGCTTTCATTATATCTTGAAACTCCTTGCTAAATCTAGGACAATCCCATCAACAAAGTATACATTATTTATTCCACAGTAAAATGAAAAACGAAATAGGAATTAAGGACCAACGGTATAGTGAGTCTCTGCATTAGGATCATCAAACACCTTCAGTGTAGCAGATTTTATCCCGAATAAATCAAAGAATATTGTTTCTTCCTCCCTTACATCTTCATTCGGATTAGTCTCGACCTTTTTCTTCGAAACAAGAGACCCAAGGGGAGGGGAGGGGGCACATCGCTCACCTGAGTTGTAGACAAAAGAATGATAGTGGACAATTTTGTGGAGGACCTTGATATTTTGCTTACTGTAAGGTTTCTTGAAATTCTGTGCAGCTGAGGAGAAGTCGAAAATGTGTCACCCAATAAGAGCACCCCACGGCCATATTAATTGATCGATCGGCATGAATAATACAAACTTGGTAGAGGACTTTGATAATTCTGTGCCGTGGTTTCAGAGAAGTCAAAAATGCATCAGCCAATCACAGCATTCGGTAGCCATATTTGCTGACCGATCGGCACAAAAACACAAACTTGGTAGAGGACCATGCGTACCTGCACCCTGTATGGTTTCGTAAAATTCTGTGCTGCGGATGCAGAGAAGTCGAAAATGCGTCAGCCAATCAGAGTCCTCCGTGGTCATATTTGTTGACCGACCGGCACGAAAAAAAAAAGAAACCAAACAAACAAACAAACTTGGTAGAGTTCCTTGAATTCTTGTTTCTGACATTCGCCAGCCAATGCGCCAGCCAGTCAGTGCCCTCAACGGTCATATTTGTTGATCGATCGGCACGAAAAACACAAACTTAGTAGATTACCTTGAATTATTCTTGATTCATATAACGTTTCGTGAAATTCTGTACCTCAGTTGCAAAGGAGAAATTGAAAATGTGTCAGCCAATCAGAGCCCTCGGCGGCCATATTTGTTGACCGGTCGGCACTAAAAACACAAACTTTAGGGGACCTTGAGTACTTTAAATTTCTGTAAGGTTTCGTGAAATTATATGCAGCGGTTGCGCAAAAGTAACATTTTTTCTCATTAAATACACACGACAGAACACAAACTCTTAATTGGTTAAACGCTGTCAGAATACATATTAAAAGTTCGATTTCCCAAATTATGCCCACATTGAATATACCACGACAGTATTTATCTATTTGCATTTAATTCAATCTTTTAGAATCTATGTACATTTGTAGCTCCTAATCAATTCATTTGAATCACACCACCTAATGAATTTCGTTTCATAACTTGGACTCTGTGGAGATACATTGTATATGTAAAATAATATATCCTTCATGGTTTCATAGATGGAATTGGATTGTACTCTTTGTTTCCGTCTGTCATGCTAGGGCTCTCCTCCTAATCTTGAACAAAAGTATACTTAGAGGGTAAACAGTATTTCAGTTTGCTGCGGTCTTGTTACTGAGAATCATGTGCAATTTTGAATAGGTAAATATCTATAAAACAAAGAATATGAACCAGTTGCAATACACAAAGCAAAACTTCGAAACAGCCCTATGCGGAAACACATATTAGACAAGCGCAAACAGAGACGCAAAAGGGGGGGGGGGGGAGATACACTAACTACGACATAAAACACTGAACACACAAGGCTACACATGTATCAACGAGACAAATTGGTAATCGGTGCCGACTTACGGCGGCAACGTTAGTAGCACTTGGTTTGGTTATCCGGATTCATAGCGTTACCATCACACTCGTTTTCCAGTGGTCTCGAAGAACGCACAAATAATGTGTATAAAATCCTCCTACTGTTATATGATCGCACCAACAAGACAAGGGTCCCATAAAAATGGGTACCAGAACACGGTTCTTACAAAAAACAGTCTCAGACTGTATTCTGCCAGTTGGAGCCTATTTATGCATGCAATCATGTTAGAAAAGAAAAGAAGGGTTCTCCAACAACACTCGGTTGCAGCACCCACAGCAAAACAATATATGCTAAACACGGAGATGACATGTACAGCAAGAGACGCAAAAGTTACAAGTAATACTAGTAACATAAGGAAGAAAGACACATCGGCCACAAAAGACCACACATAAACCAACAAGACCAATTGGTAATCGTTGACGGTCATCTACTACGCCAGTAGCAAATGGTGTGATAATCCGGATTATATGTGCACATCTCTCACATCCAACTGATATTCAGAGACGACAGGTTTTCGTGGACAGATTTGGACACGACCCATCATGGAGTCCCGTAGCCATAGTCATTAAGACTGCACTTCTCATGAACTCGCTGGTACAAAGCTGTAGTTTGATAAAGTACCATGAAGAGTGCCCTTCTGTTGACAACACCCTTTGTCAAGATGTTGACGTAGAATTACTGAAAGCCATCAATCTAATCATATTTGGAAACATTGATATTTTACCATATTCACATCATGACAAAGCGAAAAATGCACAATTGTAAAATATTTTCATCAAAGTATTAAGTGTAACTGTTACACCAGTTAAAAGTTTATTAAAATTTATCAAAAACCATTACAAAAATAATATAGAAATGTAAAAAAAAAAAATACAACTTGAATGGAAAAAAACATATATATGTAACAGGGTATTTATCATTGAATGATATTTACTTTCCAAAAAGTCATATTCATATTAGAATATCATGAATATATATGTAATGAATAATTACAATGGCTTTCATGATAAGTCAAATAGTTATAAAGAATGAAATCAAATAATAAAAAAAATAATGACAATCTTGAACATCAGTTCAATCAAAACGACTCTGTACTGCTTTCATTTTACATGTATCAGTCTGCATTATAGTATTTTGATAGAACTGGCATTGAGAGGGAAATATAAAACTGGTTTCTTACTTTTCGAACACTCTTTATCGACCCAATAACTTTAGCACATTTCTCGGGACTTTTGGATTCATACAATACTCTCAATGTCTGCATACTTTTTATATCAATAGTAGAACATTAACAACAACAAACATGATTTTCTATAATTAATAATGATAAAACAAAAACTCTAAAGAGTCCAAGCGCTGGTGCTACAATTAGCATATGGACAATTGTATAAAATCAAAACACTTGCAATTCAATAAAAGCAATGCAGAAGTGAAAAAGGAAAAATTGTTTACAAGATAAACATTACCAAATTGAAATTCACGAAATTTCAATTATGAAATAATTGATCGCCTAATGTCCTGTTGGCTGACTTATACATCATGACGTCATGACATCATGACCCGTTAGAGCACTGTTGATGGGTCATTCCTTTTGATATCATAGTCTGAAAGTCTGCCAGCAAGTGTGGGACATTTGGCGATCCCTCAATCATTTAATTTCCATTGTCATTTTTAAGAAACGAAGTTTCTGATTGGCCGAGAAATTTTGATGATACCTGCATCAACATAAACCGGAAGTATGCGCTTAGCAACATCATAAGCAACGTCGTTTGCAACACTGTTTCAAACCTACAAATAAAGGTTTAAAAGCGACGAAATTCATTGTAATATTTTTGTGGTTGATTGAGGTATCAACACCAAAAATTGAAGGAAAACTTATGCATCTTGCGCTATGCGCAAGATGCAGTTTTCCCTCAATTGTGGTGTTGAAACATGTACCTCAAACAACCCAACAAATATTACAATGTTTTCTTAAATATTATTTGTAAAGAAAGTGTCAGTCTGGATGTATACATTTGACTTTCATGATAGAAAATTTTATAAAAATTGTGCTGCAACCAAGATCCTCAATTAAGTAGCATCCTTCTACATTTTCTTCCAACCTCTACCATAGACAAGGTTAGTCTATATAATATGAAGACCGAAGTAATTTGCGTGTTCGGCACGTGACACTTTCGTCGGATCAGTAACATGTACGTATATTTCATCACCTTTGTTTAAGAGAAAGACTGATCCAACAAACCGGGAACTGTCACTCTCTCCTGTCTGTAGTCTACAGTGTGATCGAACACTCTCAACAAGTTTTTCATTGTTCAATGGAGTTTGTCTGTAAATGGAGTGTGACAGTTTGTCATGTTCGTTTACGGAGTGTTCGATAAATGTGACTTGGCTGTATATGAAATAATATCCATTCCTTTCAATGATAAATCTTCCTGATAAGTATTTGACTTCATTGAGGAATCCTCCATGGTTGTTCTGGCGCCATTGTAAGATTGCCGTAGGTGCAATGTCTGTAAGAATATATGTCTAATGTTAATTCTAAGATTTTTTTCATTATACGCAAGGAATATATTTCAATTTCATACAATGATGCGTTGATTTACTTTCAGAATTACGCATTTCAAGTGGCAAGCAACGTACAAGTTATTCCAAGATATGATAGATATAATTTCCATCTTACACAAACTGAAACAATTAAAATCTTCTCATGACTATTTTTTATTGAAAATCATGGACTCGCAAAATAATCACATACAAAGCCATGCAAGTCCAGTACACAAATAAAATTATTTCCATTGCAGAGGAATCCCCATGTTAAGCGCCCGTTAGGCAAGCGGATTTATAAACTATAATTCTGGTTGCCTACTATGACGTCACGCTTTAGTTTTGAAAGTACGGAGAATTTACCAACGTTCTGATACTTTTGACGTTATAACATGCAATAGGCTCATTATTAATGCTAAACGGGGTGTCTGATATTTAGTACAAATGGAAATATAAGTAATGACTGTCTTACTTTGGGTGTTCATGGTAGTATAATTCTGGTTGGACACGTGCAAATTTTCCGAGAATCGCTTTGCGATTCACGGAATTTGCACGTGACCAACCAGAATTATACTACCATGAACACCCAAAGTAAGACAGTCATTTCTTAATTGGTAAAAAAATGATGATTGAATACATTTCTTGTTTTTGTTTTGTTTTTCTTTTTTGGTTTTGTTGTTTTTCGGTCGTTTGTCATGTACATGTAATGTCCAAATATGATGGATATCATTTTCATTGTACACGAATTGAAATAATTAAATACTTTTCATAATTAATTTTTATCGCAAGTGATGGATTCATAAAAGAATCGCATAAGTCAAGTACATTTTATTTGTAAACATTAATGGTTGAATACATAAATTTCTTGTTTACTGTCGTTTCTTTACGCAATCATTTATGTATGATTGTTAAACGTCTTTAAATTCAATAGCATCATTTAAAACCTGAAAAATTTACAGCATGGACCAGACATGCACGTTTCGGGTACTAAACCCTCGTCAGTGATCCTCAGTCTAATCAATGTAATATGGCCAAAAAGTATGAAAATTATTATGTCTAAAACGTACCAAAAGACGTAGCAGAATGGGTGGAATATGATGCTGCAGGACCCACGTTTTAGAAATTTCAAGAAATTTTATAACAGAAAATTTCAAATGCGTTGAAGAGACAAACGATCAACCAAAGTTGGTCCACCAGCAGTGACACTCACCAAGTAGTTCAAATGTTAAACGTCTTTAAATTCAATAGCATCATTTAAAACCTGAGCTATTAAAAAATTGTCACAAAGACTCATGTTCTGTATCTTTGTGACGAAGTTGCAGTAATACTATTTTAAGATTTCGACTTCCGTGTTTCATTCCATCTAAATATACATTAGAGTATATGAGGCGTGAAAATTTGAAATTGAGATAGGCATTTTATTTGTATTTATTCATTCTGATTGAAACACGAACCTTACATACAGATGTCAGCAAATGTTAAAAGTATGATTTTTATGGGTTTCATTGAAATGTGAATGCATTATTTTCATTCTTTTAAATTTCCTATGAGGTAGTTTCTTAAAATAGTGTACCAGGTTTTTGAAGTACAAATAATGAATTATAAGTTACTCAGAAGTAAAAAATGTAATGTATCTCACTTCATTAAATTAATCAGAATCTTTGTCTGCTAATGAACAGCCAAGCTTTAGAACTTAGGAAATGTAAATGTCGGGAAAATTATGAATGGTAAGGATACTACATTGCTGTGCACAATGAGAAAAAAGTAGATTTTCTTAAATAAGGAGGAAACAAAGGCGGAAGAATTCGACATCAAATATTTTCTTGTTCAATCATGAACAAGGAAGGTGGAGTAGGATGCATTTAAAATCAATCAGTTTTAACATTCAACTTTGAGTTCATTATCTGCAGATAACAGATTGCTGACAAATCATGAAAGACAAACGAAATGAACCAGCTCTGTTGCAAGAGTGCAACCTTCTGGACAAAGTTTTCTATATAAAGATTACAAGATAGAAGATTTGCATTGAATCTCTCTGCAAAAAAAGCATTCCAGCATTGAGGCCTTTTTCATGCATTGAGCTAGTGTACATCGTTGGTTTTCCTATAAAGTACAATTTATGAAATTAAAATTTTACCTTTGTCTATTCCGACAATCCTTGCTGCCGTTATATTCCCTGGTGAGGAGAGACAATGCTGAACTAAATGTGTATCTGAAAACGGAATATTTCAGCTCTTTAGTTTTAAAAGCTATCATGGTTATATTCATGTACAAACATTAGGACATGGTAATCAGAATAAAACGTGCATCTTCGTTAAAAGATTAATTCAATTTGAAAAGTCAAAATGCTAATTACATGTACCAGATAGAGTTTAAAGTTCATTCCAATTTACATAATATAATATACATGTACATGTAAATTTGGGTATACATACAGTTACTGTCAGAGCAGCATTCTGTATAAAGCTCTCTTGTGTATTTTTCGCAGCGAGACCATTTTAGAACGATATATTATGTAATTTCAGAATCATTAAATTTTGTTGTTTAGATGAAGGTAATGACAAAATAATGGAGGAAAAGAACCAGAAATAAGACGTTAACCACATATCCGAATTCAAAAATCCTACTCAAAGGACAGAAAAAGAAACCAAGGAAAATGCAAAACCCAAGAAAACGATCAAAACATTGTGCATATAAGTGAATCCCTAGTGCAGATGAAAGCTGGTGTCAAATTGAGATCAACAAATGTAAAGTTTAAACACATTCATATGCATCAATGAGTGATAAAAATTCTACTTCACTACTTGATTTAAATTACTTAAAGTTCTAACACTAACTTACTTTCTTCATTGGTCTGTTCTTCATATCTTTTCTGCAATAAATCACGAAATGATCAATAGAGTAAAATATGAATTTACATTTTTAAAGTTTGTATGATGAATTCCCAAAATAAATTATTTTACTTTCCCATCAGTATAAATAAAGCTCGGTAAGAAGAGAATGAACTGTAACACAATAATTACAAGTGAAAAAAGTTGCTAATTGCATTTTCGTTATCACAATTCATAATTTTGAATTATTATGAATCTTTCAAGTTTCAAGATTATAAAGGATTTAGAACAAGAAAGGTTTCTTGTTGCGGTTGCAACAAGAGTGTCTTCCTCCTATACAATTTTTGGTTTGGAAATATGAAGGACGTCACATTACATGTATTTATATTATATATTTAAGTTTTCAAATAGCAGTAACATTAAATTTTCAAACCGATAATTGTTGGTGAGCAACCATTTGATTTTTTTTTGGGGGGGGGGGGGGGGGGGGGGGGGCAGGAATTCTATTGCCAGCCGGTAAAATTTTTTCAGCAATTTTCTGAGCAGGCCATTTTTTCAGCCATTACCAGAGTCTGAGAAAAATTTTCGCCGGTTCTTCGGGCCGGATTTAAACAAATTGTCAAATGTTGTGAATGTCTGTGTAAGTTAAACTCCCCGCTGTTACAGAGTATGAGTTAATAACCGTTCCTTCAGATGTCTCTTTGCAATTAGCGAATTTCAGACAGATTGTATGATGTTTAAATAGAACCTTTTCTAGATTTTTGTGCCTATGCGTATTAGGTCTCTGGTAGATACAGCTATGTGAACAGTTTGTATTTATATTAATTAATTTTTTGACTTTAAATTGTCTGGCACAAAGGGCCAGCAAAAATTTCCATATCATGCAATGTATCCTTACTTTTGCATGGTCCGGGAAAAAAAATTGCCGGCCCTTTTGGGCCGGAATATTTTTTTCAGCATTTTTCAGAGCCGGGATTTTTTTTTTTTTTTTTTTGCAAATTCTTCCTGCCCCCTTCCCCCATAAAAAAGGCGAGCTCGTAGCTGTAAAACCAATTTTCTTGAGAAGAGAAATGGTAATAACAAGTTACGTTCAATATATATATATATATAAATACCATGAGGTTCTCGCTGTGCAGGTTCAAATTTGGACCCCCCCCCCTTCCCTTTTTTCAAAGTTTATTTTGAATTTCCATCATGGCGACATCGTTCAATATAAACAGAACTGTTTTCGAAAAACGAGGGGAGGGAAGAATGTTGGAGAAATTGTTCATCAATTTGTAAATAAACCAACCGAAAATTATGTTCGAACGTTTGCTAGAATTAGAAATTAAACTTGATGTTCAAAATATAGTTATTGAAGTTTAGAAACAGGTTTGTAGGTTAGAAATCGGAATCAAACTACCACTTTTTGTGTGTAAATTCTGGTTTGTAGCTGATCTCTTCTAAATTAATCAACTGTTTTAAAATCAAATTGTGTATATCGAAATGTATTTATGAAATGCATATTCATCATTGCCGTGAAATCGGAATTTGAAAATCTCAACACTGCTTTTCTCGAGTCGGACTCGGACTACCAATTTTAGTGTGCGCCCGATCTGTTGGCGTGAAGGTGTATCGAAATACCCAACTCAAAATTTCGATGCTCATATCTTTTCAACAGTAAGAGATAGGAAAAATCAGAAAGACTAAATAAGACAGATATATGGATAAAAAATAATAATATTGAAATTTTTAGGAAACTTCATAAGCTTAATTTTTGTTTACTATTATAAGCAAAAAAGTGTCTTCCTCCTATGAACTTCTGAATTTGGAAATATGAAGGACGGTGAAGGACGTCATCGTAATAAATCGTTACAGTGTGCATCTAGCATTTCATATCTTGCATGGCTGTCGACTTTCAAAAAGAATGGAAATTGTAGATAGCAAAATACGAGATATTTAAGCTTACAAATAGCAAAACATGAAATTTTCGGTCCTTTTGAGTAATTCGACGCTCCCGTCAAATATTTGAATCTACTAAAAAACATGATAAAAAAATAACAGAGACCAAAAATAAAAAAGACCAATCTAGCTTTTACTCCAAACGTAACGTTGGAGAACTTTCATTGTCCTAGCTTACAGGGTTCTTGAGAAATCGCTGATCCAATTTTCCACGGTTACGAAAACAATAGGTCTTCCGACGGAAGTCGGAAGACCTAATAACAGAGACCAAAAATAAAAAAGACCAATCTAGCTTTTACTCCAAACGTAACGTTGGAGAACTTTCATTGTCCTAGCTTACAGGGTTCTTGAGAAATCGCTGATCCAATTTTCCACGGTTACGAAAACAATAGGAAGTCGGAAGACCTAATGATGAGTTTGAATAGTTATTAATGAATGTCAGTATATATGGAAGAAATTAGAGAAAACAATTACCTTGGCATTATGTTTTATACCATCTGACAGTGTCACATTACTACAGCACAAATCATCAACACGGGACAAACAATCCTCGTCAGCACTCGTAGACGGGAAGCAAGTCAAAGATGAATGTTCTTGTGGTTCGAACTTCTGCCGCTGTAGGAACCAAGCTAAAGTAATAGCAAATGTACAAAGCAGTAGGAAAAAGTTTGCAATCACAAGTCCTACAGATGCACGTTTCCATGTACTTAAATTTCTCTTGATGGACGCCATATACCTCCCGCGCTAAGTCTCAGTATTGAACATCCATAAAATCTAGAATGTGAAACTAGAATGTCAATCTAGAATGTGCATAGAACGAAGCGTTGTGTCTACTGTAGGGTTTAATACAGGTATAACATGATTAAAGGTAGATATACACTTGTATATGTTTGAATTTCAAATACCTGTATGCAGGTCATCGGCCCTTTAACAGTGTTTAATGTACAGCGAACTAGAGCAAGTTATTTTTAAAACATGAAACGATGGAAAGAATGCTGCACATTTTATATGTAATACAATTATGTTATATGTATACTATTACAAAAAGTAACGCATAGTATTTGTTTATTTCATCCTTAGTAGACTTATAGATTATTCACATTTATCATGTTATTTGTACACAAAATGAAACCAAAGGTACATAAGTGTATTCTCAGACCCTGGAGAATTGTTAGTGTTTTTAAATGTTAGTTAAAATGGCTAAAAAAACCTTCCTTTGTGGCCAAATTGTGTATTTTTCTGAGATCCGTATGCATGCACTCGTATAATTTGAAAATGTTTTGATTCGATTGACAAACGGATGCAGCATATATATACGAAACAATCTCATAATGGCGATATCATGACACACGATGAGGCTTTATTCAATGACGCCATCCAAAGTTCGCCTCATTCCATGAATTTGCGAATCGGTTTTATCGAGAGAAATTTGTTTCATAAGGAGGAAAAGTCTCTAAATTTTTAATGCGGAAGTGACCCGAAGAAGTTCAAGTCCATTTTTTTTTCATGGGCATCAACGAACTTTGAATTGGGTAAAATTCAAATTCCTCAAAACATGGTAAATGCACAAAAACAAGAAAAAGTAGAAAATTCAAAATTTCAAGTTTTTAACTGAAGAGTTGTTTTGATAATAAAAAAAAATCTTACTTCAGCCCTGAACTGTTTGTCCTATCTCTATACCATCATAAATGCAAACAACCAATAGCTTGTGCATGTTGAATAATTATAATACATTTTGGAATTGTTCTGTGCGTTTCTTCTTTTGAAGAGCACATATCGAAGAGAGAGAGAGAGAGAGAGAGAGAGAGAGAGAGAGAGAGAGAGAGAGAGGGAGAGAGATCGTCGGAAAGCCACGCTCGGTCATGCAAGCTCACCTCCCGTTGCTCAGGTTTCCTACGATGGACAGTTGATAAAAAACGAAGTGCTCGATGTAAGATGGGTGATAAATTATGCATTCAAAGCGAAAACAGAAGACACGGAAAGCATCAGAGTGTCATCATTTAAATAGACGGAATCTTTTTTTTTTAATTTGAGTTGTAATTTCAATATATTGATTGAAAATTATATTAACATTACATCTCAATGACAATATTGATATAGTAAAAAAATAATGTATATACATGTACCGATAAATTAAATATCAATTAATAAAGAAAAACAATGGTTATGATAATAAGTCAAAGGGGGCAATATGCAGTATTAATATGAATGAATACTCGCATTCCAGCGCATTTTTATCATAAATATATCTAGAATACATTTATTATTACAAATCCGTAAGGCGCGATAGATCTGCAATACATGCATGTAGTAGACATTGCGATTCAATAATGACGGAGATTTGAACCATTGATTTAATAGAAATATTTATATTTTTTCCAAAAAGAAGGATTATTATTCGGAAATTCGTGCGAATCAAAATGGTTTTTTTTTTCTAGAAAATGCACAATCCCCATTTTCTGCTTATACGAATTAAGTGGAGGCGGACCCCAATTCACTGATATACTACACTTCGTATTCCTCTCTATATACTGTGCCTTTAAATGCATAGTTATGAACAAAGATCATTGCGAAAGCTACTTTTTTTTACAGACATTCATGTTAATTTTCATTTACTGAGTGAATTGAATGTTATCTAAATTAAAACAGATAAGATCAAACAAATATGTCTAATAAGCAGACTTGGGAGAATGTCGACAGAAGAATTTAAATTATCTTGTGAATTACTTAATGAAAAATCACATGATACAAAATATTTGCGGTTTAAGACCATTGTATAAATGTACCCTGTGGTAACGATAAACCATTTGGGATTATCAGTGTCTTTCATATCCATACCAGTCCACAGAGCTATAACAAAAAGTAACTAGTACGCAATCCTCCAACATTCTTTTTTCAATAGAGGTTATTTTCCTCTTTTTTTTTCTTGGTATTTCGATATTTTCTCAGATAATGCTTCGCTTATCGTATGCATATTTAGAAAACCAATGTTGTAACAATACTTATTACTAGGATCGTTTACTAGTATCAAAGGCCATAGCAATAAAATGTTTTGTTCTACGTCCGCGGGCAGGTAATTGCTCAGAAAAAAAAAAACCCCAAAAAGCATACAAGCGTTCATTTTACCAGGTTAGAAAACATAAGGGAGATACATGTAATAGTGATTTATCTAAGAAATAAAGTCAGAATCAACAACCTCACTTGATGAAAGTTTTTTTTTTTACCTTTACGTTTTTACCTTTACGTTTTTTCTTTTACTTTTTATGGTTTCAGTCTTCCTTTCCCATTTCCTTCATACTGATCTTGTTCATCCCTGGCGGGAGGGTACCTTTCAGAAAGAGTTCGGGACGTAAAACAAAATATTAAATTACTTTGGCCTAGCTAGACTTGTAACATGAAGACAAACTGCAAAACTGGCCCAGATCAATAGAATTTCAAACCCTAAAGTACATTCATAATGTAAAGAATTCTACACAAGGTAAATTGGCAATGCATTACATTTAAATCGTATCAAAGTATGACACCGTCGGTCTCCATCTCTTTGGGGTAATGCATGTACCTTCATTCATTGCTGAAACATGTTAAATGGTAGTTTTAATAAGATTAATACTTAATTATAAGCTTAAAATACATCAAAGATGCAAAGTGCCTAATTGTAAAACTGGAATGCAAGTATGAATATGCAGACTTGAAATGTACAAGAATTGTGTATGGTTTTGACAGATGGGAAAATTTTTTCGTACATTTCTGATCGATAGGAGCAATACACATTCTTATATGATCCAGAAAAAATTCAATTATCAGCCATTCTAGTTTGACCTTTTGACCCACAATTCAACAAGGGACTTCCTTGATTCATGGGAAACAATTCTTGCAAGTTTCGTGATAAAAGGTGCGATACAGGCTCTGATCATAGTTCTATGCCCTTGACCTTTGACCCAAAAATCAATAGGGGTCATCCAAGACTCCTTGGAAACATTTCTGTCACGTTTCATGATAATAGGTGCAATACAGGCTCAAATATGGTCCGGAAACCACTTTCATTCATCAAAGTTACTTGGCCTTGACCTTTGAGCTATTAACCCGAAAATCAATAAGGGTCATCCTTGACTCATGGGAAACATTTCTGTCAAGTTTCTTAATGCTATTAGTTGCAATATAAGCTCTAATATCGGTCGGAAACCATATCCAATCATTAGAGTCTGATTATCTTGACCTTTGATCCCAAAATCAGTAGGGCTCATTCTTGACTCATGGGAAATATTTCTGAATTGCTCGAAGATTATGGGTGCAATACAGGCTCGTATATTGTCCGGAAACCATTTTCAATCATTAGAGTCCTATGACCTTGACCCTTTGACCCCAAAATTATTATAGGGTCATCCTTGACTCAAAGTGAGTAAATGTATGATTAGTTTCATTGAACTGGCATCTATCATACATGTACTTGACTTATAGTCCGGAAACCAATTACTGACGGCCGCTAACCCGCCTGCCCATTAAGAGTCGAGTTTTGCAACTCAGCTAAAATTGCTTTAAATGTTGAATTCAGTATGCAGTGTCATCTCAAAAGATTATTCAACTAACATACAAGTTCTATTAACGTCTTTCAATTATAATTTCTTTCTGACCTCTCTGCTCACTGCATCCACACTCCTTCCACCTGTCATTGCTTAATGTTACCTTAAAAATGCAATCATTCTTTTATTCCGGGGGGTTTCATATGCAAAGTTTGAAATATCGGAAGTAATGTGATACATGTTGATGTCCACAAGATATTGCCAATAGTGATATTGGATCCCTAACCTTGGAAATAGAAAGGAGCTTACCTGTAACAATCGGAGACTCATATGCAAAGCTTCATGAAAATTGGAAGTAATGTGTTGCCTCTATAGTGTATAAAATGATTTCTTCCATTTTTGACACGTTTAACCTTGACCTTGACAAAAATTTTACAGTCTCATATCGCCATGGTTAACCCATAAGCAACGTACGTTTTAATTATGTGACCTTCAAAGTGTTCAATCTCAAAGCCAGATATGACCTTGACATCTGATCCTGACCATGAAAACCAAATTAAACTGCATTTGTCCTCTTACGTTGGAAAACCAAATATATATGCAAAAAAGTGACAAAGACTGGAACGTGTGAATTCGAAAGTGTTCCCAAGGTTTTTCTAGTATACGGATGGAAAGTCTTGTCGACAACTTGGTAGCAGGAATGCACATATCGTATAACAACCTGTTCAAAAGTTGTGTCAAATTTAAAGTTTGGACAAAAACTGTATGCCTAGTGCCAATCTTCAATATGGCACATAAGAGAACAAATGACTTTACTGAGATTTAAATTTTATTTATTTATTTCAAAAATTTAAATCAACCAGAGTCTCTGATGAGACTGGAGCTCTACTGGTTGTTTTCTCATTTCCTCCCATTAGTCATAATTCTTCAATTACGTAGGAAAATTCAAAACCAGTCACATATACCAAAGATCATTCTTTTCTTTTTAAAATATACAAATTTCAATACATTCTTATCAATATGCACAACTTAATCATAGCCAAAGTAAAATGCTAAAAGGATTAACTTTCTATCTCAAGTGGTTTTAGAGGACTTGAAGGCACAAAATTACATATAATTTTATGGGACCACACCCATTTTCTAAGACCTTGGAGGTCTAGGACAGAAACCAAATGTCAGTTGCACAACTAGATCATAGACCAAGTAAAATGCAAAAAGAGTTAACTTTCTATCTCTAATGGTTTCAGAGGAGTTGCAAGCACAAGAATTGTTTACGGACGAACGGACAGACAGACAGATGACCGGAAGCCGGACGAAGGGTGATCGCATTAGATCGACTGGTCTGAGACCAGTAGAGCTAACAAAACAAATCATAACATTAAACATAACAAAAATTAATGCAATACAACTTGACCTTCAAATAAAAAACAAAGGCACAATACTATTCTTTAATAATCATGACATTGTCAAACTTGATGAAATATTCAGTAATAGAGGAGTAATCTTCAATAAGCGGTTTACAAAGTGGTACTTCCCTGCCACACTTGTCAGCTTGACTTTTATGGTATCAAACCTTGACCCAACACTAGGTGTCAAGTTTTATAAGATAGATAGATGTCGGACAAAGTTAACCCTTGCATTAAAAGTGATATGAAAAATAATGGCATGTATGAAATAATTGATAACTAGGAAAATCTTATGTCATTGTGATCAGCAGAAAATTCCATTTAGCTTAATAGGGGGGGGGGTTTCTATGTTTACACAAATACTTTGAACAATTATGCGACTACATTACTCCTCAAGTTACATGTACTTGACAATGAGGTGACTGTTTTCATAAAAATCATACATTAATTCACACACACATGTCACAGATTTTCTCATATGTACAATTCATAAACATAAGTCATGTTGTGATATGTACAATACACACAAATACATGTATCTCACACATTCTCATATGTACAATTCAGATATGTGTACAGTTCAAACAATCATGTACAATTCATACCATGTGCAGTTCATATCATGTACAATTTATATCATGTACAATTTATATCATGTACAATTCATATCATGTACAATTTATATCACGTACAATTCATATCATGACTACAATCCATATCAATTCATATCATGTGCAATTCATATCATGTACAATTTATATCATGTACAATTCATATCATGTACAATCTATATCATGTACAATTTATATCATGTACAATCCATATCAATTCATATCATGTGCAACTCGTATCATGTACAATTTATATCATGTACAATTCATATCATGTACAATCTATATCATGTACAATTTATATCATGTACAATTCATATCATGTACAATCTATATCATGTACAATTTATATCATGTACAATTTATATCATGTACAATTCATAACATGTACAATTCATATAAATTCATATCATGTACAATTTATATCATGTACAATTTTCATCATGTACAATTCACAAAATGTATTATTGACATATGTTTTCAAATATCAACTGAGGATTAAAAAAAGTAAAATAATATTACTTTCTTGAAACATTAACTAAAACATGACTTCATTTCAATCTATAAAACATTCCTTTTCTCAAAGGGATTTCTTTAATTACTGATCTGGGAACCTCTTTTTATCACAAAATTTCTAAATCTACTTTTAAAGATACTTTTGGTGTCCTCCTTTAAAACTTTAACACTGGATCCACAACTGAATATGCTTATACACTGTATGTAGTTATAATTTCAACATTGAAATTTGCTTGCACAAAACCACCCATTCTATGCTGCACAAAATACACACAAAATGTACCAAATTGCTTGACGAAAAATTGATTAACATTTCATAAGATTTAGTTGTAGTTGGTTTATTTTTTGTTGTTTAAAGTTGTTTCGTCATTTCATCTGTGAATTTTAGTAATATTATTACAACACTAGTAAGCACATCTATATATATCTGCATGTTGATAGCAAATGCATTTTCAGTAAAAGAAATTGATAATAAAAATAGCAATCCAAGGAATGCTTGTGTCGCCTGCGAAGCGGTTTGATTATTATTCTAGAAAGTGGATCAAAATTATTGGTATCAGTAGAAAAGTCTTGTCAAATGAAATTCATTTGAAATATCAGACCTCTTAATTACAAATTAAAAGATATGGTCATTCTCAAAATTTCAGAAAAGAGTGTCAATCATCTAGGTCAAGGTCACTACGTAAAAATTTGTAACAAAAAGGTCTCATCATAAGAAATATTAAAGATCTATCACCTGCCAATTAAAAGATATATACAACCTTAGAAAAGAATGTCAAATAGCTAGGTCAAGGACAAAAGGTACAAAATTATGGTATGTGTAGAATTGCATTGTTACAAGAAAAAGACATGTGAAATATCAAAGCCCTATCACTTACCAATCAAAAGATATAATAATAGCCAATATTACTTTTCTTGAAACGCAGGTCAAAAATCTAGGTCAAGGTCAAAAGGTAAAATATTGTGGTCTGTGTAGAAAGGTCTTGTCACAAGGAACACACATGTGAAATACCAAAGCGCTATCACTTGCCAATCAAAAGATGTATCCATTCTTTTTTTTTTTTAAAGTAGGTCAAATATGTAGGTCAAGGTCAATACGTCAAAAATTATTGTATGTGTAGGAAGGTATTATCACAAGTAATACACATGTGAAATATCAAAGCCCTATCACTTACCAATCAAAAGATATAGCGCATCTTATCTTTTTTTCAAAAGTAGGTCAAATATCTAGGTCAAGGTCACAAGGTAAAAAATTATGGTATTTGTAGAAAGGCCTTGCCACAAGGATTGCACATGTGAAATATCAAAGTCCTAACACTTACCAATAAAAGATATATCCATTCTTAATTTTTATTGAAAAGTAGGTCAAATATGTAGGTCAAGGTCACTAGGTCAAAAATTATTGTATGTGTAGGAAGGTCTTGTCACAAGGAATACACATGTGAAATAAATACAAATATCAAAGCCCTATCAATTACCAATCAAAAGATATAGCGCATCTTATCTTTTTTTCAAAAGTAGGTCAAATATCTAGGTCAAGGTCACAAGGTCAAAGTTATACTATGTGTAGAAAGGTCTTGCCACAAGGATTGCACATGTGAAATATCAAATTCCAAACACTTACAAATCAAAGATATATCAATTCTTAATTTTTTTGAAAAGTAGGTCAAATATGTAGGTCAAGGTCACTAGGTCAAAAATTACTGTATGTGTAGGAATGTGTTGTCACAAGGAATACACATGTGAATTATCAAAGATCTATCACTTACCAATCAAAAGATATAGCGCATCTGATCTTTTTTTCAAAAGTAGGTCAAATATCTAGGTCAAGGTCACTCGGTCAAAATTATGCTATGTGTAGAAAGGTCTTGCCACAAGGATTGCACATGTGAAATATCAAATTCCGAAGATTTACCAATCAAAGATATATTTGAAAAGTAGGTCAAATATGTAGGTCAAGGTCACTAGGTCAAGAATTATTGTATGTGTAGGAAGGTCTTGTCACAAGGAATACACATGTGAAATATCAAAGCCCTATCACATACCAATCAAAAGATATAGCAAATCTTATCTTTTTTTCAAAAGTAGGTCAAATATCTAGGTCAAGGTCACAAGGTCAAAATTATGGTATGTGTAGAAAGGTCTTGCCACAAGGTTTGTACATGTGAAATATTAAAGTCCTAACACTTACCAATCAAAAGATATATCCATTCTTAATTTTTTTTTAAAGTAGGTCGAATATGTAGGTCAAGGTCACTAGATCAAGAATTATTGTATGTGTAGGAATGTGTTGACACAAGGAATACACATGTGAATTATCAAAGATCTATCACTTACCAATCAAAAGATATAGCGCATCTGATCTTTTTTTCAAAAGTAGGTCAAATATCTAGGTCAAGGTCACTCGGTCAAAATTATGCTATGTGTAGAAAGGTCTTGCCACAAGGATTGCACATGTGAAATATCAAATTCCGAAGATTTACCAATCAAAGATATATCCATTTCTTAATTTTTTTGAAAAGTAGGTCAAATATGTAGGTCAAGGTCACTAGGTCAAGAATTATTGTATGTGTAGGAAGGTCTTGTCACAAGGAATACACATGTGAAATATCAAAGCCCTATCACATACCAATCAAAAGATATAGCAAATCTTATCTTTTTTTCAAAAGTAGGTCAAATATCTAGGTCAAGGTCACAAGGTCAAAATTATGGTATGTGTAGAAAGGTCTTGCCACAAGGTTTGTACATGTGAAATATTAAAGTCCTAACACTTACCAATCAAAAGATATATCCATTCTTAATTTTTTTTTAAAGTAGGTCAAATATGTAGGTCAAGGTCACTAGGTCAAAAATTATTGTATGTGTAGGAAGGTCTTGTCACAAGGAATACACATGTGAAATATCAAAGCCCTATCACTAACCAATCAAAAGTTATGGGCTGTGACACCCAAAGTGTGACAGACAGACGGACAGACGGACAACGGACAAAGTGATCCCTAAGTGTCGGTATGCTTCGCAGGCGACACAAAAACTATAATATAAAATGTATGAAAAAACCTTAAATAATGTTCTTTGCTGAAATAGTACTTTTTGTATTGATTTTTGAGCATTGAAATGTAAAAGTTTCTTATCTTTTTCTAAAATAAGAGAAACAATATCTTTTTATAGAGCTGAAAAACGATCAGCATGATTCGTGTTGATGAAAGCCTATTGTGTTTGTGCGTGATAAAAAGCTATTATTCACCTTATTCTGGATACAACTCTTAGCTAAGGCATTCTTACGCTGCATCACACTCCCCTTTTTCGTTAAAACTGATCTATATTGCAAACAAATATAGAAAATTTTAATGATCGCTGAGCGATATAAGTCCCCTACCGGCATAAATTTATGTCCTGCATCTCTATTCATCAGTTCATTATTTGCAATAACAACAGCAAAGCAAAGTCTGGAAAACTGATTTTTAATGATATTTTCTAAGTCCAAGGGCCATAACTCTTGCAAAAATTGGTCAAACGAAATTAAACAGGAACTTCATCTGTACCACACTATAATGTATATAACTAAAAATCAGCTCATTATCTGCAATAACGGCCAAGAAATGTCCGGAAAACTAAAAATTTCATGAAATTTGCAAAGTCCAAGGGACATATCTTTTGTACATTTGTAAAATAGGTCAATGGAAACGTAACTGAAACTTGATTTATATCACACTAAGATGTATTCATATACCAAAAATCAGTTCATTATCTGCAATTAATAGAACCGAAGAAAGTCCGGAAAACTGATTTTTCATGATATTTGCTAAGACCAAGGGCCATAACTCTTGTGAAAATAGGTCAATCAAAATTAAACTTGAACTTGATCTGTATCACTTTATTATGTATTCACATACTAAAAATTAATTCATTATTTGTAAGAACAGCCAAAAGATGTCCGGAAAACTGAAAATTTCAAGAAATTTGCTAAGTCCAAGGGCAATAACTCATGTAAAAATAGGTCAAAAAGTACAAGGGCCAAATAGGTCAATGGAAACAAAAATCAAACTTGGTCTGTATCACACTAAGATATATTCATATACCAAAAATCAGTTCATTACCTGCATTAGAACCGAAGAAAAATCTGTAAAACTGTCCAAGGGCCATAACTCTTGTAAAAATAGGTCAATCAAAACTAAATTCAAACTTGATCTGTATCTCATTGAGATATATCCAAATACCAAAAATGACTTCAATATATGCAACAACAGCGAAAAAAGTCCGGAAAACTGAAAATGTGACAGACGGACTGACAGACGGACAGACCGAGAGGAAACTAATAGTCTCCTTTGGCATTGACGGTAGGGGACTAAAAACCCATTGTTCTGCGTATGAGATTACCCACCGTGAGACAGCACATGTACGTCATATAAAGTGATAATCCAATGAGACCTCCCAAAGCAAAGTACGGTAAAGTTACAATAAGGGAGTGCTTAGTGCTAAGACAGTCATCAGATAACAGTACATTTTGTATTGTGAACAGAAATAAGTCTTAATTCATTCCTTTGTAATCTGTAATGGGCCCTAACCTGCCGTATATCATTCACGTCACATCATGTGTAGATGTCATACAGCTTTCCATCTTCTTTATGGTCCTGAAATGATAAATATATATATGCACAACCAGAGTAATTCCCTGAGATGAAACTATTTAAAGGGACGTGCTTGTATTTGGCATGAAAACGCTCATGACGTCGCAATGCATTAGATCTAATGGCTGTTCCAACCTGCAAACTAAACCCGCTGTGACCTGGATGTTAATGTCACCTTGTTACCAAGAAAAATGCGATTTCAGAAAACAAGAATGAAACGGACAACTGTGGTGCATATACATGTATATAGAATAAATGTCATAATTTGTGTTTT
Organism: Pinctada fucata; assembly: GCA_028142955.1. Classification (NCBI taxonomy): domain Eukaryota; kingdom Metazoa; phylum Mollusca; class Bivalvia; order Pterioida; family Pteriidae; genus Pinctada; species Pinctada fucata. The sequence goes on along the minus strand of AP027108.1, from coordinate 40,392,458 downwards.
GTTACGGGTATGCAACACACTGCAAGTGCATTTATGGCATGAAATGCGCTAACGCGCATCACATGTACGATAAATGCACTTATCGCGTGAAATGTGCTAACGCGCATTACATGCATGATAAATGCACTTGCTGTGTGTTGCATACCCGTAATAAAACACAAATTAAGACACTTATTTTCTATGTAACAACAAGATAAGTTTATGAAAAAAAATCCAATATCTGCAATTTTCTTTTCAACTCAAAGCAAGGTCAAGGTCAAGGTAAGAGTATCAGTTGCCTTTGTAACAAATGGAAGGTACAAGTATTTGCAATCTGAAATCAGAAAGACTAAGTGTTCAAAAGGTAAACATGTACATTATGAAGAATACTTATCAGCTATAATCATGATATTGCTTAAATATATATATATTAAATTAACTACATTGACCTTGACCTCTGACCTTAAAACTTCATACTATTAGGCTTTCTCCACTAGAAAATAACCAATACACTTTGTATAAGGTTTTGTGATTCATTCTAAGGCTAGACTACCATTGCATTTACATGAACTTAAAATCATTATTGTATGTAATTTCAACCTTGACCTGAGTTCTCTTATTGTGACCTATATCTCTTATTCCTCTTCACATGACCAAATTATAGGTTTGGTGATGCTGCACTGTTAAATATCTCATCATTTCCTGACACCTTATCAAATCCTTCTAGCTAGTATTCTGTTGACAGGGGTCAAGATGTGAAATGCAAAGTCACTCAAATGCACTTTAATACTTTTTTCACGTGACGGACTTTGTACTTGGAACTTCGTACTTCGCACTTCAAACATTGAAGAAGCAGTTCTGAAGCTACTGTTCATGTATCTACTCATAAGCGGAGTCATCTACATTTTGATTTGTATACTCAATGGAATTGGTATATTGCACTTTCTGTACTACTGGCAACCCACTTTATAAAACTTTCTATCATAATTTAAGTGCGAAGTTTGAAGTATGAAGTGAAAAGTTCTTCAAGGTGAAAAATGTCTAGTTGCAGCCATGCTTAACTCCTCAGAGACTTTGCATATGGGGACTAATGACTCCTTTTTGTCATTTACTGTCTACGGTAGACTAAAGGGCACATAACTCACCAGTGCAGCATAAAGTTTGATGATGCAATTCCTGCTATGAGGTGGTTTCAGGTGTTTAGTTATGTCTGGTAAAAAATCTCTTTCTTTAACTTCATCCTCTTCTACATCACATAGGATATCCCAAAGCTAAAAATAAACAATTATATCAGACATAAGAAGGAATCCCCAGGTTAATAATAGATAAATGAAATAAGTTATGATGCAGTTGTGACTATATACATAATACAATGATAAAAACATTTCCTTCGTGAGTTTACATATCAACGATGAATTTATCCATGAAAATCCAACTTTACAGTTAATCATACAGATTCTATGAATTTCTTCTTACATTTCTGTAAATTATCAAAACTTCACATTTTTTCGTGGTAAATTCTCTCCTCATTTAATCAATAAAATTAACGTTCACAGTCATATCTTCAACTGATGTGTCTGAGAGGATCAATTCTACAATATGTCCAGCACTTTGTGTGGGTACTATTCTCTCATAGTGTTGCTTTTGAAGGAATAGTGCCCGAGTGTCAGCCCTCACTTTATATTTACATCTAAAAGCAAAACCATGAGAGAATAGCACCCACACAAATGGGTATTATGGGTTTAGTGCATCATATGACTGTAGTATTAATTAATTAATGAATTAATTGCGATTTACTTGAGATATCAAATAAAAGTGTCTTTATTTCCCTCCACTTTGCTTAATACTTGCTGAGGGACGTGCCTTTGTCATTTGTTTGTTAAGCAAAAAACCAACAGTGCACAGTCACCAGGCACTATTCTCTCATAATCCCCGCGTGCTTAACCATTGAAATTGCGAGGATTTATCATGTAATACACTAATAGGCTATAAACTTGTATGTACACTTAATGATATTTATCTACCTCCAAATCCTCGGTGTCTGATGGTGGTACCATCTCAAAGGAATCAGACAGATTATCGACGTCGGACGCGCTTCCTTTACGACACACTGTCGTCATTCCGTCCAACGTTTCAGTGCTCAGTTTCCCAAAGCTCCTCATGACACTGTGTTCATCAACTCTTTCTAAATCGGAATCCCCTGAAGAAACTTCCTGTGAGACATTTTGGTTAGAATTACATGTTGTATCAATAACACTTGATTTCTCAACAGATGAAACTATACCATCTCTGCCATGTGATTTCACATTCTGCTTAGAATTTGACTTCAAACAAGTCAAAATATCTGTATTTTCTGGTTCGCATCTCTTAACATTTGATGAATTGCTTTGTTTGCTATTGAAATCGTGACTATCATACTGCAAAGCATTCTGATTAGAATTTATATTCCCTACATCAATGTTGTGTTGTTCACATCCTGAATCAATTGATGAATAAGCTTGTCTATGACTGCAGTGTTCTTGTTCTGAATGCTGTTCATAACTTGAAATTGAACACTTTCTAAACTGCATTTCTGGAACGCGAGAAACTTGGGAGTCTACATCTACATCATAGTGAGAGACATTTTGAACAGAATTTGAATAAAAAATCTCTATGACAGTTTGATCTTGTCCACATCCTTTTGCAATTGAAGATTCTGAATTTGTATTGTGATGATTCATTCCATCATCTCTTACATCCTGTCCAATACTATTACATACTTTCTCTATAGATTCTTGATTGTTTGAATAACACTTTCCCGCATGCATGGTATTTTCTTGAATCTGATAAACTTGTGAGTCCATATCACTGCAGCAAGAGTTACTGTTGTCAACAATTGAGTTACTATTACCACTTTTTGAGTTACTGTTACCAACACTTGAGTTACTCATGTTACTGTTAACAACACTTGAGTTATTTTTACCGCCTTTTGAATTGCTGTTGTCATTTCTTGAGTTACTGTTGCCATTACTTGAGTTACTGTTGCCATTACTTGAGCTACTGTTGCCATAACTTGAATTACTGTTGCCATTACTTGAGTTACTGTTGCCATTACTTGAATTACCGTTGCCATTACTTGAGTTACTGTTGCCATTACTTGAGCTACTGTTGCCAGTACTTGAAGATTTCCTTGAAGTATAAATTGCATCAACAAGTCTCTTTAAATCATCAGATGACAATGAGGTGATGTTAACTGCATTAGAAGAAATTTTCTTGTCCGATTGAGAAGTTTTTCTTTCTATAGTGGAAAGTAGCACCTTATAAGTCCGGCATGAAATCTTTTCTAAGGGTCTGTACCTCTCAGGTCCTTCTTGTATTATCTATCAAAATCAACATTAAGTAAACCATTAAACATAGATTGATTGAAAATCAAGTTTGGGGCATTTTCTAAATACTCTTGATATTGGAAATGACATGTATCTCTAGTAGATTATGAATTCTTATATCTACTGAAATAAGTGAGTCACATTAGGCCAAGCAAAAAAAAACAAGAGGCCCAAGAGGGCCACATCACTCACCTGAGTCGTAAACAAAAAATGATAGTGGATAATTTGGTGGTCAGGCCCTTGAGTACTTCTGTGCAACAGTTTTGGAGATACTGAAAATGTGTCAGCCAATCAGAGCCCTCGGCAGTCATATTTGCTGACCAATCGGCACAAAAACACAAACTTGGAAGAGGACCTAAGAGAGTACTTGCTTCCTGTAAAGTTTCATGGAATTCAGTGCAGTGATTGCAGAGGAGAAGCCAAAAATCTGGCAGCCAATCAGTGCCTTCAACAGCCATGTTATGTGACCAATAAGCATGAAAAACACAAAATTGGTAGAGGACTTTTAAAGTACTTGCATCCTGTAAGGTTTCATGAATTCTGTGCAGCAATTGCAGAGGAGAAGAAGAAAATGCATTGACTCAGCAAATCAGCCGATCGGCATGTAAAATACAAACTTGGTAGAGGACCTTGAGTAATTGCTTCCTGTAAGGTTTTGTGAAATGAAGTGCAATGGTTGCAGAGGAGAAGTTGAAAATGTGTCAGCCAATCAGAGTCCTTGCGGCCATATTTGCTAACCAATCAGCACAAAATGATTAACTAGGTAGAAGACCTTAGTGAGTACTTGCTTCCTGTAAGGTTTCGTGAAATTCAGTGCAAGGGTTCCAGAGGAGAAGTCGAAAATGTGTCAGCCAATCAGAGCCCTTGGTGGCCATATTTGTTGACTGATCAACTCGAAAAACACAATGGTAGAGGACCTTGAATACTTGCTTACTGTAAGGTATCGTGAATTGCTGTGAAGCAGTTGCAAAGAAGAAGTCGAAAATGCATCATCCAATCCAAGTCCTCAGCAGCCATATTTGTAGACAGAACGGCACGAAAAACACAAACTTGGCTAGGGACCTTGAGTGCTTGCTTCCTGTAAGGTTTAGTGAAATTCTGTGCAGCGTTGCAGCGGAGAAGTTAAAAATGCGTCAGCCAATCAGAGCCCTGGGCGGCCATATTTGTTGACCAATCGGCATGAAAAACACAAACTTGGTAGAGGATCTTGAGTACTTGCTGAGGTGATCTTAAACGGATTCATTCGCAGGCAGTTTTTTTTTCATGAACATTATTGACCTGTCCGATTGTGGGAAAAAATGCAAAATGTTGTGAAGTAACAATGCTTTTACCTCGGACAAACAAGCTTCAAACCTATGTCAAACATCGAAATTGCATTGTGACCTCATGGAATTTCTCAAACTTTTCCCGCGTTCGAAAGGGTCAATTGTCAAATGACATTAAACAGCAAAATTTCAAAACTTTACTTGGCCTTAATCATTAATGTTCAATGTTACAATTATGTATGCTCCTAAAGTTTTATGTGCTTGTATAATATTAAATAATATATTAAAATCAAAGCAACTTCAATGTTTTATATCTAGCATATGGTTGAATAGCTAAGCAAACACATACCTTCTCTATAACAGTTATAGGTAAATAAGAGTTGATATCGGTGTGAAACTTGAATGCCAAATCCAGAATTGCTTGAACTTCATGATTCCTCCTGAAGTCTGTCTGTCTGTCTATCCGTCCAGCTTTAATTATGGGTACAAGAAGCTCTCTTATCTCTTTGTTCAGCTTCTTCATCATCCTAAACTCATCTGGTTTCTAAAAGAAACAAACTTCAAGTAAGACATAAACTTTAAGGTACAGAAGTTTATACCTGACACACTGTATCTATACCTCAAACTACAACAAGAATTCAATTGTCTGTAGACTTCAATTATTTCCTGCAGAAATTGGTACAGTACTTGACTTCTAAAAATAATTTCTGCAAGTAAAGAATTATATTAAAAGCAACTTCTGAAATCTATACCATCTAATTTTTTAAAAATGTTAAAACGTCTTAACTTTCTCAGTATTAAAGGGATAAATGCTGTAAGGTCAAGAAAACAAGAGGCCCGAGGGGGCCACATCGCTCACCTGAGGAGACTGTATGTATGTTTTCAATCAAAGTCAGTAAAAGAACTGAAGAAAATCACTTTTAGTGAAGCTTTGAGAAGGACAATGTGTACTTACTTCCTGTAAAGATTGGTGACATTCTGTGCAGTAGTTTAAGAGGATAAGTCAAAAATGTGTCATCCAATTAGAGGCTATGGAGGACATCTTGGGTTTCCGATTGGTTCGAAAAACACAAACTTGGTAGACTAAGAGGGCAATGAGTACTTGCTTCCTGTGAAGTTTCAAGAAATTCTGTAAAGCGGTTTTAGAGAAGTCAAAAATGTGTCAGCCAATCAGAGACTGTAACTGCCATCTTGGATTTCAAATTGGCTCCAAAAAACTTATACTTGTTAGAGGGCAATGAGTTCTTGCTTCCTGTGAAGTTTCATGAAATTCTGTGCAGCGGTTTCAGAGGAGAAGTCGAAAATGCGTCAGCCAATCAGAGCCTGTGGCAGCCATCTTGGATTTCCAATCGGCTTGAAAAACACAAACTTGGTAGAGGGCATTGAGTTCTTGCATCCTGTGATGTTTCGAGAGATTCTGTGTAGCGGTTTCATAGGAGCAGTCGAAAATGTGTATGCCAATCAGAGCCTGTGGCAGCCATCTTGTATTTCCCATCAGCTCAAAAAACGCAAACTTGGTAGAGGGCATTGAGTATTTGTTTCCCGTGAAGTTTCTAGAAATTCTGTGTAATGATTACAGAGGAGAAGTCGAAAATGTGTCAGCCAATCAGAGACTGTGGCTGCCATCTTGGATTTCAGATCGGCTTGAAAAACACAAACTTGGTAGAGGGCATTGATTACTTGCTTCCTGTGTAGTTTCATGAAATTCTGTAAAGCCGTTTCAGGGGAGAAGTCCAAAATGTGTCAGCCAATCAGAGTTTGTGGCTACCATCTTGGATTTCCGATCGGCTCGAAAAACACAAACATGGTAGAGGGCATTGAGTTCTTGCTTCCTGTGAAGTTTCAACATATTCTGTGCAGCTGTTTAAGAGGAGAAGTCCAAAATGTGTCAGCCAATCAGAGCCTATGGCAGCCATCTTGGATTTCCGATCGGCTCGTAAAACACAAACTTGGTAGAGGGCATTGAGTTCTTGCTTCCTGTGAAGTTTCGACATATTCTTTGCAGCTGTTTCAGAGGAGAAGTCGAAAATGTGTCAGCCAATTAGAGCCTGTGGCGGCCATCTTGGATTTCAAATCAGCTCAAAAAACACAAACTTAGAAGAGGGCATTGAGTACTTGCTTCCTGTGAAGTTTCGTGAAATTCCGTGCAGCAGTTGCAGAGGAGATGTCGAAAATGTTAAAAGTTTACGCCGGACGGACGACGGACAACAGACGGACGATGGACGGCGCACTATGACAATAGCTCACTTGAGCTTCGCTCAGGTGAGCTAAAAAGAAGAAAAAAATAGACTATTAGGTTCTCAGGCCCCACTGCATAAAATTATTTGTTTAACATGTGGTTTTTTTTTGCTTGGCCTAAACGTGGTTATTTTCGCTGGGGTAAAATTTCGCGATTATTACATCAAAATGTCCTGCATGGAGGAATTATTTGCGGTATAAATGTCTCTAAGACTTCCTTTTTAAAAATGCAGCAGGATTGTTTTCACATGGGGAAAATTTTGCGATACATGTAATAACATCAAGATGTTATGCTTGGGTGAAATATTCACGATATAAATGGCTCTGCCTCTGTAACAATGAAGCAGGATTATTTTCACATGGGGAAAATTGTTTTTGCAAAGTCCCTTGATTTATGAAATATTCGAAAATTAACATGCGAAAATTTCCACCCTAACAATAACTATATTAGACATTTGTACATAATTAGAATACAACATCAACATCAATGGTTATCCACAGTTATGACAGTATGACAACATCTTGTCATACTTGACAATAACCTTGTTAAGACCAAATTTTGATCTTTTTTTGCTAAAATAAGGGATTTTATTTGAATAGAAATAACTAGATGTTGATGTTTTTATGTTTGGGCCTAGTAAATGTGCATACTCATTTAATGCTGCCAGCGTCTTTTTAATCTGGTTCTGCTAAATTGCCGGATAAAACTCATTTTGCAACATAAATCAAAATACATGACTTTGTACAGCCTGCTCCCTCAATAAGTCGAGCTTTAAGGGACTATCAGAAATAGTTCGACTTATCAGGAGTTTGACTTACTGAGTACATGACAAGCAAAATCAATTTTTCAAAAGACTCATTTCCCTTTCTCTTTCATATGTGTTGTTTGCTGATCAAAGCTATATTTGAAAAATTTGCATCTCCAAAGCAGACTGACTTAAATTTTCAATGATAAACGAGTGATGGGACCTAAAAATTAGTTCATCTTTACGAAAATTTGAGTTCCAGCTATCAGAATTAGAGTTATCAGCAGGAGTAAAAATGCATAGAAACCAAAGGAGAAAAATTGGGACTCTTAAAAACAGCTGGAGTTAAGCGGAAATTTGAGTTATCCGAGCTTGATCAAACAAGAGTAAATTATATTTGCGTTTATCAGCCCAAATAAAAACATCAGAAAACTACTATTCCCTAATGAAACAAATTGAATATAATATGAGGCTGTAAGTGTCACACATTAATCTAATATTATGTTTATTCATACACTAAACCAAGTCTATTTTCTTACCAATCCTTGCTTATTTTCTAGATTTCTTGGAAAGTAGCAATGAAGGTGTAATAAGACTGTTGCTTTATCACTCTCATAAAGGTCATTTAGCAGCATCTACAAGAAAAAAAAAATTTGAATTAAAACAGCCTGAAGGCTGTACATTATCAAAATCATTCCAAGGAATGCATGTCTCACCTGCGAAACATAGCGACACTCAGCCATCACTTTTACAGGGTGTGACATCCAAGTGTGACAGACAGATGGACAGACAGACAACGGATAAAGTTATCCCTATGTGTCGCTATGCTTCGCAGGCGACACAAAAATGTTTGACACGAAATAAAAGTATTCATGATAAAGTAGGGAAATCTTTTTTAACATGTTTAATGATAATTGCGGATACAGTATCAACCTGGATACCTCAGATAACAACCTGGCCATATCAGAACCTTTGCCATGTCAGAACATTTTGGAATGCTTATTTATGAGGAAAATGAAATAAGATGACAAGATAAGAATCATGTTATTTATAGATTTAACAAAGCGTCTTTACAATATGTGGGAAATGTGCAAAATATTGCAAGACTTTTTCGTTCCTTTATTAAATCTATTCAATTTCACTTAAAGTCTTTTCATTTTTAAATTATTAATAAATGTATTGTGATATGTATCGTATGGAAGGCTGGCATTGCAATATGTATCTGATCCGTCCATTATGGTATTTGCCCCGCCCTATTTACGTTAGCAACCAATGTAAACTTACAGAGGCAGATATAATTCATTTCTCAGGTTTCAAGTGGGGGGGGGGGGGGGGGGGGGGGGGTGGTGGAAATCTCAAGTTTGGTGGAAAGAAGTGCAGCAGGAACAGGTTATATTGACCAGGCAAGCTCAGAAAGTAAGAGATCTACCGTTTAGATAGCTGTGCTCAGTTGCACAAAATTCTTACAAAAAAATCTAGGAATTACTTTTTGTAACTTTTGATTGCTTATTTCTACTTTCTAGCTAGATTTAGGGAAGTTTTGTTTCTGAATTTATATCAAGTATGTAGAAATGATATAAGAAAACATTAAACAATCTAAATGGAGAAAACTTTACATCATTTTATTCCATGGTGAAAGTTACGAAAGTTTTTTCGTAAGAACTTTGGTGAAATTGGGAATAGATATACAAGTCATGCGAAAATGAATAAATATGGAAAATCATACCAATTTTTTTAACCCGACGGAGAGTTGAGTATACAAAGTAAAATCTGTGGTTTGTGGACATTTTCCATACAGGATGTCTAATATGGTGATGGCAGCAGGGAATGCTGGGTAATACAGGTGTGTAATGCATCGGTGAATGAAAGCACTGCTCAGACGGGCAAAACTGGCATGTTCAGTATAATCGTCATGCAAAATAAACGGTCTGTGCTTCAAAATTTCTGAAAAGAGAATAATTCAGATAAGATTTTTGGACATGTGTGATACTACAATACTATAATGGTGTAACGATATATTGTCCGTACTCATATCATGATACAGTAAGTTGATGATACGTATCACGATACATCTTCCATTCAAACGATACACAACGAAACAGCACTTTTTAACAAAATCAAGCACAGTTACAAATAGAGACAAAATTGTTCTGTATCATTTACTTATAATGCACATTGCATAAAGCCAACTTGTGAGAACCTTCTTTATGCTGTTACGACTAAATTGATGCAAGTATGTTCAGTTTTTCTTTGGATTCAAGGAACATGTGAGTGTTGGATTGGATAGAAAAGTGTATTGTGATACGTATCGTATTATGAGCCTTGTATTGCAATGTGTATCGTATCGTGATCTTATGTATCATTACATCCCTACAATACTAGAAAATGTTGTAAAATATAAATACATGTAGTAGCAGTCTGACTCTTGCAAAACCAATCAAAATGATTAGTGACCTTGACTTTTGACCTATTGAAGTTCCCTCTCTGACAGAATTTGATATAGATATGTGATAGGGTAATTCTGGAGTTATTATGTGGAAAAGCAAAACAGATAATAATTGCTTTTAATAGTTGCACTCCTAGCCTAATTCAAGTTTAAAAAAGATTAAAGTGTAATAGGTTTCCAATATCTTGAATGAAAACACCTTAACAATAACACATCTATCACACTCATTATTAGGTGTTACGTTTTTTCATCAATCATTAACAGTTTACCCAAAATTCAATGAAAAGACATACAGACAAGCAGACAGACAATAAATACCTTACCAGCCAATAAAAATACCTGTAATAACACTATGCTGGAGATGCTGAGCTGCATAATCTAGAACCCACATTGCCAGTGTAGATTTTGTTATCTCTGGCATTGTGTAATATTACTGTTATCTGGAAAAAAGATTGATAAATCATGCAGAGTTTTTATTTTATATTTTGGGGAAGGTGCCTGTGCCTGTACCATTTGGGAAAATTTGAGACGTTTGGCTGAAATTGGAAAAACTTTGTACAAATTTAACCCTAAAGTATCATTTATTAACACTGCTTATCCATTGATTTCCTTGAACTGAGCAAGGGATGAATGAAAAAACTTAAAAGTGCACTTATAAACAGGACATTTTGTGCAGAATTCCACATTGTTCCAGGTTTTGAGTCCTATTTCCTCATTTTTTTCATAATTCCTCTTTGGTAATTTTAGACTGATTTTTGGGGGAAAATAGTGGAAATTTTGCACTGGGAATGGACTGAAATTCGGCCCTAAAATAAGGGGAAAAGACACTGACATGAAAGAGAAAATAATTGGTTTGTGAGATACTGTTCCCTAAAGTCAGTGTTCACAGTTAATTAAAAATATTTTTTTCAAAATCATTTCAGCTGCTAAAATCATGAAAATTGTATATTGTTCATCTATTCATGTTGTTTCAGCACAAGCCAGCAACTGATGTTGAAAGCAGGAAGGATAAAGCCTGTGTTTGTGAAACACGAATGCCTCTGGTGGCATCTTTGTTAGTATAAACACCATTTTCTGTTGAGTACGTGAAAGGTCAAAGTCAAGGTGACGAAGTCAAAACTTTTTGCTATCCATGAAAAAGTCTTCTCATAAGGAATACACATATATGAAAGCCCTGTCTCAAACCATTCAAAAGTTATGCCCAATGTTAATGTTTTTGAAAAGTAGGTCAAAGGACAGGGTCATGAAGTCAAAAATTTTGGTATCAATGGAAAGGTTGTGTCAAAAGGAATGCACATGCAAAATATGAAAGCCCTATCACTTCCCATTCAAAAGTTATGCCCAATGTTAAAGTTTCTGAAAAGTAGGTCAAAGGTCAAGGTCAAAAGTTAAGAGGTAAACAATTTTGGTATCAATGGAAAGGTCATATCACAAGATATACACATGTAAAATATGAAAGCCCTATCACTTACCATTCAAAAGTTATGCCCAATGTTAAAGTTTTTGAAAAGTAGGTCAAAGGTAAAGGTCAAGGTCAAAGGTTAAGAAGTAAACAAATTTGGTATCAATGGAAAGGTCATATCACAAGGAATACACATGTAAAATATGAAAGCCCTATCACTTACCATTCAAAAGGTATGCCCAATGTTAAAGTTTTTGAAAAGTAGGTCAAAGGTCAAGGTCATGAGGTCAAAAACTTTGGTATCAATGGAAAGGTCTTGTCACAAGGAACACACATGTGAAATAAAAAAGCCATATCACCTTCCATTTAAAAGCTATGCCCAATGTTAAAGTTTTTCAGGCAAACAGACAAACAGACAGACAAAGAGACGGACAGGCCAAAAACTATATGCCCCTGAATCTGTGATTCTGGTGGCATAAAAATGCAGCATTAGTTGTTGTCAGTGGTAGTCTAGTTATTGATAGCACTGCAGGTACTTTGAATAAGTGACTTGATCAATTTTATGATGTAACTTTACATCTATGTTAATCATGGCATCATAGAAACATAGAAATATAGGTTTGTACAGTAAGTCTTATCTCATTTTGTAAATAACAAGCAGTCTATCTGATAAACGATCTTAACCTAAAGTTCCGAATTCAGCAACGAGTGTTTGAAGTTGACAACGTTGCCAAATTTTGAGTTTTCCCGGACTGAAACAAATAAGCTCAGTTGGTAGAGCGCTTAGTACGTCGACTCGTAGCCAGTGAAGCATGTGACTGACCAGCATCGAACCCGACGAGCGCCAGGTGGAGGGACGATTACCAACTTAGAGCCTCGCCAGGTGTTGTGGGCTAACACCTTGTATAAAGCCAAATAACCCAGGGACTAAAATTAAAGTTTTTGACATGGTAGCCACCCGGGCCCCTACATTTTCAGATTTATTAGCCCGGAGTAAATTTTGGTAGCCCGTGAAAAAAAATGAAATTTTGCAATTTTTTAACTATGTTTAATTCAAAACTTCAAAATTTCTCTATTTCCCTTTTCTTACTTCCAGGCCCCGGGGGCTGCTTGACCCCCTCGAGATATCTCCACATCGTTGGGGTTTAAAACGAAAGTGAAGTATAATATTCAGAAGCAAAACGGATCTAAGGCTCCGCACATCATCGGGTCCGTACTTTCAAACACTCGCGCGACTTAGACGATGCAACTCTTTCAAGATTACGATTGACGTCGATGTAAACATCGCACGAACAACAGGTGCTTTGTTAATAGGCTTGAAATATCCATACAAACCCCGAGAATTTTTAATCGCCACACGGGCGAGCGAGTAGGAAGGTTTCATGGGCCCGGGATCAAAAGTGGTCGCCTCGGGCGACCGTTAATTTTAGTCCCTGTAACCCCATCCTAGTCTTTCGGAAGGGACTATAAACGGAGGTCCCGTGTCTCGGATAGGCGTAGGCACGTTAAAGAACCCTCACTGCTTCAGGTGGGTCCGTTGCATAGGTCAAAATTCCAACATACAGCTTACGTATTCGGACGGTACGCCTAGTAGAGGCGGAATCTATAACTGAACTGAAACTGAATATAAAGGCGGGGGGGGGGGGGGGGGGGGGGGGGGGGGGGGGTGTTACAAAATAAGTCCTTTAAAAAATGTTTTATTCATTGATAATCCAGATCTTTTCATCTAAATATGTACATACGTGTGCAGCATGCAGTTGACTTTCACGTTTTATTGAATATTTCTGCGACACGGTCACATGCATTGTGAAATGTTACATGTTTTTATTATAGTCCGTCCGGGTTGTCGTTGCCAAAGTCCCTATATTTATTTAATTTAAGTTTAAACTAACCCTATTTATTTACTTATACTTATATTTATTAATATGTCAGGACCCCATTGGAAATAAGCACACTATGAATTGCTTTAATGGGTTATCCTTGGCAATATCTATGCAATGCACCTATAATGTGATAGTTACTTCTGTGATATCTTTGATTTAAAATTTAAAATCAGTTATTCTACTAAAGATACATGTACTAGATCAACTGTGATATTTTTACTAGATCAACTGTGATACTTTAGCCAAATTTAAGTGTGATAAGCAAAATTCTGTGATATATTAAATATGACTTTGTTGACATTGATTATGCATTATAACCTGTGCTATTGTATGATATACATTGCCTGAATAAAATTTGAATTTTTTTTTTTCTACACGTTGTCGGTTTCGTAAAGAGAAAGTAGAAGGAAAGGAGACGTTTCCCCCGATAGTGTCTTTCGCCACGGGATGTTTCGCTCTGAATGAGTTTTCGCCCCTAGACGTTTCCTAATCTATCTTATCAAGCATCATTGATCGAGGATGTATCTAATATTGAAATGTATGCTACAACATTTAATTGTATTGTCTAAAGTGTCGGCAATTTTGACTGAATATTGCGGAAAACTGTCAGATTTATATAGATTTTTATTATGATATCCAAAACTGCCTGGGAAAATTACTTTTATCTCTTTCAAACGCATATTTGAAGATCGATCACTGGAAATCGAAATCCCTCAGTGGCGTAGCTAGGCAGGCAAAATTGAGTGGATGCTGTTTTCATGATGCACACTGACAGGGGTATAGGCAGTGGCAGATTGGGGGTGCGGAGGGGGCGTCCCCCCGGCACTGACTCATAAATTTCCAAAAACAGGCACATTTTTGCCCATTTTCAGTAAAAATAATCAAAATTCGCCCTTTGACCCCCGGCAAAGGGGGCGCTGAATCCGCCACTGATGGGGCTTCATTTTGACCTCAGTACATTTGTACTTCTAGGTGCCTGCTGGTTGTGGGAATAGGTGACAAAGTCCTCGGAAGCTCTTTGAAAGTGCTCTGACAACTTCGTAAGAAAAAGTGGGGGTAGTCTCGTGTTTTCTACAATGGCACCCAAAGTAAATCCCACGGAGAGGTGGTGGGTAGGAGGGTTGTCGAGCAGGGGCAGCTAGGGAGGCTCAAAAGTGAAAGGGGGGTGTAGTGTAGTAAACTGGCGCTTGTACTAGACTGGGCCAGTGGTACGTATCTTTGGCTCACTCGGTAGAGCGTCAGACTTGACATAAGAAGGTTGCGAGTTCGATCTCAGGTCTTCATTTTCTCTTCATTAAATATTGCTAGCGTTTCTGCAAAAGGAGCTGATAAGATAAGGCGTAAAATCTGCCCTGAAAAAGTGGAATTTTCAAAATGGGAACTTCAAAAAAAAAATTCAGAAAATTGATGCCAGTTCTTGGTTTCATCATAATCAGCAGTTGCATAAGATTTATCATACATAGTTTTCCTAAATTTTGGGACAAAATATGTCTTTTTTCTATAGAAACCAATGGAAAATGGAAAAGTTTTTTAAAACATTGTTCCCCCCTCAGCTACAGAACTCCACTTTTACAGAGGGTGTATATCACTACTACACATCTTTTGACAAAGTGGGGTTCTGTAGCTAAGGGGGGAACGATAAAACTAAAAAAGGGAGGGTGGGAGGCTTTAAACAAATCTGTGTTTTAGGCCATAATATAAGCAAAATTAAATTTTTCCCCTTTTAAAGTCATTCATTTATTTATTCTAAACATGTTAACATGAAATGGGCAAGATTTTGGAATGAAATAAACAGGAGTGTGCAGTTAATTTCTACACAATGTGTATTTCACGGTAAAATGCCTACTTTGTAGTCAATGGATACTAAATACAACAACATTTCAGATTCAAGATTTTAAAATATATGGAAAAAAATGTTACCAGATGTTTGAATTTAATTTCTAGTATCTTGTTTAGATTATAACTATGTTTTGAAGTTTATAGATATCCATATTAGCCAGATTGTTCTTAATTTTCAACGTTTTTTGATCGATATTAGCTTCTTTTCAACATGTCTACTCTTTAGACTGTATTTTAAGTATCTAGAAATAAGCTTACCAAAATAAAAGGTGCACGAGGAATATCCAAATACATTACATTTTAGTAATGATCAAGTTTTTCTTGTGTACAGATCATTGTGTAGAAAAAATACTTGATGAGATTCAGGGCTAAATACAGCCCTTATCTTATCAGCTCCTTTCTTGTAAATAAATCTAGGTACCAGGGATACTTTATCATACAAGCAAATACATGGTAGCTAGGTCACTGCCCGCGAGATCTGTGATCAATAAGTTTATCACAGTCATTCCAGAAAAAAATGCGACAGTTCGCTGACCAATTGTGCCCCCACTCCTTGCCGACATTTTTCTTTACTCGTACGAAGCTGAATTCATTAAATCTTGGCCCTGAAGGGAAAAGATACTTAGCTTCTGACTTAAACTTCACTTACAGATACATAGACGATGTGTTGTCCATCAATAATCCAAAATTCGCGGATTACCTCAGCAGTAGATCTTTCGAAGCTTTATGTCAAAGAAACTACAGAGACAAATAATTCAGCATCCTATTTGGACATAATATTTTTCTGACTGATGGTCACATGAACACCTCACTCTATGACAAACGTGACGACATCAATTTCAGTATTGCAAACTTTCCTTTTCTGAGTAGCAACATCCCTTCATCGCCTGCTTATGGCGTGTTCTTATCTCAGTTGATACGCTATGCCAGAGCAAGTGCCAAATATACGGATTTTGTTCTGAGAGCTAGGCGTCTTTCAGATAAGCTTCTCAGTCAGGGATATGTATGTGACCGACTAACATCGTCACTGAGGAAGTTCTATGGTCGATATGGGGAACTCGTCATACAATATGATGTCCAACTCTCCAGAATGGTGGATGATATTCTGTCATAGACCATTTGAACCATCCAACCAACGATTGTACTCTATGTCTTCCGAAATGGAAGTAACCGAATGTGACACTTCTACCGAATTGAAGCGACGGGTGTTGCTTGCAAGCAAGAGATGCTTACTCTTCCTGGGCACCTGGTCTTACTCCCATATCGGGAGTTCGCTTCTTTTCATGTGGTGGAGGTTGTTTGTTTGCTTTGGTTCCTGTTTTATCCTGATTTTGTATGCCTTCAGTTTCTGATTTTCTGAATTATCGATTTTGTGCTGTATACAGGGATACAGTCGTTATCCATATTTGTCATACATGTAGCGGATTCTCCTTCGTCCGTCGACTGTCGCTTGTTGTCCTTCGTCACATATGGAGAAATAGCGCCACTTCTTTCTGTCACGTGACGTAGTTCGGCGCAACTCCTATTAAAATCACCTACTAGCTTTTTTTCAGTGAAAGCTTTGTTTCAATTAATTTCTGTTTTTCATAATACTTTCAATTTATCATGTAACGATGATTCATAACCTATTTTCAATTCTACGCGAAAATATAATTACTTCTTAATGAAATATACGGGGGATTTCGTACAAAAGACCGAATTTTTAAAATACGTGGGAACCGCCAAAATCAGTTATTGGAAAAACTGAAGGTGCCTGACATCAAGTATTTGTTATTTCAGTTGCGATGCCCGGAACATGAATTATTACAGTAGAAACCCTATAAAACGGACATTGAAGTTGCCAAAACTCGCCAAATCATGCTGTACAGTACAGCCTATGGGCGGAATCTTACAAATTTTCAACTCGTGTGGGAACCTCGAATTTAACATGGCAAATAAAGCTTTTTACATCAACATATTCAGAAAATAATAGAGTGCCATACCCAATGCCCGGAAGCCGTTTAACAATCTTAGTTACGGTGTCTGCAACGTTTAAATCAATGATGCCCATATACAACAATAGTAATTTCAAATCTGACTGCGAGCCAACACGCATATTATGACGTCATAGCTCTGATGCCAGAGTGGCATCATTTCTCCATATGAGTTGTATACTTTTTGGCATTTTCGACTTCTCCGGAATCACTTGGTAGGTAGGACGTACTTTTAGTCCCCTATAAGTGTTGTTGTTTTCATCCTGATCCATAAACAGTTGGGGACACAAAAGGCAAAACTAGGCCAAGAGGGTACCTTTATTTGACCTTTTTCTTCTTCTGAACAACTCACATATCGAAAAACTGAAAGCATAAAAATCTTCTAGAAGAATAGCTTAACAAGTGTGTTAACGTTGTTTTTGTCAAACTTTGACGCGTTTTTTGACGTCTTTTCGGACTTCGTCAGAAATGCTAATTTTTGAACTGTTTCGTTGAATAACTCTATAATGTGTGGTTTTATGCGATCATTTAACTGCATATTTGTCATGCATTTTAAAGTCATGTATACAATGGTTTTATATTGATTTTAGATGAAATTTTATTTCATAAGCTATCGTTATAGAGCTTCGTCCGTCGTCCGTCCGATTGGTCAACAAATATGGTCACCAAGGGCTCTGATTGACTGACGCATTTTCGACTTCTTTTCTGCAGCCGCTGCACAGAATTTTAAGAAACCTTACAGGAAGCAAGTACTCAAGGTCCTCTATCAAGTTTGTTTTCTTTCGTGCCGATCGGTCGACAAATGTTGCCACCGAGTGCTGATTGGCTGACGCATTTTCGCTTTTTCCTCTGCAACCGCTGCACAGAATTTCATAAAAAAAACTTACAGGAAGCATGCTACTAAGGTCATCTACCAAATTAGCGTTTTACGTGCCGATCGGTAAACAAATATGGCCGCCGAGGGCTCTGATTGGCTGATTCATTTTCGACTTTTTTTCTGCATCCGGTGCACATTGGAAATATTCTTTAACTTCTCTATGATAATGGTAATTACAAAATACATTTATTTTCAGTGACCTACCACTTCAGTACAACAATGCGATACTTGTATGTTTTCCTACTATTAAAGACGTCAAGCACGTTTGCAGCAAATTTTGATGCCTATTACAAAAAGAACCTCACCAACACGATCACCTTTGTATTCGATAGAAGTAGAGAACGGAGGAAAGAGGGAGTTGGGTACACACCGCATACTGCCCACCCGGCACATATGCCAAAGGATATGCTGTAAAGGTATGGTGTGTATTGTGACCTATGTGCCGCATTTTCTACTTTGATGTAAGAGTCCATAATGAGATAAAGACCCTGACGACAATCTCAACAACACTCACAACAGAGCAACAAGTCGAGCAAGCTAGAGGTGGGATCAGGTGCCCGTGAGGAGTAAGCATCCTCATATCTATCACGTGTGTATCTATACTTTTTCAATCGTCTGTTCTGTATATCATTAATTCCAAATCTAAAAAAATAAAGATAGATTAAAGCATTCTTCATACAGCTAAAGTCAGCGTATTGGGAGTATACCGTAAACGGAGAAACGACTGCTATGATTTTAATTTCGCTATATCCCACAAACATGAAACCACCGCTACGAGCATAGATGATTTGTTGAAGAAGTTTGCTAGCAATGAAAACACAATGTACATTTGAATCGTTTAATGTTCGAATCATGCAGTAAATTTGCTTTAATTTTGTATTTTACTTCTCACATCTAAAGATCTCGACAATATTACTTACGATGCAAATATTATCATAAGCAATTCATAATATTTACAATCCTACTGCATTCCATAAATGAAAGTACGGATCCAACCGTTACCTCGTACACCCTCTATTTTCATATCCATTTATATATCCATCAATACATGGGCCACTGCGTTGTGCTGTCTTGTTTGTATATTCATTTTGTAGTGGAAGATTATATTTCACCACTATTGTGTGTTCTCTGGATATTTCATGTGTAGTCTTTTATGTTTAATGTTTTTATGGTGTGTTTTTGGCGTTTGCAATACTTTCTGTGCATGTCTTTTCTGTGTTTTACATGGGGTGATATGGGGTTTTCTATTGTTACTTCAACCTAGTGTTGTTGGAGATCTCCGTTCTATCAATTCGCGATAAACTCATAAGCCTATCATGAGACTTTTGAACATACGCGGATTAATTCATAGTAACTCTATTGTTTCGATTGATCTAATTAACACATATTCAAATAACATTCTATTCCATCATCAAGATTCCAAATCGTTTGCTTGTACACTTCTTCTGACGTAGTACAATGGCGTAGCTCTGCCTGAAAAAGTGGAGGGGCACAACATCCCAAAATTTCTAACAAGCAAAAAAAATTTATGGTACAAAATGTTTCTATTTTAAACAATGTTAATGCATCATAAAATGTTGTGATTGAAAAGTGGGGTGGAGCACAAACATGGTTGTGCCCCCCCCTCCACTTTGAAAAGTGGGGGGGGGCACCTTCTCCTACGCCCTTGTAGAATGTCGATGACGCGTTGCACCAAACAAATTTCAAGGATGAATTGCACTACTGTCATGTTTTTGTGAGCGAATTCAGGCATACGCGGATCAAATATATAACATCAGGATAGGGATTTGATCTACTGGTGTCATCAATGAAGGCGAATTTATCTTCACTTCTTTTGGCATCGTTATACCGAGAATATTTCGAGTATAAGCGAATCTTAAACCTCTGCTTAAGGAAATCATCAACTATTCGTCGCATTTGCACGTTTATTGTACCTTTTCCCTCGGCTGAACTGAGTCTCGACTTTTCCATCACTCTAATTACTCCCTCATGAAACGGTGTAAATTAACAAGATTTCTATCATGGTATCGATTCGTAAGGTATCAGCAGTTTAACAGTGAGCAAAAAGGACCAAGTGGTACAAATATTACACGTCTTAAAAGATTGTGTTTTTCTTGCCAATCGGTGAACAATTAAATCAGGCCACTTATGATTGGCTGACACATTTTCGACTTCTCCTTTGCAATCAATGCTTATAATATCACAAAACCTTTCATGAAGCAAGTACCTAAGGTGTTCTACCCAGTTTGTGTTTTTCTTACAGATCATTTAACAAAAATGGCTGCGATGGCTCTGATTGGCTGATAATTATCTTCTCTGCAACTGGTACATAGAGTTTCTCGAAACTTTACTGGGAGAAAGTACCAATTGCTCTCTACCAATTTTGTTTTTCTTGCCAGTCTGTCTACAAATATTGAAGTTAAGGACTCTGATTGGCTGATACATATTCGACTTCTTCACGAAACTTTACAGGAGGCAAGTACTCAAGAACCACTACCAAGTTTGTTTTTTTCTTGCCAATCAGTCAAAAATATGACTGCCAAGAGGTTTGATTGGCAAACGCATTTTGAATTTCTCCTCTAAAACTGCTGCATAGAATGTCACGAAACCTTACTGGAAGGTGGTACTCATGGTTCTCTACCCAACCAGTATTTTTCTTGCTAATCAGTCAACAAATATTGCGGCCTATGGCATTTATTGGCAGACACATATTCGGCGTCTCCTCTGCAACCGCTACACAACATTTCACGACACCTTTTTGAAATTGCTCTACCAAATTTGTGCTTTTCTTACCGATCGTTGAAAAATATGACTACCGATGGCTCTAATTGGCCGACACATTTTGGATTTCTCTTCGGGAGCCCTGCAACGAATTTCACGAAACTTTACAGGAAGCAAGTACTCAAGGACCTCTACCAAGTTTGTGTTTTTCTTGTCGATCAGTCAACAAATATGGCCACCGAGATGTCTGATTGGCAAACGCATTTTGGATTTCTCCTCTAAAATTACTGCATAGGGTGATCTCTTTCGAAACTGAAGTATAGTTTTCTAAACTCAGATACAAGAAAGTCATGATTTCAGAAAATCGAATGAAAGAAACAATTAAACATGTATATATAGAAATATTATAAGGATTTGTCTTTATTACAGGATACAAAAAAAAAAGAAACCCCCCAAAAAAAAAACAATTGCATCTCTGGAATAAAATGCGCAAACGAAACATGATTTTCCGTGTTGTATATCCATTAGAAATCACCGAC
The DNA here is from genome assembly GCA_028142955.1 of Pinctada fucata. Taxonomy (NCBI): domain Eukaryota; kingdom Metazoa; phylum Mollusca; class Bivalvia; order Pterioida; family Pteriidae; genus Pinctada; species Pinctada fucata. Next base: position 40,371,185 of record AP027108.1, on the reverse strand, counting down.
ACTTATTCTTTAAATATTGTTTTAGCTAGAGCCAAATCAATGGGGAGGTGACGATTCAGCTCTCAACAACATAGCCCTATTTTGTGCTAGGCGAAGGACTACAATCACCTCATCGCCAGCTCCGGGCTGGGGAAGCTGGACTGATCCTTTCTTTTGCAAAGGAGCAGATGAGTTTCTCACAAGTGTCATCCTCCAAGTAGAACCAGATTAGGTCTGTTTGACTCACCCAGGAGGTGTTGCATGCAAGCAGGAGATGCTTACTCTTCCTGGGCACCTGGTCTCACTCTCATATCGGGAGTTCGCTTCTTTTCATATGGTGGAGGTTTTTGTTTTTGTTTGCTTTGGTTCCTGTTTTATCCTGATTTTGTATGCCTTCGGTTTCTGATTTTCTGAATTATCGATTTTGTACTGTAGACAGGGATATGGTCATTATCCATATTTGTCATTTAAATGATTATCCTTTGTAATATACCTATAAACAGAGAACTTCCTCCGACAACAAATACTTTATCTGATTCAATCCAGATCTTAACATCTCCCCGATTTTGTCATCTTGCGTTATGTATTGCGATCTGAATTTAGTTAGATAGTAAATACTTAAAATCGGGTAGGCAAGCGATAATTTAACTTGGTTCTGATTTTGCGCAAAGGGGTAAGGTCATGGAACTCCGCACTCTCTGTAATGTAAATGTACAAATCTAAATGTTAAAGAGGGCGCTACTGAACTGATTTTTGGTGGCTCCGCAAGAAGCATCACTGATGAGAATTTATTATTCGAAACACGTGTCTGGTGCATGGGAATAAGTTTAGAATTTTCTTCAAAAAGGTATAGAGTTGGAACCCTTAGACATTATCCTATATATCGGCCTTATTTTTATGCCTCCGTAATCGAAGATTCGGGGGCATATAGTTTTTGGTCTGTCCGTCTGTCTGTCTGCCTGTCTGTGTGTTTGTTTGTCCGCAAAAACTTTAACCTTGGCCATATTTTGTGAATGGTAAGTGATAGGGCTTTCATATTTCACATGTGTATTCCAACAGACAAACAGACAGACGGACAGACCAAAAACTATATCTTCGATTACGGGGGCATAAAAAGAAATGCACTTTTAAACTATAAACAGTAAGCAATTGGTTGCAGAGACATATATCAAGAAACAGATAAGAACAGTTTTTGTAGTAAAGGGATTTCTCTTTAATAAAAGAAAATTAAGATGTTATCAATTTGATAAATTCATTTGATATAAGACTTGAGCAAGTCAAGAAGAACACCCATACGGTTCAAATCTTCAGCTTAATTATATCGTTTATGTTATGATCGTAATTCAATATGGAATAATAATTAGATAAGTCTAAAGTTTGCTGTTCTTGCCATCGTCTGTTGATCTCCCATCATGGAAGGATAATTTCCCTTGACAGCAAAGTTGGTCGCCTTTCTGAACATCAAAAGCAATGTATGTTCCGTCCTCGTAAGGGAACGTCCACGAGATAACATCAAGAGCATCTTCTATCATAGACTCCTTCAAGAATGTGATTTCAAACGATTTGATTCCCTGAACTGCATCATCTTTGGTGATGCACTCGTATTTTTGATGGAGAATTCCTGCCATGCAGGCATTGTAGCATGCCCGGACGTAAGCAATCCAGTGGGTGTGTTGGTTTTCGTCCGTATCAGTATGGTGAATAGAAACGCGGTAGGTTTGGCATTCTTGTGGTCTTATTTGTTTCTCCATTCTCCGACGAATAAGTCTCTTTTGAAAAGAATGGTTTTTGAACATATCACGAACACTTGGGGGTAAGGGACATGGTTTTCTAGTAATCATATCGATGCAGATTGAAACGAAATCAAGTCGTGCATATGGCATGGGATGTGAACGTGCTTTTAATGTATAAGAAAGTGTAAACGACGATCGACTTAGATTTGAAAGTTCTATGAGGACGTCTAAATTATGTTTACTAGAGTTAATTTGGTAAAACTCCTTGTAAATATCACATCGTATAGTGGCCATGAAAAACATATATTCACCGAATATTTTCGTTATGTCCCAAAATGAGGGTTCCTGATTAGTGTTAGCACCGTGCCAGAAGGCAAACATTGCGACTGATTCAAAAAGTTGCAATACACTTGTCAGTTGTACCATATGTCCTTTATCAATAAAAAAAACATTATTAGGGCAAGTTCAAGTATGAAAAATGAATAACCGTTTCTGAATACAGGTACATACTATTTACATTTCTCTCCTATCTTAATCTATTTCCTACAACGACATTACCGCTGCATTACTTACTATTCATTTCTGAATAAGCACGAATACTCCAAAAAAGTGATCATAGAGAGAAATAAGCTCTCACGAGAAGAGGTACGAAAAAGTCTATGTCAGGGAATTGAATTAAGTCAACTCATTATTTTCTTTATCAAAGCAAATATGATTCATGTATTTCCAAACTCATAATATTTTTCAAGAACGATTTCAAATCTCAATGTCAATGTCAAAGCTTATGCCTTATTTCAAATCTTTTCTCTAGTAATGCTGTGTATGAAATTCAGGGGTAACCATGCATGTGTTTTACAAAAAAAAAACTGACAGTGTTTTTTGAAACCTGTATTATTATTTTAAGTTTTGTGTTATGTCAGTTTATTTTAATAGACTTAGCACCGATTGCCCATTGGTCTCGTTGGTTTATGAGTAGTCATTTATGTTTGGTGTTACATGTGTTTCTTTGTGATTTGGCGTTCATTGTACCATATCCGTCTCATTCTGTGCTTGTGTACTTTGTGTTTTTGCAGTGGGTGTTTTGGGGTTTTTCTGTTTGTGCTGCAAACGAGTGTTGTTGGAGATCCCCTCCTTTCTTTGCTGTTGGTACTGCACTAGAGTCCTGCTGGAGATCCCTTTTTTTGTTTTTAAGAGAACAGCCTTCTGGACATTGCCTTTGTCATTTAGTGCGCCAGACAGATCACCGGAGGAGTCCGACTGACATTCACAGAGGACAGGTTGTCGGGAGAGGTTTGGACCGGGCCCGTCATGGAGTCCCGTCGTGACAGTCAAGCAGAGTGCAAGATTCAAAATTGCGCTAGTACAAGAATAAGAAACGTTTGAGCTTGGACTGATTGTAAAAGAAAAGTGGGGATCTCCAACAACACCTAGTTGCAGCACTTCCAGCAGCCTCCCAAAACACCCACTGCAACACACAAAGAAGACACGCACAGAAAGAGACGAATGGGTACAAGGAACGTCAAATCACAGAAAAGCATTAAACACAAATGACTACACATTAACCAACGAGACCAATGGGCAAACGGTGCTGACTAAGGACGGCCATCTGCCACGTCAGTAGCAGACGGTGTGGTTAGATATGTTTAACGTTAAAACACAAAGTAAGCAAATGAAGGAAAATCAATTCTATTAAATATTTGATCATATGAAACTGTGATTTACCTTTCTGATCAAATGCTCCAAAGTGGAAACCTCCAGGAATATGTACCACCATCGTGTCTGGGCTTATGATTGTTTTCGTATAATTAAGCTGTTGTGTCAATCTGAAAGATCGAAAGGAGAAGAATATTATAATATAGACTGAGTTCTCATATTGAATTGAAAATTTAGTAACAGATACAATACATTTCAAGTTTTGCAATCATAGCAACGATATATACTTTAATATTGTTGGATAGTACTATAAATCACCAAAGGTTGAAAGGTAACAATGTAAGCGTCGTAATTGTATTTAGACAATTTACTAGACAAAAATTCTGACACTGATAATTTTCAGCCAATAAAAATCGAACACTCTGGTATAAGTTGTGAAAATCGGAATAAATTAGACTTAATCTGAAGGCTTAAATTAGTTTATAGATTTAATGGTTCGGCATTTATATTTAAGAAATAAAAAATGACAAGCCGGGCTCTATTGTCATATAATGCCCGAGCGTCCTCAGCCAATCACATTTATTACTGAACCGCGTCAGCGGCGAGGTGATAAATGTGATTGGCTGAGGACGCGAGGGCATTATGAGACAATAGAGCCCGCGGCTTGTCATTTTTTATTTCTATTCTAATGATGACCAAACTTAGACCTTTCGATTCTTGGTAAAAACCAGTTCCTGCCGGTTTATCTGCTTTCAGAAAATGGGTAGGCGTGGCTTATCGCTATAGGGCCTATATTGGAGAATAGAGCCCGGCTCGCGTCTGTTGTCTTAATAGGGAAAAAGAATCAAGTCATATTAGAATATAAAATAAAAAGGCCTCACACCAGGCCATGTCGCAGTTGTTAGGGGTAAACACATTTGTATACGCGCCAACGATAAAATATATGAAGATCCTCAACAGGTAAAAACTGAAGTGATCATAGCGAAACACACACACATATAAACGGCAATAGGGGAATAGCACGTGAAACTACCGTACCGATAAAAGTTATATACATGTTAAACGTCTTTGAATTCAATAGCATAGTTTAAAACCTGATAAATTTACATGTAATCCATTTGAATACGACCATTGTGTCATATTACAAGAGAAAACTATAGACAAGATGCTAAACTAAAACAGTTCTGCACATAGAGAATCGTATTATGAATATAAGAATTGCTTCATCTCAAATGTTCTTGAACGATATTACATTTCAGTAAAGGTTCGACAGCTATTTAACTTAAATTCGAATACAATTGTGTATCATAAAGTATTAAGGTATCTTTGATAACATTGAAACTACCCTAGATAAGAATGTGTGTGCTCCGTTATAAAACTCAAAACATAAATATCGTAGACCTTTTCAGACATACCGTTCACCTGAATGCAAATGATGTCGTTGTTTATTAGGATTTTCCATGATTATAAAATACGAAAAATCAAACATGCAAAGCAAATGCAAGCGGGAGGAGATCAATTGTGTGCTCTTTACAAGTACACGTAATATATATTGATAAAGAACCTTCTTGTATACATTTTGATAACGCAACTTTTATTGTTCGGAAGTAGGACATACCTTCAGCAGTAAGGCAGATAGCAACCAATCATGAAGGGACATGTTCATAATTATAGTGCTCCTTACGTAATATGTAAACAGACTAACCATTTAATCGTACACATGGTTTTCTCAACCTTTAATTTACATGTACATCTGTCCGCGTTAGATTAAGGCCTTCGGTAAAGAACTGTAAGAATTATTTGACAGGGTGAGTAAAGGGTACTAGAAACATAAATCCCTTGAACTGATGAATGACCGTTACGGTAAACTATTTTTGTCCTAATATTTTTATAATTTACCGTAATATACAATTGACATGTGTGAAATATGATCAAAGTCTGACGTAGGATTAAGAAGATATGAAGTAAGACCGACGGACACGATTTCAAGCGAATATGGGCTCCCTTCTCGAAAATCTTCAGATAGATTAGGAGAGAGAGAAGGGGGGGGGGGGCAAGCAGACAGACAGACAGACAGACAGACAGACAGACAGACAGACTAAAATTGAAACCCAAATAAAACCTATAAACAAACTTACTTCAGATGTCAGGGTACAGTAACCAACTCCTGCTTTCTTTTATGAGAATCTGATAGAATCTTGATTTGATTGAATACGTGTACATACTGCTTCTAAACTCACATGTTTGGAAGCTGAAAGTACGCTTTCGTTATAGCCCATCACCCGTCCTTTGGTAATTTTTTTTCAAAAATGACACTTCATTCCCGAGAACTGCTTAACAGAACAGTTCGAAGTAAATTTAATTCAAGAGTTTTCAAGCCACTTGTCGAATTTTGATGGATGTTTGGCCACAAGCCTCCTCCCTCTTAAACTTACGTATTACGAGTAAAATTACAAATTATGTTGAAATCTTATTGTTTTTACCAACTTGTAATGCATGCACTGATCCAAACAAGGTTGTTTCAAAACAGCAGCAGTTGAAGTGTTACTTACTTTTTCAAAAAGGTACAGAGTTGGAACACAGTAAGAATAAACATCAAAGAAGTACCTAGCAGTTATTCAGTCTCAAAATCAAGAAGGCATGGCCAAATCGTGAGAATTCCCATCAGAACGGTTGCGAACCCGGGAATTAACAACACTTCGAAGTGAGACCTGGTGCCTGGGGAGAGTCAGCTTCTCCTTATTGCATCCAACACCCGTCGCAACAGCTCCATGGAAATCTGTCAAATTCGGTGATTGTCTCTATGTACATTTTGATGATCAGGTAATTATTTCTTATTTGGTGATGAGTCATCACTACAACCATCAAATCATAATGTAGAATGTCATTGATCATTCTATAGAGGGGGATCTGACATGCTTTTATTATATCCCCGTAGCGACCGAAAAAGTTCCTCAATGATGATTTCAGTCGTTGTGTCATATAACCCTGAACAAGTAGCTTACTTGCAAGCCGTCTAGCTCTAACGATGAAATCTTCATATTTGGAACATGCCCTGGCGTATCGTATCAGCTGAGAAACAAAAACGCAATAAGCAAGAGAAGACGGAATGTTGCTACGCATAAAAGGGAAGTTAGTTATGTGGAAGCTGCAATCATCACGCTTGTCATACAGTGAGGTATTCAAATGGCCGTTTGCGTCGAAAGATAGAAGTATATCCAAGTACGAAGCGGATCTGTCGCTCTCTGTTGTTTCTCTAATATCTAGTTCATGAGGGTAGATTTTATGTAGGTAGTTCGGATTATTGATGGACAGAACGTCATCTATGTATCTGAAGGTTAAATTGAACTGAGATGTGAGGTGTTTTCGCCCAGTCGAGAGCAAGGTCTGGATGAAGTAACCTACGTATATTCGAATATTAAGATACGTCCGCAAGCAGTGGGGCGCAATTGGTACCTACGGGGATTCCAACCATCTGCTGGAATACGGTTCCTCTAAACACAACAAAATGTTGTCAATCAAAAACTCAAGCATCCGGATATCTTCTTCGGTATACTTTTTGTTTGAACAGAGTGTTCCTTCACGAAATAAGTATTCTCCCGCCCTATAACGAGCTAACAAACAGGGGATGCTTACTCCTCCTGGGCACCTGGTCCCATCTCTACCTTGATAGGGGTCCGTCGATGCTCAATTTGGTGCTCTATTGTGAGTGCTGTTGAGATTATCGTCAGGGTCTTCTTTAACTCATTTGTGTCACACTTATGTCCTTTGCCGTGTTGAGCTGGTAAAAAAGTTCCCCGCGAGGGGTTTGACGGTTAGTGTTTTGAATATTTTCCCTGACATTGTCATCATAGCACTTTCTTTATAGACAGAACCTCAGACAGTGCATGCATTTGATATATTGTTTTTATTTTCGTGCTGAAACATCGACGGCGGGTGCGGCTAGCCAACAGGGGATGCGTACTCATCCTGGGCACCTGGTCCCACCTCTAGCTTTCTAGGGGTCCGTCGATGCTCAATTTGGTACTCTTTTGTGCGTGCTGTTGAGATTAGAGTCAAGATCTTCTTTAACTCATGTGTATCTCTTTAACTCATTTGTTTTACAAACTTATTTCTTATGGCAGCGTAGAGCTGTTAAAATCGTTCCACTTGACTTGATGATTTGAAGTGTATTTATTACTTCTTTCCAACTCTGCCGCCTGAATGAAGCTTTGTTTTGGCCCTTTATTATGACTCCCGATCAACTTCGGTTGATCGTGTGTCTCTTCAACGCATTTGAAATTTTCTGTTACAAAATTTCTTGAAATTTCTAAAATGTGGGTCCTGCAGCATCATATCCCACCCATTCTGCTACGTCTTTTGGTACATTTTTGGACATAATAATTTTCATACTGTTTGGCCGTATTACATTGTTTAGACTGAGGATCACTGACGAGGGTTTAGTACCCGAAACGTGCATGTCTGGTCCATGCTGTAAATTTATCCGGTTTTAAATGATGCTATTGAATTTAAAGACGTTTAACATTCGTATTGTTTATTGAACGGCAACTTGTCATTTAATCCGAAAATAAGATTGATATTAAAGAAGGTTAACATCTGAACACCATTCCTCCACTGATATTTCGAACATTATGTGGATATGCTACTCAATCGATCCAACAGGAAATTTGGAGCCTCGTACTCTCTGTAAAATAAATGCATGAATTTAGATTTAAAAAAAAAACCAAAGTGCAGCGTATGAAAATCACCTCGACTGGGTTATTCAATATCTGAAACACATGCCTGGTGCATGAAAATTGGCTTGAAATTTTCCTCTAGTTATAAGATTTCCATATCATTACCAAATAAACTATTCATCTCGCAATGGATTTTCATGTATCAAAATACCCTTGTTTTTTTCTCTTTACCACCCTCCCCAACCACATGCTTAAATTTCTGTATACATTCCTGACTAAAAAACAAATGATGGCCTTAACGGACGAGAATCATATGTTACGTATCTAAATAAAGTATTTCATGTAATTGCAACATGGAAGCTAAAAGTTCGAAATCGTTTCCAGAAAATTGAAATTTTGTATGAAAATTACTTCATATTTTCTATATCTTTTGCTATTTCACTTTATAACTTTTGTAATGATGGTATGTATTGGATAGATCATTATTTTCATTAGGGTCATTTCAGGAGTTATCTAATCCTTGATAGATAATACTTTAAAAACAACAATTACGAAAAATTTAAAATGTGAACTTGGAATTTGTCAGTGAAATTTGATTGATATAATAGAAATTTTCAATTCATCCAAACTCAATAAATGGGTGAACCTATCATCTCTCATTATGCATCTTTTGCCTTAAATGTTGGTATTCTTTCGAAGTGAAAAATTGGCTATATAGCCAAGGGGAAATGAACTGTAACGTTGGGTAAACTCCGAAAGTCTACTACATAGCAGAATTCCCCTCGGGAGAAACTACTATAATAGATTTTCTGGGGGGAAAGTCAAAGTACAGCAATTTTCCTGGTGGAAAGATCGCTTTGGGAAAGACAACTACTGGACATAACACCGTTTGTCTCGTTTATGTGCGGTACTTTTTGTTCACTGTGTTTATGTTGTGTCCTGTGTACCTTGTCCCTTTTGTGTCTGAAGGTTTAAAGTTGGATTATCTCTATTTTCAAATCCACATTGATTTTCAGTTGCAGAGTGGAACAGATTAATACGCTCACGCAACTGAGTGTTCAAAGTGTATTAATTACTTTCTTACTAGTTCTGTTGTCTGAAAGACGCTTTGTCTGAACATTTTTTCAATTTGAATTCAATGACATATATTATTTTGCTATTTTAGAAACTTGCCATTTCTTCCTAAAATGTAAATTTAAATCTAAATTAAAAGAGGTCAACATCGTAGACGTCATAATTATCTTTTTGTCGAAGATTTTATTTGAGTACCCTACAGAAAAATCGGAGCAGCACACTTTTTGAAAAGTAGATTTACTTGGGCGCTACTTATGACGAATATGGATAAAGAACATATCCAAAAAAGCAGAACAAAAACGATCATTCAGAAAATCATAAACCGAATAAATACACAATCAGGATCAAACAGGAACCAAAACAAACAAAAACCTCCAGGAACATCAAATATGTGACTACGAAAATAATGCCGAAGGGTTCCAACTCTCTACCTTCTTGAAGAAAATTCAAAAATCAATTTACATGCACCAGACACGTGTTTCGAGTATTAAATTCTCATCAGTGATGCTTTCAGCGGCGCCACCATAAATAGTTTAAGTAGCGCCCTCTTTAATTTTTTGAAGTTGGATTTTTACATTTACATTACAGAGAGCGCGCGGCTCCAAATTTCCTGTAGGGTCGATTCAGTAGCATATCCAAATAAAATCAATGTTCAAAAAAGCATTGGAGGGATGGTGCTAAGATGTTAAACTCCTTTAAATTCGATGATATTCATCGGTGAAATGGCTAGTATCCGAAATAGCAAAAAAATTATATTTTATGTCTCATTGATAAAAGGCCAAAACAAAAACGATCATTCAGAAAATCATAAACCGAATAAATACACAATCAGGATCAAACAGGAACCAAAACAAACAAAAACCTCCAGGAACATCAAATATGTGACTACGAAAATAATGCCGAAGGGTTCCAACTCTCTACCTTCTTGAAGAAAATTCAAAAATCAATTTACATGCACCAGACACGTGTTTCGAGTATTAAATTCTCATCAGTGATGCTTTCAGCGGCGCCACCATAAATAGTTTAAGTAGCGCCCTCTTTAATTTTTTGAAGTTGGATTTTTACATTTACATTACAGAGAGTGCGCGGCTCCAAATTTCCTGTAGGGTCGATTCAGTAGCATATCCAAATAAAATCAATGTTCAAAATAGCATTGGAGGGATGGTGCTAAGATGTTAAACTCCTTTAATTTCGATGATATTTATCGGTGAAATGGCTAGTATCCGAAATAGCAAAAAAATATATATTTTATGTCTCATTGATAAAAGGCCAAAACAAAGCTTCTTTCAGGTGACAGAGCTGGAAAGAAGGTGCACAGGAATAGTCAGAATCTCCTGCTCACACTCAACACTCTAGAAATGCCACATCCGGTTACCTCCATTTCGGAAGATACAAGTGTATTTTGTGGCTTGATGTTTCAAAAGATCTTAGACTCATTCACCATTCTTGATAACGGGACATCATAGTGTGTATCGGTCACCCTATATATAGACAGGTTCACCGTATCATCCGTAGAACCTTCTCAGTGACAATGTCAGTCAGTCGAAAACGTATCCCTGACTATATGAAAGACGCCTAGCTCTTAGAACAAATTTTCTATATTTGATACTTACTCTGGCATAGCCTTTCAATTGAGATATGAACACGCCAAAAGCAGACGATGGAGGGATGCTGCTTCTCAGAAATGGAATGTTTGTGATGCTGAAATATAAGTCGTCACGTATGTTATGGCATGAGGCGTTCCTCTGACCTTAAGCGTCGTAGGACAGCATTATATCCAAATAGGATGCTGCATTATTCATGTTATTTGTCTCTGTAGTTTCTTTGACTTTAAACACCGTAGGATAGATTCTGTAAGGTAATCTGCGAATTTTTGGATATATAATGGCATTGAGGATTTTGTACTACTGCAAGTTCTTGTTGTCTACCCTCTCGGTTCTTTCACAATCAGTCAATTATCTGACAAAACCTCTGGTGTAAAGCAAATGCACGTACGTTACTCCCTTTCATGAATAGTGTTATGGGTCAGAATACCCCAAAACGCCAGCAAAAATCATACAAAGACAGAATATAAATTTACAAGTTTAATTATGTACAAAAATATATATTTCGAAAGTGATTACAACTTACAATACAATGTCCGGATCAAAGTGTCCGTTACGGTCCACAAAGTCTATCGAATATATGGTTTGCGGTAATCACAAAACTGTTCTCGAAAGTTTAGCTCGGTGTCCAAATGTTGTTAAATGGATTAAAGTCTCAACAAATAAGGTACCCCCAGTATATCGAATGGATGAATGAATTGTCTACGAATGTGTACGAATGCCCCTTCAACACAGTTCTTCAGAGGTACTTAATATACTTAATACCAATGAATTTACCAGAAGCTTCTGGAACAATAACTGATTACGAATGATCTGACAAATAGAGTAAATTCTAGAAATCATAGTCATATGATGGTAATGATGTAATAAAGAACATACTGGAATATTCTCTGATGAAATATACATGACATAGTAAAATCTAGAAACAATTATTATGAAATCATTAAAATAACATGACTATAAAGTACATGTACATGTGTACCTACACATAAAGTAAAACTAAAATTATTATAATACATGACCCACAACAGTATCAACATTCCGTCTACTCCTGCTTATGGTGTTTTCGTTTCTCAGTTGATACGGTACGCCGGGCATGTTCCAAATAATGAGAATTCATAATTAGAGCTAGACGGCCTGCAAGTAAGCTATTTGATCAGGGGTATATCAAACAACGGCTGAAATCATCATTGAGGAAGTTCTACGGTCGCTACGGGGATATAATAAATGCATATCAGATCCCCCGTTCCAGAATGATCTGTGACATTCTACATTGTAATTGAATGGCTGTCGTCATCACCAAACAAGACGTACTTACCTGATCTGTACATCGAGACAATCACCGAATTTGACAAATTTCCATGGAGCTGTTGCGACGGGTGTTGCATGCAATCAGGAGACGCTGACTCTCATCAGGCACCTGGTCTCACTTCGGAATGTTGTTCATTCTTGGTTTCGCAGCCATTCCGATGGAAATTCTCACGATTTGGCCTTGCCTTCTCGACTTTGAGACTGAATAACTGATAGGTACTTCTTTGATGTTTATCCTTGGGTACCAACATCCCATCATGGCGACAAGCGATGGCGATTTGTATCTTTACATCAATACAAAAAAATACATAGTTCATGTTGGATTCCTCAATGTTAAGACAACGTAAAGATTAAGAAACTGTTATACGTACATGCTCATGAAAATTGATCAAAGATATTATGTTTCAATCGAATCAAAATGACGATGATGTAGGTACCTGTCATTCTTCGATGTAGGTACCATGAACTCATTGCTAAAAGTTTAACTCTGGTATCAATATCCCTGTCATTTCCAAAATATTAACACATATACTGTGTACATGTATTTGACAATATTCCATGGAATTACGTAATTCCCAGCTTGTACCCATATATAATATTCACGTTGAGTTTGGAAATCCAACATCGAAATGATCTAAACATACGAGCCGAGATTGCCTTTCGTCATGACGGAATATCGTTACCCGATGGTCCGTACATCTGCTTTACACCAGTCAGAACGGCAAACAAAACTATATCCCGCAAACGTATTTGTGACAAACGGACCGACGGACGAGGCTTGAAGTGAACATGCTAAAGTGAACTGATAACCACCGACAGACGTTTCTATTCATTTATGGGAAACGCCTGGTTGATAACAGTTTATATTTATGATACATCTTTCATTGCCTAACACTGCTTCCAAGGGACCAAAATGTGTATAGACCATTTCAACTCAATCAAATGCAGTAATAATTAAATTTCAGCAACAGAGAAAACCTAGTTGTTCTGTTTTTCTTTTACATATACACCATATTGTCGTAGTTTTCCATCCATTTTGTATCTGATATTAAACGTCTTCAAATTCAATAGCAACATTTAAGAACAAGGACAAGACATGTACGTTTCGGGTACTTAACCCTCGTCAGTGTACCTCAATCTAAACAATGAAATATGAACAAGGACTGTGAAAGGTATAATGTCCAAGATGTTCAGAAAGACGTAGCAGGATGGGTAGGATATGATGCTACAGGACCCACGTTTTAGAAATTTCAAGAAACAGATTTTCGAATGTGTTAAAGAAACGATCAACCGAAGTTGATCGAACTTGGCTACATGCGCCCTAGGGAGTCCCTGGTCCACCAACAGTGACACACACCAAGTGGTACAAATTTCAAATTCAATAGCATCATTTCAGAACAGATAAATTTTTAGCATGGACCAAACATGCACGGTGATCACATGCATGAACTCTCTACAGACGGCAGAGCACGAGCTGTATTTCGTATGCCTTCTGTTTTTTATATTCATTTACATACTCATCGGTGTGTTTCTGTCCCCTGTGTCATGCTGTCTGTTTGTATTCTCATCTTACAGTGAGGAGGTTATCTCACACCACAATCATGCGTTCTTCGCGACCTCTAGGTAATCGGACAAGTGGGAATGTTGTGCGCACGGAATCCAGGATAACAACACCGTCTGCTTCTGACCCAGCAGATGGCCGTCCTAAGTCGGCGCCGATTTCCAATTTGTCTATTTGTATACGTGTAACCATTTGTATTTGATGTTTATTTGAGAATTGGCGTTCTGGTACCATTTACGTTTCTTTCTGTGCGTGTCTTCTTTGTGTTTTTGCAGTGAGTGATTTGGGATTTTGCTGTTGGTGCTGCAATCAGGTGTTGTTTGACATCCCCTCGTTTCGGTTACTTAACCCTCGTCAGTGATCCTCAATCTATACAATGTAATAAGAACAAGAATGTGAAAAGTTTTATGTCCTAAAACATACAGAAAGACGTAGCAGGATGGGTGGGATATGATGCTACAGGACCCACGTTTTAGAAATTTCAAGAAATTTTCATAACAGAAATTTTCGAATGTGTTGAAGAAACCGAAGTTGATCGAACTTGGCTTCATCGAATTGTGTTTTGGATATCTATAATATTGACCACAAAGCACGATTGAAAACATAATTCTAGATTTGTGTATAATTCGTAAGAATTCCAGTTCTTTGTTAAATAAGCTCTTCTATGAGGAATTTTCATTTTGTTTATTAATGCAGGTTTTTAACAATTACGACAAACATTATTCAGATCTTAAAATAAGATTAACTTCAGTTTTGATACTACATGTACATGTATTTTGAAGCGCATACATGTATTTTGATGCTCATTATTTGTATCATCTGATGCGGAGTAGACCTGTACAGGATTTAGAAGATTCAAGATGTTCTGCATCTGCTTCTCTTTACAGATTCCAACTTGCAGGTATCATCACTTCTCATCACCGCCTCCAGCTTAAACTCTGAGACAATTTGTACCAGGTTTTTCACTCCACAGCGATAGAAGGCCCTGGCAAGGTTGAGAACAGTTGCGTCCTCTGTGTGGTCGTCATACCACTTTGTCAACATTGCTCTAGAAATTTCCACGATTCTTTTGTTCTCCATCTTAAAACGCTCCATTTCTTCCAATGATAACCCGAGTTCTAATCCTAGATGAAGATACCTATACGACAACTTGTCTGCAACAGCATCCAGGAATTCTGGGTACACTTTTGAAACGAGTATTGTATGATCAATTCCGTCAGCTAGAGTAAAGTAAAAATTGAAAAGATCATTTACTTACATTCGTAGAAAATCATTACAAAATGTTAAGAGATTTCAAAATAAGTTGATTTATTATATGAATTATCATATGAGAATTGTAGCGCTCATCGTTTTTCTAAGTGTCTGGCTTCATACTAAGCCATGGTCTTGACGACTTTTGAACTTCCTTTGCTCCTTATGTGACATTCCTAATACTTTTTGTTTAGAAATGTTTTTTACGCAGGTGTGTGTTTTCTTTTCGTGACGATCAGTCAATAAATATGGAGGCAGACGGCTCTGAATTGCCGACATAAATTAGACATATCCTCTGCAGCCGCGGCACAAAAATTTCACAAAACCTTACTAGTAGCAAGTACTGACGGTAATCTACCATGTTTGTGTTTTTGTACGGTTTTGTCAAAAAATATGGCTACCGAGGGCTCTGATCGACTGACGCATTTTCTATATGCAACATGCAACGAAACAGAATTTCACGAAACCTTAGAGGAAGCAAAATCTTAAGGTCCTCTACCAAACATATCGTTCCGACTGGTAGACAAATGTGCCCGCCAAGGACTCTGATCGTCTTAACAATTGCTACATCTCCTCTGCAACCGCAGCACAAAATTCTACAAAATCTTATGGGAAGCAGTATTCATGGTCCTTTAACAAGTTTGTATTAATCTTGCCGATTTGTTATCAAATATGAGCTCTGATTGGCTGATACATTTTCCAAATCTCCTCCTTTTGTTCAACCCAACAGTTCTTCAGCGGGTCATTTACAACGGTTATGACGAATTCTACGGCATGCAGCAGATTTCTATGATATACAATGCAAAATATATATTATATTCAGTCTTTTCGTCAAATATGTTTTTTTGGTTTTCTGACCATAGAATAATGAAAGGTTGTACTTACGATTGATAATTTCTTCTGCCATCGCCTAAAATATAAATGGTTTAAAAATGAAATTACTTAAAAGAATAAAACAATATATATATAATGGACAGTAACGAACGCTCATCTCAGAGATTTTAAAAGAGTAATTCTCTCTTATAGCTTGTTCACTTTTTCAACTTCCCCGATTATTTGTTGCCGTATTTAATTTTTAATTTCGACTGAATTTTTTAAGCATCCAATCAGCGTTATGCCATGTTTGAGCTTCTTTTGAATGTCCTTTCGTGATTATCTAAAAAATCAAATTAAATGTAAAAACTAGACCATTTCAGAAACAAGATACTAAAGTTTTAAAGGATTTACGGTCAATACGTGGTTGTACGGTAAATACGGGGAACCATGGAGCTCGTTCTACGGTCGATACGGACAACTTGACAGTTCTACGGTCGATGCGGGGAACTCGTCATACACTGTGATGTCCCATTGTCCAGAATGGTGGATTTAATTTGTCCTATACCGTTTGAACCATCCAACCACAGAATATACTTCTTTCTTCCGAATTCCGGATGTGATATTTCTACCTAATGAAAGCGACGGGTGTTGCATATAAGCAGGAGATGCTGACTCTTGCTCGGTACCTGGTCTTACTGCCATATTTGGAGTACGCTTCTTTTCATATGGTGGGGCTTTTTGTTTGTTTGTTTGCTTTGGTTGCTATATTACTAGTATCCTGATTTTGTATGCCTTCGGTTTATAATTGTCTGAATGATCGATATTCTACTGTGTACTGGGATATGGTCATTGTCCATATTTGTCATTTTACAGGATATTGATTTGAAATCCATTTTTAAAAAGACTATTATTGATTTGCTTCATCAACAAAGTATTTGCAAAGTAGATAAGAAGAAGATACCTCAAGCATGTCTCTGAAACATTTCTTATGCTTTAAATTTCACAAGCTTAAGATATGTCATGATGTCGGTCTACAGGTAAGGAATTCTTTCTACAATGGTCTGCAGGTTAGGGGTTTTTTTTCTACCATGGTCTACAGGTAAGGGATTTTTTCTTCCATGGTCTACAGGTAAGGGATTTTTTTCTACCATGGTCTGCAGATAACGGATTTTTTCTACCATGGTCTGCAGGTACTGGATTTCTCTTCCATGGTCTACAGGTAAAGGATTTTTTTCTACCATGGTCTACAGGTACGGGATTTTCTCTTCCATGGCCTACATGTAAGGGATTTTTTTCTACCATGGTCTACAGGTAAGGGATTTTTTCTACCATGGTGTCATTGATGTACACACATGATGTTCATCTGGTACGGCTTCACAACAAATATTTACAGCCGGATTAACATTTGATTTCCCCGGTTTATGGTTTGTCTTTCCTGAATAACTGATTTATACAAGGTAAGAAGTTCTAAATACAAAAAAGCTATAAACGTATACCTGGCATATGATATGTTTGTTGACATTATCAAGATATTTCTCGAAGAGACCTCTAAGTTCTGAAACTGAGCAATCCTTTGATTGCTCCTTCCATTGTTGAAGAACATAGAAAACTTTGACGCTAGTATTGAATGCGGAGTAATTGTTCTCTATCTCATAAGCCAACTCCGCATCTGCGAGAAGGGCGCTGCAGATAAAGCTTAAGTCTGTTCGCTGTAGATGAACAGCTATCCTCATCAAAATCACATCTTCGAGTTTGGTGTTTGAAAATGCTACAAACATTTGATATAATCAAAATTCAATATGCTAATCTATTCATTCGTTGAAAGAAAGGAAATGTTTTAAGGATGTTTAACCTGAAATAATACATCCTTTTCCAGTAATGATTTTAAATAGACATTTATCAAGTTCACGTACTTCGAACTTTGCACTGTAGAATACACATTTTAGAAGTTATATAAAAGAAATCAGGTGCGATTAGAAAAGTAAAATCTGAACATACAATGGACAAAATGACACCGGAGAGCTTTAGATATCACAAATAAAAAAGATTAATTCAAAATATTCTAAGTTCATTGGAATAATATCAGCATTTTGCTTTTTCACATATTCTCTTCGAAGCGCGAAGTGCGAAGTCCGTGAAAATGAAAAAAATGTTTATGAACGATATCCAGGGGACTATTTCTTGCAAACTTCAATTCGATTATATTGTACATGTATGATTATAATGACAAACTTAGCATCCCAACTCTGCTTCCTAAATCAGGTTTTCTAGACAAACGATTCGAAATGTAGCGATTCAATTATCGTATTTGAGCACTAGGCTTATAGAAGGAAGGGGATCTCTAACAAGACCCTGTTGCAGCACTAACAACAAAACACGAAAATACCCGATGCGAAAACACTAAAGACGAGCATACCAAGAGATGGAAAAGAGACACACGACATATAAACAAGCTAAGTGCAATTGTAATAATTACATATACCTCTAATTTGAAATGAAATCGGTTTTCCCTGATGAAATTATTTTCAGAATGAAAGGTGAGGTTTTCATAGTTTATCAGTTTACGTACATTTAAACTAATTTAACCAAGTTAAATAAACAGCTCATATTACATTGTCTCATATAGGGTTTCTCAACACCAAGGATTGGAGGCTTTATAACCTAATTGTGACCTTATATTTTACCATCTTGACAAGCTACATAGAGATAGAATGTGAAACTATTTACACATAATAAACACTAAAAGGATTGAAAGAGAAATCTTTGTTATTGCAAATAACATATGTACACCTTTTCGTGGAAGCAACGGTTACAAAATTCTTCAAAATTTAGCGATGGTTTCCATGGCAACAGTATTCTTTTTCTACAAACGAAAGTCAATTTTCATTTTACCACATCATATTGAACTTCCGAACGAAAACATTTCTTAAACCTATGGTATGCCGTGCCAAAATGTTATCGAAATATAGTTTGTCCTTACAATGGAGAGAATGGCTCTTAACCCAACACGATAACAATGCCCTAACTTTACTAAATCGGCCGAAGATTAACTCACATAATGACTTGAAAAACTGAGTACGCGGTAAAAGAAGTAACTATTTCTATGTTTTTGAGTTATGATGTAAAGTTTCAAAGACGATAGCACTAGACGCCTCAAGGGGCATTATTGTTGTGAACTAGAACCAATTGTGCTCAACTTCTTGCTGCTTTTTTATACTCTATATTCATATGAAGCCGAGTAAAAACAGTCCGTGCTCTAATGCAGAAAGAGGCACCTTTCATTTCATTCTAATGCACCCCGTTTGTAACGCGCTTTCTGATTGGTTAAGCGATGAAAAAACTGCAAGGGGATTCACGTTTCACTGCAGTTTCTGCTATGACGTCATGCATTCTTATGGCGACGCCATTAAAAGCAGACGTTTTCTAGCTCATTACTGACCAATGCATTAGAATAGGGTTACCATACTGATGTTTTACAAAAACTGACAGGGTATCGGTGAATCCCCTGTCAGAAATATCCGTTTTACCGCTCGGCTAACGCCTCGCGGTAAAACTCAATTTCTGACAGGGGATTCGCCGATACCCTGTCAGTTTTTGTAAAACACACGCATGGTAACCCCTAATTTCAATTTTACTAAAAACTTTATTGTTAAAATTCTCTCGTTCTGTTGAAAACATTAGTTCGTACATGTTTTGTTGAGAGGTAAAAGAGACCGATGAATATAGGCAAAAAGCTTCATTTTTCGTATATGGTTAATATTTTGCATTGTATTCAGTAGAGGCATAAAATTAAATTTTAGAAGCAATATAACCTCGTTTTGATATCCATGAACCCTAAATTACATATAAATCCATTGGTAGATAAGGCAGGATTTTACTAAAAAATTTGTTTATTGTTTTATGTTTCTATCTATTATGATATGTCTTCAAATGGATATCATCATTTACTCATTCTTACGGACAGGATAGATACCAGTAGACCATTTCCCGATCTTGATTAAAAACCCACAATGTCCGAGTCAACATCTTTTGGGGTTGTTTTTCATTATGACGTCACTGTTAAAAGACACAATTCCATTAAGACGCAAAAATGAAAAAGAGCGCGAAAGTTGTCTGCCTCGGACATCTTTTTTGTAATTTTGTCAGCCATTATGGATTTTGGCAAGTGGTCTATTACGGATACAAAGATTCCAAGTTTGAGAGTAACGTTCCCTCATTCAACTAAAAATCCCAAAACAGCAATCCGATTTTAAAGGAGACATAAACATCAGCAACAACCAAATTTCATAGATATATTCATATCAACAGCACTTCAATTTAAAAATAAATTTCCGCACCGACTGTATTCAAGAGAGACAAATTATTAATAATATATGAATTAAAGTTAATCTTTGAACTAAACATACCATTGCATTGACAGGAACTTCCATCTTTCTCCCTAGATAATCCAATGTCCTAAAAGTTACATAGAGCTAAATTATGTAAAATGTTTGAATAAAAATGAAATAATCTTTACATTAGGAGTTTCATTTCGACATTCATTTTTTTCTAATTTACCCGGATAGAAACAAGTAATTAGCCCTGTTTTTACTCAAACCGATATGAATAGAAACGTACAGCATGTTGTTGGCGCAAAATCGCATCTAGACTTGTGGAGTCGCATGTGATTGGTCCATCCACAGATGTGCTGTATACAGCTACTATCTCATCCAGTGTCTCGACTAGGAACTGTTTGATTGCCAGACACAACTGTAGATCTGGGCGTTGTGCTTTCTCAATGTGCACGATTGTAGTGGTTATTTGTTTCACTTGTCTTTTGATCTCGATGAGATGGAATCTTCCGCTTTTCAAAACGACTAGTCCGTTGTAGAAGTGCTTGTGGAATAAGGGCCACAATGCTAAGCATGAACACACAAGTCTGTTGAAAATTGCTGGAGGGAGAAGCTTCTCAGAGGAGAAGGTAGTGACTATTCGTGCTTCATCAGCAACACTAAACTCAGCTATATCTTGCTTGACAGCATTGATCATACTTGGCACAACAAAGGAGTCCAAAGATAGTGTTCTTCCACGTTTGTAAATCATTGGCTCGCAGATCAGAAACAACCTTTTCATTATTGCCAGTAAATGCTCATTGTACTCAGGGAGGACTTTTCCTTTCCACATCTTAAGAATGTTTGATCTCTTCACCACTCCTGTTTCCTTGATTCGCTTCCAAATCTTTTTCTTCGTAGGATTCATAACAAAACGTTCGCATGTTATGAAACTTTTCATGGCATCTATGACAATTTTTGGGTCCAAGATGACGTACTCGTTTAAGAGCGGTGTGCTGAAGTATAGGATGAGGCCAATATTATGAAGATACCGTAGGAAGATATCTAGCTCCTCTTCATCCAGTGGACAATCCATCTCTTTGTTGACCCTATCAACTAACTCCTTTGGTACAATAAACTGATGATCCCTCTTAAGGCTCGTGAGTTTCTCTTGAAGGGCAATCCAT
Source organism: Pinctada fucata (assembly GCA_028142955.1). Classification (NCBI taxonomy): domain Eukaryota; kingdom Metazoa; phylum Mollusca; class Bivalvia; order Pterioida; family Pteriidae; genus Pinctada; species Pinctada fucata. The sequence goes on along the minus strand of AP027108.1, from coordinate 40,350,030 downwards.
GATTTCGGTATACGTTCTCCGAATTCTTTGTATTTCATGCCTTCCTCCAAAATGGTTTTTCGTAAAGATGTTCTGGTTTCATCGCCCATGTCAGTAGCGCTCATGAATAGATCATCCTTAACTACCAGCTGTGTTGTCTCGACCATTTCACGAAAATGGCCTTTGATTTCTTCCTTGATCATTTTCAGTTGTGCCTCATCCTTTAAAATTAATCAATTCAATGAATTCAAATATTTGTCTCAATGTTAAACGTCTTCAATTTTAGAACAAATAATTTGCAGCATGGACCATACATGCACGTTTTGGGTACTTAACCATTGTAAGTGATCCTCAAGGTAAATGCGAATAAATAACAGAATCTTCAAATTTAAAATTAAAATGATATGTATGAAATAATGAGTAAAATGTTCTTGTTGATTTTTGTCATCTACTTAAGGTAGAAAATTGTCTTAAAGATAATCATGTTCTATGCTCGGAAGAATTTGCTGAGAACACAGATTAGGATTATTTGACGTACATTTCTATCATTCGAAATTTCAATGCACATCACAAACTTTGAAAATTTCGTTAAATTAAGATAATTTGCTAAATGCTTGGTGGGGCTCGAATGAAAAAGAATATTTCACAACATTTTTATATATCATGTTTTAGAATATGTGTTCCCCATATCTACCGCTACAACTCCCCGTCATTCTGAATCATCATTACTGAAGAAGAAGCAACCTTGCATTGTGCACGTAACTACAGTGATTAATCAAAATTTCAAAATGAATGAAAACACCACTCCGTTCAAATTCAGTTATACGTCTTACGTTTCAGTTTTTAAGATGTCTCATGTCATATGTCTTGTCTGTTGCATAAACGTTCTATTGTTGCCAGTACAAGAGTGTCTCGCTGGAGAAGTTTTCCGCACCTTGTGCATAAATAAAAACAGAAACTAGACGTTGCATCACAGATAACATCTAATGTTGACAGATTTTCGAAAAAAATCGATGTATACAATAATAGGGAAGTGTTCCATCTCAATACCCTCTTTTTGAAAATTTCAAACCAATTCGTTTTCATAGATTCAAATTTGGCTTCTTCTTGAAATATACGAAGATAAATTGATCAAATATAGATTAAAAAGATGTTCTTAAGAAAAAAAAACAGATATCCCACTCCCTCTAACTTACTTTGACCTTGGCCACATGACCTTGGGCCAAGTTTACGTGAAACCTTTGAGTCATATGCAACATCACACGAAAATTTGAAAGTGATTCATTATATAAAATCTCATTATAAGTTTATAAAGTGACGTTGACCTTGGACACATGACCTTTGATATATGTAATCTGAAAGCAATGGATCATGAGCAACAACAAACTGAAATATTAGTAATTGGATGCATTGTTCAAAAGATATAACCTAGGCATGACTAGCATGTTCATTTTCATTAAGAAGAAAAAACATGAATTTGATCTTTGATACATGACCTTGGGGTCAATGTGATATGAAATCCTTTGATCATGAAGAAACAGCATATTAAAGTATGATCCAGTATACGTTTCAAGAGATACATGTATAGCTCAGACAGGATAGCATGGTGGAACAGGAGTACCCGAGTGCACATATAGCCAATGAGTTAAAGAAGATCCTGACGATAATCTCAACAGCACTCACAAAAGAGCACCAAATTGAGTATCGACCGGACCCCTAGCAAGATAGAAGTGGAACTAGGAGCCCGGGAGGAGTAAGCATCCCCTGTTGGCTAGCCATCTTCAATCAACTTCGGTTGATCGTTTCTTCAACGCATTCGAAAATTTCAGTAATCAAAATTTCTTGATATTTCTAAAACGTGGAACCTTAAGCATCATATTTCACCCCTCCTGCTATGTATTTCGGTACATTTTTAACAAAATAACTTTCACTACACTCTTTGGCCATATTACATTATTTATGCTATTGAAATTGAAGACGTTTGACATTGTACAATTTCATTTAAAATGTGCTAAGCTACCTTCACGTAGGTAACATTACCTTGGATCACGGTGGTGTGAAAACTATGGGTCATCAGCATCAACATATTATAATATGAAAGTGATCCGGTAAACGGTTCAAGATATACAAAGCCTGGACATTCATTAAAATGTACTAAGTGAGATTGACCTTGGTCGCACGACCTTGGGTCAAGATAACGTGAAATCTTTCGGTCATAAAACACAACACAATAGATATGGAAGTGATCCGGTGAACGATTCAAGAGATATGGCCCGGACAGGATAGCATGTACAATTTCATTAAAAATGAACCAAGTGACCATGACCCTGGGCACATCACCTTGGTTCAATGTGGTGTGAAAGCTTTGGGCCGTAAGCAATAACATACTTAAATATAAAAGTGAACGGGCAAACAGTTCAGGAGATAAAGCCCAGACACAATGTGTGACAGTCAAACGGAAGGACAAACGGACGGACGCGAATGCAAAAGAATATGTCTTCTCCTCGTTATGGGGAGACATGGTGAAGTACATGTATATAGATCTAATTTAACATTTTATCAGCATTTACATACCTTGATTTGGTCTTTGTGAGTACCTATTAGGATGATCTTCGGAAAGTTAACCTGTTCTCCTTTGGCGTAAGTAACTATCGTTGTTATCCAATACTCAAGGAAATCTGTAATGAATCAACTACTAACAAAGATACAAAGAATAAGGTTCTTTAACTCGGGGTTGAACAATGTCCAACAAACAAAAACTTAAAAAAGGGGTATGAGCTACTTTTGAACAATCAGTCTACAAAGCCGTAAATCGATAGAATTTGCTGATTTTGCTATCTGTCTTATGAGATAAACTACATCTAGAGTAATTCAATGAAATAGACAAGTGTAACGAACGAAATAAACGACACAATTTTGTATATTTCTTCACAGTGAATTTACGCCTGAACGCTTACAAGCATTTCAGTTTCGGAATTGAGAGATTTACCGATTATATTGACTTCACATTCTCCAAAGAAGTTGAATTCAAGGGCACCTCAATTTTTAAATACCCGGATGAGAACTTTAACGACAATTTATACCTTTGATATGTTTAACGAAATGGTCAAAATAAAAGAGCATCCCAATAAACAACCTTGAACTTTAATGTAGAGTACAATATTCTGCCCATTTTCATAAGTTTTATGAAAATAGCTCTACCTATATAAATACCGTACGAATGTCAGCTCTGACGTCGTGACGTCAAATATACCGAAATGCACGACTATGAACGTGACTGTTCGTGTACATGTTTAACCAAGACCGCTAGTTAACATGGCTCAGAAAACAAGTGTTTGAAATTGCTTAACCATACATAATTATAATAATGGACTTCTAACACGACCTGCCTTCATTCTGCCAACATTATTTATCTCTACCACTATTGGTCTGCGAGAAACATAGCATCGAATCGTATCGCCTTACATTCGTTAAATTTAGAAAGAAGGTCTACCGAATTTCATTAACTATAAGAGCAGACTATGTAACACGAGAGTTATCATTCAATGTTTCATTTCAATTTTCTACGAAGTTTATTTCACGATGTCAAAAGTGCTGTAAGTTTCCATTAGCTTGTAATATTGAACTTAAATGATGCTATTCAATTTGAAGACGTTTGCATTAGTACGTATAGTATCTCAAGGCGGCGTTCAGAATTGATAAACTAAGATATGCTTTTGAAATCGATATCAGATGTACAATCTAGACAACTGCATATTTATTTTTATTTATCCATGCAAATAATATATGGAATATTAACGCATCTCCCAAATACATTCGTCAGCTTATGAATTATATTGAAAATCATTTTTATTCTCTCGGCCATTATTCCTTTCATAATCTTGATTGAAAGCTTCCCCTTATCTCACCTATTACGCGTCGCTGTTTTCTATCTGGGTACAGGTCCTCATCCTCCACTGCTTTGTCCAATCCTATGGCCAAATTGAACACTAAAAGATACAGACCACGGCTTGTCAGGTATGTCTGATGGGTGGTGTAATAGATAAGCTGTCCAGCAAAGTCAGCAAGGTCCAATCGAATAATGTCATCTATTCCAAGAAAAGTATCTTGGTACTTTACTGAAAAAAATGTTTCAAGATGATTCGACATTAACAATAGAGTCAGGTGATTGCACGACGAGAGGACAGGATACTACCTATTTACCTATTTACGAAAGAAAGGATGCGATCTCTATCAACACTCGGCTGCAGCACCCACAGCAAAACCTCAATACACCCAATGATATCTTATTGTGAACTTTCCCCAAAAGGAAAGTATGCTGATTAAAATGAAAGGTTATGATAGAGCCTTTAAAAAGAACATAGAATAGTCCTCTGTTTCCTGTACTCAAAAGAATATGGAAGATTGCAAATACATCTAACTAAAGTTATACGGGCATTTCCGCGCACTTTCCGATTGTTCTGCATTGTCTTGACGTCATCAATTTACTTGGGCAGAAAAGGTGCCCAAGTTTTGAACAATGGTTTAGGTAGGTGCTTGCAATGCAAATCAGAAAGGACATGCTGCGAGTGCTGTATTTGCGATCTTGCGCATTAAGAGAAATAATTTGAACTGTGATGATAAAAAGGCATGATGATATCATCGTGTTAAGATGACCATTATCAGTTGGAATTTACGTGTGCTGATCAATCAACCATGAACATCCCATATGAAGAATCCAAATTAAAGAGGTTTAATACATCATTGATTATATAAAGTGTTACGATTAACAACCAAGCATTGTATAGACAATTACTCGAGATAGCTATCTATGAAATACAGAATGTCTTTAATCAAAACAATCAAAATGTCACTACAAAATATCCCATACCATTGATCAAAGCCATTGTGAGGTTGATAATAATACATTGGGCAACTAAACATAAAGAAACTACAAACGTAACGATTTCCACTTCGTAGAAAGGAGGGGATCTCCAACAAGACCAGGCTGCAGCACCAACAGTACAAAATCAAAATGAAAACAAACCGAAGACAAACACAACAGCAAACACGACATCAAAACACATACCACAAAAGAACACACATAGACCAAGTTATAATATATTGATATGCTATTCCTATTTGCCATGATATTCTTTATCTCATTTGTGTCACACTTATGCCCTTTGCCGTGTGAAGCTCGTAAAAAGTTCCCCGCGAGGTGTTTGACAGTAAGTGTTTTGAATGTTTTCCCTGACATTGTCGCCATCGCACTTTCTATATAGACATAACCTCGAGCTATGCATGTTTTGTAGATATTATTTTTCACGTTCTTGCGTGAACATCGACTGCAGGTGCGGTTAGCCAAACAGGGGATTCTTACTCCTCCGGGGCACCTGGCCCTACCTCTAGCTTGCTTGAGGTATGTCGATGCTCAATGTGGTGTTCTATTGTGAGTGCTGTTGATATTGTCGTCAGGACCTTCTTTATCTCACTCCTGATTACCAAAATAAAATAATTTCTATATGTTTACACGTAATACTGCAGCTTATACGTAATTTCAATGCAACCTCAAACGACAACGAATTTCACCTTTAGGCGAATCTACTTACTCCGGATGTGATAGTGCAATACGATTTTCCAGAAACCTTTGTAATTGTATATACACATGTACATAAAAATAAATCTGAAGTCGGTCGTTACCATGTGTGTGCCATTTGTCTTCTTCTTTGTTGTAAATACACTGGTTAATATAAAGTTCGATTCCATCTGTGCTATCAATGCGTTTCATGTCCCTCTGCAACAGATTCATAGCAATCGTTGTTTTTCCAACACCAAAATGTCCCACTAACATAACCCTGATGACGTTTGATACAACTGAGTCTTCCTCCAGCGCTGCAAGATATTTTGCGGTGGCTCTTTGCCCAAGGACTCGGATTTCCTTTGGTACCTTTTTGTTTGCATGTTCGAATTCTGTGAGATGAATTTGATTTAAGTTTCTAATTTTATGATGAACAACGATGATATTTCTGTCGATTAGAATGATTATGATTCCAATGTAGTCGTGCATACAACTTTCCCTATAGTCATGCGTTAAAGCTAAAAAAACCTCGATCATAATGATAAAATATGGGAGTAACGACTCTGCGTTGCTTAATGGTTGTTTTTTTGTTTTTTGTTTTTTGTTGTTTTTTTGTTTTGTTTTGTTTTTGTTTTTTAATTAAGCTTCGAATTGAATCGAAAATAGCCACATTTGTTTTCTAGTATTGGCAAAGTATGACGCATTTTTCTACATGTACATGTAAGACAATAAAGGGATCGATAAAGATGGCACATTTAATATATCGATTTTGTCCCATGCGTGAAGGGGACCACCATTTGAGGGATAGCAAGACTTTTGAAAGTTGGAATAATTTTGGTAAAGATTTGACACTGGAATTATTTTGAGGCACTTCGTCTTGACAGATATTTTGTTTAAAATCACGAACACGATTCTTTTTAACGTAATGTCGTGCTGATCCCTAAGATGAAAAAAAAAATGATTGCTTCCTGATATGTGAGAGCTCATAAATTTTGCTTATATCACTTTTGCTTTAATAGATTGTTTGAATTAGAGCTAAGCTTATTTTACTTTAAAAATTCCCCATTTCAATGCGATACACATTCAAAAGTCATTAAGCACTATCGATATATTATCTTCAAATTTGAAATTTGGTTTTACAACTTAGTATAATGTTATTTGTATCATATGTCTTACCTTGAAAGACCTAAAATTATAAACAGGAATGATGCGATAAAAATACATTGAATTATTAGAAAAAGAAAAGCAAATTGTAATTAAATCATAAATAAGAAAACTGTAGAAATTCCAAAGAAGAAATAAAATCTAAGTTTACTGCAAGGAACTAATAGAATGACATTGAATTTAGTATAATGATAATGACCTATTTTTCGGTACTAATCTATAGATTGTAATGTAACTTGTACATAACACACTTTCAAACGCACTACGGGCAATGGGTAGCCAAATGACCCAAAATATAATTGAACACGTACATTTTTACCAAAAATATGAAATGCTAAAAATATTTCAAAAGTATAAATCTAATTCCAATTTATAGATAGCTGTGTTGATTATGTCTTACCTCTCTTACTCTTGAAAAGCCTAACTGTTTTGCAGTTTTTCCAAACTATAAATACAAAACAATGCAAGTGAGCATGTAAATAGAATCTTAGTGTTAAAGAGAGGTTGTCGGAACGCATTAGAATGTTAGATATCAAGGAAAGAAATATATTAAAATGTTTACAGGACATATGAGAAACAGTAATATACCTCACTCTCTAATGGATCAATGACAAATATGGGTAATGATCATATCCCTAAATACAGCACAAAATCGATAATTCAGAAAAGCATAAATCGAAGGCATACAACAGCAAGATAAAACAGGAACCAAAGCAAACGAACAAAAACCTACACCACATGGAGAGAAGCGGCCTCCCGATATGGGAGTGAGACCAGGTGCCCAGGAAGAGTAAGCATCTCCTGTTTGCATGCAACATCCGCCGCTTCAATTCGGTAGAATTGTCACATCCGGTTACTTCCATTTCGGAAGATTAGAGTATAATCTCTGGTTGGAAGGTTCAAATAGTCTATGACAGAATATCATCCACCTTTCTGAAGAGTGGAAAATCATGTGTTTGATAATGTCGAAGGGTGATGAGTTCCCCATATCGGTCACAAACATATCCCTGACAGAGAAGCTTAGCCTAGCTCTCAGAATAAAATCTGTTTATTTGGTACTTGCTCTGGCATAGTGTATCACTGAGATAGGATTACGCCATAGGCAGGCGATGAAGGGATGTCGGTACTCAGAAAAGGAAAGTTTGTGATGCTGAAATTGAAGTCGACACGTTTGTCATTGAGTGTGGTTTACATGTGACCATATATTTTTGTTCATTACGTGAATATAAATTGTCATAAGTTAAAATTGCATCTAAACAAGGAAGGTACGTTCTTTAGTAACTACTTTTGAGAATTTTTCAAAATTCAATTATATAAATTGCCAGTGTTTTTTTAAAATGTTTCTTGACTGTCAAACACTGATTCAAAAGTAAAGCAACTATTTTGTCATTTCCTAGAATAGCATCGAAGCTAAACCAACCGAATGCTTTCTATTTAGACGGTACAAAATACGTGTCATTGTCTGCACTTCAAAGGACAAAGGATGATATACATTATAAGGGCCATTTTCCCTTATACTGCTTTGCTACTAACTATTAACAATGCATAAACATCTAAATGTATGTTATGCTACATTGAATTCAGGTTTACCTTAGTGTATTGATTGTGGCCATATCATGAACAAGAGATCTACGCACAAAATGAAATGTTTTAAAAAGTCACTCTGTAGTTTCATGAAGATATTAAACATAAATTACAACCCCTATGCTCATTTTGGTATGAGAAAATTGCAGAATAATACAAGATGATTCTGTATTTCTGTTATAGTATACATGTGGAACCAGGAAATATCTAAATAAGAGACAAAATGGCAAACAACGTTCGCGTTCATGTCAATGTAAAAAGTAGATTGACCCTAGAGTCGGCTCCGAGCACAAATGGTTCCCTTCTCTTAACTTTTGAGTATTCTTTGTGTGTGCTTTTGTGCTATTCTTTCAGCGTTGTTTCGGTATTCTATGCGCCTTTAGTTGTAGCGTTGTCTTAGAGAACATATATTCTGAATATTCACACCAAATGAAAGGCAATGTCATACAGGTAGAAAACTTCTTTGTTAAAATGCATGGGTGCTGTAAAACATGATGTGATATTATGACGTTGAAGTTTTTATATTTCATTAATTATATGAGAACGTCTACCTTTGTTTTCTTACCCTATTTTGAATATTTGTATCAGCCCCTGACCTCAACAATGTCCTTACAACACCAGCGTTATCCGTCCTTGCCGCCAAATGCAGAGGTGAAGAATGTGACTAAAAGATGAAAAAAGAAAGGGATTAGGTTGAAATGGTTTATTTCTGTGAAGTTCCAATGTGTTTCTTGTCATTTGCGTCCCTTGTTGTTTTTCTCTACTCAGTGTTGTGCATGGCCGTATTAAGTCGGCATTGATTGCCAATGGGTCTCGTTTGTTCATGCGTAGTCATTTGTGTTTGATGTTTCTGTGTGATGTGGCGTTCCTTTCATTTCCATGCTTCATTTGTGTCCCACTTATGCCCTTTGCCGTGTGGAGCTCGTAAAAAAGTTCCCCGCGAGGGGTTTGACAGTAAATGTTTTGAATATACTTCCCTGACATTGTCGCCATAGCGCTTTCTATATAGACATAATGTCTACAGTGCATGAATTTTATATATTTTCATTTCCATGATTCATTAACATCGACGGCGGGTGCGGCTAGCCAACAGGGGATGCTTACTTCTCCCGGGTACCTGATCCCACCTCTAGCTTGCTAGGGGTTCGTCGATGTTTAATTTTGTGTTCTATTGTGAGTGCTGTTGAGATTATCGTCAGTATCTTCTTTAACTCATTTGTACTTTTCCATTTCAATAATTCCATTCAGTGTATGAGTCAATGCCTCGAAATTTCCATTTTAATCATTCTATTTTTTACATCTTATCAACTCCTTTGGCCGATAGACCGCCAAAAATCATTTTGAAGTATTTAACGCAAAACTCAAAAATAAAATCCCCAAAATTACAACCAAATTTAAAAATAGTACATCAGGTAAGTATTATGAATACAATAATGCAAATATGAAAAAAAAAACAATGGAAAATGATGTTATTTATTACAAATTAGTAATAAATCACTCTACTACAAATATGTCAAATCAAAGATAGTAATGGGTCTTCTGATGGTAAAAACAGAGAAATATATTCTCATGAGACGCGAAAGACCGGACAAAAAACAAGCAACATTACACCAAAGCAACACTTTCTTTATGAACAATTTCCGTAAAGTTCAGTGGGAAACGAAATTTGTCATAGGTTGCGGCAATCAAGTTCATATGAGCAGTTGAAAGGATTTATTTAAAATTACATGAGACGTGAATACCTTTGCTAATCATTTTGATGCCTATGGTTTGTCCATAAACAATTTGCTTCTGACGAAGAATTTCTATCGCTGATGATCGTATTCGGACGAAAAACAGCGACACATTTAAGGGACTATCAGTTCTTTATAAAGTCATTTTTCAAGATGAAAATGTTGAATATTTACAAAGGAGAAGACGATGAAGAGAAAATGGAAGATCAGACTATGGACAGCTTGCCCTTAGTTTAAAGATTTGGTTCGGGACAGCTTATATATTTAGAAATAAGTGTACTTTAAACGTGGTTATTTTCGCGGAGGCGAAAATTCGCGATTAAAACATCAAGACGTTACGCGTGGGGGAAATATTCGCGTTAAAATGTCTTTTCCATTGCAGCGGGGATATTTTCGCGAGGGGAAAATTTTCACGACGTCACGTGATTAGCGAAAAACGCAAAAATTAACCCGTCAGGCGAAATTTCCACGTTTCGAGTATTCTAAATTTTTAAAGCAGTTTTTCTCAATTTATACGTACATCGTCTTGGGCATTCATTTCTGCACCAGCCTCTAATAATGTCTTCACTAAGTCGCTGTATCCAACTGTTGCTGACTGATGCAGTGGAGTTTGCTGACGCTAAAGAAAAAAAAATGGTCAAAACATAGAACAATCCTTTTCCCTATTAATATATGCATGGTTTTCTCATTTTTGTATTTTATTTTCTCTGAACCGAAGAGTTTAACATCCTTTCACTTACCCTATTCCTTGCATTTACGCTTCCGCCAGCGCCTAAAAGTAGCTTTACCAATGTTAAACGTCCTTTTACGGTTGCACAATGTAGTGGCGTCGCCATATTCTAAGGAAGAAGATATTTCAAATTAACATTCATCAATATACCACTTGCCGTAATTCATTATGACTGACAAAATGATGAAAAGTGTCCGAGGTGGGCAACTATTTCGATATTTTTCATTCTTCGTTCTTCACAATGGAATCACGTCTTTTATTAGTGACGTCATAATGGAAATCAACGCCAAAATATGTTGACTCGGACCTTAATAACAAGATCGGGACATGGTCTATTCATCATCAGTATTTATATGTCCATTCACATACATATATTGATAGGTTCATTACAAATTCAAAAGTGAGATTATGGCATGTCATAAATATTTGATACGTTTGTAAAAGTCAAACAAAAATTCAAATGAAAATTCAAAAAATCTAAAATCCGTGGTTATTCAAAGTCTTGGAAAAAGAAACAGAAGAAAATAAATATAAGGAAATCCCCATCAGAAGTCACTTTTGAGAAATTATTTAAATTCATTCGAGAATGATATAGTCCTGTAGCAGCATATCCTACCCATCTGCTATGCGTTTCGGTATTCTTTGGACATATCTGTCTTCTGTCTTCGGCTCAACATGCCCAATGTTCAATAGCATAATTTAAGAACAATAGCATAATTTAAGATAAACTCGCAACATGGACCAGGCATGCACGTTTCGGATACTTAACCCTCGTCAGTGATCCTCAATCTAAACAATGTAACAGGGCCAAAACGTGTGTAAATTATAATGCCCAAAAATGTACTAAAAGACGAAACAGGATAGGTGGGATAAGATGCTACAGGACCCATGTTTTAAAAATTTCAAGAGGTTCAAATGCGTTGAAGAGACAGACGATCAACCGAAGTTGATCGAACTTGGCTACATTTGCTATATTTCATGTTTCAGATTGATGATCACTGATTGGGGTTAAGTTCCCGAAACGTGCATGCTGGTCCATCCTGCGAATTTATCTGTCCTCAAATGATGCTAAGAATTTGAAGACGTGTAACAATTGTAGCATTTTTATGAAACAGTCTGTGATATGAAGAAAAGCGAGCTATAGAAATAGTGAATAGTGTTAGAAGATATTGAAATGATTTCCAGCAATCCTTTCTTGCAATAACTGCAACAGAACTGCGAACTTAAGGTATTCGATGTATAATAAAAATTACCGTTTAAAATCAAAATGTTTGATGATCAAGTAAAAGCATAAATGAAGTATTCTTTGCTTCAAGACATTTTTATCTATTGCAACTCAATTCGGCTTAAACGATTCATGACCCAAACTCCGTTCAACATCGGCTAACTTCGGCCGACATCGGAAATATACATATTTCTAAGAAAAAAACAAACCGGAAGTAGTTTATTATACATCTAATACCTTAATTAGACAAAAAAGAATTATAACAAACTACACGGAACAGCAAGACACAGCATTCTACGGACACCTAATATCCAAACAGGCATTTGAGATGGATGTTCCGAGGCAAGAAACATGAATGGAAATATATCAATTGAGAGAGTTTAACATAAACAGGATCTGAATGACAATTTATATGTTATATTAATAATTGCTGTTCCAAAAATCATAATTTGTGGATGGATGAGCCTACTTACTTGAAATGATCATAACTGCTAGTTGTAATAGATTTCATGGAGAATTTAATCTTATAGAATGTATCGTACATACCTCATCCTGAATGTTGACATCAATTCCTATATTTATTAATATCTCTATGATACCTTCATGTCCACCAATCGCAGCCAGGTGCATCGAAAACGGATACACCTTATATATGTGCAAGAAAAAGAAGCAATAAAAAAAGGCGAAAATGTAATTTTCCTCTTACAAGATTCCTAAGGCTAACCTTAATAACCAAAAATTACTCCAATTACTTATACTTGCAAATAGATATACATTGACTTATATAAATGTTAAAACCAGTAAAAACATGCTGTTTAATGACAATTTGTACATTCATACATGTGTGTTTCAGATAGATTGGATAAGAGCTTATTTCTTGTTTATTTTCGCTATTTTGTTATCATGGAGCCGTTCAATAAACAAGTCTCTTGAAAAACAGCCTTGAAATTAGCACTTGATCGCAAATAATCTATCGGCTAATAGCTTTGAAGTAAGAAATTAAGTCTTCAAAAGTTATGCTTATTGAAATACACATCAAGTTTCCGTGTTCTGTCGACCAGAAAGCGTTTAATCGTTAGTACAATCGACATTTGTTAACTTTCCACAAGAGATATTGAAATTGGGCGCTAGGAAGAGTTTTAATAATTTTCCAATGAATATAGAGAGATTTCTCGAAGAAGAATGGTTACTTTATATTGTTTTGAACATTGTTAGATCTGTTATGATATTTTGAATGGAGCTTGGTCATATTATCAGGCAATTAATTTTCTTTCGTGAGGTGGATAAAGCATAATACCAAACCAGGATGTGAAATTCACATGTGAGGTGGATAAAGCATAATAGCAAACCAGGATGTGAAATTCAAATGTGAGGTGGATAAAGCATAATACCAAACCAGGATGTGAAATTCACATGTGAGGTGGATAAAGCATAATACCAAACCAGGATGTGAAATTCACATGTGAGGTGGATAAAGCATAATACCAAACCAGGATGTGAAATTCACATGTGAGGTGGATAAAGCATAATACCAAACCAGGATGTGAAATTCACATGTGAGGTCGATAAAGCATAATACCAAACCAGGATGTGAAATTCACATGTGAGGTGGATAAAGCAGAATAGCAAACCAGGATGTGAAATTCACATGTGATGTGGATATAGCAGAACAGCATACATCAGGATGTGAAATTCACTTTCGTCTACGGCCTAGATGAAAAATATATCCTTTGGGTTGATGCACTGCTATATCCATCTCACAAAGGTAATTAATTTATGATATCTACCTCAGACGACCTAATTCAAGGTAGATATAACACAATAACTGAACCATACAGAGATGAACTTTTAGTAGTTCAAAATAATGAGTCGATGATTTTTATAAATGACGATAAAACTTATGTAAAAAAGTAACATAATATAATGCTCACTCTTTAAACACAACCCTACCGCTAAATTCTTCTTTAGAAATAGCATTCATCTTGCCCTTTGTATTTCATGAAAATTGTCCTTACAGGGAGTTAAACAAACCATCTTATTCATCGCGGTTAAAGAAGCAACATATTGATATTTTGTCCCTTTCTTAAATGTATGTTCATGAATTCAATTTTATAATATTAACTTACTTCCGCGGAAGTCTTTACATCGGCCCCAGCGTCTAAGAGAATCCGCAATACAGCTGTGTGACCATACTTTGCCGCCAGATGTAGAGGTGCATTTTCATGCTGTTAAAATCAGACAATAATTGTTGCTGAAAGTTTGAATACTTTAAGAAGAAATAATGTTCTTATATTTATATACCTTTCGGCATACTTAGTATAAGATAGAAGTCATAGATAGTAGAAGGGGTGATGCATAAGGCCATTTGTTTTCTGTTGATTTTCAAGGTCAGGGAACAAACGATCAAGGTAATTTTTGGCAAATTATAGCTGTTATGGATAATCCATTTAAAAAAGCATTTACAGTCCATTTTTGGAGGAAGTATCTTTAAATTATGAAAACCTTGAAAAATTATGTTCGTTTACACGGGATTGTGTCATGTAAGTTGAACATCATGAATAAATAGGGAAGTGATTAGGTACATTAAATTATAAATTGCATTTGTACGCAATGCATCCTTAACCATCAGTTCTAGGAAATTTCGATTTTACATATAGGTAGCCCATAGGAAGACTGTGAACCCTATCAAACTTCAAGGTCAGGAGCCAAAAGTCCCGATTATGTTTGCAAAAAAAAAAGCTTTTTTTCTCGTGAAAAATTTGACATTTGTTAACCAAAAAAATCAAGAAATAATTGAAAATGTATTTCTGCTTGAATAATATTGAAATTTTCAATACAATAAGATTTAATCACGATTTCACATAAATGATGGGTTTTTAAATGATGTGTTTTTTTTAATCATTTTGACATTTAATAGAGAACTTTTCCATAAAAGGGGAGAGGAAGTTTAATAAAGTTTATGCTGTAGACAAATAAGAGTCCTGAGCGTTTATATTTAATGAAGAAGAACCTTTGTCGATTTTTAAGGTAAGTGATATAATGCACGATTTCTTGCAAAAAAAAAACTTGAACAAAAATAAAGAAAGATTCTATATGCTTGCCTTAAATATAGAATATACCAGTTTTGAACAATTTTCATTGACTGAATTGATAATGAAAACAAAATCCCTACGATTGCTATTTTTCAACATACTTCATCCCTGACTTCCAGTTCCGCGCCTGTCTGTATGAGTATCCTTACAATATCAGGGTGACCTTTCTCTGCCGCATGGTGGAGTGGGGTCTTTTTATTCTGGTAATCAAAGGGTAAGGGTATAAGTATACGATTGTTTGAAGGTAACCGTTGTACAAATTTTATACATTTTCATTACTTGTTATGTACCATAACCATACATTAGATAATTTCTGAAACTGCATAATACCCTGTATAGAGATACAGTGTTCCTCACCTATATGACTTGAAAAATCTAAGGAAGGAAACCTCTGTATGTCCTACGTATTCTTTATAAATCATTTTGAAAAATATGATAATTTATTCCTCATAAATCATCCCAGTTGTTGGCCTAGCCCCAAGTGTCTTAGATATGTGATGTGAACTTTACATTTTATCATTCTTTATGGTACTCTACCAGGAATAGAAATTGCCATACTTTACAATAGAGACAACATTTGTACAACGGATACCTTAAATACAAAACGTTTTACGTACAACACAAAGAAACATTTGTACAACGGATACCTTAAATACAAAAAGGTTTACGTACAACACAAAGAAACATTTGTACAACGGATACCTTAAATACAAAAAGGTTTACGTACAACACAAAGAAAATATTTAGTCCGTCGATGCTCAGTTTCCTGCTCTATTGTGAGTGCTATTGAGATTGTTGTCAGGATCCTCTTTATCTTATTTGTGTCACACTTCTGCCGTGTGGAGCTCGTAATTAACAGTAAGTGTTGTGATTTTTCCCTGACATTTTCGCCATAACACTTTCTATATAGATATGACCTCGAACAGTGCATGCTCTGTATATACTGTTTCATTTTCGTGCATGAACATCGACGGCGGGTGCGACTAGCCAAACAGGGGATGCTTACTAATTCCGGGTACCTAGTCCCACCTCTAACTTGTAAGGGGTCCGTCGATGCCCAATTTCGTGCTCTATTGTGAGAAGAGTGCACTTTAATTCATTAGAACACAATCCATCTAGATTGGAATATATACTTTTCAAGGAAAGATTTGTGTATTATGTACATCTGCATTTTCTGGAAAATATATAATATAATTGTTTGAAAAAATTGCTTGCCGTATCATTGATGTTTACGTCACAACCAGCCCGTATGAGAGTTTGAGCGGTTTCAATATCTCCTTTGATAGCGGCATAGTGAAGAGGCGTCTTTTCCTTCTGTTTAATGAAATGAAAAAGAAAGCATCGGTTGTTATTTTTCTGTGAAAATTGACTTTTTTTTCAGGTCATTCAATACAAAACAACAGACAAACTATGTTGCAGCGATCAAAGAGGAGATACATAAAGAAGATCATTTTAAAGATGAGATACAAAACACACTATACATAACACCATAAAATGTCTTAAAAGATTAAGAAAAAAATTAATTATGGGATAAAAACACACAAAAACCTTAGAAAATAGTTATCTCATTATAATACATTATAACTCATTATGTTATTAGCTTTAAAATTATCGTTATATCGCTCTTAGCTTAAGGTAAGGGTTGCTTCAGTCTACAGATAGATAACTCTATTTTTATATTACTTTTAAAATATTTGAAACCTACATGGACGTTAAATCGTATATGCTCAGTTTGTTGCATTATTTCAGAAAAAAACTATACTCCTTGAAATTTCCATTGCTGAATGGGTATTTTGGGGAAAATGCATATTTTTTAATGAAAAATCGCCGAAAATAGGAAAAAAATTGTCATTTTCGCATAAGCTCTGCTTCTAAACATTCAAACATCAGAATATATCGTATTCATTAAACTCTTTAAAAATGAGAGAATTAGAAATTCGACCTTTGAGTAAATCTTTATGTTTTTTGGTCAAAATGTTGAGTTTTTGCACAAATTATTGTGCTATTTATAGAAACAATCATTTTACTCAAAAACTATTTCGGATACATATTGGTTTGACTGCTTTAGGATAAAGCAATACCATGGCTCTATACATAGAAAGAAATGTGTACCTAGCGACATTCTAGCAATTAATGAAAATGACGAGTTGTTGCCATGTCACCAGCAAAATCGTGCTTATAAGAAAATACACTCATTAGAACTGATTATTTTATCAGAATTTTTCAAAATAGGCTTTATTTCATGCACAAGCTATAAGAATGCAGAAATATAAGGGTATATATGACTTTTTCAATTTTCATGCATTGCAGAGGTATGTAAAGATATGATGTTAAAATAGGCCAAAAAGACGTTTATAGCCAAAAAGTGAGGCGGCAAATTTTGAATTTTTGGTTTGAATAGTTCGAGCAGATGTTCCTCTACATGTGGACATATCCATCTTTCTTCTACCTCATTTCTCTTAAAAGTCGCCACCCTGACCTTAAGTTAAGTCTAATTGCGTACAGACATTGCATGAAAAGTTTATATTTACATGATCGAGTGCGTTCAGATTAGTCCCAGCTTCTTGAAGAATTTTTAGGATTTCTATTTTTCTCCCTTGAGTTGTCAGATGGATCGGACACTGTTGGTACTGTTTTAATAGTAATCAAAAAGGATGCTACAGACGACAAAAAGGAGAAGGTTCGGTAAACTGGAACATTGGCCCTATTTTTCAAGTAGTTCAAATTTTGATTATATTCAACATCAAAGATGTCAAATGTATGGTGGTTTACACATATACCACATAAACATTTCACTAAAATATACGGCTACAAAATTCCCAAAATTCGTAAAATGATCATAGATATCAAGAAAGAAGTCAAACTTCCGTACACATCAATGGAAAGAAGTACAACAAACACAATGTCTACACTTAAAGATAGCTTTGCGATTTATATTTCTATCTATATAAAATTCATTTTGGTTGAGGGTTCGTGCCCATGTTAATTTAAAAGAAGTTTGCATAGCATGCGGTTGTTTCCCTTCATTTTCAGTTATTCAGATGAAATGACATCATGAAGTGACGTCACATCTTACGCATGTGACTTAGCAACTGCTTGAAATATAATCCATATATATTTGCACATATTCTAATGAAATATTAGAGATAGAAAATCATTATTTTCATAAAGTTATATTTCACGAAAAATACAGGGCAAATTTTAGGAACAAATTGACCTTATCCTTTCCAAAATAACTTCAAGCAAACAATAAAAAGTTGTTAGCACTGTCATCGAATCGAAAATGTGACGAGAAAACTTCCAAAACACATTCAACTATGTTCAATTGATCCTGAGGATACCTTCTACCGTTCATATCAATGTGATAAACAAATAGACTTACAGGTGTACATGGCTTGCGGAAAGTGAAGTATTACACTTCGAGAGAGGATAAAGAATAGAAATAAGATCTCTGTTTCACGACATAATATCAAATGATAATGCAAAATATAAAATTACGATATTCAATTCATATTCAATAAAAATATTTCCAAGGGGGCCACGTCGCTCAACTGACTTGTAGACAAAAGAATGATAGTGATCAGTTTGGTGAATGCCCTTGAAAACTTCCTTCCTGTAAGGTTTTGCGAAATTCTGTACATCGGTTTCAGAGATATCCAAAATGCCTCAGCCAATCATAGCCCTTGGCGATCATATTTGTTTATTGATCGACACAAAACACAAACACTTTGAGAGTTTGCTTCCTGTTGGGTTTCGTGATATTCTTTGCAGCTTTTGCAGAGGAGATGTCCAAAATGCGCCAGCCATTCAGATCCCTCTGTGGCCATATTTATTGACCGATCGGCACAAAAAACATAAATGTAGTAGAAGACCTTGAGACCTTGCTTCCTGTAAGATGTCATGAGACCTTGTGCAGGGGAAAAGTAAACAAAATTGCGCTGGCCAATATGAGGCCTCGTCGGTATGAAAAACACAAACATGGTATAAGAATTTAAGTACCTGCTTCGTGTAAGATTTCGTGAAAATCTGTGCAGCGGTTGCCGATGAGAAGTTGAAAGGTTTCTGTCAATCAGATCCTTAGGCAGCCATATTTTTTGACCGATCGGAACGAAAAAAAAATGGTACAAGACCTTGAGTCCTTGCTTCATGTAAGTTTTCGTGAGACCCTGTGCAGCGGTTGTAGAGGAGACGAACAAAATGCGTTAGCGTTCAGAAGCCTCTACGGCCATATTTGTTGACTGATCGACACGAAACAAAAACACAATCACGGTAGAAGACCTCGAGTACTTGCTTCCTGTAACTTTTCAGAAATTCTGTGTAGTAATTGAAGAGAAGAAGCAGAAAATAAGTCAGTCAATCATATTTGTTGACCGTGAACTAGTACAATGATTTCCATTCTCTTGCTCCCTATTGCACTATTGTTACAGTCATACTTCACTAAACGCTTTCAATGTTTGAACGGATCGTTGTCCTTTACCTCTTTGAAGACTGACAGAATGACATTTTATTAAGTAAGGGTTATTCTACTGTCTCCGAGGGCGTAGCTCGAGGATCAGTTGAATAACCCACTTGTTGCACGACAATTGTTAGGCCATCAAACAATTATCACCAATGATTGAGTAATTATAAGTCGTCATTCCTAGTACGTAACGGTAAGAGAAAAATACTCATGGTCAGTAAACAATGACAATGTCAATTGTGCAATATATAAAATTACATTAAAGAAATTAAAAGAATTATTTCCAGAATTTGAATTGACTGAGAGAAAATAAAAGAAACTAATACCGTAACGGTATTCAAACTAATGATATATTACTATACCTAAGAGGTGGGGTCGGGGATTATCTGTACAATTTTCAATAAAATATTAGACTCTGATGGAATCTTCCGCTATTATTTGTGTTCTGTACAAAGCTATTCAATGGTTCCGGTCAGTACAAAATTATTCGATCGAAATCTTACTTTTGTCTGTCTCCGTTTGTAGCGGATCCCATTCATTCAAGTGCTAATTTAAAGGGCGCTAGGGAATTCAGGATCCCGCACATCCCTAGAATTTGCCGTTTTTCAATTCTTTTTCACACTCATAGGTTTATTGGACCCCTCCCCCCATTCACCGTGGGAAAAAAAATCTAGATCCACCCATGACTTTGATGAAAGTAATTCAAATCTATAAGTCGCGGGGTGTCATTCCTTAGAAATGCGCTTTTAGTGATGTTTCTAATAACTCTAGAGGAAAAATGTGTTTCCATCTTTCAAAACGGAAGACAGTTGACTTCGGGTCAGAAAAGGACAATAAACGGTTCGGTCGATCGTTCAATGATTGGTTCAATCATTCATTTAATCACTGCTTCACAATGAAAAATATTGCACCGTCTGGAAAGGCGTTAATTACCGTCTACAACGTCGACCGTGCAACAAAATA
Source organism: Pinctada fucata (assembly GCA_028142955.1). Taxonomy (NCBI): domain Eukaryota; kingdom Metazoa; phylum Mollusca; class Bivalvia; order Pterioida; family Pteriidae; genus Pinctada; species Pinctada fucata. Next base: position 40,329,541 of record AP027108.1, on the reverse strand, counting down.
TGTTCTTTCTGTTTTGATGTGTATGTACGAGGGTTGTCTTAGAAAAACGTAGACATTGCTCACAATTCCTTTATTTAGCGTTAAATCTGAACAAGATTTTCCCAGATGTAAATTTAATTATCTGGGAAGCATAAAATGTTAATGGTACTGAAATCTGCCGTTAATATTGAAAATTAATTAAATTTCTAGAAGAGCGGTTGAACTGTACCGGAGCAGTCCGAAATTTTCATACGCCAAAAAGGAACGATAATAAAACCTGTTGAATTCTTATCAATGCATATATAAATTGTACTAAAAGTCTAATCAACAGAAAGTACTGATTTCAACAGGTACATACATGCTATATTTTCGTCAATGACGTAATAAACAATGTTAATTATGAAGAAATTTATAAAGCAACCCCTCATCAATCATTCAAAAGACGTCGACGTCACTTTAATAGTGGAGCAGAAAATGGTACTAAGATATTGTGTTGATCGTGGATTGATCCCTTTTTAGACAAAGTAAGAATAAAAACGTCAGAAAAGTATGGAAATGTTCGCAGAGTATAAGTATACATATATGTACAAAGAGATTTGCCGACGAATTGACAGACAAAACTAAACAAGGACACACGGAGAGGGGTGATATTCAGACAGTAAATTTGACTAGAAACGTCATTGATGAAGACCGGCGTCGAACAGTAAAAGAAATAGAAGAGAGGTCAAGATAGGTAAATTTACTGTGCAGAAAATCCTGTAAAGTAGATTAAATAAGTATCTCGTTTCTGCTCAATGAGTGCAAAAGTCTATTATCAAATATATGAGATGAATTTATGAGTGTCTACCTTTAAGCATATTCTTAACCGCAGTCGCCGGAATCCATGACGTTACATATCATGCGCCGGTGGACTTCACCCTACGTCTTTATTTCTTCTATAAAAATTTACTATGAAAGACAGATTCTTGATTTTTCATTTACAGAAGCTGATTTGTATGTCAAATTTATCAGTGCAAAGTTTATAAAAATGCAGCCCAACTTTCTTATTGCCGATGTCTACGATTTTCTGGGACAACCCTCGTATGTGTTTGCTCTATTCCCTTTCTTAAGATCAATCAATGTTGTGCACCTATTATGTTTTACATTTTGTTTCCCGAATAGCATTAGATAATGACACAATCAAAGTGCGAGTGTACAAAATGTAATTTTACACACTGGATGATTCATGATTACCACTGATGATGATTCATTATCCGACAAATGCATGTCTGGGTTGATATCTGGTCGCATATATAACCACTTCGTTTCTTCAACTGTATTTCGTATGCCCTTTTTACATTAATAAACATCAAAGAAGTACCTTTCAGTCATTCATAATTCTCAAAGTCAAGAAGGTAAGGCAAAATAATTAGAACCTCCATTGGAAGAGTTGCGAAGTTCGGAATGAACAACAATCCGAAAAGAGACTAGGTGCCCTATATATCCATTAACATATCCATCTGTGTGTTGATGGGGTCCCTGTGGCATGTGGTCATCTTACAGTGAGGGGGTTATTTTATACACCATTTTGCGTTCTTTGAGACCTCTTTGTAACCGGGAAAATGGGGGGGGGGTGTGTGCACGTAATCCAGATAACCACACCATCTGCTACTGGAGTAGCAGATGGCCGTCCTAAATCGGCACCGGTTGCTAATTGGTCTCGTTGGTTTATGTGAGGTCTTATGTGATTCATGTGTTTGTGTTGTTGGTTTTTTTTTTCGTGTACCCTTTTGCATCTCTTGCAGTTCATGTCTGCTCTGTGTTTTGTATGGGTTGTTTTGCTATTTTGCTGCGGGTGCTGCAGCAAAGTATTGTTGGAGATTCCCTCCTTTCGTTTTACATAAGATTGTATCGAATATGAAGATAAGACTCTAATTAGGATGTTTAAATCAAACTTATCAAACTTCAAGCAGCACATGAATTAAAGAGCGTAAACTGCAATAACTTATGTTCTTGTACTTGAGTCTCAGGAGTGATCATAAGAAAATGTTGGCATCTATGTTGCAGCATTATTGTCTTCGCCTAATTACCGTTTTCTTACTTTCCCGTGGAAATTGTCCGTGTTATATTTTTCAAGAATTGATTGTAATGTTTAGATTCAGTCTCAGATGTTATGTTTTGTGTTAAACTATCATTACATCATTTGTTTTCATTATGTCCAATTTAGATAAATCGACCGAATTCCCACCAAATAATCTTTTAAATAACGAAAAGTGTGTTTTCTTAGAGGCAAAAGAGTAACCGGACAAGAGGAGGTGTGTGCGTACGTAATTCGGATAACCAAACCATTTGCTATAAGCTTGGTAGATCGCCGTCCTTAGTCGGCACCGATTTGTCATTGATCTCTTTGGGTTTTGTTTCGTCTTTTGTGTGAAGCTAAAATGTCTTCTAGATGTTTTGTCTTCCTTGCTCAATGTTTCTCTAATTGTGTTTCTTTTCTCTGTGATTTGCATATGACCGTCAAAAGTCAAAAGTCGGTACCGATTGCCCTTTGGTCACGTTGGTTTATGTGTGGTCTTTTGTGTTTCGTGTTTCTCTGGTGTGAATTGGTGTTCCTTGTCCTTTTTGCGTCTCTTTTGTGGATGTCTGCTCTATGTTTTTCATTGAGTGATTTGGTGTTTTGCTGTGGGTGCTGCAACCGAGTGTTGTTGGAGATCCCCTCCTTTCTTTTGCGCTTGATTGCTCGGGTTGCTGCAACCGAGTCCTGTAGTTACCCCCTCCTTTTTGTTCTACATGTTTTCATTTATAACTGTTACAACAAAAATAATCTTTGAATAACACAATGTCAGCAACTCCGCCACGTTAATTAATATACTATTTGTGGGTTTTGTCAGTGCTACTCTTGTTTTCTATATATATATTCTGGAAACACGTACCTTATCTCGAACGTTAACATCGGCTCCACATTGTATCAATAGCTTAAGAATGTCTGTGTATCCTTTACCCGATGCCCAATGTAATGGACTCATCGTGTTCTAGAAGAAGGTATATTATTATGGTATTATGTATTCATTAAGAACTGTTTGAATTTACGTAATATGTTATCCTTCATGCAAGTATCAAATTAGTGATCATCCATTAAACCCAGTTTCAAAGATAATCTTATACTATTTCGATGATACAAAACATGGAAGATGGTACATGTATGTGATAGTAATGTCATTGCTATATTTGTAGACGACAATGAGTAGGTATTGATGATGATTTAGTATAAGCTCTCTATAGTTCGTCTTGAACTCCCCCCCCCCTTCTCGTGAACACGTTCTTACTTACAGGAACTGTTTGATTCACAAGCGCTCCAGCTTGAATCAAATCTTTTACCATACCAAGATCACCAATTTCTGTTGCTTTCAGCAATGGAGTCACGCCATTCTATGCCAAGAAAAAAAATATATTTCTTAAATTTGGTATCAAGAATATGGTTACAATGCCTCTTCTTCTTTAAGAATTGCTTTTATCCATGTTGTCATGTTTAAATATGTATGTTTTAGAATAAAATGTTAAATCTAGCATTACATACACTATTGACATTGACATCTGCTCCAGCCTGTATCAGCGTTGCAACAACGTCACTATGTCCACTTCCTGCCGCACAATGCAACGGAGATTCTTGGTTCTGTATGAAAGGAAATAAAGAGTTGATTCTCTTTGCAAAAAGAGATGATTTTGGATTCAACATAGGAAATTACCCCTGACTTGACGGTGATGTTCCTAGATTAGGTTTTCGCTTTCACAAACTAGTAAAGACTTTCTGGAAATTTTACAAAAGTTATTGTCAACTTCTTCTGAAATTTGGATCAATACAGGCAACAGAGAATATTACTTTTGGTATTTCACTCCCTGCATTTTATGGTGACATAATTAACAAGATAAGAAGGATCAAAGATAGACAACATAACTATCGAAAATGGGTCAGCATCATCAAACGCCCATCTGTCCAAACCCCTTTAGAGAAGACAGAACCCCGACCACCTGTCCTCTCTGAATTTCAGTCTAACTCCTCGTGTGATAACATACATGAGCTCACAGCGGCAGAGCACGGATTGTATTGTATTGATATCCATTTACATATCCATCTGTATTGCTTGGGCCCTTGCGTTTTCCGGTCTTGTATGTGTGTGGTCATCTGACAGCATGGAAGTTGTTTTACTCCACAATTTATACTTCGAGAACTTTTGGGTTATCGGAAAAAAGGGAAGGTTGTGCGCACGTTATCCAGGATAACGATACCTTTTGCTATTTCCGTGGCAGACGGCCGTCCTTAGTCGTCACCGGTTGCCCATTGGTCTCGTTGGTTTATGTGTAGTCCTTTGTGTTTGATGTTTCTGTGTTGTGCGTTGACGTTCCATGTCCCTTTTGCGTCTCTTCCTTTGCTTATCTGCTCTGTGTTTTTGCATTGGGTGTTTTGGGGTTTTGCTTTGGGTGCTGAGCCTTATTTTGTTGGAGATCCCCTCCTTTGTTCTATATGCACCAAAGAGGAAAAACAGTCAATGTTCCCATCACGCACTTATTTTGCAAAGCAGAACTACATTCAAGTGCGATTTTTAAAGCTTTTCATCAGGTTATGTTTTTGATAGTCAAGGTGAAAACGCTTTACAAATTTCCAATCAAATTGTATAGCTAATATTTTGCATCTAACAAGGAAATTATAACTCGTTTATTTGTTTCTTGTAGTATTCCTATTTTTGTTATTATATGTAAATGTATGAATTGTATACGAGGTAAGCTAGAAAGACGATCTACTTTGTTGGGGGTCCGGGTAGAAAGAAAATATCTTAGTACACATTTCTACATTTGAGGAGGCAAGAAGTAAGGAATACTTGGACGCAAAATTCAAATTTTCTCATATTTTCTGGAACTGTTAGCTTGTCATATTGTACACGTCATGTGCATGGGTTGATCAGTGATCAATGCAAGGTCAGATAGGATCAAAATGTGATTTTAAGATCAATGGAATTAATAAACATAAAAAAAACCACCCAACATTTCTTCAGTCTCAAAGTCGAGAAAGTAAGGCAACATCGTTGGGACGTTAGAATTTCCACTGGAAAAGTTGCATACCTCAAAATGAACAACATTCCGAAGCGAGACAAGGTGCCCGGGGAGAGTCAGCGTCTCCTGTTTGCATTCAACACCATCATAAATATTCAAACATATCAAATGAACGAGGAACTTTCGAGTAACTCTTGAATTATATTTCCATTCATCATTTAGTGGTGTTACCGTATTTGTAACGTTGATATCAACTTGAGTCCGTGTAAGGGACAATACCATGTCATTGTATCCCCCTTGTGCAGCGAAATGCAGTGGAGTGGTATGGCTCTGCATGAAAAAATCACATAAGTTTTTAATTTTAATAATTTGTACATACTTCTTGATACATAAATGAAATAACCATATTCAAACATTATACGTCAAATGATGCATTTAATGCTTTGTTTCTTTATATCGTTGATACTTACTATATCCCAGTGGTCTGCTTTTGCTCCAAACTTTACAAGTTTTTCCGCAATATGAGTATTTCCAGCTTTTGCTGCATAGTGCAGTGGAGAACTCTCAGTCTTTCATGGTAAAGGGAAAACAAGAAAATTTCTGTTATCAAACTTTTTTTTGAAATTTCTAGAAAATTGGTCCTGTAGCATCATATCCCACCCAATCTGCTATGTTGCTCGTTAAATTCTTTGACATAATAACTTTCACACTTCCTGGATATAATAACTTTCACACTTCTTGGCCATAATAACTTTCACACTCTTTGGCCATATTACATTGTTTAGATAGAGGATCACTGACGAGGGTTGAGTACCCGAAACGTTGTCTTGCCCATTCTGCAAATTTATTTGTTCATAAATGATGTTATTGAATTTGAAGACGTTTAACATAAAACCTTACTCATATCAGCAATCATCATGAAAGGTATCTAAGAACTTCAACTTGAGTTTTATATTGAGTTATCGCCAAATTCCCTATACCTTTTCGTGTATGTGTTGTTTTCTTTTATCATGACGTCCTACCAAATAGGTTATCAAGGAGAAATGTATTTCAACTTTGTATGGTCAATCTGTACTAAAACCTACTCGTTATTGGTACCACAACTGACTATCAATTCGTACCAAAAACATAAATTTTGTACAATTACCAACTCGTTCAATAAATTCTATTTAATCGTGGTGGCATGGATCCTGTCTCCTCTGAAGTGGTTTGGACAGGACCCGACGTGGAGTCCCGTTTTAACAATTAGTGAGAGTACGTGTCTTACAAATGCGCTTGTACAAGGCTGTATATTGGTCAGGTACCATTCCAATTGGTTCTTCAGTCTTTTGTACCACATTTTGACCATTACAAAAATCAAATTGATATTCCAGGGTTAACATTGAATAAAGCAAACAAAAATGATATAGCTACACCATTTTTAGATCTTGATATCAAAATCAACAACGAAGAAAATCAGACAAAGATACGACAAAAGAAAAGACCTTGGCTTCAACATAATTAATTTTCCTTGGCTTGATGGCGATGTTCCAAGATTGCCATCCTACGAGATTTACATCTTCCAGCTACGCTAGAGCTTGCCCCCATGTTTCGGACTTCCATGACAAAAAATATACAAATTACAAAAAAAAGTTATCAGTCAATGATTTAGATATTATAAACTTGTAAAATCTTTTTGGACATTTTACAATGACTATTCTGAACTTCTTTCAAAATTTGGGACGACCCCTGCATCAGAGTATGTATCTTTGGGAATTCCATTGCCTTCATTTTATGGTGACCGTATCAACAAAATCAGAAGGATCAAAGGCAGATCAAACTTCAACCACAAATGTAAAAAGAAGTAGTCGGTCGCCTGCTTTACCGAGGATATGATCCTAAATCCATCACAAGGAATTGGCATGGTACTTGACCAATCTACAGTGTTGTACCAGTGTCTTTCCCACCGTTACACACTGGTCAACCTTGACGACGGGACTCAATTATGGGCCTTGTTGAAATCTCGTCAGAGAAGACTAAGCCTTGATTCTCTGTCCTATCTGAAAAATGGTCAGACTTCTCAGGTGATTGATCTTGAGCTCGCTTCAGCCAGCAGAACACAGACTGTTATACGCATGCCATAGGTTTTTTTAGATCCATTTACCTAGAATGTTGTTACAAGAGGCCGCTGCATTTAACTATCTTGTTTGTGATGTCACCTTACAGTGAGAAGTATGTTTATACAACAGTTGTGTGTCTATGGAGACCTATATGTATCCCGATAAGTGGGAGGGTTTTGCGCACGTAATCCGGATAACTGCATCATTTTGAATAGCAGATGGCCGTCCAAAGTCCGCGCCGGGTGCACATTGGTCTCCTTCCTTTTATGTATTGTCATCTATGTTTGATTTTTCTGTGCTCTTGTTACGATTGTTTTGTAAGATGTTCTAGTGAATACTGTCTTTTTTCGATTTGTAGTTTTGTATTTATGTGTCCCTTTCGTCTGGGTTTGTTTCGCTGGGTGAGCGCAGGGTGGTCATGCTGGAGATCATTTCCTTTACTTTAGGTGACGACAGGATCATGCCCGCTGTATAGAAGGCGTTGCTGTTTCTGACGGATTTTCTATGGTAATTCTGTCTACCTTTGATCCTTCTTATTTTGTTAATAAAAAATCAGGTCGTGAAATACTCCGTTGCTTGTATTGGTCCGAATTTTGAAAGAAGTATTTTTGTAAAATTTCCAGAAAGTCTTAACTACTTTATAAAAGCGGAAACCTTGACCTAAAACGTTTTTGGTACTTTGTATATTACTACTATAAAAATCAAAAACATTAGTTTATGTACATGCTCTAGCGTACCTGTTGAACTATGATATGTAAATACTAAGACACTCGTACAATATTTTATCGTGCTAATGAAAAAATATAGATCTAGCGTAAGATCATTTGATTAATGCCGAAGGGTTCCAACTCTATACCTTCTTGAAGAAAATTTCAAAACAATGTCCTTGAGCCAGATAAGTGTTTCGAATATTAAATTCTCATCAGTGATGCTTCCAGCCAAAGTGTTTTTCATAAACAGCTCAAATTAAATTCAAAGGCGCCCACCGTTGTTATTTTTAGTATTTAATTTTCTGCATTTACTTTACAGAGAGTATATGGCTCCAAATTTCCTGAAGGGTCGATTCAGTACCATATCCAAATAAAAGCATTGGAGGGATGGTGCTAAGATGTTAACCTCCTTTAATTTCGACGATATTTTTCGGTGGAATGGCAAATTACAATGGATTGAAACTGAAATCAAGGAATAACTAACTCTTGTTAAGGAATGTTATTCCTTGCTGAAGTATTTATCATTGTTAAGAAATAGAACGTTTGTTGGTCGTGCTTCAACATTCATATCTGAACTACTTTGTTCACTACAGGGATATAAATAAAGGCATATTATGATAACCCTCTTGCCAGAATGATCAGTGACATCCTGGATTGCGATTTAATGCATGTCAACATCACCAAACAAGACATCTTTACCCGATGTATACATCAAATTGTACGTCGAGACGATATTCGAGTTTGATAAGTTTGCATGAAACTGTTGCGATTGGCGTTTTCTGCAAATAGGAGACACTCCCTGGACACCTGGTCTCACTTCAGAATATTGTTTTTTCCGGACTTCGCAACTGTTCCAATGGACATTCTTTTGTCTTACCTTCTCGATTTTCAGACTGAATAACTAATGAATACTTTATCCATGATTATATCAATGCACAATTTGTACTTTCCAAATTCAGGTTTGATACACAGAATTAAAAGGAAGAAAGAGGCTAGGGGTGCTTTATTACAAGACGTTTATTCTCATACTTTTAATAGGTACGAAGTTGTAAGGGTAGAACATTGGTAGGATTTTTTTATTCTAAAATTTTCCAATGTATGACAATGGGTACGTATTTATTATGATACTTCTTTGTGCATTTGGGTCAGGTGGAGTTTCTATAAATCATTTAAATCGTCAGACGCAACAGTTATTTCGTTCTCTTATAAACGCCCGAGATTCTGGGCATGGAATTAAGGGAAATTGACAAAAGTTTATCAGCCATATTGGATTTGACGTGAAGCATTCTTGAAAGTCTGCCGTTCTGCAGAATTAAGACTCCAATTTTAACCATTTTAATACTAAGTTTTCTGTACCTCAACTTCTTCATTTTCCCATCCTTCTGAGCAAAAACTTCATCAATATTTTTCACGAGGACTATTTGAACTTAGTGCACCGAACTGCGCAGCTACAGCTCTGCATAATTCGTAATTAGTACTAAAACGTACCTTAAACGTTACTATGATCATATGTCTACAAACATGTGTCCTCCTATTTTGATCACACTTTCTCAAAATGGCAGTTATATTTATTTTACACGCGTGGGGCTAGTGACCATATCAACATAGAGAGGAATCCAGAGGCTGATCCTCGGAATGTTGCTCATTTGTAATTTGTTACCAATAATTCACTAGACTATCCCGTTTTCTATGATATATCACGTAAATAATTAATAAATGAATCACAAACAGTCGAAATTTTAGTGAATTACCCAAGAATGTTGTGAATCATTTATTTTTGTAGCTATGTTGGGGCGAATCGGCACATGAAAATGGCTACATGTAAAACTTCGTGTTCGAAAGGACCCCGTATTATGTAATCATGAGATTTATAAGATAAAGATATCGTGTACTCAAAATTGAAGGACATATGGTTGTAGACATAGAATCAATGTAATGTTTAAGGTAAGTTTTAATTATATTCATGAATTCTTCTGAGCTGCAGCTGTGCAGTTCGGTGCATCAATTTAAAAGTGTTCTAGTGTTAAATTATACATGTAAGTGTAATATTTCGTGGAAAAGATGGGGAAATGTAGCTATAGAGGTAGAGAATACTTGGGATGAAAGTAATTAAAGTTGGAGTCTTTACTCAGTGTAAGGCAAGATTTTAAATAATACACTACATAAAATCCAATACTAGTATGGCGAATCAAAGTTTGTCCATACCCCTGAATTAAGAAAAAAGATTGTTTAACAATCTCAGTATAATTCCACTTAAAAAAAATATATATATATAATATATGATATCGTTTAAGATAAGCATATCCGACTTAAGGTATTCGGGGTATGATAAAAAAATATCGTTGAAAAGCTAGAAATTCTGTACTTCCATACATTACATATTTGAGATATTTCATATTTTTTAACGTTTCATTCGCCATGAAAATGAGTTGTCCCGAACATTGTCGATGCCATGAGCCTTCAAACAACTTCGTGGTATTAAATTTTCTGTTACATGTGACAAAAAAAATCCGGAAGTAGATTATTTCCCCTAATGCCTTAAAACATACCTCGTCACTAGTATTGGTATCAGCTCCAGCCTTTAACAATGTCTCAACAATGTCATCATGTCCTCCTATAACGGCATGGTGTAGTGGTGTCTTGTGATACTGGGTTTGGAATGAAAGATTGATATATATCTAAAGAAATGTGACTCCGCTTCTTTTCCTTCGATAATTTTTCAAATATTTTTATTCATGTACAACTGAACACCATTTATGAAACTGAAACGTGTAAAACAAAATATCTAATTCTAAATATTTATCGTTTTCATATAAGTATAAACAATGCATTTTGTTGTCAAGTACTTGCATACATGTTATATAGTGGAACAGCGATATTATGAGAAATAACAAGTAGTATGCACTTAAACCTAAATTCGAAATAGAAAGAGCTGCTTGGTAGTTTAACTTTTAGTTTTACTACACTTTGAAATCAAACGTAACGTAATTTTATTCTAACTCTATTATTGGAATTAATCAAGCTATAATTGACGTACGTGGTATAGAATACAATAAATGCCGAATGAGATTTAAAGACCATAAGATATCTAACCATATCAAAAGATATCATATCATAAGATTCATAAGATACCTTATCATAAGATACCATAGGATATCTAACCATAATAATTATATCCATAAGATAACAATAAGATATGTAACCATAAGATAATCATAAGATGACAAATATGGATAATGACCATATCCCTGTATACAACACAAAATCGATAATTCAGAAAATCAGAAACCGATATGAGAGTGAGACCAGGTGCCTAGGAAGAGTAAGCATCTCCCGCTTGCATGCAACACCCGCCGCTTCAATTCGGTAAAACTTTCACTTCCGGTAACTTCCATTCGGAAGAAATAGAGTACAATTTTTGGTTGGATGGTTCAAATGGTCTATGACAGAATATCATCCTCCATTCTGGAGAGTGGGATAACCAAAATATATATCACCATAAGATAACCATAATATATCTAACTATAAGATATCATAAGATATCTAACAATAAGGTATCTAACTATAAGATATCATAAGATATCTAACCATAAGATATCTAACTTAAATATATTTACCGACCATAAGTAGTCAGTATACATGTAGAACACTACATAAAAGGAGAATGCATTTAACAATTGCAAAAATTATTTGATATGATTAGAAAATCTACCTTTCTCTCATCTATGACCTTCGCACCAGCCAACAAAAGGGCATTTGTAACGTCGCAGTGACCACCTTCGGATGCCTTATGTAGTGGAGAGTTGTAAAACTGGAAAAAATAGAAAAAAGAATAGAATTTATATCGAACACTTTAAAATGAACAATACTCATTTATAAAAATTCGATGAATCAATTATTTTTTACAGAACTTCGATCTAATATTACTGTAAGTATCCTGAAACATATGTGTTCCTAAATATCATTATGCAGTGAAGCCACACCATTTTTTCTGCACTGAGGCCACACCATTTTCTAAGCATCATGTGTTCTATTAAAAACCAAAATACCTATCAGGTGCAAAAAAAGAAGAAAAAATTAATTTAAATCACAGACAATGCAATTGACGGCAATATTCAATGAAATAATGCATTTCACTGATAATTTTGATCATACTGAAATATATGTATGTGTCTATGACATAGACGAAGCATATACTCCTGGCAATGGACTACTGTAAAACGAGAATATTTAACGTTCGATTTATTTTAGCGCCATTAGCACAAAGGCATGGTTGCGCTAAATTAAGTAGTGCGCTAAAATTTTCAGATGCAACATCAAATTTCAATAAGAAAGTATTCGACATTCTATTCAAAGTATACATTACACCGTGTCCACGGCATGGTTTATCCGGCAACGTTTGTTGTTTTTATAGCTAATTAGATAATTGGATTAACGCTAGCGCTTGGGTAGATAATGATAGTACACGGGCCGTGATTTACATGTTCATTTGTACTGGGTAGATCATGAGTGTCTATTTGTCGTAATAACCAATCATGAAATATAAATAAGAGTCGGACGAGATTATTCTTTAACAAATAAAAAAAAAACAAAAAAAAACTGAAGTTGTATTTAATCGGAACATATTTTCATTCCAACCAATCAGATAAAAAATTGTAATCGTACCTAAATTCAGGAATAGACATTCATATGTACAGTGATGATTCGTTAGTCCGGAATTCGTTACTCCGGAAAATTCGTTACTCCGGATGATTTCTCAGGGAACAAACGTGCATAGTGCAAAACTGATCCGATAATCCGGAAATCCGCGTTCCGGATCCGGACGGTAGTTTTCGGGAACGGACGTGCGGATCATATGTTATTTTGTTCCGTTAGTCCTGACGATATAAGCAACGACGGACGTGTTTTCATAACAATTAATTTTCACCTGGAGAAATCTACACGGACGTGTTTTCATAACAATGAATTTTTACTTGGAGAAATCTACACGGACGTGTTTTCATAACAATGAATTTTTACCTGGAGAAATCTACATGGACATGTTTCATAATAATTAATTTTTACCTGGAGAAAGTTACCGGAAAACCGGCATATTAATTAATTAGGCGATGGGATACGCAGCACTAGTCACGGCTTGTGGTACGCGTACTTACGTGGTTATCAAATCTATGCATTAAAAGACTTAATTGTTCGCTTCTTTTAGTCACTTTCTTAATTCTTATTGTGACATTTTTCAGCTTGTAGCGTTCGATCATTATTTTGAACAGATGCGCGCCCTAAAATCATTTCAAAATAAAGTTTATATTTTTAAATTTTAATGTTTGTCTCACGATGAAGATGAGAGTGAACTGAATGTTAGCGTTAGCTGAGATATTGAGGGCTTGTTCTTGGTTAAAATAGAATTAAAACGACCGTCAACCGCTCTTGACAGACGATGATTTCCGTATTTTTCAAGAAGAAAAGTGGTACGTTTCGGTAGGTATTGTTAACTATCGGCGCCCGATGTTTAGATAAAATTTTATTCTTATTTTAAAGGTTAAAGTAACGCTCTATATTGATCTCAGCTAACTAATAATACGGAGGTCTCCTTCCACTTTCGTTTTCTCTTCATCTTGTGCACTTTGTTCTATTCATTTCTATTAATAAATTTGATTAGAATTATTAAGAAATAAAGCTACTTGTATACTTATTTTTAATGATGATAAAAGTATTGACTTCAAGACGATCTTAAAAAGCGAAGACAAATCCCGGCGCCCGAACCACCTTCCCCTTGTCTACTTTTTAGCGCTCATGCTTTAAAGACATATCTAGAGATTTAGTAATCCATTATTTTCAAGAAATAAAATTTAATCAAATTATCTATGATGAGAAAATATTTGTTTACAAGACAATTTAACCGTACACACACGCACAAAAAAACGGCCGACCCTCCCCCTTTCCTTCGGAATTTCGCGCTCAAGTTTTGACATTTTTAACATGATTCAGTAATCCGGAAAATTCGTTAATCCGGACAAATTCCTCGGGAACCAATTCGTCCGGACTAACGAATCATCACTGTATTATTTCTAACGAGAAGACTTCTCTCTCGCTTATATTTAGATGGCGTAACATTTGTGTGAAAACACAGAACTTTTTAACACAAGGTACATACCGGTATACGGTAAAAAAGGAGATCTATAAAGAAAAGTTTACAAACATTAATACAAGCATATGAATAGGCAATTCAATTGTCCAAGACACGTGCCGGCATGTAGTCAATATCTCTATGTATATCGATGTGAACATGTACATTAGATGCGCAGTCTTTAAAAGGATTTAGTTACACAACGTGAATAACATCGGGATGTTAGTGTCGTTGCCGTAAAATGATTCGTTACGCCAAGTTGAAAAATTGGGACGATATATATTCATCCATGTTACAGAACAGTGTTATTTTCTTTCATCACTTTTAATAGAATTGATAATTATGTTGTATTATCAATGAACATGAGACACGACGGATATTTTTTGTCTGACGTTACAAATAATTACAATTCATCGCCGGCAATTTGCTACCGGCGATGTCTGAAAACAAAGTCCTAAAGTCACTGTGCGCTAATTTTATTGACCAGATGGTGTTAATGCGCTAAATTAAGTTTGCGCCAAAAGGTTTTCATCCCTCATTGCGCTAAAATATGTTTTGCGCGAAATATTCTCGTTTTACAGTATTCCAGAAATATTCTGTAATAATAAACATGAAAGGAGTATCAGTTGTTCATTCTCAAAGTCGAGAAGACAAGGCACTACATTATAATTCCAGTGTAATTAGCCATCCGCCCTTGGGAAGAGTATCAAAGAACACTTCAGTACCCGGGGGAGGGGGTTACAGATATTGTCAAGATGGGCTACAACATACCTATTCCTATACCTCATGTCCACGTCTTTCTTTACTATGTAGGCAGACTGCTCTTAGCAACCCGTAAATGCAATGATAATTATTTGTCTCTGTAGTGTCTTTGACTTCAAGCTCTGAAGGATAGATACTGCTCAGTTATATATAGACGATGTGTTGTCCATCAATAATCCAAAATTCACGGATTACCTGAGCAGTATCTATCCTTCAGAGCTAGAAGTCAAAGAAACTACAGAGACAAATAATTCAGCATCCTATTTGGACATAATGTTGTCCTACGACACTGATGGTCACATGAACACCTCACTCTATTACAAACGTGACGACTTCAACTTCAGCATTACAAACTTTCCTTTTCTGAGTAGCAACATCCCTTCATTGCCAGCTTATGGTGTGTTCATATCTCAGTTGAAACGCTATGCCAGAGCAAGTGCCAAATATACGGATTTTGTTCTGAGAGCTAGGCGTCTTTCAGATAAGCTTCTCAGTCAGGGATATGTTTGTGACCGACTAACATCGTCACTGAGGAAGTTCTACGGTCGAAATGGGAAACTTTTGATGTCCCACTCTCCAGAATGGTGGATGATATTCTGTCATAGACCATTTGAACCATCCAACCAAAGATTGTACTCTATGTCTTCCGAATTGGAAGTAAGCGGATGTGACAGTTCTACCGAATTGAGGCGGCGGGTGTTGGATGCAAGCAGGAGATGCTTACTCTTCCTGGACACCTGGTCTAACTCCCATATCAGGAGTTCGCTTCTTTTCATATGGTGGAGGTTTTTGTTTATTTGCTTTGGTTCCTGTTTTATCCTGATTTTGTATGCCTTCGGTTTCTGATTTTCTGAATTATCGATTTTGTGCTGTATACAGGGATATGGTCATTATGCATATTTGTCATTAACCGATAATATCAAGTAAGGAAAAAACCTAATTCCTTTTAGGAAGCTTATTTGATTTCTTGTTTCATTTTAAACGTCTTCAAATATTCAGTGTCAGATTAAAGCTTTTCTAACTGATTCATTATAAATGTAAAACCCAAACGCCTAAGGGAACGTTGATGATACAAGGAATTTCAAACTGATGACGAACAATAATTTCAGGATTTCTTTGGGCTCTTTTCTCCCTCAAAAGCAACCCGCCTGCTAACAGAAAAACATTGGCGTTGCTTTCCAGAAAAAATCTCATGTTGAACGTAATTAATTGTTCGACATTTTACAAAATACCAATTTTAACAGGACATATTTTCGTCCAGGTGATTTTAATGCATCAAGGCGGGGAATAATTTGAGTTATTTCCTATGTTTTATGCAAATTGACGATGTAAATGAAACATACTATGAAACATAGAAACATATTAATAATATAAATATACAATTCATTGCCAAAGATTCCCTTACTTAAAAGTCCGTAAGGAAAGGGATTTGTAGTTTATAATTGTTAAACGTCTTCAAATTGAATAGCATCATTTAAGAACAGATAAATTGGCAACGTGGACCAGACCTGCACGTTTCGGGTACTTAACCCTTGTCAGTGATCCTCAAATCTAAATAATGTAATATGCCATAAAAGGTACGAAAGTAACTATGTCGAAAAAGCGTGCCGAAAGACGTAACAGTATGGATGGGATATGATGCTACAGGACCCACGGTTTAGAAATTTAAAGAAATTTTGATAACAGAAATTTTAGAAAGCGTTGATGAAGCGATCAACCGAAATTGATCGAACTTGGCACAAGTGCCCCCGGGGACATCTGGTCCACCAGCATTGACACTCACCGAGTGGTATTAATGTTAAATGTCTTCAAATTGAAGAATAGCATCATTTAAGAACAGATAAATTGGCAGCATAGATCAGACATGCACGTTTGGGGTACTTAACCCTCGATAGTGATCCTCAAATCAAACAATGTAATATGCTAAAAAAAGTATGAAAGTTACTATGTCGAAAAAGCGTACCGAAAGACGTAGCAGGATGGCTGGGATATGATGGTACAGGACCCACGTTTTAGAAATTCTGGTTAACTGATGTGACGTCACGTTTCTGTTTTGACAGTATCAGAGAATTTTAGAAATACGTTAAGATAGAATAGACGCCTTTTTTAAAGGTGCAGTATATTATTAGTTCTAACTGGGGGTGTTTGATATTTTTGGGGTGTTTGGTATTTAGTTCAAAATAAAATATAAGAAAAGACTATTGATACTTCATTCTTTGATAGATAAAGACATGTGCGGTTCTGGTAAGACATGTGCAAATATTATGAATATTTCGCCATCTGCAAAATTTGCACAATCCAGAATCGGCTGAATTATACACTCATGGACATCAAAGGTAAGACGATCAGAAAGACAGAGATGTCTCGGTATTGATTTCCATTTTAACTCATTTGTACGTTCTCTGAACAGTAAATACGCAATATCGCAAATGCAGTGCGTGCAGAGTGTCCGTTCTGATTTTTCATTTAGTCACCTACCTAAACCATTGTTCAAAACTTGGGACCTTTTCTGCCAAAGTAAATTGATGACGTCATAACAAAGGAGAACAATCGAAGAGTGCGCGAGAACATTCGTATAGTCCTGGTTAGAAGTATTTGCGATCTTCTGTATTGATGCATTGTCAATATTTTTATTGTACCGTATATGAATGTGCATAATTTTCACATTAAATCTTTTTTTTTCATTTTATTGGGCATAGATAAAATAAATATGATTAAGAAATCAGATATACATACATGTATGCGAGATATCTTTAAAAATGAAAAAGAAATGAGCATGCAATAATTTTTGTTCTTTCACTTTGTAATGAAATGTAATATTGAAGCATACTTTTAACGTTTAAGTCTTTCGCTACATTTTTGGATAGAATAATTCTCACACTTTTTGGCAATATTACATTGCATGTATTAATTATCACTGACGAGTGTACCCGAAACCTGCATGTCTGGTTCATGCTATAAAAGTATCTGTTCAAAAATGATGTTATTGAATTTGAAGACATATACTTTTCATTTATTCATTTTGCATATTCAAAATCAAGGTGCTACCTACCCTATTACTGACATTTACATCAGCTCCGTTGTGGATCAATGTCTTCACAATGCCAGTGTGTCCATTTCCCGATGCTTCATGAAGAGGGCAGTCCAAATTCTATTTACAGAAAAAATTGCAATGAAAGTATAAAAATATAAGCATGAAAAACACCAAAATGAATGTTGGCTAGTCATCCTAAATGAATATGGTAAATATTGATTTATGTCTGATTCCCGTAGCCCCAGTACTTTTTTTATCCCACCTCTTGCAAATTTCTTGCAATCTGATTGGTCGAGAAGAAACGAATATTATGTTGTATCATTTTACTGACAGGATATTATTTTAATATCCTGCTTACACTAAGACGCTTTACGATAATTGACGTAACCGAAATGCTTTAAAATATGTTGACGTTACATACAACAGCCAAAAGCCATTGGTGGGATAAAATCGTTATACAGTGTTTGACAGGGGAGATACAAAAATATATTGGGTCGATGAAAAAAGTTGTATTGGGCTCGGCTTCGCCTCGCCCAATACAACTTTTTTCATCGACCAAATATATTTCTGTATCCCCCCTGTAAAACACTGTATAACAAATAATATCCAGTTTTATAATAAGTTTGTATTCTTGATTCTATTCTTAGCTTTCTTTGTAAACTTTCTGGTCTTTCAATTCTGTTTTTCTTTTTCTTTTTTGGTATCTAAATAAGACACTTTACTGTATTTAGGTAAAATGGTCGTATCGGTGCATTCAATATGGTGCATATCGATTTTATAGAAAAACCACTTACCTTATCTTTCGAATTGACATTGGCCCCGGCCTCTATCAAGACGTTCAGAACATCTACGTGGCCTCCTTCAGCTGCTTTATGTAGAATGGAATCACCTTTCTGTTTAAATGTTAAACGTCTTCAAATTCAATTGCATTATTTAAGAACATATAAATTTGCAGCATGGACCAGACATGCACGTTTCAGGTACTTAACCCGTCGGTGATCCTCAATCTAAACAATGTAATAAGGCCAAAGAGTGAATTTCATACAGAGGTAAGGATATTGATATTGGTTACGTCCATTATTTCAATACCAGTAGTTTGGTCTGATATTCCATTTGAAATGAGGAAGTTTTTTATGGAGAAATTCCAAGGGACCAATTTTTATGCTTGTCGAGAGTTTCCAGGGGGCGCTACTGAAATGAACTTTGGCGGCTTATGAAAATCACTTTGGCTGGAAGCAGCACTGATGAGTATTTTTAAAATACCCGACGCTCGTGTCTGGTGCATAATAAATTGTTTCTGGATTTTCTTCAAGAAGCAATAGAGTAAGAATACTTCAAAATCATTTATTTCAAGAAGACGTTTATGATTCAACTGTGTTATGGTCAGGATGTATTTATTATTATTTTTTATTATTCTAAAGCTTATTGGGTTTGTTACTCACCGTCTACAGAGATTTGTCGGCTTGGTCAACCCTACAAATCTTCGTGGACGGTCCGTAACAAACTTAGTAACTGGGTTTTTTTTTCGAGGACGAAAATCTCCGCAGTCGTCTTTACAAACCTGCTCGCCGTTTTTTAAAATACGGTTTTCGTCTAATTGGCAAAGTCTGTACCAGAAACTTTTTTTTTCTTATCTTTCTTTTGTAACAAGAAAAGAGGTGTATCGCTTCATGAAAATAAAATAAGGCAACATGGAATACATTGAGAAAACTGCCGTTTCCAAGAATCCTCTTACATACTAATTCATTTAAATAGATATGACAGTCTACAGAGATTGAAAAGACATGCACGTGACGCGCTTTACGCAGTCCGATTGGTTCTAACTATAGACTGAGGCAAAATGAATATATATTGAAAGGGTTTTTTTGTCATTAATGAGTGGTGTTTGAATTTATAAACAGTCTCGTAATCTGTCAAAAAATAAGTAATTACATAACCTGATATACTTACAATGTCTGTGGAATTCACGTCACATCCATCTTTTATCCACGATTGCACATATTTTAGATTGCCAGAGAATGCAGCATTGAATATGTCTACGCTCATTTCATTTTGATTATGTAACGTTGATCTGATATAAAAACACAATGATCTGAAACGTAAAAACAGAAGAATTCTAGCATAAAAAATAATCTATTGTCCGAGTAACGAAATGGCCTTATATTGCTGTCAGGAACCAAGTACATGTACCTTATAGCTATTTTGTATACCACCATCTTATTTTTGTAAGTTTTCTACATCTAAATTTCAAAAGGAACCCTCTATGATATGAAATTGTCCGGTATTGCATGCAAGCAGAAGATGCTTACACTTCTTGTACCTAGTCTCACTCCTAGTAAGGAGTTCGCTTCTCTTCGTGTGGTGGAGGTTTTTGTTTGTTTGCTTTGGTTCCTGTTTTATCATGATTTCGTATGCCTTTGGTTTATGATTTCCTGAATTATCGATGTTGTACTGTGTATTGGGAGATGACGGTCATTAACCGTATTTGTCGTAGAATCAGTAAATTCTTACTGTTATATCTTGACTTTGCTTTTAAAACAGGTTTATTTTAAAAAGCGTCATTGAGAAATTGATTTGAAATTTCTATGAACGATTTATTATCTGCCTTTACTACACCTGTATTTATTTCTGATTTTTTTTTCACAAATTGTACACATTTTGGGGTTTCATTTTCCTAAAACTATAAAACTAATGCCGGAAAACATAAATGTTTTCGTTAAATAATGTTAGATCCCTTAACCAATTTTAAGCGTAAACAGTACAATCATAATGCTCATCTATAAATATGTATATGAAAGAAGGCCCGCAAACTCGAAACCATCTGCTCCACAGGCGAATGCGAGTGCTATCATGATATTTACCATGAAAAGCTGTGAGCAGATAACTTAAAGTAAGGAATTAAATACGATTTGGCTAAAATTATCAATACCAAAGAGATGATGGTGTAAATGGACATATGGAAATGTAAATATACCGGCTTCGTATACATGTGACAAAATAGTATGAATTACGCCTCGCAGAGAGTATGTCAAACTGTATTATCTTACAGCGACGTTAGAGTGTTAAACGTCTTCAAATTCATAAGCATCATTTTAGAGCAGATAAAGTTACAGCACGGACCAGACATGCACGTTTCGGGTACTTATCCCTCGTCAGTGATCATCAATCTAAACAATGTAAGACAATCAACCGAAGTTTATTAAACTTGGCTACACGTGCCCTCGTCAGTGATCATCAATATAAACAATGTAATATGTCCAAAATTGTACCGAAAAACGTAGCAGGATTGGTAATATGGCCAAAGAGTGTGAAAATTATCATATCTAAAAATTGAATTGAAGACGTTTAACAATGTACCGAAAAAGGTAGCAGGTTGGACGGGATGCGATGGTACAGGACACACGTTTTATAAATTTCAAGTTTTTTTTATAATAAAAATTTCCAAATGCGTTGAAGAGGCAGACGATTAACCGAAGTTGATCAAACATGGTTACAGTTTCCTCGGAGACTCCTGGTCCACCAGCAGTGGCACTCACCAAGTGGTTCAAATGTTTAACGTCTTCAAATTCATTAGCATCACTTTAGAGCAGATAAATTTACAGCATGAACCAGACATGCACGTTTCGGGTACTTAACCCTCGTCAGTGATCATCAATCTAAACAATGTAAGACAATCAACCGAAGTTTATCAAACTTGGCTACACGTGCCCTCGGGGACTCAAGGCAACAAAAATGTTGAATCCCCTCAAGGTAACGAAAATGTTGAATCTAGAGTTGCCAATGTTGATTACCCTCAAAGCAACGAAAATGTTGCCAATTTTTTAGTTAAAGAAGATTCTGATAACAAGCTCAACAGCACTCACAATAGAGCACCAAATTCAGCATCGACGGACCCCTAGCCAGCTAGAGGTTGGACCAGGTGCCCAAGAGGAGTAAGCATCCCCTGTTTGGCTAGCCGCACCCGCCATATATCGAGCGAAAGTAAAGAACCAGCTATAAAACAAGCTTCTGTCGGCGTTAAAAACCTTTACCTAATCGTAGTTTATTGTCAATTGATTTCACGAGTCGAATGACTAAAGACACCCGAAGCTACTATACTTTTCAGAAAAGCATTTGCTAAAATTTCGCCTGAATAGGATTGACTTTTCTGACAGTGAATGTGTTTTTAAGAGTGGGCCACGGGAGACCTCTTTCGAGAAGACAGGGCCCCGACCACCTGTCCTCATTGAAGGTCAGTCGGACTCCTCGGATGATCACATGCACTCGCTACAGCTGGTAGATCAGGGACTGTATTCCGTATGTCATTTGTCTTTTATCAATTTATGTACATGTATCCATCTGTGTTTTTCATTCTGTTCGTGTCTGCTTTGTGTTTTTTGCAGTGGGTGTTTTGGAGTTTTGCTGAAGGTGCTGCAATTGAATGTTGTTGGAGATCCCCTCCTTTCTTTTCGTTGGCCCCTCCGTTATGCTATCTGTTTGAATTATCATCTTACAAGGAGGATATTATTTTACATCACAATTGTGAGTTCTTCGAGACCTCTCGGTATTTCGAAAAGTGGGAGAGTTGTGCACACGTACTCCAGGATAACCACATCATCTACTACCGGCGTGGCAGATGGCCGCCCCAAGTCGGCATCGATTACTCATTGGTGTCGTTGGTTTATGTGTAGTCATTTGAGTGTGTTGTGATTTAGCGTTCGTTGTACCATTTGCGTCTCTTTCTGTGCGTGTCTGCTTTGTGTTTTAACAATGGGTGTTTTGAGGTTTAGCTGTCGGTGCTGCAACTAGGTGTGGATGGAGATCCCCTCTTTTCTCTCCGCAAATTTAGAGAGAAAAGCTCAATTCATATGAAAATTGAAAATATTCATGAATAAGATATTTTATTCAATGAATGTATATAGAAACCCGTTTTAATGTTCAGTTGCCTAAAGTTGTCGCTCAACCACGGGTCAATGCATACATAATAATGTTTTTATCTACAAACTGTTTGAAATCTAAATAAAGATACCATATGATTATATGTAATAAACTATCCAATTTCGATTGCAAGAATCCATAAATTAAATCTTTGTTTACAACAAATATCAAAAGAAATAATGAAATTTACCCTCCTCGCTTTGCTTCCTCTTTATCCAGCCATCTTCAAAATGATCCGGTAATGGCTTCTTCGCTGCTTTGTTTGATGCGTATAGTATCTATACTGAAACACAAAGAAAGGACTTGTGAAAACTTCCTGTTTATATGTAGCTATCAAACGCTGAATAATGAAGTAAGTTGTGTATTTTGTAGTGCATTCACTTCTCTTTACACATTGTTAATCTGTAGAAATCATCAGATAATGTGTCACAGTCTACCAGTCAAATTAAACTTTCCTTAAGTGTATAGGCAGGTTAGGGCACCTGGAGATGAAACTATCAAGTGTTATTGTGTTTTCTATAATACGTATATGTGCATCACTTCAAACTTTCCCTTCGCATAGGCGGATCTAAACTGATCTAAGAGGGTTCCTTAAGGCAGTCCAAACCTTCAAGGGAGGAACCATCATATCATTTGTACAACCATTATATGTATTTATCGATAAATCTTTTTTTTTCACTTTTTCAGACAATCCCTAGCCTTTTCTCTTCTCTTCTTGCCTTGATACAGTTATGTTGGTCATGTTGGTAGGAGTGTACAAAAAAAAGAAAGTTGTTGCAACAATGAATTTTTCAAAGATTAACGGACAAGAGCTACTGTAAAACATCGACATAGGAATTTATTGAAATTTTGCAATAGTCAGACTTATCGAGAATAAAAGATATATCTTACTTTTAATGTTCAGGCCCATATTTGCTGAGACAAAACCATTAATTTCAGCAATATCAGTCAAATCTATATCCTGCTGCTTTGAGAGCTTTGCTCGAAAAATTAATTTTACAATTTACATAATATCGATTTCTCCAAAGTTTAGCACGAGGGCGTGCATAAATGAGTAATTCAAAAATATGTATGATATGCTCAGATATGAAACCTATCTCATCTCAACGAGAGCAATCCATACATGCAAACGTTCATATAAAGATTAGTATAGAATATTGTAGTACATGTGTAAAAAGGAAGGAAAAGGTTAGCAGAAAAGCAATCTTGACATCCATATACACACCCCAAGATGACGTCATGGGCAGTATCGTCTCATGAGCATGTTTTGATTGTTCTGTGATTGGCTGTGTTCAATTTTCAATTTGAAGACGTTTACATTTATACCACTTGGTGAGTGTCACTGCTGGTGGACCAGGAGTCCCCGAGGGCACATGTAGCCAAGTTCGATCAACTTCGGTTGATCGTTTCTTCAACGCATTCTAAATTTCGGTTATCAAAATGTCTTGAAATTTCTAAAAAGTGGGTCCTGTAGCATCATATCCCACCCATTTTGCTACGTCTTTCGGTACACTTTTTCGACATAGTAACTTTCATACTTTTTTGGCATATTACATTGTTTAGATTTAGGATCTCTGATGAGGGTTAAGTACCCGAAACATGCATGTCTGGTCCACGTTGCCAATTTATCTGTTCTTAAATGATGCTTTTCAATTTGAAGACGTTTACAATTAAAACCATTTGTGATCATGTGACAATGGCTTAAACTTTATCATAAATATGTATCGAGAAAAATGTGATGTGTTCGATGTCGAAATCGATGGTGGTTAATCCGGATATGCAGGAAACACCTTTCACAAAACAGACATCACGTAGTTATATCCTTGAAAACAACTTCAATAAATACTGATGACTTGAAAGATACATTTATCACTTCATGTAAAAATCAGACACAAAAGCCGAAACCATATTTATAAACCAAAGACACAACGCTCCATAGACACAAGAAGGACAACGTATCTAAAAAACCATCATCAGTGCAAGTGCCGAAGGCATTATAAAATATTAACTTTATATAAATTGCTTTAAGGTCGAATACATCAAAGCTGAAAGTATGGTTGTAGTACTATCGGATAAACACGTCAAGTGTAACATCCTGTATTCTCGCACACTTCTTTTTCAAGTATTCATTTCTTCCTTCAACGTACCACTAAATGAAATTCGTCACCGTTTTTTCTTTGCATGTTGAAGTCAGTAGTGATCGTGTTTTGATGTTGCATAATATTTCTATTATACCTTACTTATTTATCAGACAAGTTTACTCTTTTCATTGCTTTTATAAAATTATATGTAATTCTAACGTACGGGCTCATCTATCCGGCATGTTGACCTTTTCCATTTAAATAACGATGATAAAGGAATAGATACCAGTAAATTCGGGCTATAATGTAAATGTTTTTATCATTTGAAGATTTTCATTCATGTCAAACATCAAACGTTATTTTGATGGGTACTGAATAAGTTACGCGGTCATTTTCAATATGTCGGAAAAAATCGATTACCGGTCCATCTCTCTAACAACAAAATGCATGTAGTACAATTATCAATCAAAACAATCAATTAATCATAGGGAGATAGGTAGATAGCTGAATCTTTCTTGCTCTGGGATTGCATATTCATAGATTAAAGGTAGATTTGTCGTTAAACGTACACAACACAAACCTTTGTGAACGGTAATAGAGAAAGGAGAATAAGTCTTATTTAAAATCGCTGGCTGGTCATGTGCTCAGAAAGTCGAACTCCTGATAACTCGAACTATTTCTGATGGTTCCTCGAAGTTCGACTTATTGAGAGTAGACTGTAGTACAGGTTTCATAATTTATTCATCTCCTAATCAATACATGCTTCATGCTAAGGTGATGATATCTTTTCTCTAGAGAGAGTGACACTGAATGATTGACATTTTACAGATATGTCACTGGCTCTCAGCTTACCTAACTCACTCCTTCTCGGATGTTGGGTATGCTAGTAGGAAGTGCATCTACAGGATACTGGAGGTTTGATTTTGAATTTGAACATAATTGTGCGTTCTTCGAGACCTCTGAGAAATCGGAATAGTGGGAGGGTTGTGCGCACGTAATCCAGGATAACCACACCATTTGCTACTCGCGTGGCAAATGGCCGTCCAAAGTCGGCACCGGTTGCCCATTGGTCTCGTCGGTTTATGTGTAGTCTTTTGTGTTTGATGTTTACATGTCGTATGTCTCTTTTTCGTCTCATACTGTGCTCGTCTTTTGTGTTTTTTCATCGGGTGTATTGGTGTTTTGCTGTTGGTGCTGCAGCAGTGTCTTGTTGGAGATCCCCTCCCTTCTTTTAAAGCGAGGAAAGGATTGGATGTCATGAATAACAAAGATAAGGAAATATAATACTGTAAAAAGGACATAAAAGAAAAAAAAACAGTCTCAAGATTTTAAACTCTTTTTATTATGATTATGTTAAATTCATGACTATTGCGAATATTCAATTAATATGTCTTCGGGTTAACAAAAATATGCATATTCTGGATCACCCTGGATATAAACGTGAAAAAAGAATATATATCTGATATACAAAATTAATGTCCAACGTTTAATTATATGAATTATATTCTAACATTATCGTAAAGTAACCAATTTAATATGAGATATTTATTCAATCCATACATAGTATACCCATTTTCTGCAACATGATACAAGAGGTCACCCGCGATCAACAGGATATTGTTAAATTACATGTTTTAAAATATGGGTAAAGGGGAAAACTGATATTTATGTTATTGTGATGGCTTCATGAACTGTTGACTCCGGTTTAAATGTAGAGTTCATAAAACATTTTATATGTGTCTTTCTTTTGTTACGTAGGTTGAAACTTGAATATAATAGACAGAGGTTCAATCGTTTTCGACCATTATGATTCGTGCCCATCAAAGCGGTAGGTGATTTACTACTTCTTCTGACCATTTTTTTTTTCTTTTTGTTTTTGTGCAAAAAAAATGAATTTTTCGCTATAATATGATGACAAAAGTTGTGGATTTAACCTCTTTTTAATTTAGAATGTCTTGAAATCGATGACTGCAATATAAAAAAACATGTTGTCTTTTCAAAACACTATTTCACATAGATTAAGAAAATTCAAACAAAACAATATCAAGCAATTTAATTTCGGGAAAAAATTCAAGGATAAGAAAACATATTCTTCACCTGCAAAAAAAATTCATATTCAATTTTTTATTCCATATTTATGCTCTCAAAATGCATTCTTGAAAAAGAAGAATATTTCAATAGTCTTGGGAGTGCATAATGTAAAATCTTCATCTGCAATTTGGAATTTCAGAATATGGATATGTTTCTGGTTCTGGTATTTATACTACTGCAAGGTATTTCCTTTGTGATCACCAAACCATTTGGATATGCCCTTTGCCCATGTGATGAGAACACGTTTTCCTCACGCGTTATAGAATTTCCGTGTGAAGATGGCTTGGTATACGCATGCCTACTAAATAACGAGGAGGAATTAAAAGAAATGTGTATTCAGCCATATATTGTGAATTCAGAGAAAGGTATCTATAATCATCATATTTATTTGAATATCTGATACATACATGTATACTCAATATTAGTAAAGAAGAAGGGGTGTTCCAACTCTGTTCAAACTAAAACTATATGACCCTCCCGATGTCATCTAAATAATACAAAAGTAACAAGGTTTCCAAATAAAAAGAT
The DNA here is from genome assembly GCA_028142955.1 of Pinctada fucata. Lineage (NCBI taxonomy): Eukaryota > Metazoa > Mollusca > Bivalvia > Pterioida > Pteriidae > Pinctada > Pinctada fucata. Next base: position 40,302,185 of record AP027108.1, on the reverse strand, counting down.
AAATGTTATTTTACATATCCCCATATGCTATCAGGGAAAGAAAATATAACCGAAGTGTCCAGGATTTTCTTAAACCACGAAGAGTCTTACCTATTCGGTGATAATAGAAAATCCTGGACAAGAGGAAGTTAAACGTTTTCACATTCGATAGCATCATTTAAAGTATAGTATCCCTCAGGTCGAAAATGCTGGTTTTTGTTTTTTTAATCGGATACCCATTTTTTTCTCCTCAGAATATTGTTCAGATTATCAAACTTACATTTTGTATAAGGTTTTGGGAAAAGAAACTTTCATAGTTACAGATTTTTCTTTCATTTCCTATAGGGTCCAATGTTAAATTTCAAGCGGCTTACGTTCTCGGTAATATAATGATACCACGAATTATATTTTGTTTTTGTCAGGTCAAACATAGGCTTCGAATATATGGAAATGAAAATATTGTAAAAGTTGTTATGTTGGAAATATAAGGATCTGAGACCTGAGGATGCTCTATCTTAAGAACAGATTTGATTCCAGTCTCCTTGATCACATCCTGATATTGTTTACCAATAATTTTTCGCCCACAGTCTAAAACTTTCAAAATTGTTCAGATTTTATGTTTTATTTGCATAATTTATTTGGTTATTTCATTCTGATTCCTTGCCTTTTAAACATGAGAAAACTTAACTCTGATCCAAATTTGGTTAGCGCAGAAATCTAGCATTACGTCACATTTGACGTAAGCAATTCAGTTCAAGTCCTTTTGATTTAATTTGGTTAGACAAATGCATTTTTAAAAGTCATTTTCAAAGATGTACCTGAAACGAATGTCTGGTCCATGCAGCAAATTCATATTTTTTCTAAATGATACTATGAATTTGAAGAAGTGTTATATTTATACCACTTGGTGATTGTCACCGCTGGTTCGGTTCATGTGGGAACATGTTACCAAGTCCAGCCAACTACGTTGATCGTTTCTTCAGACTCATTCGAACATTTTACTTCACAAATTCTTTTATGAAAGCAGGGTCATGTTGCATCATATCACAGCCATCCTGATACGTCTTTCTTTGGACATACCTTTCGCAGTCTTTAACCTCATTTCTTTGTTTTGATTGAGGATCACTGACGAGGGTTACGTAACGGAAACATGCATGTCTTGTCCATACTGCAATCTGTTTTTGAATGATGCTATGAATTTGAATTTGAAGACGTGTAATATTTAAAGGATACCTTTGTCCAATAAAATGTTGCAACTGAGACATTAGAAACTCATCCAATTTAAGTGGAATTTACTGATATAAAATCTTTTGAATGTAAAGTTTTTCATCTTTAATATAATAATTCGTCTGTTACGTACCTTTGGTATGTTTTCCTATACATGGCCACACTGTGTCTTTGTAATTCTTTTTTTTTTGCGGTGGATTATTACAAAAAGGGAAGTTATAACCGATGGTGAGACGTAGTATAATTATCAGTAATATTGCAATGATTTCAAATTGTCTCATTCACCACGTTGACTGTAAGACATGAAAAACGTCCACTTGTCAATGATTTTTTTTCTTCAGTCTCTAAATGCAATGAGAAAGAATTCATATCAACGAGCAATGTCTATAGCACATTAAAACGAAACAAATATAAAGAATATTAAGAACGGATACACAAATATTTAAACACGGCTCCCAATGTTATTGTCATTTAAATTTTTTTGAACTTTGCTATTTAAATATTCAACCCATGGATAATTCGTTACTGCACTGAAGAATCACGAATTTCACTTTTCATAGTTCGTTTCAAAGTTTATCGTTGCGGTTCGTTTACCCCGCTTCGATTGAATACTGAGCGATTCTATACATCATCAATTTTGCATACATTTGTACCCATAAGATTTTAATTTTATATTTCTCGATAACAGCAGGAAAACAATGATAATTTCTCGTGTATTAGCCCCCATCCGATTCAATAGCGCGGGGAGGGGGGGGGGAGGTTGCACACGGTGGCACCTACATCTAAAATTCTCTTACAAGTTTATTCTTTCTATCCTGATTTTTCCCTACCAATCCATTGGCACGCCCCCCCCCCCCTCCCCTAAAGTCGTAAAAATAAGGAATTACTTGGGCTCAAACAAGTATGAGTAAACATAATTTCTGGTAGTTTGAAGTCGAATTTTAGAAGTTTTCGCTGGCTCCCTGCCGCTCGCCATGTTTCTTTATTTGAATATTAACCGATATCATGGTTTGAAATAAAATTCCGAAGGTATAAGCATGATATTATTAGTTATACAGTGTTTTACAGGGGGATACAGAAATATGTCCATTCCATGCTCAATAGCCAATGAAGCAATGTTTCCCCTTCCACGACTCAACCTTTATTTTTATGTTTTATTTTACCGGTCTGTTTCTGATACATGTATATACTATAAGTAATTGATAATTGAAAAATTTCGCTGGCTCGCTATATACATTATATATCATGCGAGATAATTTTCCGCTGGGGAGTGGGGTTCCCCCAAGAACCTGCTACAGGGCTTTGAGGTATTCCACCCCCCCCCCCCCCCTCTAAACTCAAACCTGTCCCCCGTAATTATATTCTGAATTTTTCCAAAATTTTGATAAATTTCAATATATTAAATGAATCCCCCAACCACAGCAAACTAACATATTTTTTTTTCATCTCATAGAATCACAATACGATATATAAATAAATGTAATTTCAATAGTTTCTGGCCGTTTTAACAGATACATGCATGTACAATATACGGGAATCTTTTTCCCTCTCACTCGTACGAAGTGTATACATTTTATGTATATGCATTCATCTTCAGGCGCTTAGCCAGCGTACTGGTCCAGGTAGAAGCCCTTGTGGATATTCAAGGGGCAAAGTCTCAGAATCTAATCAATTTTGCTCATGTACAGGGCAGTTTTCTACGTTAATGTTTCTTTCATTCTTTTTTTTTTTTTTTTTGAAAAACGACGTGGGAGCAACTGCGTTCTAACGGTACGCCTGGTTATGCGCATGATTTTCTCTCTTGTCCATATGCCAATAGGCATTTGTAAACATGTACAACCATTTGGTTTTTAAGGGGGGGGCTTTTGTAAATCCAGCTCGGAATATTTTGCAAAAATATTTTTCTGCATGACTGGCGGAGCATTCACTGAGGAGTGAAAGGAAAAACATCTTTCTCCAGCATCTTCAGCATTAGACATGCTAATAGACTCTCAGACATTTCACAACTGTCAATGATTCAGTTTGGTCAGGATTCTCTGATACTAAATGTTTCAAATTCTTCAATATATACATCACTCTCCAAGTTCAGATTCTTTCATTCCAAGAAAAGGTCAAACGTGTAGTTCAAGGTCACATATTGAATCTAAATCTAATCTATCTTTAGTAATTTCTGGACACAATGCATACATATACCATATATCATCTTTCATTTGCCAGACCAGTGTTGTAGCAAATCCTAAATATTAGGAAAGTAGGTCAAGGCTACTAGATATTCTTACACAAACGTATACTGTGTAGAAGAGTAATGAACTTAAAATATCAATGTTTTTTAAGATTTATTAAGTTTAATTGTAAATTTTATTCAAAACTATGAAAATCACTAAAGAAGAATTATTATAAGTTTATAACTGCAAATATATATATATATATATATATGTAATAGTATCATCAATTTACAACATAATACTTTTGTACTTGCGAAAGGATATTTTTCTTTCTCTATAATTTATCATATGCTTATTTCTTTTTGAAATTAATATTTTATATGAATTTACATGTCTAGTCTATATGTACCTAGAATTTAAAGTCATAAATTGTTGCTATGAAAATAATGAAATAAATAAATCTTTTTTCCCCATTCAACAGGTGCAGGTCTATTCTCAAGTAAAAAGTTTTCAATGCATTTATAGGCAATTTAACCTACATTTAGTACATACATGTACATGTGCCCGTAAGCACATGAAAGTAAGCATAAAACTTGTTCAATATTCAAATACAGTGATTTCTCCAGTGCCTATAGTAAAACTTAAGGATGAGGTAGATGTTCAATCTGATACCCAGAAATGAGGAATTTATTGTCCAGCCATCATGTATGTACATAAGATGATGTCAGTCTCACTCTGAAAGTAAAAGATGAAATGAATTAAATTGAATACTAGTAACTTCATTTTAATATTATTAAATAAGCTCTAAAATGAATGAATTTTGCATACATTTACCAGAACATGCAGCAGTAGTATATATCATAATGATGTATGTACATGTATATAAATTACATGACATGTAATTGTAAAGTTTCAGTAGTAGTACTAACATACAAATATAATTACAGGGCTTTCGATCGGCCATTCTCAAATTATGCAAAATAGTATCATTTTCCCTATTTATTGACCAATTTTTCCCAATTTGATACATACTGTACATGTACCTCATAGAAAATTCTAAAAAAAGAGAAAGTAAAAAATCCTAAATCCATTGACCAAATCTATCATATTCAATTTTGAAGAAAATACATGTATTGCCAATTTTCCCAATTTGAAAGGCCCGATCCAATCCCAACCAGAAGTCTCTGACGAGACTGTAGCTCTCCTGGTTGTTTTTTAATTCACTTAATGACAAGTAAATTCTAATATGGCCACATCCATTTTCTTAGTCACTGGGGGCCAGGAACTCAAACAAAATATCAGGTGCACTACTTGAATACAGACTCATTGTATTGCAAGAAGGATAAAGTCTCCATCATTTAGTGTCAGAGAAATTGCGAATACAAGATTACATAGAGTCATACAGGAGAAAATGACCACACCCATTTTCTAAGACCCTGGGAGTCAGGGGCTCAAACAAGATGTCATGTGCACAACTAGACCACAGACCAAGTCTTATGCAAAAAGAGTTACATTTCTGTCTCTTCTACTTTCAGAGGAGTTGGGAGCACAAGAATTGTTTATGGACGGATGCCGGACAAGGGGGTACCGCATAAGCTCGACTATAACCAGTAGAGCTAAAAATGGGTGTCATGTGTAAGAGCCCGCTTAGGACAAAGAAAAATTAAACCCATGTTTTTTTTTTGTGGAACATGAATGCCCTTGTTATCAGATATATTGTAGAAAAGTATTTCACACTCCAAGGTCAAGGTCTCAATGTAAAAATTCAGGTATTTATGTGAAGGCCTTACCACAAGGGATACACATGTAAAATATGATAGCACTATCACTTGCAATTCATGTTATGACCAAGGGCAAGGTTAACATGGTTAAACTTATTCAAAAATTGATCATTATTCAAGGTCAAGGTCACAATGTCAAAATTTTGGTATTAATACGAAGACCTTATCACAAGGAATATATATAAGAATATGAAAGCCCTATCACTTAAAAGCATAATATTACTTTAGAAAATGATAGGGAAGTAGGTCAATCTTCAAGTTCAAGGTCACAAAGACAACAATTTGGTATCCATGGAAATTTACACAACAAAAGCACATGTCTATATATCACTCACCATTCAAAAGTTCTGGTCATGGTGTAAGATTTTTAAAAGTTGGTCATTTTCCAAGGTCAAGGTCACAAATTTTGGTATGCATGAGAAGGTCTTGTTTCAAACAATACACTGTACATGTACACATGAAATATGAAAGCATGTAACTAACTTACCATTTAAGGTGAATCACAAGGGATACAAGTATAAAATATGAAATCAATACAATGTTATTTGTACTTGTATTATTAGATTTACAAAATTATTATAACAGGTATATTACATGTAGTATACATGTATATGTACAACTTACCCTTCAGTGCTATATCAGCATGTTTACTGCAAGAGGCTGTGATACACTTTCATCTGTCGATCTCACTATTCTATTGATGATGAATTCCTCTACATTATAACACAAAATCTTATTTCATACTGGATCACAATTTCACAAGGAAAATGTTGTCGATGTACACATTGAATATGTTTTTCGTGTAGAAATATGCACTTGAACAATTTTCTTCATTCTCCTTTCACAAGTGAATTATTTTCACACCATGGTGGCCAACATCATATATGGTAGTACAATTGTAATATTATATTCCACAGTATTTCTTCAACTTTACAAGTATGGTACTAGTAGCACTATAAGCATTCCACTATTCTGATGCACTTTCTTTCATTGGATCTGATGCAAACATGCACATGAAGACTTTTCTCAGAGTATATTCCTTCTTTTGTCTGGCAGTTTTGGTTGTTACTGTAAAGAATAAATAAAATATTCAATTGATTTGAAATTCATCCCCTTTAAATAATTTTAAAACCATTCAAATACTGTTTCCACCAACACTACAGCACCAGGCTACAGAACTGATATTTGATACTGATTATAACTATCACTGACTTCAAATTTATTCAAATTCATGGTGTGTACTTATATTTAAATGTTCATGAAGATGTAATGAAAGACAGGAATGGCCATAAAGAACAAATATTTGTGAGATATTCGCTTACACCGATAAATAATCATGAAACTCATTCACACGAAAACATGGAGCACTCCCAGGTCGAGTATTTCTGATAAGAAGAATAATTTAAAATCCCATCATATGTGTTCCACGTGATACATAAATCAATTTAAAAACATACCTTAAGATGAGCCATGTGTCTGTATTCTTGAACAGTTGGTTTACTTGCATGAAAGAAGCATTTCTACGTGTTCAAATTTCGAACGGAAGTCCACGAGAGAATGTTTTAGACGAGACTACAATAAAATTAGAATAGGAACGGACTTTCTTTTCCGTCGTGTGTAAGGTAAAATCTTGACTCGAGATTCTTCCGATTGTATGCATATAATTTGCATAATAAGGTTCGGAGCCGTGTTAAAGGGACATACATGTTCTATCTTATAAAGGAAATATACAACACATGTGCATTTCACACAAAATAAGTGATGATCTAGAAAAAACAAAGGAAAATCAAAATCATGAAGAAATTCACAAGACAATAAATATACATAAGAATATAGCATATAATGATTTGTTATTTAAGCCCCTCTTACCCCCCCCCCCCCCCATCCAATATAAAAAATGAAGAACGTATGCTCCTATCCCTCCTTATAAGGGATTGCAATTCATGTTATATAATAGTATGTACATTTAATCAATTTTCACCCAAAAAATATATCAATACTTAATAAAATGTCATGGATATAAAGAATGAGCAGGACTTCGTCCTTTTCCTACTTATATATTCATTCTTCTCCATTTTGTTTATTATCAAGCCTTGTACGAATTGCAGCCAAGAACGTTGCTGTAAAATGGTCACGTTGTGTCGTACTTTAACGCCGAGGTAGTTCATTAAGTTTTCAAATTATTGCAAAGAAATGGTCCTCTGCATGATGAATCGGTACAAGGTTTTTCTTGTCATACTTCCTACTCGAAGTAGGTATGAGTATTTGTGTGTGTTTGTGTGTGTGTGGAGGGGGGGGGGGGGGGGGGTTGAGACCGAAGGAAGAATAAAAGAATGACGGGAACAAACCCTATACTTAACGTTATACAGTTTCACAAGTTTTTATGTTTATAATTTTCACAGTTGGTTGCCCGTACGTTTCAAGTGAAAAGGGCGCAGAAATACAATTTTCCGATTGTCATGGAAACGGATGTCCGACGGAAAATCATGAACCATATTCTATCTCAGAGCTGTTTAAATGTAAGTATTCATATGATATCACAGTCAATTAGAAAAAGCCTCCTAATCTTTTGTAAAAACCATTTTTTAGGAATCACACGTGTACAGATTTAATAAAATGGCATTTTTGCGAAATTAGTTTAATATGACAATGAGGAACTTCATTTCAACTATAAGGGCCCTTCTAACACTCAATAGATTGTTACCTTGATTATATTAAGAATTCTAATTAAGAATAAGGGGAAAAACACAAAATGTCCTAAAAAACAAAAATATAGTATATATAAGATATAGAAATATGAAATTATCAAAATGATTACATGAATAATTTGAGTGAATATTAGTTGAAATGATGTAAACAATTATCAAAAGAAACTGAACTCTGCAAAATACCATTGAAAGTTTCGATAAAGGAGTTATCGTTGTCTTCAATCTAAACATGATGGAGTCGGAAACTCTGTTAGAGGTAAGTACTTTGAATGAAAACAATAAACATAAAAACAGTAAATTCTATCGCGCATATAACCTTAGATCCATTCATATTGGAACATCTGACGTATCAACATAATAACAAAGTTTCTTTTTTTTTCCGGCAACGTTCAAACTCAAGTTAGAGGCGCCAAATGCCATGGGCTTTGTTTTTACGATAGAACACGACATGTTCATACAACACTTTCTCATCATCCATTATCAAGCAGAGGAATTTCACAGAAGTTTGTCCTTATTTTATATTTTTTACCGTGACGAACTTCACATTTCGAACTTCGCACTTTAATTAAGATGTAAAGTTTTTTAAGTGGGTTGCAAGTACTTCGGGAAGTGCGATATACTAATTCCATTGAGTATACAAATCAAAAGGTAGATGACTCCGCTTATGAGCAGATACGTGAACGGCAGCTACGCCACTGCGTCTTCGATGTTCGAAGTGCGAAGTCCGTTACGGTGAAAAAAGTCTAATAGAAGCAAAGATTTTGTTTTCCTCACAATGCCCTGTCTGACCATGTAATTCCCATTAAGGTTCAGTTTGAATTGAAATAGAGACTGGCAATTTTATATATGAAATTTAAACCGCGAATAGGTATTCAAAAGCAACCGAATTATAATTAAATGATAAAAATGTCTAATACCAACGGCATTCTTAATAAAGAAGGAGGAATTGAAAAAAAAAACGCAAATCTATATCAATGATACAAATGTACCTGAATTGGAAGTGAAAATTGATTATCATATACATTGAGTTTACGTCATCAAGGTGGGAAATGGTATGTTTTACATTGGCACTATATTGTATTTCATAACAAAGTATAATAGTATAGTCTGAAATTTTATTATAAATGAATAAATCATGATAAGATTTCACAAATTGTTTTATTTAAGCTGTGAGGTATGTATGAAGCATAGTGTGTATTTCTATTCTCAATATCAATTTATGTTGCATGTTCAGAATACTGCATTTTACGGTTAAAATTCAATTCGTTTTCTTTGATTCGTCTGCTAAAATTTATATGTTTATGTTTCGATGTGAATTTTGTTCTCTTGCTTCAATTTTCATATAATCAATGTCCTTCTGTACATTTTATTAAGATATTTATTATGCTCAAGGTATTAATCAAATTGCACATTTCTTTAAAATCCCATAGCAAAAAAAATCCATGTGTAATGTTTTTTTTTTTTTCATTAAAGAAAACGTTGATTTGAAGTAACACTTCAAGTAAGACTCTTTTCCTTTGATATTTGTCTATAACAAATAGCGATTTTTATCATGCCGAAGATAATATTTGGAAATAAGATTGCTTTAAATCACTTCTCTCATCTTAATCCTTGTTTAAGGCCTAAATATATCGTTAAAAAAAGGTAAAAAAAAGGCTGAAAAATGTTCAAAATTATACGCTTGCAGACATCCACTATCTCCTTATATTTATGTTTTATATTCATTGTGTGCACAAACCAAATACCGACAGGAGCTCATTAAATGATGATGCATATTCATAATTTGAAAAAAAAAAATTTGTAGACTGTCGGAAAAAAACTGATAAAACAAGTAATTTCCACGATACCTTTTCAACGGAAAATTTCTATTTTTCCCAAAAATTAATATCTAATATTCTTTTCGTCATGTCATGTACATCGCATACGATTAAAAGTCATTTCTTTGTGCAGATCAGAAATGTATGATTCCAAAGGAAGATCGGAAAAGGTAAGTCAGATCTTAAAGTTGCCATGTCAACATCAATAATAACCATGCATCAATGTATAAAAATGTTAGGGCAAGACATCATTTTGTTTCAGAAAAAAATATTTTGCAAGGCCTCGAAAGTAGATTATGTTCTTCTTTTGGTAGGAATCTCCGAGGGCACATGTAGCCAAGTTCGATCAACTTCGGTCGATCGTTTCTTCAACGCATTCGAATATTTCTGTAATCAAAATTTCTTGAAATTTCTATAACGTGGGTCCTATAGCATCATATCCCACCCATCCTGCTACGTCTTTCGGTACGTTTTTGAAAATAGTTTCCTTCACATTATTTGGCCATATTACATTGTTTAGAATGAGGATCACTGACGAGGGTTAAGTACCCGAAACGTGCATGTCAGGTCCATGCTGCAACTTTATCTGCTCTTAAATGATGCTATTCAATTTGAAGAATCATGAATCATTACATCAGTAATTATGGCTTTCAGTCTTAATACTCAAAAATCATCGAAACTTAAATTCAGTCAAAGGTACATTGGGGAGTGTTGTCTACGGTGCCATGTTGACAGCACCTATCGATAGGAAGGGTCTGTGTTATGTGAAATGATAATGACTCAATGTAACAATTAATGTTGTCCTCTTTAATTGTTTTATCTTAAAGGTTGTCCCTGGAATATTCCACATTTCATTTCATCTTTGGATACCTCCGTGTATCAGAAATATGAGAGGATTATATCTTCATGTTCGGATAAACATACAATTTGATAATGCACTTGAAATGACCATCCGAGGTCGGCTTCGGTTTTACAGTTTCGTCTTCTCCAATTAAGTGTTTTGTTTATTGTTTGCCCCTTGAGTTGCATGGCATATAGCATTGTCTTTGGTTCTTCTGTGGTATGCATGTATCGAGCTGTGTAAGTTGTTGTTGTTTTGTTTTCTTTCTGAGATTGCAGCGTCGTAATCTTGGTTGTTAGGTCTACTAACTGTTTTGAAACTTATATTTGCAACCTCAATATCATGTGTACATTTCACTCTCTTGTCATGAGTTCATTAAACAACTCTAACAACTAAGCTTTGCTTATTGAATATGTAATGAAAATTGAAATCTGATTGCGGGTTTTGTGTTTGATTCACGTAAGTGCGTTTTCGCATAACATGCTTATGAATGCTAGGTAACCAGGTACACCCAATGGGGCTAGCTATCGCTCCCTCAGTCGGAATCTGAATAAATACAATTATTGGAATTTCCTTATATTTGCAATTGGTGCTTTTAAAAAACATAACATATTTACATTACTAGTAGATCCCCTGTGTTAAACTCCTATTTGCATGATTAGGCAACTAAAGATTATATTCCAATAACTTTGGTTTGGTGACGTCACATTCAAGTTCTGTATGTAAAGAGAATTTACCTACTCTGAAATATATTTGACGTTACTTCAGGCATAATGTGCGATGTCCATACAAATACGAATGACCCATAATTTGAATAAATGTAAATATAAGTAATGACTCTCTTACTTTTGGTGTTCTTGGGTGTATAATTCTGGTTGGATACGTGTAAAGCAGGTGACCAACCAGATTTTACAACCGTAAATACCAAAAGAAAGACAGTCATTTCTTAAGTAAATCTTGAAACTGTCTTGTTACAAAAACATCTTCCCTTTCTAAACAACTTGAAGAAGGAAATCATATGCAAATTGAGAAAGATTGATTAATAATAGATCAATTAAGCACAATGCGCTTATCTTTATTCATTTTAGTGATACTGTTAATAAAGAGGCATTTTGTCTACCAACTCTGCATGATCCAGCATCATATGTCGCCATTGATGTTGACTTCAGCACAATCAGTAACAACGAATCTGATTGGATGAATACAACTACAGAGGAGGTGCCACGTGAGCGAACGGAAGCCTACATATTGTTTCTTTTATGGCTGTCAGGGATAATGATGTTACTTCTTCCAATGCTAGCAACGCTTTTATTCTACGAGATAAAAGAGAAACTCCAAGAAAAATACGAATGTTGTCGAAATAAAGGTGAGACCAGAAATATGTTAAAACGAGTCTAGAAGCAATAGAAAGATTTCTAAAATAAGAATGCTTTTAAAAATAAAAAAACATTTCCGCAACATAATGTCAAGATCAATCCGTTTTACTTGTAATGTGACGAAAATCAACTTGTCGTCAACAAAATCTTCGAAATTTTGGTAAAAGTTTCAAACGGAATGTTGACGTCAAAATAATAGATAAATCATACTCAGACAGAATATTACAAATGTCTGGTTTGATTGGCCAAATAGGCTCTTATCGTACGAAGTATTTTTATGTATTGTTTAAAAAAAATTCAAGTCAATTGATCTTTCCATCTGAAAACTGCACCTTCAAACTAACTCGATTTTCGAAATTTTTGGGCGTATTTATCGTGTACCCTTTTTACATAATGATTGTCTGTTTTTGAATATATTATTTTTATAACTATGATTGACAAATGATATTTTTTCCTATTTCTTTCAGTTTAATAGTCAGCAAGCTAATTCGACAAACTTATTCACTGACAATGTATTCACTGTGTTCACCATAGACGTACTCTTAAGCTTTTTGCTCTTTTGCTTTAAGGAGTATTTATTCTCGCCCTACGTTATTGAAAGTTTAAAGCATATCAAATTACTTTCTTGCAAGCTCTGTCCTCTGAAAGAAAGGAGGGATCTCCAACCAGACTCACATGCAACATCCTGAGCAAAGCAAACTAATTGTTTTCGGCCAAATTTCATCAAAAATGAGGGGGGTTTTGGAAAAATATCACTTCATCCTAAAACATTATCGAATTTAAAGGAGGTTGTACAAGGAACGCCAAATCACAGAGAAACATCAAACACAAATAATTACACAGAAGCCAACGAGACTAATGGGCAATCGGTATCGACTTCGGGCAGCTATATGCCACGTCAGTAGCAGACGGTATTGTTATCCTGGATAACTTTAGCGTAACCCTCCCACTTTTCCGATTATCAAGAGGTCTCGAAGAACGCAGGGCCCAAGAAACACACAGATGGATATGTAAATGGACATATAAAACAGAAGGCATACGAAATACAGTGCGTGCTCTACCTTCTGTAGCGAGCGCATGCACATTCTCACCCGATGAGGTCGACTGACATTCAGAAAGGATAGGTGGTCGGGGCCCTCTTTTCTCTTAAGAGGTCTGGACAGGGTCCGTCATGGAGTCATTTGATACCACCCCTAATTTTGTTCCCTTACGTACCAATATGTAGTACGAAGTTCGTTGGTAAGTTTACGTGGCTTATTCGAACAGCTCTAATGGGAGGGTTGTGTGCACGTAATCCAGGATTACCACACTTTCTGCTACTGACATGGCAGATGGCCATCATATGTCAGCACCGATTGCCCATTCGTATCGTTGGATTATGTGTGGTCATTTATGTTCAATGTTTCAGTGATTTTGTGCTCATTGTACCACTTCCGTCGCATTCTGTGCGTGTATGCTTTCTGTTTATGCAGTGGGTGTTTTGAGGTTTTGTTGTTGATGCTGCAACCGAGTGTTGTTGGAGATCCCACCCTTTCTTCAGTATGGGGACTCATATTCCTACACGTGTGACGTCGCAACTGATCCGTGTAACCTGAAGAAAAAGGGATCTGTTGGGACCACGAATTTATTGCATTTATGTATGACAGAGCGTGTATCATCAAAATAGAAATATGCTGTGATTCTGCATGTATTTCATTACTGAAAATCAAATAGACTGCTTGATTAAGCTTAATTAATAATGTGCATTTTTGTAGATTCTAAGAAGAAAAAGAAAGCTAAGAAAAAGAAAAGAGAAGAAAAGGCAACAAAGAAAGGTACGCTTGTACTCTCAGCCAAATAAATTTCGTCACATTATTTGAACCAATATTCTGATATCTAATAATAATCCTTTTCGATATAATTGTTTGTTTTAATATTTAATGCTGTTGGATCTCTACTACTGTGTATGAAGACAGATAACTCTAAAATTACAATAATGATAACCCGCACATACAATTAATATAATAAAAAAAATGTTCATCTTAAAATATTTTCTGTTGTCATCCAAATATCACTATTCTGAATATTGTTTTTTTTTTCAATTTCAGATGAGTCGACCAAAAAACTTTTGAAGTGAAATGTAAGCTTCTACCATGTCATCATACATTTTGTGTTGTTTGAATGATGCTTCCACGTTTTTTTTTTATTTAAATCATATGTCCATGTTACATTCAAGTGATTTGAAAGACAGAAATGTCAGAATATTATTCTAACATGTGTTACTGTTTCTTTTGTTTAAGTTGCTTTCGTAGTTATCTACTTAGAGAAGTAGACAAACTTTAGACAAAACAAAAGCAAACCAAAACAAAACAAAAAACTTTAAAATAAAACAGAGAAAAATATAAACAAGTGACCACTTTAGTTAGCAGACAAATGAAAAACAATGAATAAAACAATAATTGTTATCTGGAACGGACAATTCCGCTTTCATTTACTCCATTACTATATTGATAAAATGAGTTTGCTTCCCTTGGCACTTAACCTCACCTTTATTGGGGGTTCATTTACCTTCTTTACAGAATCTGATATAGTCTTATGGTCTTGGTTTAGTATAATCATTGATTGTGGTGTTAGAATTACAACTACAGATGAGTTTTGTTGCAAAACGACTTGTTTTCGTGCGAGAAAATCGACAACAGGTGCGGTTAGCCAACAGGGGATGCTTACTCCTCCCTGGCACCTTGTCCCAAATATAGCTTGCTAGGGGCCCGTCGATTCTAATTTTGTTCTCTATTGTGAGTGCAGTTGAGATTATGGTCAGGATTTTTTTTAACTCATTTGTTTGTTGTGTGTTTTCGCATCGGGTGCTTTGGTGTTTTACTGTGGGTGCTGTAACTTAGTCTAGTTGGAAATCCTCTTCTTTCTTTTACTCATTACTATTCCGTCTTTTCGATTTTACAGTTCCACGTTCGATTTGTGCAGGTATCTGACGTAAAAGCATTGTGACGTCATCAGATTCCTTTGAAAACGTCATATATGTAACCCTGTTTCCCTGAATTTCATGCTGGTTTCCATAGAATTTGATGACGTCACAATGCGTTGACGTCAGATACCTGCACAAATGGGAAGTAACTCTGTATTTCGAAAACACCGCATACAACCTGGTGTTGTTGGAGATCCCCTCCTTTGTTTTACAAAAATACTTCAGCTTACTTGGATGTAATATTATATATGTTATCTCTATACGTTCAGAAGAAAAAATATTTTATGTGAGATTCCGTTGTATCGCTGGTTCAATTCCTTTTATATGTACTGTATTTTGTACAAAACATTGTTAAAGAGGATCCTGGCGATAATCCCAACAGCATTCGCAATAGAGCACCAAATTGAGCATCGACGGACCCCTAGCAGGCTACAGGTGGGACCAGGTGCCCGGGGGAGTACGCATCGCCTGTTGGCTAGCCGCACCCGCCGTCAATGTTCATGCACAAAAATGAAAACAATACATTATACCATGCACTATCTGAGGTTATGTCTTCATACAAAGTGCTATGGCGACCATGTCAGGGAAAATATTCAAAAATACTTACTGTCAAACCCTTCGCAGGGAACTGAATAACACGTAGAAAAGAATAGTATCGTTCGATCTGGAATGGAATCGCTTTTAAAAGACGTTACTGAAACAAACATACGCAATTCAATTCAGTACAGATAACTTAAATTAGCATGACATTTAATGTTGGATACGCAAAATATACGTATCGACGATAAGAAAAGCAATTTGGAACTACGAAAGACCACACAAAAAACGGAGAAAGAACAATGCTCTACAAATACACGTTAAGCGTCAGTTGTTACAAAATACATTATGGACGACATCAACGAAATAGAAATGAAGAATAATAAAGTTTCAAATAAACAAATTTTAACACAGTATCGTTGACCCTCGGTACAGGTATGTATTTAGATTTCAGAGATAAAAGATTGTTTGCTAACAAAGTTGTCGATATTGATATAAGTGTTCTGTTGTGAAATTTCAGTGCACCATATGTGCATTTCAACAAGTTATGTCAGTGATGCTCAAGGCCGAAATAGGGAATCCAAATAATATGAAGCTATGAAGATTTTATGATAGAGAACACTCAATGTTTATAAAGCTAACAATCAAAAATTGTTTTTGCATATTTTGCGATTGCAATGCATGGTGTGTGCTAAAAAAAATTCTGTGCAACAAGAAGTACAGCCCCGACCAGTCGAAAGTTTAACGCCGAGATGACGAAATTTTGAAAGCTAAATTCGAAAGTTTCGTTAACTATTCGTCAGCGATTTTTTGAAAGCTACTGAGATGACGAAATTTTGAAAGCTCTTAAAAGCTTTCGAAAAATCGCTGACGAAAATTTCGTTAACTAATCTTAGTTAACGAAAAATTTGAAAGCTATGAGCTTTCAAATTTTCGTCATCTCGGAGCTTTCAAAATATTTGAAAGCAATCGCTGAAGAAATTTTGAAAGCAATCGCTGACGAAAAATTTGAAAGCAATCGCTGACGAAAATTTTGAAAGCTATCGCTGACGAAAGTTTTGAAAGCTATCGCTGACGAAAATTTTGAAAGCTTTTTGAAAGCTCGGATGCTATATTGTTTTTGCAATGGCTGCAGCACGCCTCTGCACAGTTTAGAGGATGAAAGAAGCCGTCTCTTTATCGGCGTGGCACTTAAAAATTTCACCGATTTTGAAATATCTTTCAAAGCAACCGACAGTCACAGAGAAGTCATGGTTTCACTGCATATAAATTCCCCTAATTTAGTCAGAATTTGGCCGGTCAGATGTAAATTTTCTGGTATGTATATACATTTAGATTTAAGATGAAATTGAAGTTGTTCATATATACACTTAAAGATGGAATACCTTTACAGGTAAAACAAATACAGGTAAATTCTGGTAACTAATTAGTGCAAAGCATAACCTTTTGATGGCCCCATTCACCCCCAATTAACATAATGTTATTTTAACCAAGTAGGTGTATGGGGAACACACCGATCTGGGAAACACGGAATCTTCAAAAAAACTTATAAAAATAAACAAGATACAATATTTAATTTAATCCAGGAATACATATTTTCCTAATATAATCTGAATGAACATCATAATTAATACTATTTCATCAAGCAAAGTATGAAGATGATTGCTTTGATTTCGGCCATTTTGGTTTTCTTGACACAAATAGCTTACAAGAAAAGCTTTCAAAAATTTTGAAAGCTAGTTAACAAAATTTTCGTCAGCGATTAGCTTTTGAAAGCTATAGTTAACGAAATTTTAGTCAGCGATTAGCTTTCAAAAATTTGAAAGCTATAGCTGACGAAAATTCGTTAACTATAGCTTTCAAATTTTTTGAAAGCTAATCGCTGACGAAATTTCGTTAACTATAGCTTTCAAAATTTTTGAAAGCTATCGCTAAAGAAAATTTTGAAAGCTAGGGAATCTCTGACGAAAATTAGTTAACGAAAAATCGCTGACGAAATTTCGTCATCTCTTGAGTATTCAAAATTTTGAAAGCAATCGCTGACGAAATTTTGAAAGCTAAGCTTTAAACTTTCGACTGGTCGGGGCTGTACGCATACTATTTTCCATGAAATGAATACCACTAGACGTCTCTGTATAATACATATAATTTCTTTTATCCGGGGCGGAAGAAAAATGTCAGACCTGCACACGGTATCCGAAAGATAAGAAGTAATTCTAGATTTCCGCCCATTCTAACAGCTATTCTAGCGTACACAGAACATACATGTACAATATACTCTAGGTCTTAATTTCCAAGGCAATCAAACACAAATGTTTACCTTCTAGGAAATGTCGATTCTAACTGAACATCGGTGCGAATTATCATATGTCATTCAGAGAGTTGCGGATCCACACAAGGAGGCCGACGACGATGAGACTCCACAATTGCATTTAAGAAGGATGCTTGAATCACATTGTGTGGTTATCTGGATTACTTGCGCACAGGCCTCCTACTTCTTCAGTTACCCAGTGGATTTGAAAAAAAAAACGCGAAATTCTTGTTCAATAAAGTTTCCTCACTGTTGACCACAAAATTAGACAGAAAACACAAGGATACCCGTAACACACACATAATTATGCCAACGTAGAAATACGTGCTCTGGCAGATGGAACGAGTTCATGCATGGACTGACCGGAGGAGTCCGACAGACATTCAGAGAGGACAGATGGTTGGACCCCTACCACTCTGACATTGCGTTGATAGATGAACTCGTTCGCAAATCAGTGCCGACTTAGGACGGTAATCCGCCATGCATGTAGCAAATTGTTTGGATAACATGTGTTCAATCCTCCTAATTAAACGGTTACTGTACAATAATTTTCCTCACAGCAACATACAGATCCAATGAAGGCATAGATGAATATCGTCAAAAATAGGCGTACGAAAATCGTAGACTGTCAGCTGGATCAAAGTACCGAGGATTCCGACTAACATGTAGAGAGGACAGGTGGTTCTGACCCTGTCATCTCTAACGAGGTTCAGAGTAAACGAAAAACTTTGGCGACACAGGACAAATATTCATTTTTTCTAGATTTCGATCTGAGTTACACTGCTGACAATATGAATTCATTGAATTCGTTCATTAAATATGCCATTGATTGATTGATTGATTGATTGATTGATTGATTGATTGATTGATTGATTGATTGATTGATTGATTGATTGATTGATTGATTGATTGATTGATTGATTGATTGATTGATTGATTGATTGATCTCTTTTTATTCATTAATTCATTCAATGATGCATTCATTCAATCATTCAATCATTCCTAAAGTCGGTCAGTCAAATTTTCTACGCTTATTACCTTTACATAACACATACATACATTTAGTCTTGATCTGACGTTTATCAATAAACTGTCATTCAAGATCCACTAGCTGTATTAGAAATTGTTTACTTCTTCTCCGATGTTTACTTTGTAGCATGTATTACGTGAAATAATCATAGGGATTTACCTTCAACATGACTTGACTATCACGATAATGAATGCATATCACAAGTCAAGTACATACAGTCATTAGATATGCATTATGTAATCCACTGCACTAAAAATCGTTCTTCTTAATGACCTTTTCCATTTGACGATCAGTGTGTATACATGTAAAATTGTTCTGGTTTTACTCTATCATGGAAAAAATGAGCAGACATGGAATGTTTTTTGGAGAAAGGTATGTCTTAGTGTCTCTTTCTTCCCCCCCCCCCCCCCCTTAGTTCTTCTTTTCATAATTTGAGAAAAAATCTTAATAAATCGGAAGTTAGGTAACCCACTAGGTAAGATGAGCTCTTTTTAAATTTTGTACCGTAAACTTCCATGGAGGTTGCGAGAATATTCTCGTTGTGGTAAAGGCTAGGCTGTAACAACCATTTTTATTATGTTTTATTATGTTGCTCTCCTTATTTCCGTCCGTATGTTCCATTTTTTGAAGTTTCTCCCGCCATGATAACATCTTGGCCATTACATTTGGACTGTCCATCTTATATCACTTAATCCTAATTGTGAATATCAAGGGTACCTTTGTGAATTACTTATTTTTCACTGCATTTTTTATAACAATGATAGAGATAATAAATATTATTATATATGAATACATAAATAGATTTCTTGTCTAAAAGAATTGTTAAAAAACGATCATGTAATCGTCTAAGAGAATACGATATTGCACTCCAGAAGTTTCGTATTGTACTCAGCAACTCTCCAAATGTTTTTTTTTTTCGTATTTAACTGCCAGTAAAAAAGAAAGCAGGGATCTCCAATATGTCCAACAAGATCAGGTTGCAACACCCTTATTAAAATATATATTAAGCATTCCAAGTAAAAACAAAGGAAAGACATACACAGGAAGATACGCAAAAGAGACAAATGACTCAAAGAAGTCCTGACGACAATCTCAACAGCACTCACAATAGAGCATTAAACTGAGCATCGACGGACCCCTAGCAGGCTAGAGGTGGGACCAGGTGCCCGGGAGGAGTAAGCATTCCCTGTCTGACTAGCTGCATCCGCCGTCGATGTTCATGCACGAAAATGAAAATAATATCAACAAAAAATGCACTGGCTTAGGTTATATCTATATTGAAAGTGCTTTGGCGACCATGTCAGGGAAAGAGATTCAAAACACTTACTGTCAAATCCCTCGCGGGGATTTTTTTTACGAGCTCCACACTGCAAAGGGCATAAGTGTGACGCAAATGAGTTAAAGAAGATTCTGACGACAATATCAACAACAATCACAATAGAGAATTAAACTGAGCAACTTAACAGACCCCTAGCAGCTAGAGGTGGGACCAGGACAAGAAACGGGAAATCAAAACAACAAAAAGTTTTAGACATGGGACATAAGATGGTACAAGCTACTAATATTCATTTGCTACATGTACATACGACGTAGAACATACAACAGTATTTTTTTATTATAGCATTTTCAGTGTGCAAATGATATGATTCAGTGCTAAACATATCTTTGCAGATAAATTGTTCAAATGCTAAACGTCTTCAAATTCAACAGCATCATTAAAGAACAGATAAATTTGCAGCATGGACCGGACATACACGCTTCGGTTACGTAAGCCTCATCAGTGATCCTCAGCTGTGCATGACAAAGGAATGAAATATCTCATTTAGAGCTTTCAATGTAAGCTTGACCCTCTCAAATTATGATTATGATACATGTATGATATATGTTTTATATTTTCATTCATACAGTTTAGCAAAACAGCTGAATTATACCAAAACTTTGATAAGTCCTGACAAAATGATTGTCCATATTCCAGGTGGACTCCATCTTGAATCGTTTGATCAGAAAGGTAAATATTACCTTCTTAAATCATATAATTTTAAAAGTATATACAAATGTTATCCTCACGGTTGGTAATTTTGCGATTTATCTATATTATGTTTGTACAGAATAGATGATTCATAACAGAAAAGGGGAATGTGATGCTGTGTAAGAATACCTTAACTATTATGAGTTAAAGAATATCCTGACGATAATCTCAACAACGCTCACAATAGAGCTCCAAATTAAGCATCGACGGACCCCTAGCAAGCTAGAGGAGAGAACCAGGTGCCCGGGAGGAGTAAGCATCCCCTGTTGGCTAGCCGCACCCGCCGTCGATGTTCATGCACGAAAATAAAAACAATATTTATAATACATGCATTGCACTGTCTGAGGCTATATCTATATAGAAAGTGCTATGGCGACCATGTCAGGGAAAATATTCAAAACACTTACTGTCAAACCCCTCGCGGGGAACTTTTTTACGAGCTCCACACGGCAAGGGGCATAAGTGTGACACAAATGAGTTAAAGAAGATCCTGACGATAACCTCAACAACACTCACAATAGAGCTTCAAATAAAGCATCGACGGACCCCTAGCAAGCTAGAGGTGGGACCAGGTGCCCGGGAGGAGTAAGCATCTAAAATAAGGTGAATATTAGGTTTTTAAAACGCATAAAGTCCATCGGTGTTCTACTTTCACTTTCATATAAAAGAATCGCGCAGACCGTTTTTCAGCTTTATGGAAAGATATTTTGGATTTCTATGGAGCTTGTGTCATTGTCTCCGTCTGTTTGTCTCCCGTATTTCTATGGGGCTTGTGTCAGTGTCTCCGTCTGTTTTTCCATCGTGTTTCTATGGAGCTTGTGTCAGTGTCTCCGTCTGTTTGTCCCCCATGTTTCTATTGGGCTTGTGTCGTTGTCTCCGTCTGTTTGCCCTTCGTGTTTCTATGGAGCTTGTGTCAGTGTCTCCGTCTGTTTGTCCCCCGTGTTTCTATGGGGCTTGTGTCAGTGTCTCCGTCTGTTTTTCCCCCGTGTTTCTATGGAGCTTGTGTAATTGTCCCCGTCTGTTTGTCCTCCTTGTTTCTATGGAGCTTGTGTCGTTGTCTCCGTCTGTTTGTCCTCCGTGTTTCTATGGGGCTTTTGTCAGTGTCTCCGTCTGTTTGTCCCCCGTGTTTCTATGGAGCTTGTGTCAGTGTCTCCGTCTGTTTGTCCCCCGTGTTTCTATGGAGCTTGTGTCATTGTCCCCGTCTGTTTGTCCTCCTTGTTTCTATGGAGCTTGTGTCAGTGTCTCCGTCTGTTTGTCCCCCGTGTTTCTATGGGGCTTGTGTCGTTGTCTCCGTCTGTTTGTCCCCCGTGTTTCTATGGAGCTTGTGTCGTTGTCTCCGTCTGTTTGTCCTCCTTGTTTCTATGGGGCTTGTGTCGTTGTCTCCGTCTGTTTGTCCTCCGTGTTTCTATGGAGCTTGTGTCGTTGTCTCCGTCTGTTTGTACAATTTTCTTTTTGCATGAGAAAGTTCTGTTTTGTAATTTATCCCAAAATTCTTGAGCCTCTCGATTTTTGTTTTCCAAATTTCCTTTAGTTTTTTTTTTCAACTTTCATTCACAGATTACATGTATAATACTTGCAATTAAATCCCAGGTAACACAAAACATTTTCGAAATGTTTTGTATGGTTTTGTTGAAGCATTTCCGACAAAACGTTCCATTACCATTTTTAAAACACTGTGTAGTTGCATAGAATGTTTTAAAAACTTTTTAGTAACATTTTAGAGCGCTGAACAAAATAAATTATTTCCAAAGATGTTTTATTGATATTTCTTGGACCATACTAAATCACATTTCTTTAACATTTACATGCATGGTTTTAAAACATGCTTGTGCTAACTGGGGTACATAAATTTAGATATAATCTTGCAAAAATGTTCAAATATTCATTTTAAATTGTTTTGTAATACATGTATTTAATTTTTCTTTCATGAAGATCACACAGTACAATTGACCAGCCTCCTTCAGCTTATGGAATCAGCATCCATGTTTGCATATTGGAATGTGGATAACAAATACCAAAACTTCTCATTTTGGGACATCATAAGGAACGCCTTTCACAAAAATCTGTTTTTCGTGGCCGCTCTAAAATGTGAAATATACGAAGAATTCTACCACATATCAGCTAGAAAATATAACCTTGATGTTCTCATAGAGCTCTCAAACATAGGCCGATCGTCGTTTACACTTACCTTCACATTGAAAGCACCATCACAGCCCTCGCCGCAAGCCAAGCTTGATTTTACTTCAATCTGTATAGACTTGAATACAAGAAAAGCTTGCCCTTTGCCTCAAGAAACTCGTGATATATTCAAACAACATCACATTGAAAAGACTCAAGTACATCAAAGAATGGAGAGACTCACCAAACCCAATGATTGCATACCCTTCGCCGTTTCAATTTATTACACGGACACAGATGAAAATCAGCACACCAACTGGATTACATACATCCGAGCATGTTATAATGCGTGCATGACGGGACTGATAAACAAAAGATACGATTCACTCAGCGAGAAGTACGCTAGACGCGGAGTAAAAACCTTTGA
Organism: Pinctada fucata; assembly: GCA_028142955.1. Classification (NCBI taxonomy): domain Eukaryota; kingdom Metazoa; phylum Mollusca; class Bivalvia; order Pterioida; family Pteriidae; genus Pinctada; species Pinctada fucata. The sequence continues at coordinate 40,278,877 of AP027108.1, read as the reverse complement.
AATGACATTCATGAAAGAATCTAAGCTAGCGGATACTCTTGACGTTTTTTCTTGGAAACTTTCTGATCAGGAGGAAACTTGCATTGCTTTTGACATTCGAAAGGGTACAAGTCTTTGCTGTCAAGGTAAAATGTCATTCCATGCTGCAGAATCGGACGCTACCAACAAGCAAAGCAAGCTTTAAAGTATTATTAATCGATCATTTGGCATGCTTGAAATATTATGTATTATGTATGATGTCAATGTATATCATATTATAAAAGTCGTGGAGTAAAACATGTAAAATCGATCGAATTTAAGCAAGAATCTTAGATAGGTGATAGTGTTGATGTGTTTCTGGAAACTTTCAGATAGAGATAACTCTTACTTGCTTTTATATATATATACAGAAAAGGACATTTATTTATTGTCAAGGATAAATACACGTTGAAACTGCAAAATTGGACACAATTATCCAACAAAGCAAACTATAAAGATGTATAACGCGAAACGCTTACTGCTTTAGGTTGTTAGCCAAACAAAATTCGTTTGAACAAAAAAGAATACTTGAACATTCATTCTTTTACAACAGAATTTCTAAATTTTCAGTCGGTAAAACTGATGTGAATACATGTTTACTGTAGAGGTGTTAGGTTATAACACGAGGCAAAACGAATAACACAGTATTATACTGTTAACATTTTATATAATTGTCCTGTGCAGAAATTACACAATGAGCTTGACAATTACAAATTCGATTCTAATTCTATCTATTTGTTTCTAATAAAATTGCTGATTTCGAAAATGATTTCTGAATAAGCAAGAGAAGATAAGCCAAATGACCACGTTACAATGATCACAATGGAACTCGTACGCCTAGAAAGTAAAGACAACAGACGGCGGCAACAAGATCAAATACATGTACCTCACATCATTTAAAAGAAAGTAGGGGGATCTCCAACCTCGTTCAGTTGCAGCACCCACAGCAAAACCCCAAAACAACCAAAGCAAAAACACAGAGCAGACACACATAGAAAGAGATACAAAAGGGACAAGAAACACCAACTCACACCATAGAAAAATGAAACATAAAAAAACAGATATAAACAAATCTGACCAATGGGAATTTTTCCATGGTGTGAATTTGTGTTCCTTGTCCCTTTTACGTCTCTTTGTGTGATTGTATGCTCTGTTTTATTGCTTTGGTTGTTTTGAGATTTGCTGTGGGTGCAACTGAGTGTTGTTGGAAATTCGCTGTTTCTTTCATAAAGATTGGAATAAATTTATATGTTGTATGTTGTCGGCAAGATACATCTGAACATTTTGATAAGAAGAAAGGTTTTGGCATTATTTTAGATACATCTAGGTGCGGGATATATTTATCTCTGAGGTTTGTGACTTTCAACTCAAAAATACAGAAAAAACATAATAATGCAGATAAGGATTTTTATCATAAACCTACATGTATCTTCCACCGTATTTAGATATTTCTTACAGCGGCGTAGGACCAGATTGTGCCGAGGGGTTTCTCTTTGTTGGATTACACAATTTGCTTTGTCGATCTACACTGCGGATTGATTTGTTATGCAGGTTGGTTTTGTATTTATTCACTTTTAAACAATGTATCACTGATGTGTGAAAATTGTATGAGACAGACAGACGTGTAGACATAGAGACACACACATAGACAGATACACATAAAGATATGCAATGTTAACGTTATCACTCACAAAAACTCACACACATATCATAACCCATCGCGAATCAATATTGCACGAAAAATCTTCAAATAAATTCAAGTCGAAGGTCTGCTATATAATTTTTTATTCCTCGGGGGGGGGGGGGGGTATTGCGGGGAAAAACTAATATATAACACCGGCTAAGGTCATTCATCAGCAATTTTTTTTTTATAAAGTAGATGGTGCCGTCATCAAAATTACGTACGCCCATATACTTGTCCTGTCACAAAAAATGTTCTCATTGTAGACCACAAAAACAGGACAGCAAAGTGCAGGAGCCTATGTAACAAATAGATGAGTATGTCAATCTATACTACTTAAGAAACGAATAAGCCGATTCTCCTTCGAAACGAAGAGGACAAGATGATGGTGTGATGTGGAGATAAAGCATATAAAATGAAAATGTGAATTCTAAAATGGTTTATTTTTTCTAATTGACGTGTAATCATTAATTCTGTCTTACCGTTTTCCTAAAAAGAATCTCAGAAAATCTAAAGCTCATAACCACAATCAGACACCTACCACAAACTTTATATTTTCCTCTGACATATAATCCCTTTCTAATCCTCGACATGTAGAAAAGTATTGAAATGCATTATTTACATGTTTGTTTACATGCGAGATACAGCGGCCGATCTCTTTTATACGTTGTTTGTACATATTTATTTGTTTAGCTTTGTTTGTATTAATTATCTTTAATATCTAAACTTTCATATTTGATCGTAATAATTACCATATTTGAATTTTTAATAGCTTTATTTATCAGTTTAATTACATCGTTGTTTCATAACCTAATTAGTATTCATAGAAAGTTCGATCCCTAATTAATTATGTATGAATTGGCCGATCATTCCAACTGACCAATCAGAGGCCACGACCTTTGTTTACATCGGGTCGATCCTTGCCTGAGGGTATAAATAGGACCCCCGATTCTGCATATTAAGAGATAAGTTTTGTGATTCTAAGGGAGATGTTGTGATGTGATTTCTTAAACTGGATTTTGTACATAGTGTAAATAAAATGTCAACTTTATTACTTTGTCTCACTTGAACAACACTTGGATACTTCTCGTCTGGGACGAGTGTGGATTAATACTTTGTCGTCTGGGATGGCTGGAATTCTCGTCTGGGACGAGTGCTATCGATACTTTACACAGTGACTTTGTCGTCTGGGACGACAAGATTGCAAATTTGTCTAAGAAAGACACGCTACCAAAGATTTGTCTAAGAAAGACACGCTACCAAAGATTTGTCTAAGATAGACACGCTACCAAAATTACTACGCATTCAAGGCTACGCTACAAGTGGTGGCAGCGGTGGGATAGAATTCACTGGATTTTATTGTGCATTTATTTTTCTGTGTGTGGAAATTTTATTAGTTGATTTTGAAGGTAAAGTATTGAATTCTCAAACTGTAAAGTATAGTGCTTACATAATTTCATTATTTGATAACGCTGAATTTTCTTTTGCAGTATTTTCAAATTTCAGGTTTTTACCTGGGGATTTACAGTGTGTATCAGTGCGCGATTCATTTTGGAATTTATACCGTGTATAGTGCTCGTTTTGTGTATATTCCGTGTGTTAATTTTGTGACTTACGTGTGAAGTGTAAATTTTACGTAAGAAGTGCGCGATTATTTTTCTGTGTTAATTTGCGAATATTCAGTGTTTATTTGTGCGCGACTTATTTTGTGTTGTGATCAGTGTCGTATATGTTATATATTTTCCGATTGTTGTGTTCAATTTATAGTGCGTGATTTACGTGATTTATATCTGTGTTACTCGACGATTTGTGAAAAAAAAATGGAGAGTGAAAAAGTTCTAGTGCGAGTGTATGATATTACTGACAAAGGGTTCTGGCATTTTGTGAGAACAGTGCGCGCAAATACCAGAGTAGAGTGTGAAAATTGTTTTGTAGTTTTCCCGAAGTGCTTGTACAGTGACCGTTCAAAGAAATGTGAAGTGTGTGGCGGAAATGTACGTGAATTTTAAAGTTCAGTGTGACGTGCAAATTCGAGCATTTTTCAGTGTGCAAATATTTTCTGTAGAAAAACGTGTTTATATGTTATTTCATATGATTTTCTGTACGAAGTTTTGTTATCTTAGTGTATATAATTTTCAGTGCCCGTCGTAAAAAAAAACAATTGTGGAGTTGTTTGTATAGTGTTTGCGTTATTTGTTCACTCCTTTGTAATTATGGATATCATGTTTACTGGGGATAAAACCTCTTATACCCCTCGCGACATGGACACGACAGAGGGAGTGTCAGATAAAATAATTAGTGACACGCCCAGGACGCCGGAACGTCCAATCAGAGAAACGCCGTCAACAGTGAGACGGAATTTACTAAAAGAGTTTGAAAATGCCGATGAAGACCAGACCTGTGTGAAAGTTCTAGGAAATGAGCCTAATTATACGAGCACACCTTTACCTGGTCATTTTAGCGATCAATTAACGTACGAATACACAACAGAACCCGGTTGGTGTAAATTTGTCGCTTTGTGGATTGTGACAATTTTCCTAGGAAGTGGGGTACTCTTTGCGTTATATCAGTATTTTCCCGGATATATGCTACTATGTCTGACAAAGGAAATTTTGATTTCTGGTGGTTTGTGTATTTTGTGCATTATTCTCGTGAGCATAATTGTGAAACTAAGGTCCAGAAACACTAAACGGACTCCGAACAATCCAAATACTAGGAGATCGACTCCTAAACGTGAACCGAGGAGAAATGTGACGTTTCGCTCACCTGATACTTTTACAAGCGATCAGTATCAACCAAGGGACGCTACTCGTGATGACAAACGTACAGTCACTCAAATTGGTGTAAAACGAACGTTTAAGGGCGACGGTGACGATATTTGGAGCGAATTTATTCGTTATTTTGAGAATATAGCAGAATTGAATCTGTGGAGTGCGAGAGAAAACGAAAAGTGTTATTTACTGTGTTACGTGGTCAGGCCGAAACATATGCGTACGGATTGTCGGATTTTCAACGTAGTGATTATGATAGTTTGAAAAGTGCTTTAGACGAACGATTTGGACACCGTGCAATGAAAGAAAGTTATTTGGCCGAAGTCAAATTGCGTAGAAAACGAGATTCTGAGTCATTCCGTGATTTTGGTCAGGTTATAGAGGATTTATACCGTCGAGCGTACCCTAACAATAGAGAATATGTGCAAGAAAGTAGTATGAAAACTTTCATGGATAATTGTAGTGTTGACGAGGATTTTAGACTCGCAGTGAAACGTACGAGGCCGAAAAGTTTACAGGATGCAATAACGGCATCTATGCAGGAAGAGTGTATTCGTTTGACAGAGAACAGAAATGGACGTAACACGTACAGACAGAGACCTTTAAACATGAACGGACCGAGGCAGTAGGCCGTGCGTCGGTCAGTGCACCAAAAAGGCCTAGTACAGATGTGAAGTCAAGTGTTTTATGTAAGGGAACACAGACGAACAGCCATTTACCCAGTGATTTTCAACGTAAGAAGGAGTTTATGCATTCAAAAGTGAGTGAATTTAAAGTGAAAGGAAAACGTGGAATGAGAGTAAATGGATTAGTAGAAGGAACACCATTAGAATGGAAAATAGATACCGGTGGAATGAATACATTTATTACCGAGGATATTTATTATAGTATCATCCCAGAGCACAGACCTGTACTAGAGAGGGCAATACGAAAATTCGAAACAGCGGACGGAAGTGAATTAAAGCTGTTAGGGACTGCAAGGATGCTACTAACATTTGGTGATGTGAACATTTATTTTCGAGTGTATGTCGAGGCGTGAAGAGTAATCTACTAGGACAAGATTTTATGACGAAGTGTATGTGCCAGTGGGAATATCGCAGTGATTCTTTAGTGATTTGTGAAATGCCATTTGCCGAGGAAGGGCGTGGTTGTAGTGTTGTGACTATGGAAGATAGTGTGGTACCGCCGAAACATGAATGTGTATTGAGTTCGAAACTAAATTGTGAATCTGATATCAGTGAAGGAATATTAGTGCATTTGAAAAGGTTTATCCATACATATGGATTAGTGTTAGCACATGTGCTTGTGAACGCGAAAAACAATGTGTTGTATGTGTGCGTTTTTAACCCTGGTGACAGAGAAATATGCATCAAGGGAAATATACAAATAGCGATATTGGCACCAGTTAATTTTATCAGTGACCCATTGGAACAAGAGTCAGTGTGTCGTATTCAGGAGAGTGAGAATTCGGAAGAATTGCCAGAGTTTTTAAGCGGTGTGTATTATGGAGGTAGAAATCTTTCAACAGATGAAGCTGAACAGTTTCGAAAGTGTAAAATTCTACGTGAGCGAAAACGCGTGTTCGCTTATCCAGATAAACCGCGAGAGCGAGCGTATTTGAAGGAACAAGTCCGGAAAGTTTCTATTTTCAAGAAAGAGAGATTGGACACTGAGAAGAAGCAAAGGGTGATCGAGGAATCGTTAAGCCCGTGGTCAGCGCCACTCGTGTTGGTGCAAATGAAAGATAAAAGATGGAAAATATGTGTAGATTACAGACGTTTTGATTCGAAAACTGTTCAGGATATATATCCGAGACCCAAAGTAGCAGAAGATTCAAGAGACGATTCAAATGGATCGAAGTTGTGTAGTTCAAAAGTGACATAACAAATCGATTCTAAGTTGCGATCCAACAAAAACGCGAAACAAAGAAGAAGAAGACCAGCGAAAGCCAAGCGAACAAAACAACTATCGGAGTTGTCATTTGAGAATATACGTAAACATCAACAAAGTGACAAAGATTTGTGTGATTTTCTACGTATTATTGAGGATGGGAGTGACAAACAGCCATCATGTGAATCTTTATACGCAAAGGGATTTGAGTACAAGTTTTATTATTCAAGGTGGAATGCAATGTGCGTATCGAATGGCGTATTGTTTTATCAAATGGATTGACGGAAACGGTGAGAGGCTGAGAATTTGTGTTCCTCAACCCTTACGTGACGTAGTTTTGTGGCATATGCATAATTTATCCACGACACATCATGTAGGAGTCAGACGAACGTACGCCAAAGTGAATGCCAGCCAGTATTATTGGCCACATTTAAGAAGACATGTGCATAAATACGTGTGCGCGTGTAAAGAGTGTGAAGAAAGGAGAAATATTCCAAGGGAAAAGAGAAGTTGCGTAAATCCAACTTTTGGAATTAATAAACGCGAGGAAATAAAACCGTCAAGTTATGTGCGAAAACGTGATACATCTTCAAGGAAGCTGTGTGATTCTGTGAGATTCGAAACACAATTAATTTGTGAGCGGAAATCGAAAAATTGTAATGAATGTGATCGAGTATTATCGATTCAACCATCAACAAAGTTAGCAGGGACCTTAGATGACAACATGACTTACAAAACAGAACCGCCGGATTTACATACTAAGACGAACAACGGATGTAGGATGTTATCACGGACGTATCCAGGAATCCCCGTGATAAAGAAGACACCGATGTCTGGATGGAGGATAGTGTCACGGACGTATCCAGGAATCCCCGTGATACAGAAGAAAGTGATGTGTTATAAAAAAGGAGGATATTATCACGGACGTATCCAGGAATCCCCGTGATAAAGAAGATTCGATAAAAACGTGAAATTTGGAGATATCTACGGATGCTTTTGTTTACATCGGGTCGATCCTTGCCTGAGGGTATAAATAGGACCCCCGATTCTGCATATTAAGAGATAAGTTTTGTGATTCTAAGGGAGATGTTGTGATGTGATTTCTTTTCTTAAACTGGATTTTGTACATAGTGTAAATAAAATGTCAACTTTATTACTTTGTCTCACTTGAACAACACTTGGATAATTCTCGTCTGGGACGAGTGTGGATTAATACTTTGTCGTCTGGGATGGCTGGAATTCTCGTCTGGGACGAGTGCTATCGATACTTTACACAGTGACTTTGTCGTCTGGGACGACAAGATTGCAAATTTGTCTAAGAAAGACACGCTACCAAAGATTTGTCTAAGAAAGACACGCTACCAAAGATTTGTCTAAGATAGACACGCTACCAAAATTACTACGCATTCAAGGCTACACTACAGACATTTTAAAGCATAAATTTAGTGAGGCGATTCTTGCTAGACGTTGCTCATATGACCAGGAGGCTTATTTCGCCACTTTTTTAAAAACAAATTCAAGATTCTATATATACGATTTCTGAAATATACGACGTACAATCTACGTATATATACATGTACAATTTTATTTTCCATAGTAAAATCGAGAAAGTACTTAGCTATAGGCCCTTTCCAATGTAGTGTATGGAGCACCCACATGTGTTCAATTGTACATCCTACTTCTTTAGCAATATTTACCCAGAAGTTTCATGAAACAAATTCTATACGAAGGTTTATGATACATAAAAATAAAAATATCAATCCAAGGAACGCTTGTGTCGCCTGCGAAGCGGCCTATCTTTTAAAAGTTGATCAAATATGTAGGTCAAGGTCACTTGGTTTTATATTTGTACATGTATCCGAGGGAAAGTCTAGTCAAAGTAATTCTTACGTGAAATATTAAACCTCTTACTTACCAATGAAAAGATATTGTCAATCTATTACTTTCAGAAAAGATCAATAATCTAGATGAAGGTCATAAGGTACAGATTTTTTGGGAATTAAAGAAAGGACTCATCAGAAGAAATACATGTTTGAAATAATAAAGCCGTACACTTATCAATAAAAAGATATAGCCAATCTTAATTATTTTAATTGTAGGTCAAATACCTAGGTCAAGGTCACTTGGTAAAAAATATGGTATGTGTAGAAAGGTCTCATGACAAGGAATACACATGTGAAATATAAAATCCCTATCACTTACCAATCAAAAGATATAGGCAATCTTATTTTTGTTTGGAAAAGTAGGTCAAATATCTAGGTCAAGGTCACTAGGTTAATATTTATGGTATGTGTAGTAAGGCAAGGTCACAAGAAATACACATGTGAAATATCAATGCCGTTGCATTTATCAATCAAAAGATGTAGCCAATCTTAGTTTTTAAAGTAGGTCAAATATTTAGGTTAAGGTCACTAAGTCAAAAATTATGGTATGTATAGTGAGGTCTCAGTATGGCATGTATAGTAAGGTTTTATCAGAAGGTATACACATGTGAAATATCAAAGCCCTATCACTTACCAATCAAAAGAAATAGCCAATCTTAGCTTTTTTAAGTTGAGTAGGTCAAATATCTAGGTCAAGGTCACTAGGTCAAAAATTATGGCATGTATAGTGAGGTCTCATCACAAGGAATACACATGTGAAATATCAAAGCCCTATCATTTACCAATCAAAAGATATAGCTAATCTTAATTCTTTTTCTTTAAGTAGGTCATATATCTAGGTCAATGTCGCTAGGTCAAAAATTATGTGTAAAGGGTCTCATTACATGGAATAAACATGTGAAATATCAAAGCCCTATCATTTGCCAATGAAAGTTATGGGGTGTGACACCCAAAGTGTGGCAGACAGACAGACGGACGGACGGACTGACTGACTGACTGACTGACGGGCAGACGGACAACGAACAAAGTGATCCCCAAGTGTCGCTTTGCTTCGCAGGCGACACAAAAACTAGAAAAAGCTTACCACAGAGTCTGAATAGATCTAGCCAACTGAAGATTTAGGACCTTTTTTTGCACTCAAGTCTATCATGCGATATTGAATTCACATGACTTCTTTTAGATAGACCTTTATTTGTGTTTTTGGTGTTTTGTTGTTGGTACTGCAACAGGGTCTGGTTGGAGATCCTCTCTCTTCTTTCATCAATAGCTACAATGGATGCTTTCACAAATGACCCGTGTTTCATTTTCTTACTGATAGGCCTATTAAATACAATATGGCTTATTATGTTATCAATATGATTAGATTATTCAAATACAGGGTACATTATCTAAAACATGCATCTTTTGTTCAAATAGAGACTTTGTGCTTTATAATGATAATGCGGAAGGGTTCCAACTCTATACCCTCTTGACTAAAATTTCAAACCAATTTTCATGCACCAGACACGTGTTTCGAATATTGAATTCTCATCAGTGATGCTTCCAGCCAAAGTACCTTTCACATGGGCGGATCCAGAAATTTTTTTCAGGGGGGGTCCTAAAGTCCGAATTTTTTGAAGAGCAAAAAAAAAAAAAAAAAGAAACACCGCAAACGCAAGAAAGTAAATTATTGATTGATGATTGTCAGTTCTGTCTCTAATTATTAATAAAACGGGTGACTGGAGAGCAATGGCGAGCTAACAGCTTAAAAACTTTTAAATTTTCACATCATAGTAATTGATTAAATTTATCGTCAGTTCTAATATGTAAATACAACAAATGGCGAGCGATAGAGAGCCAGCGATTTTTTTTTTCCAAGAATTGGAATAAAATTCACTATTCGTGTCTTTTTCAGTTTCTGTTCGTTTCCTTAGTGCCCTTGTTTATTGACCTAGGTGTAATGTATATGTGTTGTATATAGGAAAGCGCAGCATCATTTGAAAATAACGTACAAGTATGTAATAAATTCTGGCGAGCGGAAGCGAGCAAGAAAATTTTTGAAATACTGACGGCAAAATATTATCAAAATGAAAGATTTCTAATACAAATTCATGATATATTTTTCAAATATTATGACAACAAAAGAGGAATTGGGACTTAATCTTATGAAATAAGCATATTAATAACAAAAATTTAGCAATGTTTCGAAAATTCCAGGGGGGGTCCGGACCCCCCCGACCCCCCTTCTGGATCCGCGCTTGTTTCATACGCGGTCCAAATTAATTTCACTAGCTCCCTCTTGTGTTATTTCTGGAATTTAAATTTCTGCATTTACTTTACATGGAGTGCGCGGCTCCAATATTCCTGTAGGGTCGATTCAGTAGCATATCCAAATGAAACATATGTTCAAAATAGCATTGGAGGGATGGTGCTAACATGCTAACCTCCTTGAATTTCGATGATATTTTTCGATGAAACGGCAAGTTTCCGAAATTATAGCAAACAATAGAGACATGATGCCACATTCAAAAGGGCCAAATCAAAACTTCTTTCACACATATAAGAAATAAATCTTAAGAGATCTGTTCTTTGGATAAATAAAAGATACATTGTTTCTTCGTCAAACATCACCACGAGAAGACCGTTTAGCTCCACGAGAAGACAATTTTCAGTGAGCCAGAAGGGTGAGTTCAGAATTGTTCAGTATTTGCACCTGGTCTCACTCCCATAATGGGAGTTCGCTTCTTTTCATATGGTGGAGGTTTTTCTTTGTTTGCTTTGGTTCCTGTTTTATCCTGATTTTGTATGCCTTCGGTTTATGATTTTCTGAATTGTGTATTGGGATATGGTCATTATCCATATTTTTCACTTGAGTGGTAATAATCCATCCTATTTACTGAGGTAAACATGCAAAAAAAATTGTTGTTTCTTGAAGTTTCAAAATCATCCATATAAATCATTGAAGCATAAGTTACAGATTTCAAAAATCTTCCTAACTATGTTTAGCATGTGGAGGAGTGTTTGAATGTTGAATCTACCTCGGATGACGTTACACGGGTCAATAAAAGTTTGGGCATTTTATCCGCAGCGGTATAAGTCAATCAGGAATTATTTTCCATTTAAGTAAAAATCATCAATTTGCAACTGAACACTCGAATAGCCAATTTCTCTGCTCAAATTTAGTGGTGGATATCGTAAGCAAGTAGATGATCTATATATACATGCACTTTCTCCCCTTGGTGCAACAAGAAAAAATACCGGACATGATCCACCTCTACCATGTAACAGATATTTTGTCACTTGTTTTGTTCAATTACACGTCCATGTAGTATAATTATAAAACATTCTGATTGAAACAACATCTGCTGATCAATACGGAAAATATGAGCTAATAGTTATCTGATATATGAAAATAAATATTTCATTGGTAGCGGGAAATATCAATATTGATACATAGAAAATGAATTGCAAACCAATTGGCAATTCAGACATTGAGATCTCTCAGGTAAGTAAGAACATTTTCAGTTCGAAAATTAATAACTTCTTTCCATTAGAGTATATTGACTTTACAGTGCATAAGAAAGAGGACCTAGAAAATACAAGAGAAATAAATATTTGGCTTTTATTCATTCAAAATCGCAACGCAAGCGCGGATCCAGAGGGGGGGTCGGGGGGGTCCGGACCCCCCCCCCCCCTGGAATTTTCGAAACATTGCTAAATTTTTGTTATTAATATGCTTATTTCATAAGATTAAGTCCCAATTCCCCTTTTGTTGTCATAATATTTGAAAAATATATCATGAATTTGTATTAGAAATCTTTCATTTTGATAATATTTTGCCGTCAGTATTTCAAAAAATTTTCTTGCTCGCTTCCGCTCGCCAGAATTTATTACATACTTGTACGTTATTTTCAAATGATGCTGCGCTTTCCTATATACAACACATATACATTACACCTAGGTCAATAAACAAGGGCACTAAGGAAACGAACAGAAACTGAAAAAGACACGAATAGTGAATTTTATTCCAATTCTTGGAAAAAAAAATCGCTGGCTCTCTATCACTCGCCATTTGTTGTATTTACATATTAGAACTGACGATAAATTTAATCAATTACTATGATGTGAAAATTTAAAAGTTTTTAAGCTGTTAGCTCGCCATTGCTCTCCAGTCACCCGTTTTATTAATAATTAGAGACAGAACTGACAATCATCAATCAATAATTTACTTTCTTGCGTTTGCGGTGTTTTTTTTTTTTTTTTTTTTTTTTATCTCTTCAATAAATTCGGACTTTAGGACCCCCCCTGAAAAAAATTTCTGGATCCGCCCATGCAACGTTACTGTCGATATAATGTCCTGAACTTTTCAAATGACAACACTAAAAAGATGTATACGAGTGTTCTAATAATGGAATCGAAGTGTGGATTGAATAAGAACATATCCTGACTCTGCTTTGTTTGAGCATTATGGTATTACTTTCACTTTCATGTTTGACTTTGCCCATGTTGAAAAACACAGAAAAATACGAAATAAGAGAGGATCCACAACATGGCAACTTCGCAGTGCTCACAGCGGAACACACACGCTTCAGACGGAAACAACGTTCACATGTCATTAAATCAGAACAAAAACATAAAGAACAACGCTTTTTAATTCAAAATTATCCATAAAGCTTCTTTGAAAACTAAAAGGCGCCACTTAAATAATTAATGTATTATAACGCTGCACAAATTTAAAATGGTTTAATGGAAAAAGATAGCAAAATAATCATAATGACACTTCCTACAATTTTTCATATATCAATGCAAAGACTCCAGTGTTGAAAGAGCTATAAAATTAAGGGCCCAATTTAGCCCTCAAATCACTCAATTATTTCTCGTGTGATGTCCTTATTTTGAAGGTACAAGATGCTTAGGAAACATATAATGTACAAGAAGATCCCTTATAGGTATTATAGTTCAAGAGTGCAAGATTTTCAATTATGGTTTGAAGAGGCAGGGGTAACAATGTTGGAAAACGTCAAACAGCGATCAAGAATAAACAAACAATGCAGCAATTTACCAGAAATTGATGTTTCGATCCACTTTTATCTAAAAACTGAAAAAGTTATTTTGAAGGTACAGGAAGTATATCCATAAAATCGGCAAACTCCGGAATCCGTACACTGAAAATGCCCTACATGTGTATTTTGCATTAAACAGCAACATTGTCAAATCTAAGGCGTAAAATAAACACTGTGTAGTGTGTATAGAAATAGAAAACTTTATATTGTTCATTTCATTTGTATCTGTTGTATATATCATAAAATTGCAGTCAGAATTGTTCATTTCGGAAATGAGCAACTTTTTCAATTTTTAGAACCGCCTTAAAGACAGATTGTTGAAAAATAGCCCTTCCCCTTGGGTTTTTTTTTTTTTTTTTTTTTTTTCGTTTTTCTTTGTTTTTTGTTTTTTGTTTTTTTTTTATTGCTCGTTCGACACGGTTTCACCTCGAGTAACAGAACCCCTATTGATCAGAAAATATGTTTTAGTGATAACCTTTGGTGAAAGTGGCATTCTGTATAACTCTGGGTAGAACAATGATGTAGATAAAACTTTTCCATTTTCCATTCATACCTATGCAAACCAAAAAACCCGTTCTTTTCAACCCAAATACCGGCCTAATTATGAAAAGTATACCTTAAATTACAATAGGTTAAGATGTAAGGCAAGTAAGTTGACATTTTCTATTCGAAAGTTTCTTAGATTAAATTTGCATTTTGAAATTTCGACTTTTTAAGGGCATATTTTACGTCTTCTTGAGTATTCTAACAGCTCATTTACCGTTTAGGAACCTGTCTTCTTTAGAAATAATATCATATTAGAATTCTTAAAGCAGTTGGCTCCTGACGATTTTGAATTCACTGCGCAACGCGAACTATCGTATGCCGGTCGGAATGACGTAACGTGTAGGAAACATGAACAGGGGGCTAATAAATAAAACTTACATATGTTTAATCAATTAACAAAAAGAAAAACATAATGATACATAATGAATCATATTTTTTTTATGTTGCTGTAAACCCCCTGGCTGCGACAACCTTGTTCAAATAACGTTACGTCACAGTGAGATTTTTTGACGTCACGCGGCAAAAATAACGTTCGTCCTTCCCGCCAAGTGTAAATGAGCTGTTACGCTGCAGAACTTGGATTGCTACATCATCTATTTGATTTTTCTGTAAGCCCTGTCAATTTACAAGGTAATTTCAAATTGATACATATGCTTTTAAAGTGAATATTTGGATTTTCAGTGTTCAATAAAAACTGGAAAAGATACCCCGAGAGACGCCAAATAATCTAAAATGCAACGAAACATGTAAAATAGATATGTACTAGAAAAGAACCCGCGCTAGCGTGGAAAAGATTAACATAGATGCACCATGTATGACTCTCGTATGCAGTACTTGTACAGAGGGATTCTGTTCAGATTTATATAAAAAAAAATGAATAAGAAATAATGATTTCCATCTACTTACGGACCGTCATCTCAATATGTCGGAATCAAAAACAAACGAATTACGACTACGCAAGATCGATCTATTTCATACATTTTGGAATGATAAAGTGATTAAAATCGGTATCGAGTTTTCGAAGTGATTTGTGCGGGAAGTAGCCAATATTTGACAAACCTTTTCCCAGTGACAGATCATACGTCCCCACCAAAACCCTAAGATTTGCAAATCATAGGTATAAAACGATAAATTTCAATCCAAAAAAGATGCCTACATGTATATGTAAATACTTACTACTAGTTTATATAATTGTCAAATGCATCAATTTCCATTCTTTAATAAATTAAAGTCACGAAAATTGGTCCTAAATGGCTGAAATGCAAGAGTTTCCGCGGGGGGGGGGGCTTCGCCCCGTAGTTCCCCTTCTCAGACCGAGCCAAAAAGAAAGGTTGGAGCAAGAAAATAATTCCCCTCTAAGGGGATCGAACGTAGACTATTCAGAATGAATGTCTGGATGTATGTCCGGCGCTTTACCGACTCAGCTATATACCTTGTTCATGAACGTTCTCTTGTAAGAATGTACGGCGTAAATTTAAGAAAACGAATATGGAGTCAATAGTTTAATAACAAATACAAAAAGTATCCCATAGTAATTAATTTCCGGCGATAAAAAATCATTTTATAAAAAGATTATTACATCAAAATCTCTACTGGTCAGTGATCAGTAATCTAAAATTCTAATATGACTTGAGATTTTCTCCCTATATGTACCATAGAACTCGCCTGGTGTAAAATTTCCAACAAACTTCCAGTGCCCTAAGCTCCGCACATTCACGTGCTATATTAGAATAGAAATAACAACAAGCTAGCCGTGATTCATTGTCCAGTAATTCCACTCGTCACATGAACCAATACTGGACAATAAACCACGGCTAGCTAGTTGTTATTTCTTAAAGATATCCTTTCAGAAAGAACCTTGATTTTGGAGTATGAATTTGATCCAGACAAGTAAGATTTATTATTAATTAAGATGAATACATTTAAAAAACTTAATGATTCGTATAACGGACTAAGATGATTGAGGATTCACCCCTCCCCCTACACTGTTGTGTAAAAAGAATGTAAAAACACAAACATTTCATCATTTCAAATGACACAATTAAAAAAATCGATACAGATAAAATCAAACTTCGAAGAAATGAAAAAAGAAAGCAAAACAAACTTCGAAGAAATCTTTATTACGCATTTGCGTATTTTGAAAAATGGAAGGGAAGTGGGAAACTGCCGAAACTGCAAGTGATTATGATCGTTATTTTTTATTTTATTTTATTATTATTTTTTTTTTTTTTGTATTTATTTATTTATATATTTTTTTTTGTTATGAGAGAGGCTTCGCAGGAAGTTGTGAGAGAGATCACATAAGACATATTTAATTTTTTCGTTAATTCGCTAATTTAAAATTTTTGATATGATGTGGTAGAAAAAAATATCTTTTGTTGACGCGGATTTTGTCTCAGGTTCACCTCATTTACACTCTTATCGTGTCTTTTTATCATCTGTACAAGACATCAACAAACCCTCAATCTTCATATAAATTTGCAAATGACAGATTATATGTTTTATTTCTAAATATTCTTTTTATCTATGACATCGAATGTGAATGAAACAATAGCGTCGGAATGAAAAATTATATTTGTAACAAGTATGTATCATCCATTTTCGATCGCCTATTGGTATTCGGTTACCGAAGAAAGTAACTCAGCTCTGTGATCAGAGAGCTCTTTTATATAATTCTGCATGTTTGTATATATACATTTATCCTAGGTCCGTCCTCATTTCTCATTTATTCCGAATTTCATATTTATACATGCATGTATACTTTTACTAAGAATACAAACGAACGTAAAAAAAGTGACTGTAAGTCAAGAAAAAAAAAACTTCATATCGCCTAGCATGCGGTACAAGGAGGAATGCGCTCGTGATTCACTTATTACTCTTGATTTTGTCCCGTCATTAACGACGAAATGAAGAAAATATACATGTACCAGTTTACAAAATAATGTTTTAAAAAGTAAATGATCAATGTAAATGTCCCTGGACAAGCATTATTATAGACCGACCTGTCATGTTTTGTTGGTGTCAGCATTTGCCAAGAAAAAAAAATCATCTTTTGTGCAAATGTTCATATCTCGTTCCTTGAATCTTTTTAGAGGTACGCCAATATTATTAATTTAACAGCAATTCTCTGTAAGAACCAAAGAATTTCAAGACATGTTGGCACGGCATGTCATGGATTTTTGAGATTTTTGGTATGGAAGTTCAATATGAAGCACTAGTATGTAAATCAACCCCAGTTTTTTCAAAAAAGTTGCCGTTGCCATGGTAACCGTGTCTGAAGTTTCAAAAATAGGGAAAATCTATAGGACGAGGCATATTTGTAGGCTTCGTTACCATGGAAACAGGTACTTTTTTAATCTGAAATTGCTTTGATTATTTTCTTTTAATCCTTATTATTATGCATATTTGTAAAGTTTTTTACATTCATCTCGGATACCTTTTGTATACAAGATGAAAAATTGGGCCAAAAAAGGGTATCAAAAGGCTCTGTTTTTGGCACTTAAAGACCCTTTTTTGCATGTTTTTACTGTTTTACAAGGTTGAAAATTTCATAAAAGCACCAATTTTTGAAGTCCAAATTCTAATTATCTAATTAGTATCATCTTTGAACTATACATTAATATGAAAAATTAATTGGGCTAATTTGTCCTTTTATATGCAAAGCAGCATCAAATTTAGTTGCTATGGCAACAATCGGCTGAAAGGTTTCCATACGATAGATTTAAACACAACCTCTATCAAACTATCTACACATGACATTGGAACAGAAGTTCATGTATACATCTATCAGAGGGGTTTAATATAAAAATGACCTTGAAATTATTTCAAGGTCACCCACTGAATTTCCAAGGTCATTAAACTATAAGTGACCTGATTTGACGAAAAATCCTGATTTTTCATAAAATGAAGGTGCCAATATTTTAGAAACCTTGAAATATTGAACTTAACAGTTATTTGCCATAAAATGATAAAGGTATCACTAATTTCTTAGAACTATTGATAACGTTTCTTCACATCTTCGAATATCTAAATTCTTGGTGAGTATTTTGATAAAAAAGGGACGAAATCTGTATTTTCTTGTTTTTTGACGAAAAAATATTTTCCCATTAAATTTCCCCAGTTCAATAAATTCTAAGATTTTTCTTTCTTAAATTCATTTGCTTTCATAAAAAATATGACCTATGAAAATATTCAAATGAAAAATAATTAAAATCGGTAACAAAAAAATTAAAAAAATCAATATTTTATGCAAAATTTGAGTCTCAAAGTATAAATGACCTTGAATATCAAGCCAATGACCTTGAACATTTTAATTGTTCTTATGTAAAAGATTTAAGTCATATCTATACATACATACATTTTGACAATCTTATGTAACTCTAAAGAGGAATAAAATCAATTTCAAAGATAATATGAAACAAGCAAAAAGGTCTAATGTTGCCATGGCAACGGTCTTTGGTGACAGAATTTAGGTAAAACTCTTAAAATACCCACTCCAATTTTTCGTTCATTTTATTTGTCAATAAACATATATTTCCTTTGATGAAAATCATTGGTCTCCTTTTGGTGCCTTTTGTGATATTTAAGATTGAAAATGGTCAAAAACACACTAAATTGGCCCTTATTTTCACCTCTATTTTTCGCTTCATTTTGACTTATTTTGACTTAATACAATAAGCTTCCTGTAATAAATATCACATAACTAAGTGTACTAAGTAAGAATGGAAGTAAGGAAGAATAAATTATATAAAGATGAACAAGCTGTTACAATGGTATCCATGGCAACGAAGTCTCCGGAGATGGCTTATTTCATGGTCCCAACAGTGCTATAAATAGAATGACCTCGTTACCATGGCAACCAGAGGTCACATTGGCCAAAAAGTGTCATTTTCATGGTCAATACTTAATATATACCCATTATACCGAAAATCATCAAAATCCATGACATGCCGTGCCGATCGATTTTGGTCCTTACAGAGAATTGCTATTAATTATTTCCATAGTGTCTGTATAACGCCTATACAAACGTTAAGACGTCATTAACGTCGAGCGCTGCTGCGTTAGGCCTGTTCAAATATTACGTTGCCAGTTTTGAACATGAACAAAATGCTTTAATTTCGTCAATTGCAAAGAAAACCATTTACTTAAATAGTTATTAAATTAAATCATAAGAAATGACTGTAAAATGTTTCTGTCTATCGATTTATAGACACAAACCGACGCATAAACAAATTATAAATGAATCCACTTCGATTATCGGATGCCGATCCGCTAGAGGAGATGGGGGGGGGGGGGGGGGGTATGTGAAAATCCTGTGCAGGGTAGCTTGTAACGCAAATAGCGTGAAAAAGAGCCGGTTTTGCTATATATAGTTTTATTGAGTTTCGTATATAGCTTGAATTAAGGACAAAATCGGTATATAACATGCATGACCAGCATTGTTGGTACAGAGCTACGCAGCACTTTGTCAACTTTAAAATGTTGGCACTGATCAACAACAAAAAAAGTAAACGGATGCATTATTTCAAATATACTTTTAGTCTAGGTGCCATTCATGAAACCCAAAAATTTCTTACGCACAAAATGTTTTTGCATGAAAGTGTTGTCAATACCCTATTATTTGATAATCCGGCGGATGCCACTCTGGCATCCTTGGGCATTTCGAAATTTTGGGGTAAAATGGTATTTTTCGAAGAAAAACCATTGAAAATAGGAAAAATTCAATTACTTTTTCCATGCTGAAGCTAGATCAACAAAATTGGTACCAAAAGAACGACAATTAAATTGTCTTTAAATCTCAAGCTCAATTTACCAATCTACTTGTCAATAAAATGGGGAAAACTATGGATTTTCGATGAAAATACAATATCTTTTTTATGCTGTAGCTAAATAAACAATTTTGGTACCAAACGCACAATAAATTTATTGCCTTTCATTTTAAATAATACAGAAGGCAGATTCGCAATTTGCTGGTACGAAAAATTGGGAAAAACAACTAATCTTGGATGTAAAAACGCTGAAAATGATCAAAATGCAATGAACCTTTTCAAACTGTAGTTAGCATGAGGTACAGCAATTATGGTACAAAAAGAATTTTTTTTATTGTCCTTTATTCTGAATTCTTATTAAGCAACATGCCCATAAATAAAGTGGGAGAAGATCAATGAGGGAGAAAACTTTGATTTTTGAAGGGTATTTTCTATTAAAAGTTGGGACTTTGAAAAATGCAGGAAGTCAACACTTTTTATAAAACAATTTACTGGTACATGGAGTCTTGTAGCGAGCTTTTGAAAGACGTTGGTGAAATTAGAGATATTGTTCAAAAGAAAGCGGCTACTGTCTATGATACATAACGTGCATGTCTGGTCCACGCTGTTAATTAAACTGCTTTTAAATGATGCTAATGAATTTGAAGACGTTTAACATTTGTACCACTTGGTGAGTGTCACTGCTGGTGGACCAGGAGTCCCCAAGGGCACATGTAGCCAAGATCGATCAATTTATTCGAAAATTTCTGTTTACAAAATTGTCACAAATTTCTGAAACCTGGGTCCTGTAGCATCATATTTCAGTCATCTTGCTACGTCTTTCGGTATATTTTGGACATAATTATCACATATTTTGGCCATATTTCATTGTTTGGATTGAGGATCACTGACGAGGGTTAAATAACCGAAACGTACATGTCTGGTCCACGCTCTTAATTAATCTGCTTTTGAATAATGCTAATGAATTTGAAGACGTTTCTAAAACATAGATGATTTCTGCCAGGGTTGTGTATTTGTTTTCAATTATTGAAGTGGATCTTAAAGACCTGCTTAGTCATGACGTTGTTCTTGTCCCTACGTCGATGTTGAAAAGATGACTTCGGTTTTGCAACTTCCAAACTTTGCAATGTATTTTTTTTTATATATATATTCTTTTCATTTTCGTGCGTGAACATCGACGGCGGGTGCGGCTAGCCAACAGGGGATGCTTAATCCTCCCGGGCACCTGGTCCCACCTCTAGCTTGCTAGGGGTCCGTCGATGCTCAGTTTTGTGCTCTATTGTGAGTGCTGTTGAGATTATCGTCAGGATCTTCTTTAACTCATTCGAAATATGTTCTTAAAATAAGCTTCAGGTTATTCATTCCACAAGTATGCCTAGGAGCTGATGATCGATTGATGTATGCAGGACTCTCATTCATGCATAATTAATAAATTGAATATTTCTGGTCGTATATTTCTAAAAGTTCCTAAACACTTCAGATGTTCAATAATAAGTGTTCCAACTATTTACCTTCTTGAAGACAGTTTTAAACCAAATTTGATGCACCAGACACGTGTTTCGGATAGAAAAATCCTCATCAGTGATGCTTTCAATTAAAGAGACTTCATGGCACAGCCAAAATCCTCTCCAGCAGCGCCCCTGGCCATATTTTCTGAACTTAAAATTGCTATCACTTTGCAGAGAGCAAATTTCAATGATATTCAATTGACCCCTACTTACCATCACAATGACATAAAAGATTCAGTCAGGAAAGCTACATCTCAGGAAATGAAGTACAATTAATTGATATTACATGTACTTGCAATCAGTTGATCTAGAAAGCAATCCGATTGGTTAAGAACTCCCATTCTACACATTCTGAAGATTAAGGTATTGAGAACAGATCATGATGATGGGTATCATCAACATATGATGGTATTGGAGAGACAAAGTTTGTTGTGTGGGAAGTTTTTGAAGTGGTGTTCCGTGTCAAATTTCAGAGAAGTTAATTCAGATATTGAAAAGATGGTGACTGAGGCCATGATATTCATAAAGAATTACTATGATTTAGAGAATCTAGACAGTATATCTGATGCCAGGTCCAGTGTACGATTGAATGAAATGCGCCATAAGAGTTCAAAACTCTTAGATGACCATTGCCACCAACAGTTTATTGAATAATTTCGATAACATGTCAAGAAAAACTAAATATTTTAGCCATGCATTCTTAAACATTTTTAATGTTGAAACATTCTTAAGATACAGTCCAATCAAACCTGGATCTGCTGAAAGAATTAAATTTTGTTTAAAATGTTGAGACCTATTGTGATAATATTTTGCCAATCGCGTCTGTACCTCTATCTGTTATCCTGTTGATTTGTTGCAGTCGCACATGAAATCTGAGTTGTGTAACAAACAGATGTGACAAATTCTGTGCTCATATTTCTTGAAGTCTGTAAATGTTTTGGAGTAGAGAATTGTCATAGTACGATGCAAAGGAGGCATTTTGATCAACCATGTAAGAAGGGTTCTTTGTTGTTAGCAGTAGTTGCACACAAGTATTACAATTGCATGTTGATGAAACAACAAGGCAATAAGAAAGGAGGTGATCTCCAACAAAACTGGGTTGCAGCGCCAATATCAACACATCAAAACACCTCAAGTAAAAACACAGAGAATACACACACAGCAAGAGAAACCAGAGAATCTAGAGTAGAAAAAAGGGTAATAAGAGAGTGAAAATCTAAAACTATCAATATGCAATCATTTTGATAGGAAAATTGTTGTTCCATAATATCTTTAAACCGATTATATTTTTACAATTTAAAACCTTTTTTCAGCAAAAAAACCAACAACAACAAAACAAAATAAGAATTCTTAATATAAATCAATGAAATAATTTTTCTTGTCGTTGTTCTACCTACAGCATGAAAAAAAAGCATTGCAATATCCCAATTTTCAGCGATTTTTCATTCAAAATGCGTTCTTTTCCTCATTTTCGTACTTGCAAATTGCTTATCTGATATTTAAAATGAAATGCAATACATTTATTATGCGTTTGGTACCAAAATTGTTATTATATCTACAGTATGAAAAAAGATATGACATTTTCCAATTTTCAACGGTTTTTCATCGAAAATCAATAATTTTCCCCATTTTATGGACGAGTGAATTGATAAACTGAGCTTGAGACTTAAAGGCAATGACATTGCTGTTCTTTAGATACCAAATCTGTTGTTCTAGCTACAACATGGACAAAGTAATTGCGTTTTCCCAATTTTCAACGGTTTTTCTTTGAAAAATCACACTTTTTCCCAAAAATTTCGAAATGCCCAAGGATGCCAGAGTGGCATCCGCCGGATTATCAAAGTAGAGGGTATTAACATCACTTTCATGCAAAAACATTTTGTGCGTAACATTTTTTGGGTTCCCCCCAAAATAGCCATTTGGCAACTAGACTATTTCCTCTTTACGCTAAAAGCCATATTTTACATTTCTGTGAAGCTAATTTTAAGGGTCCTTAGAGCAGTTGCATTTATTTTACTTCTTACTTTACTTCTACTTTTACCTCACCTCTACGCTTCAGTGGTCACTGTGGTTAGGGATTAGGCCGTGGTATTTATAATTCGTTTTCCATCCTGGTGTTTAAAAAAAAGACACCCTCCAGTTAGGCGAAAACACACAAACATACAATTTTTGTATTGTTGTCAATGACATGTATTATTCTGAAATTTTATTTAAGGCACATATCCACTGTACAAGTCAGGGGAGACGGGAATGTGAGCTATTATAGCTAAATCTTGGTTTAAATAGATCCATTTGAGCCGTTTTTCATTTCGAGTAATAAAGCCGTAGTGGAACTTTTTTTTTCAGTATGACAGGATACCTTTGGCAATCTCGAATTAATTGTGAGTGTATGCTTTTTATCTGGTATTTTGTCTCGAAAGGTACCAGTCCGCACACGTTAAACAGAATATTTCACAGCCATGGCTTTACATTGTTCAATACACACCTGTCCTGAGGCGATCCAACTACAGTTACTTTTTAAAGCTGACCTGTCACTTTTTTACAATTTAAATGTGAACGTATAATCATCAGACGGACGGACATGCAGACGGAAAGATCATTTATTTATGTAGCAAAAATTACAATGCTTAATGTTTCTTCGTCCGAAAAGGGGAAATTTACATAAAATGTACCCGTAAGTTTTATGTCTAAGATATGAAATGTACCCGCAAAACGTCAGGGTAGGTCAGCTTTAAAAGTTAACTGTAGTCGTCAATACTCGAGACCAAGATTATGTAACCCCTAACCGCAGTGACCACTGAAGCGTAGAGGTGAGGTAAAAGTAGTGGTAAAGTAAACTAAATGCAACTGCTCTCTTAAGTATGAAAAAAATTAGATTTTCTCCTCTTTTATATATATATTTTTTTCTTACCACCCCATGCTTTAAAAAAAGTAAGAAAATAAATTAATAAATAAATTTAGTAATTTTCTGTACAGCTTTAGAATATAGCACCATTCATAATTATCCGAATACATTACAGTGGATTAAGGTGCCTTCTTTGTAAGCTATTCACCTTAAAATACTTCTGACAATCAAAACTTAATTTAACATGAGAGAAATGTTCCATTATTAAAGCTAAGAAAAATAACAATTTTAAATTTATGACATCACTCGTAATATGAGAACCCAACGTCCTTAAGTTTTATATCTTTTCATATTTTTCAGTGAGTTATTATCGTTATGAAGAGTCCGAATTTCATTATCTTGAATGTTCTTCTGGTCTTGGAAGATTCAAATGGAAGTTTGCAAGGTGTTCCAGATGAAGGGGACGACTTAATCAAACTATCGGCATCGAATGCTTCAAAAACTATGGCAGAAACTGCATCTATTTTTGAATATTGCATAATAGGGGAAACGAAGAAAGTTGAAGATCAGGGTGTTGGAGTACAAACTCGATTCTCAACAAGGAAATTCCCATTAATTCAAGACGTTACGAAACTAGCTGGAGTATTCAGGGCTGTCGGAACAATGATATCATTTGCATTATCCCCCTTTTCTGTTGGAGAAGCATCCGAAGTTGTGCTATTGAAACCTGAATTTTCTAATATGAGTCAACAATTAGACGCATTAACCGATTCATTGGACTATTTTAAAGCAATGATAAAGGACAACTTGCATAGCAACGTATACCACAAAGCTCAACAAAACATACTGCAGACATATGGACAATTGACTTCACTCATTTTCGAGCTGATGAACGTTACTTGCATCTCAAAGCCTGATTGCAGGCAACAGAAATCAAAAATCGTAGACACATATCAGATTGATCCTGACCAACGCGAAGAAGTTGATTTGTTACTGAGCGGAGCTGCAAATGCATCTGTGTATGGTAAATCCTTGATGTATTTGATCTCTGAAAAGTATAATTGCTATATCAAAAAGATTAACATCTTCAAAAGTTCTATAGCAGCCTTAGCAATGAAAGGATTTTCTGCATCAGCACTATACGACATTGCAACCAGAGATGAATACGATATAGAAGCAACTGTACGACAGTTCCAGCTGCTCATGTTCGAACTAGAAAAAGAGTCAGAATCTGTTATTCTAAAATGTTACGAGAATATCAACAAATATATCAACTTCGATATCTTTCATTTAGACAAAATGCTATCAGAGTCATACATTAGGGATTCAAACAAACATATCTTAACATATTTACATATGAAATATCCATGGATTGAATATTACGTAATCACTGTTAATGTAGATTCAAACCATTCTTTTGGGCAAACGATTCCATTCATTATGAAATGAACAATAAAAGTGAATCGACAATGACTGACACAAGAAGTTTTGTCCTTATTGGCTCCACAAATCGAGTGGAAAATAGAACTGAAAAAGAAGAAATATTTTACTCTGAAGTAGGGAATCTTGAATTGCACATGGTGTTTTGGTTTGATTCAATGTATGCAGAGGTTGCTAGTGGTCTTCTGATTGTGATACAAGATGATAAGCTTCTACAGAATCAATTCCGGACCTTGCTCTTCATCACTAACTATAGTGATGCCGTGATAAGCTGCGTTGGTAAAAATGACACGATAAAGCAATTCTATATGAAGGACATCGATCAAATTAGAAAGAGTGATCTTTTGATTTACGAGAAATGTAAAGACGATTATACCTGCTCGGCATACTACCAAGGCGCCGCTGTCATTGCCACCATTTATAGTCAGGATCGGGATATCACTACTTGCACAAAAACATGTGGACTTCATGGAACCTGCTTTTTCCTCCCTCATACTAAAATAATGGCATGCAAATGTGATTCGGATTACTATGGAGACGATTGCAGCTTAAATATTTTGTAAAATTAATATGATGTTTGACATTTAAACTATACACAGGAACAAATTGAATATAGATTCCAAATGAAAAGTAAATAAATAGATACTTAAGTCGGAATGAGAACGAGAACTGAAGTACATGTATGTATTAAATATCATTAAGGAAAATAGATCTGTTTTATCGAGTAATGTTTCGTTTGTGCAATTATGTGTCTCAAAAATATGAGATCACCAGACAGTGAGAAAGCTTGTTCTCTTACAGAATTAGTGTCTTTATTTGTGTTCTGTTACGGATATGTAAATATTGTACATGCAGTGCGTGCTAGCCTTATATTTCGTGGATACATGTTATCCCGATTTTACCAAAAGGATCGAACCTCTGCAGTGTACTTGATCCATCGAGAGCTTTTTAACGGAACATTCCTACGAGTTACACTCTGACTGTGGCGACGGCACTCCTGACAGACCCTGTACAAACTTCGTCAGAGAATACAGGGCTCCGATTATCTTTTCACCCTAAAAGTTGGCCAGACGTCTCGGATGATTGCATTAATTATATTGCTTGCCCCAGACAAAAAAAGCAAGAAACTGTTGATCGTTCGATCACGTTTGCTTTTGATATCCATTTACATATTTATCTTTCTTTAACTTGTACCCCCTCGTTCTGCAGTCTTGTTTGTGCCGTTATCTTACAGTAGGACTCTATTGGACATTTTTCAAGTATTTCGGACTTCGCACTCCGGACTTTGCAATTTAGGGGTCATATTATAACATCAAAAGCAACTAGAAATGTAAAATATGAATACACAATAGACGAAATTACGCTTGAGCTTTAAATGTGTATATTCATACATAAAAATAAATAAATTCTCATATAAAGCATTCTAGGTTCATCGGTATAACATCAACAATGTATGTTTATGACATAGTTCCCTCCAAGTGCGGTGTCCGAAGTCCGAAGTCCGCGGACATGACAAATGTCTAATATTAAACACAATAATTGAGCGTTCCTCGAGACCACAGAGTAACATGGCATGTGAGAGGGTTATGAGCACGTAATCAGGATAACCATAACAAATGCGACTGACATGACAGATGGCCACCCTAAGTCGACATCCGTTACCAATAGGTTTAAGTGTTGTTGCTTTTGTTTTTAAATTTCTTTCACTGCCTTTTTGTGTTTGGTATTAATTTTGATTCCGTCATTAAAGTTTCTTCTTCCTCTTCTCTTGCTGTGTTTGTCTATTGTGTTTACGCTTTTTGATGTTGGTGCTGCAACATAGTCCTGTTGGAATCCCTCTCTTTTTTATAACAATTAAATATTTTTTATCCACAAGTGAAAAAATTATGAATGGACTGATGGACTATCTGGTATGACAAAAGATCACTTTCACTTTCGTAAAGGTCATAGAGCAACTGACCATGGAATAATAATTTAAACCACAAGAGACGGTGCAGTAGGCATCATGTGAAATATCAATTACCTAATCCATAGTTGTCTCAAGAGATATAGCGAAAAGAGGTATCTAAGATATTGTCATAAGAATCTTCATAAATAATACGCAAGTCATACCTCTTACAATGCAGAAGAAATATTCAAATCTTTAGATTCTTAAAAAATATATTCATTTATCAAAGGCACTGTCAAAAAATGTCAGATTTTAAAGAATGTCAACCTATTAGATCATAGTAATTAGTTTCAGATGTTTGTCGTGAGGAGGACCCATGAGACAAATTTTAACGTTTCTATTTTGATGAGTTATTAATTAAAATATATATATATATATATTACAAATTAAAACAAGTTTTTTTTTCTAAACCTGTCATATTGTGAGGTCAAAGTCACAATGTGAAAAGTAATTTTAAAAAACAAATACATGTAATACGAATAGCCTTTTCTTCAGCCTTGCGCACCTGGAATACCCAAGCAATATATGACAAGTTTGATTAAGTTTTTGTGTAGAGTATATATAAGTATCTTAATCTGTGTTTTGTTACTGGTATGCAACACACAGCAAGTGCATTTATCGTACATGCAATGCGCATTAGCACATTTCATACGATAAATGCACTTGCTGTGTGTTGCATAACCGAATCAAAACACAAATTATGACATTTATTATATAAATATGCGCCACAGTTGTCCGTTTCATTCATGTTTTCTGAAATCGTGTATTTCTAGGTACGAGAAATGATTGATATATTGTAAGCCTCGTATTTAAGGATTTGAATTTTATCAGACATTTTGCATTATTTTTCTACATAATTCCCTTAAGAATGTATACACTTTTGCCATCGGTGTTTATGGGCTTCAATACCACTTTTAAAGAACTATTTATCTTGACTTGTCAGAAAGCCATCCACTTCAGGTATGACGTCGTCATCAGACTCAATTCAGTTTTAGGAATAGACGAAAGTCTGATGGAGCAAGATGAGGTGAAAAAGGCGGATGCTCAATCAAATTAAAACTACATTCATGAATGGCAACCATGGCAGTGGCATACTCTGAAAAGGAGCATTGTCCTGATGGAGCAACACAGCTTTAACTAGTGAGCTTTCCACGGCTCCTAAGTTTAATATTTTCCCGTCAGAAGTAAAGAATAGTATGTGCCTTTGATTGTTTGTCCTTTTTGGAGATAATCTATCAGCAGAATACCTTCTGCAACCCAGAAAACCGAAGCTCACAACATATCAATCAGCCTTCGTAGAAAGGCAACTTTAAAATTCAAGTAACCGCAGGCAAAGTTTGCAAGGTGGAACAGTTGTCACACATGTTTCTTTAGATCTTATGCATTGTGATGTCAGGAACTATTTCATGTGAAGTGTAAGGCGTTCCTTTCAATAGTTTCATCTCGGGGAATTACATTGGTTATGCATGTATACCAACTTGAAATATAAAAATGTAATGATCGCTGAGCGACAAAAGTCCCCTACCAGCAGCGTAAATTAATGTCCTGGATCTCTTTTCACGAGTTTAGTATCTGCAACAGCCAAGAGAAGTCTGGAAAACTGCTAAGTCCAAGGGCCATAAATCTTGTAAAAATAGGTCAATGGAGACCAAACTCAAACTTGGTCTGTATCACACTAATATGTATTCATATACTTAACATCAATTCATTATCTGCAACAGAACCAAAGAAAAGTTCTGAAAACTGAAATTTTCATAAAATTTGCCAAGTCAAAGGGCCATAACTCTTGTAAAAATAGGTCAATCAAAACCAAACTCAAACTTGATCTGTATCACATTGAGATATATCCATATACCAAAACTGAGTTCAATATATGCAACAACAGTGAAAAAAAGTCAGGAAAACTGAAAATGTGACAGACGGACTGACAGACAGACAAACTAACAGACCAAATGGAAACTAAGAGTCTCCTTCGACGTTGCCAGTAGGGGACTAATAATACAGTACTATATATTTTCTGTCAGTTAATATATGTGCACATATTTTAGCAGGACTCATATTACTGCAGACTTATCGCTGTAAAGACTTCGCCAATTCAAGACTACGTTCAAATCATTTAATTCAAATAGTTTATACTGGAGAATTGGAGAATTAACTCAAATGTGCGAATTCATGTTTATGCTTATTGTCAAATTGTCCACTTTTGCTCCTTTTCCTCTAAAACTTGACTGCGCTAAAATACATGTACTAGTGTATGTATGTACACATACAGTAACAACCTATTATAAAGATTATTATTAAATGATCAGGAATTATTGCCGATTTTGCTTATTTCTCTGATTGGTGGAGACTGTTTCATAGAGTGTACTTCATAGTGAGTTGATTAGCAAATGCGTGACCAGCGCGTGCATTGATTTTTGTAGTGTTAGATCTTTGACTTCGTGTATCATTACAATGCAAATGTTAATAAAATCCTGATAATTTAATAAAGCAGTTATTGACATTTGATTTCGGTCTACTCGTGACTATACAGACCTGGTCAGGCATTGGTCAGCCTCAATCAACCAATACCTGACCAGGTCTGTATAGTAAGGAGTAGACCTCATCAAAAGTCAATAATTGTATAGTATTTACCTATGTTGTATCTCAGGCTGGTACTTTGCCATACATGGATGTTGCATGCAATCAGGAGACGCTGACTCTCCCCGGGCAACTGGTCTCACTTCGGAATGTTATTAATTCTGAGGTTCACAACCGTCCCAATGGAAATTCTAAATTAAGATTTTGCCTTACCTTCTCAACTTTGAGACTGAATATCTGATGGGTACTTCTTGGACGATTATTACTTGTAAGCCAATCAGAATTAAATTCTGACTAATAGTATATATTATATTGCCTCTGATTCAACTTTGAACATCACTGATGCAATATTAATGTTGAATTACATTCATTAGGTGCTTTAAAACTGGTATCATGAGTTCCGATTCCATTACAAACAACCCGACTGTTTGCATGTAAACTATTGTATTATCATGGTATGTATTGTTTCAGATCTTCAAAATCATACAAATTCAATCAAAATTATCTATTTTGTATATTGAATTGATAGGAATATTTATTGTTCATCACAAATAATTAAATACATCTACAAAATAGATTTTCTTCAGATTGATTTCAAAATGCTGGAGTCTGTGCAAATATAGACAGTAATGTTACAGTATCACAGATCACTTCTAGATAATCCTCAGAGTCTGAGTACTATGATAGATAAGGTTGTCTGCACGCTAGAAATCCAGGGATGCAAACACGGATGGATAGTTCTCAAAGAATGACTGAAATTGAAAAATAATTATTAAGGAAAGTGTACATAGCTTGGCTATTTCAGAAATAGAAATCTTGTTAAATGAAAGCATGATTGTGTCAAAATAATTCTTTTAGTTCTTATACGCATATTATTTATTTTTTCAAAAATGTTAACATATTTGCAGTTTATTGAAGATAACCAAAATGAACTATCTTTTCTTCTGACCAACTGTACTAGAAATAAATAAACAGGCTAAGCAGTCATCCTCAGTCAACTGCTTGCGTTCAGATATGCCGGAAAAAAGAAATTTGAGAGCAATGAAAGCAAATTGTTGATCCCTTCACGATATCAGCTTAACCATCAAAACTTCATTCTATCAAGAGTCGAGTTTTGCAACTAGGCTTATAAAGAATGGAAAAATAGAACTGAAGTCAGAACCAGGCTAAAATACTCTTGTAATCCTGTGAACGTTTGGAGGAAGTTCATGACTAAGCATTGCATTTTTTATGTTTGTCCCACGTGAAAATATTGTGACTTCAGAAAATTTAAACATCACCACTTTTAAAAGTACATATTCCACATGTTAACTTAACTATTCAATTAACTATTCAAATACAGGTATGGTATGTCACAATGTCACAATGACCTTGAAGATGACTTTCTTTATCCCTCAAGTTTTTACCGTAGTTTAATGGATACCAGTAAGTTATATCCACAGGTGAATGTCACTACCATACAGACAGACAGACAGACATAAACTTCATGCAGCTCAAGTTTACAATACTCAATAATATCACAGTCCCACAGACTTGCTGTCATAAAGCTTATCTTTAACATAACACTGCAATGATGTCATGGTTACTTTAGGGCAGGATTATTGGAACCTGTGGCAGAGATTGTTTCGACTGTAAGGAGGAGACAACTCTGTATGGAGAACGAAACAGACAGACACTCACACTTGATCCCTATAACATGTAAATGCAACCCTTTCCTTCATAGGTAACATATATGAATAGGACTTTTTTTTTATTTATTCTTCATCGATACTACAAGTATATATAAATAATACCTGGAACAGTGTAGTAGCCTGGTATATACTACTGGTACAGCACATCTCCCTTATAGAATGCATGCTGAGCTGTGGAGCTCCTACGTCAATGGTCGGCATTCCCAGCTTGGCTGACATAATAGGTCCTATAGTGCTACCACATGGGGAGTCATTCCTCACTACAAAGTCCTGGTAAAAAAACGTAAAATGAATAAGTTTAATAAAACCTAAAATAAATGAGTAATTCTAATATGACTTGATTCTTTTTCCCTATTAAGACAACAGACGCGAGCCGGGCTCTATTCTCCAATATAGGCCCTATAGCGATAAGCCACGCCTACCCATTTTCTGAAAACAGATAAACCGGCAGGAACTGGTTTTTACCAAGAATCGATTTTGTCGTAAGGTCCAAGTTTCGTCATTATTAGAATAGAAATAAAAAATGACAAGCCGGGCTCTATTGTCCCATAATGCCCGAGCGTCCTCAGCCAATCATATTTATTACCGAGCCGCGCCAGCGGCTCGGTAATAAATGTGATTGGCTGAGGACGCTCGGGCATTATGAGACAATAGAGCCCGGCTTGTCATTTTTTATTTCTTAAATAAAACACTGTACCTACATGTAAAAGATAAATAATTATCATGTATAAATATCACAATCAGATTTTAAATTACAATAATTCTAGAACAAAAGGTATGAATAATCATTGGAGTAAAGATAATAGTTCCTTGTACTGTTTATTTGGCAAACACTACTGGTCGAGCACATATTATCGCCACTTTCTTCAACATTTTTCGCTCTAAAAATTTTATTTCTTTATGAAATTTGCACAGATGAATGAGAAACCCTTGATACACATTTCTTCCAATATTGATGAAAATCTGACGACTGGTTCTTGTTTACTGGTGCTCAGTGAAGTAAAGGGTTGCACCAAGTTTGAAAGAAGGGAGGGTACATGTTATCGCCACCTCTACCTGTTCTTACTGAAAATCTTATTTTTTTCCACAAAGTTCACATTCTTTGAATCTTATGAACTTTCTTCTTTTCATCTGTGAATAATTCGTTCAAAAAATTCAAAAATCAAAAAGATATTGGAAGATGAAGAGACCTACCCTTTCCCCAGAGAGGCGGGGGAAATACATTCAAATTTACCGACTTTCTATCATAAAATTCAGTATTTGTAGGTTATGGCATCATTTGAAATTTTGTATACTGTTTCATATATCAGAGATGTTATTAAGGTGAAAAAATTAAATTCCTACATCAACAATATGCAGAGATATAAATGAAGGGGCAATAATGTGTGCCCAACCAGTAAAGCATTTTAATACACAACTCCAGAATAGTTAATTATTACCCAGTGTCAGAATGTTTACCTGTATACTGTAAGTAGCAGCACTTTGCTCACGAACAATAAACTTGAAATGATTTAAAAGATTCTCCCCAGTTCACAATAATTACCTGTAGTGTAGTGTTACCTGAAGCGTGGTGTTACCTGTAGCGTAATGTTACCTGTAGTGTAGTGTTACCCATAGTGTAGTGCTCTAAATAATGACCTGTAGTGTAGTGTAGTGTTACTTGTAGTGTAGTGTTACTTGTAGTGTAATGTTATCTGTAGCATAGTGTTACCTGTAGTGTAGTGTTACCTGCAGTGTAATGTTACCCGTATTGTAGTGCTCTCAATAATTACCTGTAGTGTAAAGTTACCTGTAGTGTAATGTTACAAGTAGTGTAATGCTTTCAATAATTACCTGTAGTGTAGTGTTAACTGTAGTGTAGTATTACCTGTAGTGTTATGTTACCTGTAGTGTAATGTTATCTGTAGTGTAGTGCTCACAATAATTACCTGAAATGTAGTGTTACCTGTAGTGTAGTGTTACCTGTAGTGAAATGTTACCTGTATTGTAATGTTACCTGTAGTGTAGTGTTACCTAAAACGTAGTCTTACCTTTAGTTTAGTGTTCACAATAATTACCTGTAGTGTAGTGTTTACAATAATTACCTGTAGTGGCACGCCTGCTTTATTTGCCACTTCCCTCAGGATAGCCGTAGTAATTGCTGTGGTGGCATACTTCTGATTGGCATTAAATTTGAGTACAATTCCCTGTGATAAAGTTAAAACATATTGTACAATAATTATCAATTATGGAAACCTGTGATATCCAATAGCCAGCTTATATTTTGTCCCAACAACCTCCTCTAGCTAATTATGCATTATTACAAGGCTTTAGTTATAAATGAATTTATATTTAAAGCTACCAAAATAAAGTCCCTCAGTACTTATGTCTATGCAATGTGCCCTTCTCATGTCAGCATCAAGTTTGAAGATTCATACACTTGAGGACTTGTCAAGTTTTGACCTTAACCTTTGACCTTTGACTCTGACAATCATAGGATTATTGGTATGATGATCCTCTGCATCAAAGTAATGACCTTCTGCTTTGTTGTACCATCAATATATGTAGTAGTATTCGTAGTAGTATTAGATTGCAAATAATCATTATTTTGGGGCACATCACTGTGACCTTGAACTTTGATCTCAAAATAAAAAAAAGAGGGTCTCCCCTCTGATCAAAGTGAACCTACAAGGTTAACATGAAGACCCTGGTATTTCTAACCTACCCACAATGTTACACAAGTACTAATGTAGACA
Organism: Pinctada fucata; assembly: GCA_028142955.1. Lineage (NCBI taxonomy): Eukaryota > Metazoa > Mollusca > Bivalvia > Pterioida > Pteriidae > Pinctada > Pinctada fucata. Next base: position 40,244,531 of record AP027108.1, on the reverse strand, counting down.
TCCTTGACCTTTCACAGTTAGAATTAGAATTTCCTTCCGACCCTAATAATGTAACAAGTGACTCAGGGAAGATTCTATAGATTAACTAACCCTCTAACAAGATTATGCCTGTACAACTGACTTTGACCTTGCCCTTTGATCTTGAAAATCAATAAGTATTTTCCTCTTGATATGTTAATGCTAAGCATGTAGCTTTTCTTCTTGTCAAGGATGGAGAGAGAACCATGAGAAGTATACCAAAAAATAGGGTAAAGCATCAATGAATAAAAAATGAACAATCATGCAGTGACAGAGGAAAATCTAAATCTAAATTTAAGAATAGTACAAATCCTTATTTGAATTTGAACCATAAAGGTATACGGTGTTGAAGCTATAAACATAAACAAAAAAATATCATCTATATTTTGCAAGACTTTTTTAAATTCTTGGGAAACAGAGGATGTGAAACACTGATGCCCCCACTGGAGGTTTTGTCAATATAAAAGCTGTTATCCTACAGTAGGTCAAAATGAAAGGTTGACGTTGCTGGATCAATTTTCTACTACCAATGCAAAGGTAATTGTGAAATATGAATGTACTATAACTTGATGCACACAATTTTAAGTAAAATTAGTTTAGGTTTTCTTACAGCACCTGTAGCTAAAATACAAATCTTTAAGTCAAAACCATCTTTTTTTACCAAACGAAAACTAGTCAAAATAAATACTAATTTACGATATGAAAACCTATCACTGTTCATTTTATCAAAATAGATCAAAAGCATTCACACAGTCAAAAAACTGGGTACCAATGTAATACTCATTACCGCCCACACATTATGAATAATAGGCTATTCCAAAGTAAATTTGATGCACCTGTAGATTTGATGCAAATGTAAGGCAAAAGATACCATATCAATTTAAAGGTATAGTCACTAGTATTGCCATGTAAAATATGAATTCAAAACTTTCTAACTCCGCTTTGCAATTCCTAGGAAATGGCCAGGGTGATTTCTTTTTTACAAAACAGACAGGCCAAAAACTTATCAAATGTCCCTGAGAATCTTTGATTTTCAAGGGCACATATCATGATCATGTTAACTCATTGTGTGTTGCCTGCCTGGTAGATCATCCATCAAAACCTGTGAGACAATACAAGACGTAATCTTTAGAAGTTATATATACTATAATTGTTAACGGTCAGGGTTTTCTCATGTGCTAGTTGAACAAAGTTTACAATGTCATATGTTCAGCAGCATTCCTCGGCCTTTGCTTTTCTATGTGACTATTAATTATTGAATGGAAAATAATCACATGGTGATTATGTATGGAATTATAACATTTTAAGGAAAATCGTCCAATACCCTTTTGTGGTACATTACAGTAATTGTTTCATCCACTTGTGCTACTGAAACTGGAAATGTACAATGTACATGTAAGTACTGGCCATATCTACCTCAGGGCTTAGAACAGATTTGTCATCAATTACATTACATGTACAGACCATACAACGTTATTTTATACAAGATACATGATACGATGTGATACCATATGATACGATTAGACACATACAGTACGTTATGATAGGATAAACGGAGGAACGCGACAGACCTGATAAACGATAGGAAACGACACAAAAAGATACGATGCACGTTACACGATACACGATACGAAATGATACATGATTCACGATACGAAAGAATACACGTTACACTATACACGAAAGACAGAATAAAAGTTAAATAACATGAATAATGCATATTAGCTTGTATCACACGGCGCATAAAAAAGATACGATACGATATGATGCACAATACATGATACGAAATGATACACGATACGAAAGAATACAAATTACACTATACACGAAAGACAGAATAAATGTTAAATAATGCATATTAGCTTGTATCACACACAATAAAGCAACCAATTCAACTGGTCATATACGATAGGATACTGTTCTGTTCGTTTATTGTTAATATTTTAATGATAAAATATTGTATGATAATATTTGTTTTAGTATCCGTGGCTTGGAATCTATAATTTTCATTTACTCTAGCTAAGTCGCCATAAAATAAACAGTGACCTGACTGGCACAGCATTTGAAGCAAGACGAGAGGAATTCAACTAAGTTAGAGAACTTGTTTCCAATCCCTTTGATGTTATTTATATCAATAAAATATGTTTAATCTAAAAAATCTAATCTAAGCAAGACGAATTCAATTTGATTGAATGTACGTAAAATTTGAAGACATCAATCGGTCAAGTTACTTTACCGGCTAATCTACACCTAAGTCCTTCCTTTGAATTGTTTATCTCCCAATTGAATGGAGTCAACAGTAAAATCAAGTATTAAGAAGAATGAAAGTATGTTTCTTATTCATCAACAATTCAACCTTCCACTAAAGAATCCATAACGAAAACAAAACAATCTGAATCTAAGCTTGATAAACGTGAAAGAAATATCGACGATTTGATTGGCTACCTGATACGACAGGATACACGTTACACTATCAATAGTACGGAATTGTTCCAACTCTATAACTTCTTGAAGAAAATTTCAAACCAATTTTCATTCACCAGGCACGTGTTTGGAATATTAAATTCTCGTCAGTGATGCTTCCAGGATTCACAATACATGATAGGAAACGATAAGATAAGATACGATATGATACACATTTCACGAAATTACATTATAAGCGAATGATACGATACTATACATACATGATATGATATGATATGATAAAGGCAGGATACAATATGATTAAATTGACAAAAATAACATTGTACGGACTGTATCTATACCGTTTAAAGCCATCATTTCATCGGATATCAGTGAAAACACAAGCTCAGCCAATTAAATGACAGCATTTTAATCAGGACTTTTGAAGCTCATGCCTCATACTTTCCCACAGAGTTTTTATAGGGTGATCTACCCAGTAGGTTACCCACAATGATGTTAAACATACTTTATGTAGAGCTGCCTGGTGGTTTGTTTCATGTTTCTCACTGAAAGTAAATATGATAAATACATAACAATATAAACTCTTATTTTATCATGCTAGACTACGTATCAATGTAATACACGTAGCTAATCTACTAAAAGCAATGTGAAAATTAATCATATTAATATGTCGTTCAGATTATATGTAAAACTTTCTGAAAAGTTTGAACACATACATGTATTTTGTTCTTTTAATCCATAATTGCATTGTCAAAATTCCATTATGGTACAGTGACTATACAATTAACATGATTAATGTGCAAATAGAATATTCAACATGACACATGTAAATGTAATCAAATAAAAAATAAATAAAAAAATTATTTCCTTGTTGCGTCCTCTTTTCTTTTTGCACACTTACGTGACAAGAACATCATTATGATATCCAACCATTACTGTAGCATCATCTCTTCTCAGACTTATAAAACAGTCCCAAAAGGGAAGCAACTCTCTACAGCAAAAAAAAGAAATAATGATACACACACAGGTGTCAGTACATACCTGTAGTTAGGATGTACAGCATGTGCCTGATCAGCACTGACCATGTACGACTTAGGCATGGCTTCCTCAAACGCCGTCTGTGATCCCCCGCTACTTAACCTACGTAAAACAAGCTCCTGTAGAGTAGAGGCAGCTCCCTGGGCACTCTGTGAACCTATCTGTAATGACATTAGTATAAATGCATTATCATAAATGATTTAGGAATATTATAGCTTCCTCACTCTGTGATCCTTCCCTACTTAATCTCTGTAAAACAAGCTCCTGTGGGATTAGAGGCAGCTCCCTGGGCACTCTGTGAACCTATCTTTAATGACATTATGTTAATGTATTATCATGTATGATTTAGGTATGGCTTCCTCAGTCTGTGATCCTCCCCTACTTAATCTCCGTAAAACAAGCTCCTGTAGAGTAGAGGCAGCCCCCTGGGCACTCTGTGAGCCTATCTATAATGTCATTTACTAGTATTAATGTATTATCATGTATCATGTATGATTTAGGCATGGCTTCCTCATGTTCCTCAGTCTGTGATCCTTCCCTACTTAACCTCCGTAAAACAAGCTCCTGTAGAGTAGAGGCAGCCCACTGGGCACTCTGTGAGCCTATCTTTAATGTCATTTAGTATTCATGTATAATCATGTATCATGTATGATTTAGGCATGGCTTCCTCAGTCTGTGATCCTCCCCTACTTAACCTCCATAAAACAAGCTCCTGTAGAGTAGAGGCAGCCCACTGGGCACTCTGTGAGCCTATCTTAAATGTCATTTAGTATTCATGTATAATCATGTATCATGTATGATTTAGGCATGGCTTCCTCAGTCTGTGATCCTCCCCAACTTAACCTCCGTAAAACAAGCTCCTGTAGAGTAGAGGCAGCCCCCTGGGCACTCTGTGAACCTATCTGTATGAATGTATTATTGAACTAATGTTGAAAAAGATATCTTAAAAGCTTTTGTATACATACAGAAATTTAATACTCCACATGATCATTTCAACAAATAATGTCTTAAGTGATGCTCGAACCCAGAAGAGAGGAAATCCAATCAGTGAATATATGAAGAGTTAAATTCAAAATACGACCTAATACATTCTAAAGAGCCAGCTATGGACAGCTATGTCATCAGGGAAATGATACATGTACATGTATAAGCTGACCTTAAATTAGTTCACTTACCAATAATACATGTATATATCATAGTCTTGTTGTTATTTTCCTCAAGCTTCACATGCACATATATTTTTGTTAAAAAAAGTAATTCTCGAGACTTACACATTATGAAAAGGGAATCTGTATGTAAGAAATTTGTGCTGATTGTATGTATTAGCTATCCATACCTCTTCATTGTCAAACAAACAAATCAGACGGATATTGGGGTCGTTATCTAGGGTACTTCCCTCACAGGAATTCACCAATGCCTGAAACAAAGATTGAAAATCCTAATCAAGGTTTCATAATATGCCAAAATTTTTATCTTTCTCTTTCTCTTTCCTAAAATTTCAAAATCTATTAAGAACACAGGGCAACACAAAGCATACCACCCCTTTGTAACATAAATTTTGTGAAAAGTTTCTGTTTGGTTATACTTAACTGTTTAGTTTGACTTAAGGTATCCAATGTACAATAGGGCATTTTTCCATGCCTGGTAAGGTACTGTAAACTACATGTATATATTTTCTGAAAGGTAATAATGCCCACTTCTCATAAATAATAATTTTGGGGCCAGAAAAACAAAGGGGAATAACTGATGAAGCATTGAAATTGTCTATTTTCTCTATATAACATAATTATGCAAAATAACAAAGTTGTACAAGAGTTTTCCCCTTTGATTTTTAAGACCTTGGAATCTTATATCTTTACTCAGGGCATCATTACCTTTCAAAAATATATACACATGTAGTTTATAGTACCTTACCAGGCATTAATTTTACCATATTTTACAATGGAGATGATTAAAACGCTATGTAAAATGACTCTATTGTACAACGGATACCTTAAATGTACATGTACATATTGTGTTTTGCCATATTGTTAACTGTAACCTTGACCTTTCAACTTGACAATGATTACACCTCATACTTTACATTAGTCAATAAATTTGTCTTGCATTGTATTTAAAAGATTACCACACACAAAAGATATCAGCCATCAGTGATAATATTTTAGAATTTACAAAATTTATTTTCAATATCATTCGTTATTATTTTGTGTACCAACCTGTGCAGCACAGTATGCATTGAGTAGATTGTCTAATCTTGGAGAGAAAATAAATTCTTCTAACGCCCCACCTATTGCCTGTAATAGCAAAGATGTATATATTTTTACCTTTAATAACTTTAAAACTTAATGCGTTATACAATGTCATGTATCTCAAAATAAAATATTACATGTACTGTAGACGTGGAAATTTTCGCGTGGGGGTAAATTTCGCATTTTTCAGGAATCTATGAACTTCACATAATTTTCCCTAAGCGAACATAACCCTGCAGCATTCTTACAATGGAAAAGACACTTTTAACAGCAACATTTCCCCAACTAGTAACGTCTTGATGTTATAATCACAAAATTTTCCCCCAGCGAAAATAACAACGTTTACAGTATAATTATTTTCTTCTATCCTGAAAGTGATTACAAGAAATTTAAGGAAGAAAGATAGGTTCAAAATTGAGTAACTGTTATACAAAGCAGCAATATTAATTAAAATCTTCTCGTTTCCATTATTCTGAAGGTATATTGCAAATTTTTTTTTTTGGGGGGGGGGGGGGGGGGTTATCTACTGATACACTTTTACATGTACATGGATCAATTAGAGAAATTATGTGTATTTATCATGCACCATATGTATACAGTGTACATGACTTTGTACATTGATCAAGTCTGAATTCTGTACACTGAGATACATGTTTATTTTCTTTCTCGAAGTTCTCTGAAAAGTCCATTTTCCAGAAAATATTTATGACCATTTTAAACCTTGATTTTACCAGTCATCACATAATTTGGCAACATTTTGAATTGTGACATAATATTTGATCACACTGACTTTGTGCGTTGTCATGTTTTCTATTTTGACGTCATAAAGAAAATATCGCCAAATCTTGTGATGTCTGGTGTCTTTTGCCCGATGAATCTACTGGAAAATCAGCTATTACTGGAATTTGATGCAGTTTACAAAATTCATACATAACAGCTTGACAAAAAAATACATGTATGCTTAACATAAGAAAATCAAAAATCGTCTCAATGAATTATTCAAAATTTTTTGAAGCCACTTACTGCGTCCTGAGTATCCGCCAGACAAAGTTCAAAGTCCAACATCTGTTCTGGATTTATTTTTAACTCATCACAAATTAACTTTACCAGTAATGGTTGATGTTTGTCACACTGGAAAAACAAAACATTTCTATTAGTAAGAACATAGTACTGTATCGCTATCATGCATACCTGTCAACTCTCCCTCTTTTGGAGGGAGACTCCCTCTTTTTGATCTTATATCCCTCCTTTGCATTTCTCCCTTGAGGGAGACCAAAATCTCCCTCTTTTTGGCCCAATCACCCTCTTTCTCCCTCTTTTGACATACATGTATTTACCAAAGAAGAATAACTCTAAATAGTAACGCTCAGAGCATTTCATGAGAAATTGCATGACAAAATGCAAGAAAAGATGTATAAATTGCAAAAAATTGTTGATTATGTGTTTCATAGTTTATAAATGTATTTGCATTAAAATGTCAGCACAATGAAATTATTTGAAAATTGGTTTTGCACAAAATGTTGCGATCCATTAAAAATGTAGCAAAATGGGTTCACATGCAATCTCCCTCTTTTTCAAGTGCCAAGGAGGGAGATCTCCCTCTTTTTAAGATTTCAAAGTTGACATGAGTCATGTCATAATTTTGAATTTATTTCATCTTCAAATAATAATGGCATTACGTATAAAATTGAAGTATCATATTCACAGTGATATTTCTTGGTTTCAGACATTTAACATGTTTAAAAAAATGTTTTTTATTCATCATTTCCAGCTTTGCTACACATGATTGAAACATTTTTATTTTATTTTGAAATTATAACTTGAACAATGATTTCATGATGATAAGCATCAACAATAAGAACATGAAGAAATTATAATAAAATTCATTTTAAATACCTGTTTTGTAGTAGTTGTCTCCCCTTTGACTTCCTCCTGGGGGACCGTCTTCTCCAACTCTGACTGAATACATGTACCCAGAACTGGACACCTATTATAAGATCATAATGAATTGTTATCAAAATAGAATTGTTTTCCGTACCTTTGCAATAGACCATTTTACGATCTTGATTAAAAACACAAAATGTCCGAGTCAACATCTTTTGGCGTTGTTTTTCATTATGACGTCACTGTTAATAGACGCAATTCTAATGATACATAACAATGAAAAAGTGTGCGAAAGTTGCTTGCCTAGGACATTTTTTTTTGTATTTTTTTTTTTTTTTTGTCAGCCATTATGGATTTTGGAAAGTGGTCTATTGAATTTAAATTTAAAACTTCTAGCAAAAGATACTGTAAACAGTTATATACAGCAACATTCAGTTTCACAAAAACACTCACAACCAATTTCAGGAATATTCATAACTTTTGATCATTTAGTTCTTCTTTCAGAATGAAAATATCGATATTTTGTTTCTGAATTTACAATGTAGATGAAGTATGTAGAAATGATATTAGAAAACATAGTACAATCTAAATGAAAAATCTTTTGAATGTTTTCTAAATGACAAAAGTTATGAAAATTCCAGAATTTTTTCGTAAGGACTTTCGTGAAACTGGGCACTGATATTCTTGTATGTCAGATTTCGAGTTTGCATACAGTGATTGTGAAGGATTTTTGTGTATCAGCCATTTTCCATGATTTTCTAATATTTCAAGTACACAGACTTCAATGGGTCATATTTCAAATTAATAGGACTTTGGTGCATAGCCCATGTCAAAGATCATGAAATGTATCGATTTTATCGGATTTGAAGATAAAAATTATTTGGTCCGATAAACTCACGTTACATTTATTATTTGGACTGATAAAATTACCAAATGTCCGACATTTCATTGGAAAATTTCAAGACCTCTGCCATATCCTTTACCATCACTGTGCATTATCACAGTGGGTAATCTCGCAACGCAGAACATACAGTTTATCTACAAATTATTTTTCACAAAAAGGGGAATAAGATGCAGTGTAAGATGCCTTAACTACGAGTTTTATCCAAAGTAATTGAAGTAATACATGTATCTTTTTGTGAAGCTGAAAAACGATCGGCATGATTTCGTATTCATGATGATGTTCGTGCTTTATAAATAGCTTATGGATGCAATTTATAGTTAGGGCATTATTTAAGAAATAACAACTAGCTAGCCGTGGTTTATTGTCCAGTTATTCCACGAGTTGCATGAACCAATCAAATTATCACCGCGCCGCGAAGCGGTGAGGTGATAATTTGATTGGTTCATGTGACGAGTGGAATTACTGGACAATGAATCACAGCTAGCTAGTTGTTATTTCTATTCTAATATTGCACGTGAATGGAAGTTTGTTGGAGATTTTACACCAGGCAAATTCTATGGTACATATAGGGAGAAAATTTCAAGTCATCTTAGAATACACTGCAATACATTCCCCTTTTTGTAAGAAATTATCTATTTTGCGCAAAAACATAGAAAAATCAATTGTTCTGCATAGCGAGACTTCCAACTATGAACATGACATGAAAGTGTTGGTATTAATACATGCATGAAATGATGAATGCTCACATTGCTAACTATTGAACGTTGTACATAAAGAGATTTCATGACTTATGAAAATTAACCTTTTTTCCCTCTTAAAAATGAAAATCTTGCACTAAACGCATTTTCCATAATTTCTAACTAAGTGCATCTAATGACTTTAGTAATTAAAGTATCATTAATTGCTTACACGTGAGTTTCCTTGTTTGGTCCGAATTTCTCGTTATGATCTCTCATCAAATGGATGGCAATATTAGGGACTCTAAGTATAGGCCTCTTTATATGTACCAGTCTATGCTCTATCTTGTCTCCATTCTACAACATGTACAAGGAAAAAGAAAATATATTTTTGTTGAAACACTTAGATTATAAAATGTGTATTCAAGATTTCCTTTAAACAGGTAAACATTGAAATCTAACATACTTTGATAATAACTTTGTAGACCAGATGGTAACTTCTGTATGAAACCATATTTACCATATTCCTCAATTGCACCATTGCTAACCATAAAACCGTAATTATTAAAATTTCTTTTTCACTCAATGTTTCAAGCTCTTTTTTCAACTATCATTATTATACTTTTCCACAACTGTTTGGAAACCATAAAATGATTCACTCACCATAGTCAGAACTCTGCCTTCCATAGTAAAATCTCATTCAAAATAAGTGTACAATATACATGTACATGCATTTCTCTACCATACCATTCTTCAAACACTATCGGTACCATAGAATTCACTCACCTTAACCAGAACTCTGCCTCCTCCACAGTTTAATCTTTATCAAACCATGTGCAACATATTCAGCCTTGTCCCATTCCACAACCATTTTGTAATCATACTGTAGTTAAATCTTACCTTAACCAGAACTATGCCACTGAAGGTGAAATCTCAGAAATTATGTGTACAACATGTGCATTTCTCTTCCATATTATTCTTCAACAGTTACCATACATACCATGCAATGGTTCGCAATGACCTTAACCATTACTTTTCCTTCCTCAGGTACACATAAATCTTAATCAAAGCTATGTGTGTCATACATGTATTCCTTCACCATACCATTCCACAACCATTGTGTAACCATAGAACGGTTCACACTCACCAGAACTCTGCCTCCAATGGTTAAATCTCTATCAAACCAGGTGTGCCATATTCCACCACTCAACCATTCCACAACCATTCATTACCATAGAATGGTTCACACTCACCTTAACCAGAACTCTGCCACCGACGGTTAAATCTCTATCAAACCAGGCGTGCCATATTCCACCACCCTGCCATATTCCACAACCGTTCATAACCATAGAATGGTTCACACTCACCTTAACCAGAACTCTGCCACTGACGGTTAAATCTCTATCAAACCAAGTGTGCCATATTCCACCACTCTACCATTCAACAACCATTCATAACAATAGAATAGTTCACACTCACCTTAACCAGAACTCTGCCACCGACAGTTAAATCTCTATCAAACCAGGTGTGCCATATTCCATCATCCATACCATTCCACAACCATTCATAACGGTTACCATAGAATGGTTCACACTCACCTTAACCAGAACTCTGCCACCGACGGTTAAATCTCTATCAAACCAAGTGTGCCATATTCCACCATCCTACCATTCCACAACCGTTCATAACAATAGAATGGTTCACACTCACCTTAACCAGAACTCTGCCACCGACGGTTAAATCTCTATCAAACCAGGTGTGCCATATTCCTCCGCCATACCATTCTACACCAACCATATGGTAACCACATTTGTTCAGCTTAGAGATTGGTTTAACCTGTACAAAAATATAGCATTCTTTTCATACCGTATTTGACTAATAAGAAGTAACTCTATCTCCAATATTTGAACACTACTGTCTGGTCATATCGTCATTATATCACATTTTATTCAAGGTCACTCCCTTCAAGCTCTGTGTTTATTTTTTTTTATTCATTTAAGAGTTATCTCTCTTGAAATTCTATAGAAATACAATGTTATTGGAAATATCTAACACATGTACAGAGAAATAAGTAAACTTTTCGACCTGACAGTGCTTTTATAGTAGCCTTTTTTCTCATTATACTCATGGTACAGGGAACAATATCCCTCTTTGATATTTGTCATCACATAATTACATTATACATCCCTCTTATAGGGATAAATAACCTACATGAATGTATGACCAATTTCTACACATTGGAACGTTAAGTATGACGTCATAACAGACAGAGAGTGAAGTTTGGTCACTTCAGTCTGAATCAAAACATGGCAGAACTACATAATTACGATTATTATTTAAGATGTTTTACTGACATGCAGAGAAGAAATATTCAATCACCAGTTGTGATCATTGACAAGGAAACCCAACCATTGTATCCCTGATTTGCTTTTATCCATGACTCAAAAGAGGCAAGCCTAGTAATGGAAACAGTAAATCTCAGACACTTGAGTTGGATTTCCGTTGTCAATTATCACACCTGGTGATACAATGTAGATTCTACTAACCTCCCGTACCTACCTTAAGACAAGGGCTGTCCGTATGTGCTCCCACCACACTGAAGCCGTTACCTGGTTTGTACTTCCCTCCAACCGCAAAAGCTATAATGGTTGACTGGTTCCTCGTCAGGAAATACTGAAAAAGATAAATATACTCATAAATTTAAATATCTCCATTTTATAGGTTATTGGCACATCCAGAAATGTTTGCTTTTAACTCGAGTCTACAGGACATCAATGGGCAATGGAGAGATTTCTAGACGTTCCGTCCACAGGTCGATCCGTCCCCAGATTATCCGCCCCCAGATGATCCGTCCCCTTGGTTATTCCGTCCCCAGTTTAATTATCTTAATTCAGTCATTTTAATTATTTTGTTTAGCCGTCTACTTGCTAATTGACATAATAAAACTTAAACACCAGAAAATAAAAGTCCAAATAAAGAAAATCTTGAGCGCTTAAAACTAAAAATTGTTGATAAGATATATAAAGCTCATTTTTCAATATACTTCTTTTTTTTTCTTTATATAAGCTGTATAACATGTTTGACAGACATTGCAAAATAATCACTAGTACGTTCTTTCTATTGTTCTTTTCCATTTTTTTAAGCGTCCCTCCTAGAGCTTCGTTTGTAGATTTTTAAAAGTTGAAAGGACGTAAAACATACAATAAGAGAATGATACTATCTTGGATAAATAACATACTCAAATGCACAAAACCACACGAAAGTATCCCCAATTAAGTACACTAACTGTCAAACTAATAGTAGACGGTGATAGAAAACAACCCAATTAGTTGTTTTATGGATAATTATCACTCTATACTACATATTCATTGTGGACGGATCATCTGGGGACGGAAAGACCTGGGGACGGATTTATTTGTGGACGGATCGTCCTGCTACCCAATGGAGACCTCCAAACAGCTACCTGAGACGTAACAGATGAGTACCAGACAGGATAGATACCAACAGATGCTAATGAATTTGAAGACGTTAAACATGCAACTTATATGTAACAGACACCTTATTTGTCCATTCTTTAATACGAAAAGTTTTGAGCATTTTCAAAAATTTCATCAAATCTTTCATTACGAAAGAACGGAGGCCAATGGATGAGCAATGGATTCACCGAACAAATAACAGATGCAGTAACAGATGCAAATTCAGACAAACGGATAGCAAAGTTTGTTATTGGATAGTTGTCAGTTCACCTTCTCTGGTAAGGTGTGACAGATGTATCTTTGATAACACCAGCAAATGCTGGCTAACTTGAACATAATGATTATGACCTGATATTCATTAATGTGTATAATTCATTTTGCATGTTCAATCATTACACATGAAAATACATTGTACTTATCTGACCTTTTGGAGAGGTTTGATTGACCATGGTTCTGTTTCTTTCAGCTCAGAGAAACCTGCCTTCACTAACATCTGCTTGACCTCATGCACAGCTAAAAAGGTCAAAAGGTCACAAGGTTGAAAATTCATGAGTTACAGTTGAAAAGTCCATAAAAATGAATTCATATCAACAATAATGTTCAATTATAAAGTTTGTCTGACTTTTACAAGTTACAACTCACTGAATTTGCATATATTAACCAAGTTGAACAAGAATTATGCAGAAAACTTGTCCCAAAGTAGGACAGTTATTTCTTAATTGAAAGTAATGTACCTACCGTGGAAAGGAGATGGTGTTTTGTTGACAAATTCCACAAACTGTCTGGCAGCTCCAAGGATCTTCTCTTTATTAGCCTACAAAATATACATAAAGAAGTTGATATGATGAGATGAGGTGTAATCTGTCCTGAACATGCTGACAAAGTCATATTTTGAAAAAGGAAAATTTGAAAATGTTGAAGATATTCTTTCATAAACTTGATACCTACTCAACCCCCCTCTCCCCCTCCACCTCTAGATATGCACTTGTCTGACACACTCACACAGGCACCTTTGTCTCATTTTCTTATAATTTTTGAATTGTTGAAGGTCAAAATCCTCAAATGTTGTAAAATAAATGTACCAAAGATTGCTTCATTCAACTTCATTTATGCAAGATTCTAAAAGAAGTTTGCAAAGGAAACCCCTACCATATCATACAAGTGTTTTTCCCTTTGTCCTTTCAAACTGTTGAAAATTGAAAAAAAAATTTTATAAGACAGAAGAAAAATATGCTCCAGATTGCACCATTTTTTCATACAATGTAAATTTCCGAGAGAGGCCCCCCAGGTCCCCACCTACAAGAGAGAGAAGTACAGCTGAATATGGCGACTGAAATTTAACTCTTAGTTTTACGGATCTGCCGACCCTAATTTTACAACAATTGGAAAAAAAATAAAATGAATTAATTGTAAATTTTTTTCTTCCGCTCTTCCAAATAACTGGTTATTACTATTCATTCTCACTTAATCTTTATCGTGCAAGTGTTTTAGAGAATGCGGCTTTGAAAACATGATGAACAAGCTGAATTAAGATCGTGATCGTGGCACAAAACATTTTTTATTTTATTTTTATTCCCTCCTCCTACCCTATTTTAAAAATAAAATCCGTAAAACTAAAAATTAAATTTCTGTCGCCTAATAAAAGACTCTCTGTTGCCACTGTAACTACTGGTGTCAGAGCAGTTTCCACATTGTTCCCGACAGGAACAGTTTTTGAACGTCAGTCATCTTTTTCAAGCCATTTGAAGGGACATTCTTTCAAAATTTGTGACACATTTGTAAATTTTTGAATGGAAAATTCAAATCATGAATCAATTGTAACAAAATTTTGTATCCAAGTTGTTTTACAGTTTCTCCTTTCTACCTCTTTTTGCACTGTTTAATATCGCGCTCAGGGGGAAGTTGCCAAGAACCATCCTTTTTCAACATGATTTGAGAATTTAAGTTTCAGTTTCAATCAATATTTAATGATACCCATATGAATAGTTAACACAACAAAAAAATGTCACAGTTTACAGACATTTCTTACCAGGAAAGCTTATAAAAGCTTTTAGGCTAAATATCTTATTGTTAAGTCCTGCTGGGATACTGACCAATCTAATCACAACAATAAAGAAATCCTGTTGGGTTTATTAGTATATCAAACTGTTGTTAACACGTTTTTAAAATAGAAAGGACAAGAATCAACATGTGGCCCTTTAATTAATATCATTATTGTAATCATAAACTAAAACTGTATTTTAAATATTCTTCATTTTGAAAATTTATTCCTATTTTCCTACAACCCAATACATTTGATAAATAAAGCTGATTTAGTAAATAAAATCTACAATGTAAGTACAATAACAGGGGAAGACTTCCATACACACACTCTCTCTCTCTTGTTATACCTTATGTTCCTACTAAGCATAGACATTGTATGGAAATGAACTTATTAAACATGCCTTATCTAAACTTTTGAGATTCAGCTCGCTGAGGAAGGGAGGGAGACACATTTAGAATTTAGAATGTCAAAAGACACCTTTATTTCTTAACTTCCCGGGACGTTTGGGCACTCTAAAGATTGAAAATCGATAGCATCAAGAGACACGAATCTAAAATAAAAGAAACTCAAAAGAAAGCTTAAGGAATGCACGTGTCACCTGCGAAACATAGCAACACTCAGTTAGGATAATAGGAATCACCTTTATATAGGGTGTGACAGACATCCAAGTGAGATGGACAGACAGTCAACAGACAAAAGTGATCCTTGGCTTAAGAGTCGCTATGCTTCGCAGGCGACACAATAAATAAATAAATAGATAAATAAATATTTTAATTTATAATTTTTATACGCATGCACAGTAAGACATCACTTTTACGTCACTTGAACATTCCTATATGTGTATCTCCAGGAAGTAATGTTGTATAATTGGACCAATCCAGATTTCTAGGTGGAAGTTATTAACGTAATTAAAAGTCTAAATTTCATAATCGATTATCGGTTTATTTTTATTTAATCGGAAATAATTCTCTCTTGTTTTTACAGAAAGGAATATGACTAGTAATGAAGAAACTTCACTAAATCTTACGTTAATATACATGTTGTACATAGAAAAAGGTCTAGTAAGAACTCTTACCACAGAATGATAAAATCTTGTCTAGTAAATGAAATATTTTGTCAAGATCACAGCAGTAATATACCATGGAGTCAAAACAAATATGTGATTGTAATAGTCGACAACTTTATATGGCAGATGATGCAGGGATGGGGGGGGGAGGGGGAGGGGTTGTTCCATATGACTTAACTTAAGATTTTGCTCATTCAAGGAATCAAGCAATATCTTCATATTCACTGACCTTGTCCTTACATGTCTAACAAAGCTCAGGAGTTCTGCGTAAAAACTAAAAAGATTTTTTTTTCTAGACGAGTAGATATTGACGTATCGCAGGCCAGAATCGCATCTGACGTTGAAGTTTTCTATAAGAGTACTTGTCATTACTATTATATTCAATGAGAATCCTCAGAGATTAATCTACAGCTTGATCTAAATGGGTCCTATGGACCCGATGAAATTTGACCAATGGGTCCCGAGACAAAACAATTGGCCCCAGCAGAATCTTATGGGTCCCAAATATTATAAAACATCTTTTTTCGCGGCGTCTTTAGTTCGCAAATACAAGTGATATGTTCCAGAAAAAAAATTATTTGAAATAAAACGTCTATCTCCCAAGCTTCAATCTAATAGTCAAATTTGCTTAATTAAGTAGTCTATTGTGTATTTAGTTGCTTTAATTACGCAAGTGAGGCTTGGTACATGTGTATAGTAAAATGTTAAATCTAAATGTATACGTTGTACGAAGACGGTACTTCCTACACTTAAGTGTGAATTAAACGGTTTGAATTGATTGATTCATATTATCCTACAAAATTTACCAATGGAGAAGTTTTCATGAATATGTTGTATATATAACATGTACATCTGAATCCGAATGATAAGAATTTAATAAGACTCTCATCGGACCATATAACATGATATAAAACCATGAAAACTTTTATATCGAAAATTTTTTATGCACAACAATTTCTAATACAATACTACGGACATGATCAACCTTTTGTAATGTTTAAAAGAGTGGATAAAACACAAGACATATAAACACGATATACAGCTAATAAACTTCCAGTTTCTCAACTTCTGAATGTTTTATGTAAATATGAACTAAAGGGGACGCATTATACAAAAATGAATAATGCGTATGGTTGGACGCAGTGATCGGGATTCAATGGGTCCTGGACGATTTTTATGCGTCAGAGACGCAGGATGCAGAGGTAGATTAATCCCTGAATCCTAATTCCATGGTATGCCTAATAGAGAATGGATCCTTTTCAAATTATTTACTAGGGCTGGGACGATTCAGGTATCCTTCGATTCGGTTCGGTTTCGATTCACAAGGCCTCGGTTCGGTTAATTTCAATTCGGTTCATTTGAATGAGATAAAGTACAAAATATTATGCAAAAATGGATAAAATTCACAAAAAAAATGAAGAAAATCTCAATCGATTTGACCATCACTTTAGTCTAACCTTATACAGCATAATAGTTCGCATAATAATCTGAAGAATGTGTGGGGTTTCATCAGTTTTACATCCATAATTATGGTGAATGCATGTGCTCCAACACAACAGTATGTACTGTGAGAAATTTTAAAAATATAAATACAAATTTCAACACCTCATTTTTCATCAACCAAGTATTGACATGTTTCACAGTATATATTTAAGTGGACATAGCTTTCCTTACATGATATTTGGCAACCATAGCTGTCAACTGACCCGATTTCGGCGGGTCAGTCCCGCTTTTTTACCCTTTGACCCGATTATTTTTTATCACCCGCGCGGGTCATGTCTTTCACCCGATTTTTCGTTGCTGACCCTGGAATCACCCGATTCCGATTTGGTTCCGTCTAATACTTGGGACTTTAAATTTCCAGTTGTGACTTTAAAATACCTGCAATTTTAGGTAAATTAGGTTGTTTGTTTAGTGATATAGGAAGTAATTAGCCACTTTCAACGTTGTTTTAACAATCTGGCTTGGATTGTTATGGGAAGACGATCGTAAACACGGAGATTTATGCGGACGAAAAGGGACAAATGTTTTTATAGTGTTTAAAACAATTGAAGCAGTGAAATGTAGAGTTCATTTCACACAAAATCTTCATCATGGTATTGATGATATATTTAGCCTAGCAAATCTTCAGACTTGAAGTCCTTAAATTTAGCACATGTGCTACATTATCATGATTATAGATTATGCAGTAATTTACAATTTAAATAAATGCTTTATATGTCTTACCATTTTAATTAAAAATGAACTTTATTGACCTGTATTTTTTTTGGGGGGGGGGGGGGGGGTTAAATTTTATTCATAATGACATGAGCAAAAGGTCGCAATTTTGTTTTGCGCGCTATGACCCTCTTTTTCATTTCTCAAAGAGGGTCATTGACCCTCTTTTGTCTGAAAAAAGTTGACAGGTATGTTGGCAACTACTATCCCCTTTATTCTTGTTGCTGCTTGTACAAGCTGCCTCTGACAAGTCAAGTTCACAGAAAGCGAAAGTAGAGCTACTTTCACTTTCCTTTTTATGGAAGGTCTGCAAGTGGGGGGGGGGGGGGATGGAAGTGTATGTAAATCGGAGCAATAAGTGAATGTTCGCTCTTTTCTTACTTTTTGGTCTTCTTAGATATAATTTCTAAGCAATTTCAAACATTCTCTGGTCACTATTTGACTTTAGTTTACTTTGATAAATTATGTCTGAACCGAATCGAAATCTGGAATTCTACGTCGGTGCATCTAACCGACAATGCTAATTTCGAAGCACAGAATTTTTCGGTGCACCGCCCAGCCCTATTATTTACGCTACCCCTTGAACTTTAACTTTAGATACAATCGTTAATCTACTTTCATTTTATTCTTAATTGTCATACGCAAATTTGATTGAAAACTATGTCATTCTTTCCACGTTGAATATTTCCGATTATAATCGATTCTTAAAAACATAATCGCTTAATAATTGAAATCAAAGGGTATAAGCGATGATGTCGCCGATGTCGGCGATCATCGTTACAACACTACCAGGAAGGGCAAAGCATTATATGTATTTGAGAGAAATTTAAGTATTTGAGAGAAATTTGAAAGTGTTCCATTTGAAGTAGTTTGCAGGTGCCCGGTCCGGGACTCGAACTCCAGCCATCGGGTGATAGTCACTCGTTGCCGAGTTAAAGGACAGATTAAAGTTATCATAAAAATAGTACGAAAATTGACCCGAAACGATTGTTAGTTACTGTTGTGTATAGTTTAATCTAAATATGGGTAAGATGAGTCATATACTATCATTTAAAAACCCTCAAAATTCTCTGGAATAGACTTTCCGACACCAGTAGTCATTGTGAGAAGGGCAACAGGTGCTGCTAAAAAGAGTTCTGCTGTTGTTAATCCAACAATTTTATATGGGACAAATCGTTTTTATTTTGTTGTTTATTTGTTTCTTTGTTGTACAACAGATTTGTTGCATCATCATGTGTCGCTTCGGACTGTGTTGCACGACAAACCAACCAAGACAGCCACTGTACTAGTGTCAGAACAGTTTCCGGACAGTAACAGTTTCCGGACAGTCGCCCTTTTCAAGTACTTTGAAGGAAATTATTTTCAAAATTTTATGACAATTTTGTAGATTCTTAAATGCAGAATTCAAATCACTAATCATAGAAACAAAATTTTGCATCTAAGTTGCTTTATCACACCACCTTTTTACCCCCTTTCTGTCCCATTTAATATCGCGCACCGGGGGAAGTCGCCGAGAACCATACTAATTTAATCTACGTGATTTGAGAAGTTTCGGTTCTATTTTCAAAATAACTTTTACACAGTCATTTGTAGAAAAGATTGAAGAAAGTAATATCCAAAAATCACCTAGTTTGGGCTGAAATTGATCGAGATTAAAAGATTTAAAATAAGGTGTCCGGAAACTGTTCCAGTGATATGCGAAAAATGGCCAAAATATAGGGTCATAAAATCGGCCTAGAAACCATATTTCATAAGAGATTTAATATTTTCTTTCAACATGAGTATCTGTGGGAAGGGCATAGCATTATTTGAGAGAAATTTGAATCTTTTCCATTGATGAACGGAGGAGTTATCCCCGAAAAACCTTCAAAATCGTCCGGAACCTGTTCCGACACCAATAGAGAAATAATAACAGAAATAAGTAATGGATAGTATGTTATTATGTATATTGAATAATTTTTACCATATCTATCTATCTGTCTTTCTCCTCTGCTCAACAAATTGAACAAACCGTCTCCACTTTCTCTACTTTCTCTTTTGCCTTCAAGTTACGACAAGTTGTTGTTAAACAATTCGATCCTGTCATTTCGCCACTTCGTTAAAAGTTCTACTAGCAAGTCCTGCATAACATAAAGGAAATAAGTCCATCCTTCCCTATAGTTATCTCAAGTTTATTTCATATGTACTACAGTAGGGGTGGTGGTGGTGTACATCTATCTATCTATCTATCTATCTATATAGTGCTAGGCCCTCGTATGAGTGTTCTAAGCAGAGTGCGCGTCTGTGCAAATTAGTCTAAAAACGGAAGTGCAATATGTACATTAGTTAAAAGTTTAAAACAGACAGTGCTTTAGGGGGTCTAGATGGGGGACCTGGGAGACAGCATCTCTGAAGGTCCTTGGAAGTCACTAAAGAATTTGGGGTACCCCTCTGCCCCTCCCACCCCTTCCTCCCCACCCACTCCCTTACCTCCTTTCTCCCTCCCTTTCACCTTTCCCTCCCTTCCTCCTTCAATCCCCTTCGATCCCTCCCCTCTATCCCTCCTCACATTCCTTCCTCCACCTCCCTTTCACCCCCTCATATTTGGCTACTCATGAGTGACGAGTACCTTGAAGGCCTGTAGATTCCTATTAATTGTTGCTATTCATACAAGATAGTCATGATTCCATTTAGACAACATATATCAGGGACGTATAGCAGTCCATGAATCAGATCTTTAAACACGAGAAAGGGGGGACTCGGCCGCACCAACCGCATCCCAAAAACAAGAGGCCCAAAAACAACAAACTTGGTTGAGGACCTTGAGTACTTCCTGTCTGTAAAGTTTTGTTCAATTCTGTGCAGCGGCTACAGAGGAGATGTCAAAATTTCGTCAGCCAATCAGAGCCCTTGGTGACCATATTTGTCGACCGATCGGCACGAAAAACACAAACTTTGAAGAGGATCTTGAATACTTGCTTTCTGTAAAGTTTCGTTAAATCCTGTGCAGCAGTTGCAGAGGATACGTCTAAAATTTGCCAGCCAATCAGAGCCCTTGGCGGCCATATTTATTAACCGATCAGCACGAAAAACACAAACTTGGTAGAAGACTTTGAGTACTTGTTTCCTGTAAAGTTTCGTTAATATTCTTTAAAGCGGTTGCAGAGGAGATGTCAAAATGAGTTGCAAATAAGAGCCCTTCGTGGCCATATTTGTTGACCGATCAGCACGAAAAACAAAACTTCGTCGAGGCCTAGGACATTGAGTATTTGCTTTCTGCATGTTAAGTTTCGTTAAATTATGTGAAGCAATTGCAGAGGACACGTTAAAATGTTTTAAAAAGATTACGACGGACAGACGACAGACAGTAGACGCCGGACGCTTAAATTACAAAGTTGTTCAAAACACCAACAATACAAATGTCACTGAGAAACATCACAAAGATATTCTAGAGACCATCTTGTGTACATATTGTACTTGTAATGATTCTCGTAAATTTGAATTCAAAGTTGAGGTGGTAATTTAATTAACGTACGTCCTCATCCAGAGGTCAATCGGGTTCACGAGACTAAATTTTTCCCAGTGGAGAATTCCTGGCAAGCATCAATGGAAAGGGGATACTCCGTAGATCACAAGACCTTTCCTTGCTCAGCCCTCCAGAAATCGTTGGCCTTAATTGTACACCTATCATATTGCCGTATATACTGTCAGGACTACACATTCCACTGAAATTGTGAATCAGATATGCAACGCCGAGACCCCTCACTGCTTCAGGTGGCTCTCTTTCCTATAATTCTGATTTAGAGACTTCATTGCCCTTCCCCTCCAGGGGTAACCCTATAGATTTGGACCAAAATATCTACATGTAGGTCATTGGACTTTGGTAACAGTGAAGCGATGCGAGCAAGCTTTAACACATATACGAAACAAGTGGAAAAATGATCGAAAATACCCATGCTTTCAAAATCTTCAACCAAGAAACCCCTGCCTTATGTTCGTCGCTTATTTGAAAATTTTAGTCAGTATTTATACGAAAGTGTCTCCAGATGAATCCCTATAATGTAGCTATGGTGTGGATTCGGTTTTTTACAGAGTGTAAGAGAGTACGATTCATTTAAAAGAAAATAAATTAAATCCTTTTGGGTTCCTTTTGGGTCCCTTTGGGTCCTTTTGGGTTCCTTTTGGGTCCTTTTGGGTTCCTTTTGGGTCCTTTTGGGTAATTCGACGCACCCAAAATTTTCGTACATGCATTGAGATGCGAAATTGATTTATTCCGTGACTTTTCGTGCATGTGTAAAAGACCGTTTAACTTAGCTAACAGGAAAAACGCAAGTGTTGGGCAGTGCATACCTATACCATGAACGTATATCCAGATATATACGTCTATATATAGATGCCTATACAGAATTGACTATTTTTGATAACATTGTTCAAATCGTAGAAAAGATTTGCCATATTTTACTAAACATAGGTGCATAGATTGAAAACAAAAACGCTGTTCATTTCTATTCTCTGAGCGGCATTTATTTCGCGACGAAGTGCTGTTCGTTTCACTTTTTCTTATCGATATGTATTTCGCTGCGATGTGCTATTCGTTTCAATTGACTTCAAGTGCTAGCCTACGCCTGTAACTAAGTAACGTTGAACATAGCTAGGGAGCCGACAGGGGGGTACCTGTCTCCCCCTCCCACCCCCTTAGCCCCCCCCCCCCCCCTCCCCCTCCTTTTCATCATTCCCTTACCTCCCCCTCCCGCCCCCTTCTCTCCCTCCTCCCGCCTCCCTTTCACCCTGTCCACCCCCTCATAGCTATTGTCATTATTGAATTCAAAATGTACGGTGTAACACAGACAACATAAAGTATCTTGGGACGGCTTTCTGTATTTACTGATTGTCTGCATGGTATCTAAATAGACAAAGATTTATTTATTTTTCTATTCATTTATTTATATATCTATCTATTTATCTATTTATTTTTTAATTATTTATTTATATTTATTGATATGGCCCATTCATCGTTTGAGAACATGGTATGCAATAAACATTAAAGAATTACCTAACAGTTATTCAGTCTCAAAGTCGAGAAGGCAAGGCCAAATTATGAGAATTCCCTTCGGAACGGCTACAAATAATATCCCCCATCCCCTCAACATACGCTAACTTATACGATATATACCGGTATCGAAAATGACTTCGCTTCGCTTCAAGGACTTTGCCATAGTTCAAATTAACTTTTTGTCATATCATTTATACGTTCGGAGTGAAAAAAACAACAACATATAAATGTGTCCTTGTGGGGGAATCTAATCATATGCCTTAAAATATTGCACATGTATGATGGGTATCTAAGTTGTCAATGTTCTGCCGATTGTATGACAAATATGGATAATGACCATATCCCTGTATACAGCACAAAATCGATAATTCAGAAAATCAGAAACCGAAGGCATACAAAATCAGGATAAAACAGGAACCAAAGCAAACAAACAAAAACCTCCACCACATGAAAAGAAGCAAACTCCCGATATGGGAGTAAGACCAGGTGCCCAGGAAGAGTAAGCATCTCCTGCTTGCATGCAACACCCTTCGCTTCAATTCGGTAGAGCTGTCACATCCGGTTACTTTCATTTCGGAAGACATAGAGTACAATCTTTAGTTGGATGGTTCAAATGGTCTATGACAGAATATCATCCACAATTCTGGAGAGTGGGACATCATAGTGTATGACGAGTTCCCCATATCGACCGTAGAACTTCCTCAGTGACGATGTTAGTCGGTCACAAACATTTCCGTGACTGAGAAGCTTATCTGAAAGACGCCTAGCTCTCGGTACAAAATCCGTATATTTACATTCCTACTTCGTCTCCCTTATATGAAGGTACCAAACCAACTGCACTGCATTTTTCGATAATCGCAAGAGCCTATCACGTGACATTTGAACAAATGCGGATTAATTTCCCATAAAATGTCCATTATATTTACTGCTTCAACACAGATTCAAAATTCCATTATCAATCGATGCCGTCTACCCCCAGTGATTTAATGGGTCAAAATCTAGGTCACCCACATGTACACTTCTAAGAAGTGTGACGTAATAAGTCGATCACGCGTCACACCAGACGAAATTCAAGGACGACCTGCACTGTCGTCTACGCAATGATGCCATGTTTGGATGAGCGAATTCAGACATTAGTGGATCAAATGTTAAACGTCTTTAAATTCAATAGCATCATTTAAAACCTGAAAAATTTACACCATGGACCAGACATGCACGTTTTGGGTACTAAACCCTCGTCAGTGATCCTCAGTCTAAACAATGTTATATGTCCAAATAGTATGAAAATTGTTATGTCCAAAAATGTACAAAAAGACGTAGCAGAATGGGTGGGATATAATATTCAATATCTAGGGTAAGGATTTGCTCCACTTGTGTCATTTATCAACAGTGAATTTATTTTTGCTTCTTATGGAATTATACAGTACAGTACAGATCAGAAATATTTCGTATCAGCGAATGTTGTCACAGTGCCATGTTGAGGTAGGTCATGAACATTTCGTGTATTTGTATCGTTTTGCACGGGTACTCGAATATTTCATTATTCTAAATACTTCAAAAAGAAACAGAGTAATTTTACAGAAGTTTGAATAATGGTAACGATTGATTTCATAGGTTTATAAACAAGTTAACAGTGTGTTCCAGTCAGTTTTCAAATGTTTTCCTTCCAATATCCGTGACATTTCTCCAGACTAACCATCCGCTTGGTCTTTATCATGTGGGACAAAAATCGCGATTTTGTATGATTCATTTTTCTTATTCAGTTTTGATAGAAATGTTCAAAATACAATCATAAACAAAATTCAATTTCTTATTTTTCTACAATGTTTCCGTACAGAAGGTACTACTTCGAAGCTAGCAAAAAACACCTAACGTTCGTTTGCTGTTACGTCAAGTGACGTTCTCCCTCCGCAGTGAAATTTCAAATATAAAGAAACGGGATGGAAAGGGACAGAAACAACTTAATTAACACATAAAATGTGAATATAAGGATTGTTTTTCAGCTTTTGCGCTTTATCGGTGTGTATTGGCAGTAGGGAATGGAAACAAAATTCATGAAAAGCACTTCATGCTTTACATATTTTGTTTCCATTCCCTACTGCCAATACACACCGATAAAGCGCAAAAGCTGAAAAACAATCCTTAAATATTTGGTACTTGCTCTGGCATAGCGTATCAATTGAGATATGAACACGCCATAAGCAGGCGATGAAGGGATGTTGCTACTCAGAAAAGGATAATTTGTAATAGTGAAATTGAAGTCGTCACGTTTGTCGTAGAGTGAGGTGTTCATGTGACCATCAGTGTCGTAGGACAACATTATGTCCAGATAGGATGCTAAATTATTTTCTCTATAGTTTCTTTGACTTCAAGCTCCGAAGGATAGATACTGCTCAGGTAATCCGCGAATTTTGGATTATTGATGGACAACACATCGTCTATGTATCTGTAAGTGAAGTTGAAGTCAGAAGCTAAGTATCTTTTCCCTTCAGAGACCAAAGATGGAATGAATTCAGCTTCGTACGAGTAAAGGAAAATGTCGGCAAGGAGTGGGGCACAATTGGTCCCCATTGGAATTCCGACAATTTGCTGAAATATACTAGATTCCAAAAGAGGAGCCCGACCTACTCACAGAAGGGACAGTGATTACAATGATTTCCTATGCGAAAATTGGGCATGGGCCATGGGCCCGTCATGGAGTCCCCGGCATCTGCATTATCAATCGGAGTGTAATTTTCACATACAGGATCTAGTGTATAGACCATTGAAACTGTAAGTTTTCCTTTATTGATCAACATCGTTTTCGTCATCTTTCGGTGTCTTTTGAAAAAAGCTTTCACATTCTTTGACAATATTTTATTGTTTGGATTGAGGATCACTGACAAAGGTTAAGTGCCTAAAACGTGCATGTATGGTCGATGTGATTTATTAAACGTCTTCAAATTCAACAGCATCATTGAGGAACAGATACATTTTCAGCATGGACGAGACATGCACGTTTCGGGTACATAATCCTCGTCAGTGATCCTCAATCTAAATAATGTAATATGGCAAAATAGTATGAAAGTTATTATGTCCGAAAATGTACTGAAAGACGTAGCAGGATGAGTAGGTTATGATGCTACAGGACCCACGTTGTAGGAGATTCAAGAAATTTTAACAAAAATTTTCGAAAGCGTTGAAGAAATGATCAATCGATGTTGATCGAACTTGGCTGCATGTGCCCTCGTGGACTCCTGGTGACACTCATCAAGTACTTAGTAATACATGCAAATATTAAACGTCTTCGAATTCATTAGCATCATTGAAGAACGTATAAATTTGTAGCATGGACCAGACATGCATGTTTCAGGTACTTAACCCTCGTCAGTGATTCTCAATCAAAACAATGTTATGTGACCAAATAGTGTGATTTCAAGTTATTATGTCCAAACGTAGCAGGATGGGTTGGATATTTAGATACAGGACCACGTTTTAGAAATTTCAAGAAATTTTGACAACAGAAATTTTCGAAAGCGTTGAAGAAATGATCACCCGATGTTGATCGAACTTGGCTGCATGTGCCCTCGGGGACTCCTGGTCCAACAGCAGTTACACTTATCAAGTAATACAAATGTTAAACGTCTTCGAATTCAACATCATCTTTGAAGAACAGATAAATTTGCGACATGGACCAGACATGCACGGTTCGGGTTCATACCCCTCTTCAGTGATCCTCAACGTAAACAATGTAATATGGCCAAATAGTGTGAAACTTACTACATGTATGTCCAAATATGTACAGAAAGACGTAGCAGTATGGATGGGATATGATGCTACAGGACCCACGTTTCAGAGATTTCAATATGCTGAAAATTTATCTGTTCTTAAATGATGCTATGATTTTGAAGACGTGTAATACTCTTTATCAAATTTATGATGATGTTCTTTTATTACATCAATTCATCATTGGAAAGGGGGGTGTTATCGACCAATTTGCTGTAATTTATTAAAGCTGTGCACAATCATAAATTAATGCATATGCTTAACACACTTTTTCTGACCTTATAATAGCATGATTAGAAAAGTCCAGGAATTTTCACTTGGGACAAGACCGTTTGACTTTCAAAACTAAAAAGTTGGATTTTTCTGATCAAATTAAACTGAACCTATTCTGCCCAATATTGAGCTACCCATTTTCTGATAAGGGGCTGTCTAGATCTGGGAGTGCATGGAAAGCATTCAACGAACGTAAGCTTGCAAACGACATATATGATAGTATTTACACGTGTCGAAGGTCAAATCTGGATCTGTCACTCAGTATACATGATATACAAGGTCGGAAATAGACATCTTTACATGTTTAAGGATATAAACGAATAAGAACAAGAAAAGACGTTTTTAATTGGTTGGATATTTTTATGAATGCATGTTTTTGAAAGACAGTGGTAAACATTGATTACATTATAGATTCATTAATTACTTTAAACTACAATGTTATAAATAAGTAGAATTTGAAGAATGTTGATTTAAAGATCAACATCATGGAAATTAAATTCATCAAGATTTAAATCGACTTGGTATTACCTACACATTAAGACAAAGGATACAATCGACATCTCTTCAGGATACGTGCAATATCCTATGTATAAAAGCAGCGTAGACAACGTTCGAATATCCTTTCTTTTTATTTTTTAGCTGCGTAATCATTTAAATGACGACTTTTAAATGAAGGATTTATATATAGAGAGTTCCGATGATTTCTTCTATTTTACATTCAAAAAACATATTTCAGGTTTGTGCATAAATTCAATATTAAAGTATTAGAAGACTCTGCTGAAGTACGAATTTCAACCTCCGTAGGAATATATCTACAAAAACAATAAACAAAATAATCCTCTCCTTTCTAGATGAAAAGCACAGAGAGTCTGAATAAAATTTTTGTGTGCAACTAATTATGTTGTAAAAAAGTACGACCAAACCAAATGGTGCACAGTTGAGCGAATTAGGATTCGTACTACTGACGGCACAAAAAAGTCAGATTGCTGT
This sequence comes from Pinctada fucata, assembly GCA_028142955.1. Taxonomy (NCBI): domain Eukaryota; kingdom Metazoa; phylum Mollusca; class Bivalvia; order Pterioida; family Pteriidae; genus Pinctada; species Pinctada fucata. The sequence goes on along the minus strand of AP027108.1, from coordinate 40,216,474 downwards.
TCTTTTGATATTAGACACTGCATATCTATAAGACGAATTGGGATTCGTAATGCTGACGTGACCAAATTCCTTTTGATATCAGACATTGATAATCAGCAGTGATCTGATAAAAATGATATAAAATGACATGAACCTAAAAAATCAAACGTACAGGCATAGGTTTAAGAGAGTGGGACAACACCCGGAATCTCCCCCTTTTGTTGCCTCCTGCTCAAGGCTTTCACGTGACCAAAAACAGCTTCAGTGATTTCAAATGTCAACGACTTCCATATACTAGAGTATATTCATAAGTAATAATTAATTTACAATTTGATTTTAATAATAAGGAATATTAGTTTGTTTAAAACGATGAGATCGCACAAAATTTTGATTTCAATGAACAAATAATTTAAGTCACATCATACAATTTACATGTATATTCATGTATTCAATTTTTATCACAATATCATAGACATGCACCTTTCATTGAACATAAACAATTTTAAAAATGCAATATGCATAGAATATGTAATTTTGTAGCAGATCAATTGTGAAATTTAACGTAAGTTTTAAAATAATTGTAAAACATATCAATATTTAAACATTAACAAACATACACACATTAAGATACACTTACAAACATACATGCATACATACAGGACGGACGCTTCACTTCTATGCCAACATATCACATTCTAAAAAGCACCATTCAACCATTCTTGTACAATATTACAAGATTTTTTTTAAATCAACAAAAACAAACAAAAATAAATTAATAGTACATCATATTCAAAATCCATATTCAGCATGTTCGGTCGCACTTTTTCAACTTTCATGGATGCTTTTTTAGGCAAACAACATGTGAAAAAATAGATTTGAAACTATTGTTGCGTATCTGAATTTGGTAGGCTAGCTAGTATACATACATTTCGTCAAACAAAATTGACATAAGAAGTAATACCTAAAAGTACCCATGAAAGGATGTTCTCTTTGGCTGTTAATTATATTTGTCTGGTAATGAAAGGTGATTGCGAATTTTTCAGAATAATTCCACATCCTATCATCTACAGCAAGCTATCAAGCGCAAACAAACCTTTATTTGTGCAAAATATCTTTTGAATTAAAGCTACGACTTGACAGGTTGAAAACTGTTTTTATGAGATGCCTCAATGTCAATGTAAGTGTTCTTTAGTCTATCAGCTGTATTTTCTTCCTTCTTTTCAATTGGATCGATTACATGACTTTGATCTGGTTCGGGGAAATTATCAATAGCATCCTCCGAAACTGTGCTAAGATTATCGTCGGCTTTTGAATCATCGTCTCGGGCTTCTTCCTCAAATTCGTGTATAGATTGCAGAGAAGATAGAGATGTGCGATGACTGCCTTTCCCCAAAATGCCTCTGTCGTGAGAATCTTGCATACTTCCGGGGGAAGTACTACATCTTTTTAGGTTTCCAATTTCAGAAGAGCCGATTGTGTATATATTTTCACCATAAACAGGATTTGACTGGATGAATTCTGATACGCTTTGCGATTTTGTCAAACTGGAGATAATCGGTGCAGACGCCCTTCTGAAATTGTTCTGAAACGAAAGAAGACAACCAAATTACTAAACATATGCGTGCTGTAGAAGTACATAATTAATCTACACATAAATGTACAAATCCGATAAAAAACGGAAATCGCACTTTTGAGGAAAGAGCAAAATATTGCAACTAAATTTAGGTTAAGGAAACTAAAGGGTTCCAACTCGTAACCTTCTTAAGCTTTCATCAGAAATCCATGACATTTACGAAGTGCATTCTCATGACAAATTTATATTATTATAGGAATGTAGAAAGTACCTGTTGTATGTAGGGTAGGGATGAGGTTCGATGGAGTTGACTGGAGTACACCTCCTCCTTCACAAACTGTGTGTCCATGAGGAGATACTTGTTCATGGTTTTTGGTGCTGCATGGTCTAACGCTAGCAGTATTACACCTATAAGGACTGTTATAATACCTGGTGGAGAAACATAGTACATCGCTTAGATGGGTGTTGATTTCACAATTTGAAATCATTTATCTCAATATATATTGATAGTCATCAAAGAAGTATCTTTCAGTTATTCAGTCTCAAAGTCTAGAAGGCAAGAAAAAAAATCATTAGAATTTCCATTGGAATGGTTGCGAACCTCGGAATGAATAACATTCCGAAGTGAGACCAGGTGCCCGGGGAGTATCAGCATTTCCTGATTGCATGCAACACCCGAATAACTCTCAAAGGACGTAATTTTCACGTACATCACAGTCCTATAATTCAAATAATTCTACAATGTTGGGCCAATAAGTATGATTAGAACGATTGAAAACTGTAATTATAAGACATGCAATGTTTGTCACAAATAATTAGCAATTGAATGCTAGTAATATTAAGATAAATCTTACCAAAAAGCAGTATCACCCAAAAACAGATTCCGTATGATGTATGCAAAGTGAGATCAGTGGATGAAAGTCTTATGGCAAAACGAGGCTGGAGCACGTGGAACGTCACCGTGGATAGAATCATACACAGACCGGTCAATGTCACCATCACAGCTCCATAGAACACAACGCTACAGATCATAATGTTACCCAGGATCCAAAACGACATAGCGGTCCTGAAACAGAATACAACAGAAAAGATAATATTTTCAAAAAGCAGAAGGAAATCCTATTCTGAAAATTAGGAACCAAAACCCTTGAAAAAAAAGTATGCAAAACTCCAGGACGACAAAGCTGCGCTAAAATATGAAGATATACGAAAGATCTGGAACAAGGCCATCTTACACGACAACGGTGGAATATATCCACAGCATTGCAACAATCACTCGCTATTATTAGACAAACAAATATTCATTAAACAACAGGCCATGAATAGAGATATAACATCAAGTCCTACATGTAATGGACCGGTAACAACCGGTATCAACATTCAAAGCTATGACAACAGACATTGAAGGATGACCTTTGTGCACCCTGCGCGACTTCATAAAAGCGAATGGTTTAGTTATCCGGATTACATGCGCACGACTGTCCCACTTGGCCGACTATGTACAGAAAGGTAATTTAAGACACACACATGATGATTATTAACCAAAAACCGATGAAAAGATCTTGAAGTAGAACGAAAATTCTCAAATCAGTTAATACAGTTCCCTGCTAAATCTTAGAAACCTAATGTCTACACCGGGTAGCAATATATATACCTACCATAACAGTATCCTGGCGAAGTAACCGGCCAGTGTATAGTCCCTGCCCCATCTTAGGTTCCCAGCGTCTACACTGAGGTACTCAACGACATTCAGGACGGGCTGAGGTAAACCTCGCTTCAAACAGTGAGTGATCTCCTCTAAAGGACCTGGAACTGTAAAGGAATATGGTGAGAATAATTAGAGTTTCTAATGAGTGTGAAAATACTAAAACACAGAAGCACCAATGGAGTTGAAATAAAATACCCGGGAAGGGTAAGCATCTCCTATGTACTAGCTTAATTGAAACGTAATTTGTTCGTTTATGGTCAGACAACAATTCACCATTAAAGGAATGACTTTGAGGTTTTTACTAAATATATCTCATCGACAAGAAAAGACATCTGTGCTAATCAATATACATGTATTGAATCATACAATCAAACATGCAACTTGATAGCACTTTCTAGCCTCCGACAGTGCAGTTCATGTTTTTATATGTTTTCATTTTCTTGCATGAACATCGACGGCGGGTGCGGCTAGCCAACAGGGGATACTTACTCCTCCCGGGCACCTGGTCCCACCTCTAGCTTGCTAGGGACCCGTCGATGCTCAGTTTGGTGCTCTATTGTGAGTGCTGTTGAGATTATCGTCAGAATCTTCTTTAACTTATTAATACTAAAACATGCAAGATATGCAGTACTTACATTCATGAAGTTCCACCTCCTCGTTGTAGTTCACTTCATTATTGGCCCCTTCAAACAGACCTGCAATACCAAGATCGATTTTCTATAAGTTGATTCTAAAATCTTAAGTCATTCCCCAATCAAGTCTGTTTGGATGGGAGAAACGATAAGTAAGAAAGTATAATGAAGCTTGCTCCACTGCATTCCTCAGAACAATTTCGTCTTAATTTGAAGAACAAATCTTTCAAAAGCACTTAGTATCATAATTGATTACCACTCACCCGTTAGTGTGATGTTTATTTTCTGCAGACCAATATTGATGCCTATTGTACCACTGACTTGTAGATCTGACCGGTAGATATAAGGGGATGTTATGTCTATACTAGCCGTCCTCCAACAAAACCCGAATAAACATACTGAAATACAAAAATAATGCTTGCATGTAAGGGAATGATATTTGTGCTATCTTTAATGGTCACAGAACAGATCTAAGTCTCTAGGGGACAGAAAACAAAGGGGAATAACTTGCCGTGTGGAGCTCGTATTTTTCCCTGTCATGGTCGCCATAGCACTTTCAATGTAGACATAACCTCAGACAAAGCATGCTTTTTAGATATTTTAATTTTCGTGCGCGAACATCGACGGTCGGTGCGGCTAGCCAAACAGGGGATGCTTACTCATTCCGGGCACCTGGTCCCACCTCTAACTTGCCAGGGGTCCGTCGATGCTCAATTTTGTGCTCTATTGTGAGTGCTGTTGAGATTATCGTCAGGATCTTCTTTAACTCTTTTGAAGCATAGTCATGCATATTTATATATGACAACCCAATATACAGCACAGAATCGATAATTCAAAAAATCCTTATTTCTGACCGGTATTCTACATATAATGTGTACAAAATACCGACGTAATACAAAAGTTTCTTCTCATGAATATTGAAGACCCGAAAGTACATTATAATAACTGTATTATTACCCTTTCCAAAATCTAACCTTTAATGCAATTGCTTTTTTGACAAACAGTCGTGGCAACTTTTTCAGCAAACTACTCAGTCTTATTTAGAATGAGGAATTTGCTTTGTGGAAACTTGCGGCAAATTTGCAACTTTATCTGGACATGATGTGTTTCTCTCACATACCATCTACATGTGCATAAATCTAGACGTCATGCCCAGGCAGATATTTTTAATAATGTTAAATGTTAAAACATAAATCAGAAAAAAGTCAGCAAATTAATATAAATCAGATGATTGTTTATTTAAAGGCCAAAAAAAAAAAAGAAGGACAAAACAATTTTTCTCACACTCACTTCAAGATATATTCCCTTACACTATGTTGTATAATCTTTTATTCAAAAACTGACGACATATTACTTTTTAAAGACTTAGTGTACATGGCATATGATTTAATGGCTGAACTCTGCTGCCGGTCTTAGATCAGTTTCAGTCATCTGAATCACTCAGATTTCAGTTGGTCAGTTGGATCATAAAATACCGCCATGCTAAGCGGATGACATAATCAGTATGACATAACGTCAATGCTTTATAATTTTTTTCTATTTTAACCATCAGAGAGATGACTTCTATAATATTTGAAATGTTCCTGCAATTAAACTGTCGGTCTTAATGTGATAAACTTTAAAAGTTAGATGAATTTCAATAGAATTGCACAGTGATTCGACATTAATTTCATATTGAAGGGAATGGAAGATTTGAACGTCAGTTTACTATGTTTGCTTTTATCATATACAGGGATGATTTTTGAAATTCATTTTATCACCACTTTCTTTAAGTATTACTTTTATCTCTAGCTTATATCAAAACAAAACATGAAGCAGACGGTAACTGACAATATATTCTGATAAAATACCACCTTGCTCAGCGGATGGCAAAATAAGTATGACATAACGTAATTCATATTTTAACTTTCAGAGAGGTGACTTCTATATATATTTGTAATGTTCCTCTCATAATTCTTCAGTGACATACAAGCGAACATAAAAGATTACAAGAAATTTGACCATTGACTCCTGTCGCAATTAAACTGTCAGACTTGATGTGATAAATTTTAAGTAAATTGAATTTAATTCGAATTGCATGGTGATTCTACATTAATTTCATATTGAAGGGAATACAATATTTCAACGCTAATTCACTGTATTAGTATTTTCAAGACGTAAATGTGGGTGATGATCTCTTAGTAAACTACTACTTTTGAACGAAGAGTATTTGTTTCCTATTTTTAATTGTTTTTTTTTTTTTCATTTCTTCCAAACTTTTTTATCTTTAGCGATTTTAGCAATTAGTCTACCTTTGTTGTATTTTCTATCTCAATAGCTTATCTGGATTTGGGTTTTTTGTCTATCAAATAATCTTTTTTTTTTCATTTATACTAGTTTATTTATTCTAGTATTTATCAAATATATATATATCTTCGCCCACCCTACTACGTCTTTTGGTACATAATAACTTCCACACTCTTTGGCTTTATTACATTGTTTAGATTTAGGATCACAGACGAGGGTTAAGTACCCGAACATACATGTATGGTCCATGCTGCAATGATGCTATTGAATTTGAAGACGTTTAACATTTGAGATACTCTCGTTATACTCACAAAGTATTGTTGATCCAACAGCAAGGGAAAATATGACTCTCAATAATGTGTACCAACGCTGAAAAAGGAAATAGTGAGATTAATTTTGATAAGGATTCAAAATGTAAAATAAGAAGAAACTCCAAAGACTTCATGTACATTGTTTTGGCGAAACATCATCACTGAACGGTACACGAACGCTAATGCTAGCGTTATGAATCACTGACAAATTGTCCCGCCCGCATTAAACAGGCTCAATTTGTGTTTGACTTTCATTCCCTTATAATCATATCAGGTGATGGATATATAACATAATCTACTCTTAAAAACGAAAGATATTAATAAAATCGATACAATAATGATAAAACAATAATATCAGCGAGCTACACTATGATTATACATGTAATTATTTTAATAATAAAGAAGGGAGGAGGGTGGGGTGCAGAAACATTTCGGGGTCAATGAGGTCTTTGCAAAAAAAAAAGGGTTTTCATTTAAAAATCAAAATAAACTCATTGTCCCTATCTAAAACGATGGTGTTACATGTTATTGCATATTCACATCGCATGTAACGAACGTCACGTCATAGCTAGATCACTGACATTCACTGATTTTTATGTAACCACTAACAAGCATATTGATTTAAGAATTTGACAGCTATTTAAATTCTCATACATGAATGTACTACACTGATGTGCAATAATCATAAATTTCATTTTCGTTTCATATCCTCATTTCGAAGGACCTTTGAGACAGGTGATTTATTTTCAAATTGGGAGATATGCACTTTCATCTAAGTGACTTCTGAAACGTGACCCCACAGTTGCATCGGATGAAATCACGGAGGATACGATAATTTCAAACAGCAATTGAAAATAGGTACTAGATTGTTTTTTAAATTGTTCAGACACAAATACCTGGTACAAGTTTTACGTCGAGTGCTGTAAAATGGTTCAGATATCAAGGCGGATGTTGAAAATGTTGGTATCACTAGCAAGCTGTATAAAACCTTGCCACAAGAACATGAAGAATCACAAATGAGTTAAAGAAGATCCTGACGACAATCTCAACAGCACTCACAATAGAGCAGATAATTAAACATCGACGGACCCCTAGCAAGCTAGAGGTGGGATCAGGTGCCCGGGAGGAGTAAGCATCCCCTGTTGGCTAGCCGCACCCGCCGTCGATGTTAATGAAGCATGGAAATGAAAATATATAAAATTCATGCACTGTCTGACGTTATGTCTATATAGAAAGTGCTATGGCGACAATGTCAGGGAAGTATATTCAAAACACTTACTGTCAAGTTTGAAATACCGTACACAGCTGTACATCAGATCATCCCTAACCGTTCAAAAGATAGAAGTGCATGTATGATCAAGGTTAAAACCTCTCGAACGGATATAAGACTCTAAGGTCAAAGTCACAAGGACAAACAGGTACCAATAGAAATTGTCAGAACAGGAAATGGCAGGTCAGCCTTTGTCTTGCTTACGGGCATCTGAACATCAAATGAAATAAGAACAAAGGTACGTTACTTCTTAAAATTACTTTGACCATGTTGACTGGAAGCATCACTGATGAGGATTTTAAAATATCCGGTCACCTTATACGGTAGCTCAATTTTGTGCTATATTGTGAGTGCTGTTGAGATTATCGTCAGGGTCATCTTTAACTTATCTTAGCAGCTGGTATCATAATAGATGATTATTTGTAACGGTTACTTTTCTTGGCAGGATAATGGAAAATCGGTGCCGAATCAACTGAGCGAAGGGTCTGAGTAAGAAACTAGGAACTCTAACTTACCGTTCAAAAGAATTTGAAACGGTTTATGGATAAATGTTTGAACTACTTGTCAATGATTGTTTTTGTTAGAGTGTCACCTTTAGGAGTCTAAATATATAGGAATGATAATAAACATTTCGGAGTTATCAGCGTAAAGCTCAAATTAAATTGTCTTGCTCGTCGTTTTGGCAGAGATATTGAGTCAAGAAAAATAGAATGTACGAAGAGGAAATGACAAGTCATGATTAAAAACAGAAAAAAATAAATCATCACTAAAAATTAATAATTACAATCAATTAATGTATAATTAATTGATATTCATGGAGGTACTAAGTGATTAAACGTCCTAATAACGGCCAGGATGATGCTAATTATTTTTTCATATCCCTGTCCGCTTTCAGATCTGTCAATCACGTGCAACGTGTACGTAAAAATTAATGAAAAAAATTATCACGGAAGTAAAATGGATTCCATGTCAGAACGTCACTCGTCATTGATGTTACAGCTGGTCTGTATTACATGACATGGAAACATGACAAAGTGTACATATGTTAGAAAGAAGGGGGATATGGAGAATGGGGTCCTTCGTCTGTCTTGCAACTAAAATACCTCGAATGAATTGTCTATCTAGCCATCTGCTCTAGTTGTCGTAAGACTGCAAACATGACATGTTTAGTATCACTTTCTGCCATTTAAACGGGACGATGTACATAGATTAAGGGGAGTGGGGAGTGGGGAAAACGGGATCCTTCGCTTTCTAACGACTATAAATTCACAAATGTCTGTCTGTCTGTCCCCCAAAAACTGTTCATGGAATGATGGTAACAGTCCTTACCCATGGCCCTTTTTTGATTAAGATGGTAGATATTGTGCTAGTTTTCTACATGTAATTGTTAAGCTTTTGTATCATATGTCTTTTTTTTTTCATTTTCACTGATAAAGGGGGTTTTTCATGGCTATTCTGAGGACCAACAAATTTTTGTCATCATACCTCTTTTCCTTTGATTCCAGCAGCTGCAATAAGTGTTGCTATGGAAATGAGTACGCATGCGTAAACTACAGCGACAAGTTGTACGTCTACAGTGACGGGCGTCCTATTTTCTCCATAATACGTATAGCCAAATTCTTTTCTAAAAGCTCTGAACCAAGTCATACTGAAAATATTGGAAATGAAAAAGTGAGCAAAAATTTGTATTGATAACGTGTTTATATATATCACTTATTCGTGACGTCATGGACAACTTAAGGCGGTCCATTATTAGACGACTCAGCAGATCATCCATGTACTTCAAAACGTCCTGACTGTAGTGTCAAATAGATTTATTACAATTACTTGGAGGGTTCATTTCAGAGAATACATTCATTTTGCTTCCTGATGACTTTATCGTACACTTAGATATACCCGAAACCAAATAAGGTCAACACAGACAGTATGGGTGTGTGTCGGAATAATTAAGTAACTTCCTTTAAGGACAAATACTAGTGTATCATTCGGGAATGAAACAATTCAAAAACTTCATTTTACTTCGAAACACCTTAAATATAGAATACAGATGTATAGAAACTTATTACAGTAATTTCATTTTCATTCTTGAGAAAGATAAAATGATTACCGTATTATTCAAAATTAAGTTCAGGTATTCATACATTTGTACACTTTCTGACCACAGGAGCTCGATGCCAACGATCCACAAGTATATCCGTCCCTTCTTTTCTTATATTTGACTAGAGAGAGATGGGTAGGGGCGGGTATCATTGAGGGTTGTTGGCATCGAGCTCCTGTGTTTCATACTCTCAGTAGACCAAAAAGGGCATAGGCAAATGTCTTTCTTAAATACATAAATGTACCGGAAAAATCTATATTAAAATGGATAATTTTCGTACAAAAAATGTAGCTGATTGATAGCATATTTATGCATTTATTTTTTTTTGTTTTCCTTCCTATCTTATGTCATGATTATTCTGCAATGTACAAATATCATGCACACTTCGTCCGTCAAGTTGTAACGTGTACGTCATTTTGTCTTTCTGAGATACTACGAAAAGGAGATAGACAGACCACAGGAGCTCGATGTCAAGGATCTACAATCGCATCTCCTAACAAGTAGAGAAGGAGCGTATATAAGTTGTTGGCGCCGAACTCCTGTGGCACAGATATAGCTTTAAATTCGAAATATTTATTACTTGAATTATCAAGCAAAATACCGATCAGGAAGTGAATTGGACTGGAGATCAGTCAATTATTTCTGAAGGGGAGGGACAAAAAAGTAATTTGTTGTTTGTATTTCAGAACACAGGAGCTCGATGTCATGGATCTACAATCGCATCTCCTTACAAGTTGAGAAGGAGCGTATATAATTCAGAGTTGTTGGCGCCGAGCTCCCGTGGCACAGACATAGCTTTGAATTCGAAATACTAATTACTTGAATAATCAAGCAAAATACCGATCAGGAAGTGAATTGGACTAGGAGATCAGTCAATTTTTTTTTCTGAAGGGGAGGGACAAAAAAGAAATTCATATATGACACAATGCTTTGACCTTAGCATAAGGACAATCAAATATTGTGTACCGAGTCTAGCTTTTCAAATAATTCTTATACGACGACCCGTTAACTACGAAAGCCGAGTAGCATCACAGAAAAAAGATTAATCTATCTCGTAATAACGAGAAAATTAACTCGTAATAACGAGAAATTTTACTCGTAATAACGAGATAAGATCTCGTAATTACCACATAATTAAGTAGTAATCATCTCGTAATTACGAGATCTTTTCTCGTAATTACGAGTAAATTGTCTCGTTATTACGACATAATTATCTCGTTATTACGAGATCTTTTCTCGTAATTACGAGATCAATTTATTTTTTTCTGTGATACTATTCGGCTTTCGTGGTTAGGCGTTACGATGTTATAATCGAATTTTTGATACTGGATATAGGTTTTTTTTATTCTTTATAGACTAAAATATTAAACTTCATTGAGGAATAAAAAGCCAAAAAAAAAAACATATTGAAATATATTATAACGTAATAGTATTTTTGAGATATAGTTTGTACATATTTCGTATACAAATGCAGCATTCCGGTGAAACGTCATACATTGTATTCCTCTGTACATCTTAATGAATAAGGGAATAATTAATGATGATAACAGGGTGATCTATTTCAGAGACAAAGTCAGTCCCAAATACTACTAAGTATTACAACAAGATCACTACTTCCTTAGTCAATCTGACGAAACAGTTGTTCATGATATAGGTGTAGTAAAGCTAAGTATTACACAAATATTTTGTAATACGGAAGTGCGACCTAGGTTACGCACGATAAATATTTATCTATAACAATACACAAATAAAATAAATAGCTTGTTTGTTTCAGAATTCGATCAATTGTTTTTTGACTGACGTACATAAAATTGTCCAAATTTACGTTGAAAATACCGACAGCGTAGTTCCTATATTTACACGTGCATTATTAATTGTTACCACAAAGGAAAAATTCCACCGTTGAATATATGTGTCGATCTGAACTTTTGAATATTATTTATGACAACAGAAATTCAACGTCATTGCAAGGCGAGATTTGATGAATTCAATAACCGCACATAAAACAATATATTGACACATCGCCCTTTGCTTCTATTTAAGTGAAATGTTGATATATAATTCTATGTCTTAAATTTTCATTCTTTTTTTATATTAAGGTATTTTAATACACTTCTTTAAAAGCTTTTATTTTATTTTATTTCATTTTAAAAGCTTTTATTTCATTTTCATTTCAATCTTGATATAATTTAATGTCTAAATATAATCTAATATATGATTTTAATATATAATTTAATTTAAATATCTTTTTTAATTCCGATTTGTGTTACTTACATTAACATAGGGTCATGAGGGCATTTTCACCCCCCCCCCCCCCCCCCCCATCTTTTCCACCTACCCCAAAAATGATCCCACGTGAAACCTTTTTATCATATGAATTTTATCAAAATATTAACATCGTGAATAAGCAAACCTATTGAACATTTAGAAATTTAAAACAAATCATTAATAACCAATCCCTAGCTATTTTTTTTTTTTTTTTTCGTTTTTTTTTTTCAGAGACTTTCTTCGTTGTCAAGCTCGTAATTGTCCCCATTATTAGAATATCTCGTCTTCACAAATACTTTATCGAAAAAAAAGAAAGACAAATGACATGTATTTCGATACAATATTTACTTGTACTTATGAATTTGATCGAATAGACACCTCTCTTTTTATCTGAAATCCTGGATCCGCCACTGTCCTATATCATTATAACAAATTATTCTTTCACCTTTAGTATCGTACACGATGTACATACATGATGACAATTTGTAGTATAATTGTTTTTATTACGGGAAATAATCAGGTTAAAGGTCAAATCCCATACATGTGACCGTAACCCTGACACATTCCATGTCAAATACATATCGACATGCATCGTAACATGCATCAATATATTTTGTGTATAACATGCATGTTTATGATGCACTAAACTGAAAAGGCGAACCATGCAGGTGCGAGTCTTGTTCCTATATCATAAATTGTTTACGAATTTGGTACTTTTTATGAAAGAGGGGACGAGAATTCAATAAATGCGGTATGAAACCAGTTTAAAATATTATTTATAAATACATGGGGGCGGCAATTTAGTCGCACGCTTCTTTTTGTCAGGGAGCGGGAGGGGGGGGGGGGTCTTGACAGACTAAAGAAAACCTCGACCTTTTCGTTCGAATCTATTAAGAAATGGCAAGGAGATCCGGTATTGACAAAATTCACTACCAGTGGCGACATCTATAAGTCATTCAATCTTCAAATTCATTGAAACGAATCTTATAACTAATCCTTGTATCTTCTTTTTCTTATCACAGCTTGAAAGCCCCTGAGATACAATGTACACAAAACAAGGTTTATAAATGACTTTCAAATTATTAAATAATGCTTCCAAGAACGTTTCAGAACTACACTTCTGGGCAAGGTCAATGCCTTTGTCATTTCAAACATGTAAAACGCACATGTACTTCTTGACTAAATTTCCATTTTCGCGAGGCGACACAGGGACTATATTTGAAATGCTAATTTATAGAAATACAAAGCTCTAATCTAATAAAGACAAATCCTCATTTATAAGCATTATTTGATGTTTTTATTATTATTGATTAGGAATCTATGACTGATACATAGAGACTTGAAAGACGATCTCTGAATTTCTTGTCTTGTCGAGATGCATTTAATTAATGCAGTGGCGGATTCAGGGGTGCGGAGGGGGCACTGACCCAAAATTTTCCAAAAAACTCTATATTCTGGCCTATTTTCGGTAAAAATCGGCAAAATTCGCCCCTTGAACCCCGGCAAAGGGGGCGCTGGATCCGCCACTGTAATAGGTGTATATACTAAGAGAAAACGAAGATTCTTCTTCCTTCTTCTAAGATTCAAGGAAGAGAGTACAATTTCAACAAATCTTCAAGACTTCTGATAACTCCATAGTGCATTTTCGGTCTAACGAAACATTTAACTCAATTTTGAAGAAAATTCGTTTACAATCTCATTTGTATATTGCTTTGGTGTGTTAGATTAAAAGCAAACAATGCCCTTTCTAAAAAGGAGGTTGGATGGGTTGCATGCTCCCCTCTTTTCGCCTGCTAGATTCCTCAATCATTTAAAAAAAATAGGACGTATTATAGCGTTTCGCTTATATCTATTTTTTTTTTCTTTTTGTGGCTAGATCATGATTTTGGGTGGTAAAGGAATTCGTTATAACAAAGGGACATTTGTGTAGAGACATAAAATATTTACAAATATGAAAATAGTAAATATTACGAACTCAGGTAAGATCATAGAGATAAACTTTTTTAAGGTATTTTCTCACCTCTTCTCCAATTTCCTTCAAACTCTCCTCCGCTAGCACCTGAATGTATCAATTCGCTCTGTAAAATGGAAGAAGGCATAATATATTGTAAAATCCTAAACTAGTATTCCTAAAATAACAAAACACAAGTGCCCCTAGCTCTAACACCTAGATGAGACAGTTAGTGTCAAAGACGGTGATGACTTTCCTTAATAATTAATGAACATGATAAAGGAACGCCTCTTTTGATGACGTAGTACGCAAATACACTAATTTAGAACGACATGCTAATTTAAGGCTCGCTAGCTGTCATAAAATGCCCTATCGTGCAAATCATGAAATATTCATGTAAGTTGACTTGTACATGATTTTTCGTCTAAAATACTTTTTTTATGGTTTCAGTTTTCGACAGTTCTTAATCTAAATGGATTAAGGAGTTGAATACAAAGTGTCGATTTTTTCCGATCTATCTATATTTGTATAAAACTAGCATATAGGTTTTTTGAAGACTGATCTAATTCGAAAACATAATTTTGATTTATAAGGCCCCTTCAATAATTGTTTATGAGGTATGAGATCCCTATCTGCTCAGTGATATTAAAAAATCAAAACTTTCTAGAATAAAAATAACGCATTTCGCAAAAAGCTAAAATCTTATAACTTATGAAAGCATTATCTACTTATTTCTTCTCCTTTTTTTTTTTTCGTAAAATTTATTTATTTACTAATTAATTTATTTATTTATTTATTTATTTATTTATTTATTTATTTATTTATTTATTTATTTATTTATTTATTTATTTATCTTTTTTTTTCATTTATTTATTATTTATTTATCTACTGAATTATTCATAATATGTATCTATCCATCTTGGTCACTGAAGCATAGTCCGCAGTTCATGACTCGAAATTATATTGCTTTTAAAGCAATATGTTACAAATACATTTCATAGATATATGTCGATTTATATCTTCAAAACATGTAATCCTCACTTTAGATTACATTTTAATGTTAACGCCCTCCCGAACAAAAAATGACATAAAATCAATTTAAAAATTACATTTTAAGCATGCGAGTTTCCTCGACTTTATAACATCAAACTTCAACATACAAAATTATAAGCATCAGTGTTATCATTAAGGGCAATCTTTAAGAATTATATCTATAACGTTTATGCACGAAGCTATCAAAACCAATCATGAACTTATGAAATCAATAAATTACCTTTACAAAATATTTGTTCTTAAAAATTCCAAAATCTACCTCGTTATTTCTGCTTTTCTGAAAAAAAAATCCAGGGCAATTTGACACTTTGATTTAGGCCCGGTCCTTGACCGACTGCTCACATAAAGGTGTACGTGAACTTGTCCCAGACCCACCTTTCTTGCCCTTTACGATGTTAAATAAACTCGATTCTAGTTTAACATGAGCAAAATGATATAACATTTCCTTTTGAATCAGAAGTTCATTTGCAACCTTCCGTTTCTCGCATGTAATTTATTTATAAATAGTAAGATTTTCTCTATCATTAGCTTACCGGGACCGCAAGTTATCTATTCTCTGTTATAAAGAAGAATTTGTGGTTTGTAATTTAGCGCCGGTTTTTATATCCGAAAATCACGTAACTCCTCCCATCTATTTCAAAATTTTGATCAAATTTAATATTTGTTAATATTTGATAAGCTAACAGACACGTCGACACTTCCCTCTTCATACGGTCGGGGGTTCCTGGAAGAAACCTACGTAACCCATAGCTATTACGTAATGAAAGATTAAATGCACCTTGTCTTAAATTCCTATGATCCGGATATACATTAATTTTGGATATCAATACAATTCAATCAAATTCTCAGAACTCGTCCAAACTTTACCTTCAAGGGCGGATTAAATTTTTTTTTAATTCAAAGTGTGGTGACATGACCAACATCACCCGATTCGGATTTCGGTTAATATCAGTTTTTCTTTGAGCAATGCGCGTTAGGGATTTTTTTTTTTTAACCAATGACTAGACGCCCCTTGAGAAGATAGCCCCTAGTTTGGTTGACTACGTAAAATATCATATTACAGAGAATGAAGTAGTGTCCTCCGTAGGGAAGTTTCATATAATAAATAACAATGAAAACTCTATATCCACAAAGTTTCGGCCACTTGGCCTTTATCAAGTGGAAAAGCACGAATATAAAAAAAAAATCTACGTAATACCCAATATCCATTACTGCTGGTAAACAAAGCCCAGCGTAAAATGTACCAGCGTAAATTCGTGCTTTTCCTCTTGATAAAGGCCAAGTGGCCGAAAATTTGTGGATATAGAGTGTTCATTGTTATTTATTATTTGTTTTGCCAATTTGGAAAAGATGTGGATGCTTTAGCATCCAAGCATACATGGTAGCCACGCCCCTGGCGAAACTTTTCCACAATGTCTCAAGGTGGAGTACATATGAATCCTATACATTTTGTACCTTGCATGTTGGCCATTTCTTAAGATTAGCGTAAGTACTTCTATGGTGGCATACTTCTGCCCCCTACATGCGATATATTTTAGTACAGATTATGTTAACATGCAAGATAATTATATTGACATGCAAGATGATTATGTCGACATGCAAGATAACTACATGTATGTCGACATGCAAGCTAATTATGCAAGCTAATGCAAGATCATTTTGTTCACTAGCAAGATAATTAAGATGCATGTTGACATAGTAAGTCGCATGTCGACATAAATAAGTCGCATGTTAACATAAATAAGTTGCATGTTAATTGACATATTTAACTAGCATGTTGACATAATCTGAAGAAAAATATCTCGTATGTAGGGGGCAGAAGCATGCCGCCATGTACTTATATGGCGTTTGAACATTCAGAGATTTATTTTGGTAGTATGACATGTCAACATCGTTAAACCTGAAGACAAAATGTTCGACCTCGGGGAACAATTTGTCTTTCAGTCCAGCGAATCATATTCTACCCTCCTTTCAAATCAATTAGTGTTTAACATGGGACCTATTTTTCATCTTTAATCAGAAATAATCCACAGTAGGAATTAGAAACAGATAATGCAGAATCGAAAAAGCGGGGGCCAAATAAACTGAAAGCGACAAAATGGGCCGTCAAAATTTGATGGCCGTCGACAATGACTTCATCATCGATACGACCGAAAGTTTGTCAAAAGAAAATTGTGTAAAATCGCGATAGCATCACATTTTAGCTTGTCTATAATTTGTACTTTTAGGTCAAAAGAACAGTCCACTATAAGAGCCTAACATTTTAATTAAACTTTTTGAATTGCAGTCAAATAGGCGTATTCATCTTCAAAAGAACATCCTTATAATAAAATCCGGATATTTACTTTTCCGTAAACAGTCGTACATTTATTTTCATTGGTAGTTTCTTCATGTTCTGTTGATATCTTGATCAAGGGATTTCCATAATTACATCTGAACGCCTTTGATTGAGATTTTGACAAAATAGATACGGATCTGTGAAACGGATTTGAACATCCTTGACATAAGAAAATTACATTCCGGAAACATTTGGAAAAAATCAGACCGACCTATTTCTTTATGACTTTCTTCTCGATTAAGCAATCAAATTAGTAAAATATCGAGCTTTTCATCAATCATTTCTGACGCGTAGTAACGTAAATTTATGTATCTGTTATGAGAAAAATCTAAAAATAAAACCCAGTCTGGCAATTCCAATTTTTCGTTAGAAGCACAGACGTGCAACAGTTGAGCATGTTGAGTATCCTGTCCTTTCAAAAATTTATTAATTATTCATAATTATGATTTATCATCAATTAATAAGAAAAATTCACCTGTATCTCAATGAAATTAAATAATTTATATGAAGATGATAAAAGAGAAATCAAGGTTGCAGGTCAATATGCAGTAAGAAAATTTATAGAAATAATTTGAATAAGCATGCATGTACGGTGGCCGTAAAGGGCCATGCTAAAATAAAATTATTTCGTGGGAACGAAATAATATTTCGTGGGAACGGAATAATATTTCGAGGGAACGGAATATTATTTTTTTTCACACGGCCCTTTATGGCCACCGTATGGTGGCTCTTCTCATCTTGGTCTCCAAGGCGCATCTCATTCTGCTAGGCGCTTCATTACAGAACCTATGACGTTGTGATGCAAGACGGGATCTTCTTTGTATTTTTTTTTCTCTCTCGGCTTCTCTCAATCTCTCACATAATTTCGTGAAGTCAATTTCGCTTTGCAGCGTCATTAATAATTGTAACATACAATGGCATTATTCAACAATTTATGATCTTTACGAGAGATGTTAACCCCCCCCCCCCCTCCCATAAACGAATACCTAAACAAAAGGGTAATTTCGAGTGTGTTTAGTTTCCCTACAACACTAACTAAAATATCCAGTTTGTATCATTTCTATCATTAGAAACAAAAATTGTCATGATTCCGATTTAATGAAACATTGCCACATTGAATTGATTATAATGTGGAAAACTTTATTTCTGATATGACATCTATCAAAATCACAATTATACATCATCTCTATCTTTATGTACCGGTGCTTTTTGTAAATCTTCGGTGATTAAAGAATAATAATAAGCAATGTGTATAGATATTAACGGTAATGCTTTCCTTGTTTCTTCCAGGATTATGATACATCAATAATTTTTTTTTCAACAGAGGAAATTCGAACTACCGATTGCGACGAATTGACGATGTTCGTGTGTACTTGTTGAACCCTCTAAATTAGTCCCCTACCGACAACGCCGAAGGGGACTCTTAGTTTCCTCTTGGTCTGTCCGTCCGTCCGTCTGTCTGTCAGTCTGTCTGTCACATTTTCAGTTTTCCGGATTTTTTTCGCTGTTGTTGCATATATTGAACTCATTTTGGTATGCGGATATATCTCAATGTGATACAGATCAAGTTTTGGAGTTATGGCCCTTGGACATAGCAAATTTTATGAAAATTTCAGTTTTCCGTACTTTCCTTCGGTTCTGTTGCAGATAATGAATTGATGTTTGGTAAATTAATACATCTTAGTGTGATACAGACCAAGTTTGGGTTTGGTCTCCATTGACCTATTTTTACAAGAGTTATGGCCCTTGGGCTTAGCAAATTTCTTGTAATTTTTAGTTTTCCGGACTTTTTTTCGCTGTTCTTGCATATGTTGAACTCATTTTTGGTATGTGGATATATCTCAATGTGATGCAGATCAAGTTTGAGTTTGGTTTTGATTGACCTGTTTTTACAAGAGTTATGGCCCTTGAACTCAGCAAATTTCTTGAAATTTTCAGTTTTCCAGACCTTTCTACAGTTCTATTGCAGATTAATGACCTGATTGTTGGTATATGAATACTGTAACATCTTAGTGTGATACAGACCAAGTTTGAGTTTGGTTTCCATTGACCTATTTTTTTAAGAGTTTTGACCCTTGGACTTAGCAAATTTAATGAAATTTTCAGTTTTCCGGACTTCTCTTTGCTGTTGCACATAATAAACTCGTGAAAAGAGATTCAGGACATGAATTTATGCCGCCGGTAGGGGACTTTTATCGCTCAGCGATCATTACATTTTTATTTTGAAATTGAATAATGCACAATCTATTTTAAAAACCTGAAGATATTCTAACATGAAGTGTTTTCATTATTATAAACATTGTCAATATTTTGATACTGACGTGATCGATATAGAACAGGTTTTCAATCGACTTGTCTTCTAGGAAATTTGTCTGATCTATGCACTAAAGAGGGTGTATACAAACACAAAAATCAAATCTCTTTTCCTCGCGGTTGTATATATGGAAAATATTCCATTATAGTGCAATCCACTTACTTTTTGACATTTACCATTACGGAAAAGCTACTATGATTGACGTAATATTATCGTCTGCTTGAATTAAATCCTATTGAACAATGTTGTCTATCGATTTTACCTATTGTGTTTTGTTTTTTTTTTTCATTAAAATTATGACGTACTAGATGTTTGTTTTGTTTGAAATTAAACACAGAAATATAAAGATTTTTTCATGCTGTTACAATTGTGTATACTTTAACAGTAATAAGAATGATAATGTATAACTAAATCTAGATTGGGCAACATGCAACAGGATAAATGCTTTAGTAGATGACTACAATTACAAAAAATCAACAAAATTTATATTTCTAGTGCATCGTCGCAATTGTTCCTATGTAAAAGTAGATCAACTTTGCTGCTGATGTTGCTTACGTCATATTTTACCATTAATGCACGAGAAGAAAGATTGCATTTAGAATGACATTATGTTTTCGGTCGGTGGCTTCTGATATCACGGTCACTACCGCGTCACCAGAAAAATTAAACTCAGTTTACGACATTGAAATCAGCATAGGTCTTTAGAAGCTAGTTATTCCTTAATCAATACAACAAACAAGTGTAACTTACAATTTGACACCATATATTATTTTGCTATTTTTGAAACTTCGTCATTTCATCATAAAATATCACAGAAATTAAAGGAGGTCGACATCCTAGACAATCCCTCCAATGCTTATTGGGTCATATATATTTTGTTAAATGATACTACTGAACCGACCCTTCATGGAATTTTGAGCCGCGCACTTTTTTGACCGACGAGGTTATGTAATGAACACCTCTTCGGAATGACATCCTCTATGCTTCGATGCAAAAGTTAGATTGATGGTTACCATACCCTATATGACGATGGTCTAGAGGACTTAAAATTCCAGAATCCCCCTGCATTACGTACGATTACTACACAAACGATGCAATGGGATGAAAGGTCTCAAGAATTTTACAAATGATAATCTAAATGCAAATAACGATAACAAAAACATTCAGATGAACATACTTACCTGTCCAAGCAAGTGCTTTAGAGATGGCAATTGCTAATATTCTTTAAATTCATATTTGTATAAAAGATAAACAATAAAACATATTTGACTGATAAGTTCGCGAAATCATAAAAAATAATACAACTACACACAAATTGTGCATAAGGAATCAATACAGAATTTCTATTTTGTGTAATTTTTATCTGCAGTGTAGGTAGACAATTGATATGGATTTGTTATAAAACTTTTTCTTAATCTTCAGATTTATGTGCGCTAACTTCTCATACAAAATTTTTATTCCCAAACACGTGGGAACTGCATGCACGTGCTGAACTTGATGCGTTGTTTTCTTTGTTTTAACTTCCGCTTCGAAACGAACTTCTTGTTTGTTATCTATTACGAGTGATGCCAATTGAAATATTGACGTTTCCTTCAAATTTGTAAACTTACTGATATATATATTTTTTTTAATATATAGGTAAAAAGTATTTCCTAATATATTGATTATACATAACATTGTATAAAGAAAGGAATATTCAAGGCGATAAACATGTGGGAAAAATATGATTCACTACAATAACACAGCCCCCATATTCCTCCTTCAGAACAAGACGTACACAAAGGTTATTACAATCAATGGGGGTAAGTGTCTATATTGTTTTGTTTATGTTTTCAACGCAAAGTTATTGAAATAAATTTTATAGTCTTCTTTTTTAAGAGACGTAAACAAGTATTAAAATGGCGTCGCGTCAGACTCATCACTTCCGTTTCTTTTACCATGAAGGATTCTAAATCTATTGAATTGTCATCATGATCATTTTTAATGGTCTACTCGACGTACTTAATTGTCACAAAAATGTTTTAGTTTTAGATACTTTTCTTAAACTAATTCAAAAGATATATCAAAGAAAATAAACTTAAGTTTTCTTTAATTTACATGACTATGAATTATAGATTTCTTATTTAAAAGAATATGAAAATATTGTTTTTTTACACATCATTTTCAGTCAATCATTCTTGATATGGTATATGTTAACTCGATACTTACCGAAAAACATGCATTAAAGTAGTATTAATTTTCACTATTACATAGTTTCTAGATATTATTACACAATGCTAAGTTGTCAAACCTAGACTAATATGATTTATATCATATGCATATGATATTATATTATGATATGAATACCATACTGTATAATATCATGTAATATATAATCAAATATTTACCTCAAATTGACTTGAAGTTGTTTGATGATAACACACTCTGTGTAGTCAGATTCAGCGGAATGCAGTCTCTTCAGCAGCTTTGAGGGAAACACTGTAATCAATTGTACTTTATATGTGAACCATTTGTATGAAGTACCGAATAATCTCTGTCGTTTCCGCAGCTTTTATACCACGACTTATAAGTAGCGAGCATCTCTTAGTTTGTATAAACATGACACATGGAGGAAAGTAAACTAGATTATTGTGCCAGAGATAAACTACCGTTTGTACGACAAAACCCGAAATTCCTTTGTCAGTCGCAGTTGCAGAGGAAACTCAGACTAGTATAATCTCCATGTGTTAACAATCTGTCTATCATTAATTCTTTGTTTATACTTCCTTCACATTTTATCATTCTAACAGACTTTTGAGATATTTGATAAGTTTAAAGATGTATAATGGTATATCAATGAGATCTGTTATTTCTACAGGATTGGTAACATTTTGGAATTTTGGAGACTCTATATTTATCTTTTATTGTTTCATCTTGGGGGTTTTATCTGTAAAAGTTCCAAACGCCAC
The DNA here is from genome assembly GCA_028142955.1 of Pinctada fucata. Lineage (NCBI taxonomy): Eukaryota > Metazoa > Mollusca > Bivalvia > Pterioida > Pteriidae > Pinctada > Pinctada fucata. The sequence goes on along the minus strand of AP027108.1, from coordinate 40,193,745 downwards.
CGGTTGAACTTTTTGTACTGAAAACATCATATAATGGTCAGCTTATAAGGATGACACCGTCTTTAGAATTCATTTAAGGGTAATCAATTGGTAATGATAGGCGCTATGCCCAAATTATTGAAATTAGGAGTATTAATTATTCATTAATTAATTATCATTTAATATTTGTCTGTGTCTTATTATTTAAGAAATGACTGTCTTACTTTTGGTGTTCATGGGTGTATAATTCTGGTTGGTCACGTGCAAATTCCGTGAATCGCGAAGCGATTCTCGGAAAATTTGCACGTGTCCAACCAGAATTATACACCCATGAACACCAAAAGTTAGACAGTCATTACTTATATTTACATTTATTCTAATTATCGGTCATTTTTATTTCTATGAACATCGCACATTTTGCCTGTAACAGCGTCAAATGTATCTTAACTTTGGTAAATTCTCTCTACATACAAAACTTGAACGTGACGTCACAATAGCAACCCAAGTTATTGGAATATAATTCTAGTTGCCTAATGGGCGTTCAACATGGGGGATCTACTAGTAATGTAAATATTAGAAGGTAAAGAGCTGGAACACTTCCTTAATATTATTACTATAATTTGAAAACTTTTGTACTAGGCTAATTTGAAAAGCGACATGTTTTGGAATTATTTCCTCTCGATTTTAAAAGTTGAAAAAAAAACTATGGCAAGAAAACTAATTGGTGAAGTTTTCATATTCCAGTGATTTGATGAAATTTAATTTCTAGATATTTGTGTGTGAGCAATCGATATTTGATGCATAATCCTTATATTAGAAATTTTTGCTTAAAGATAACTTTTTTTAATAGAGTTCAGACTAGTCTTACCGTGTGTACCGGGCTTTACGGTAGCGAAAAACATGGTCCTTTTAGGATTCCATATCAGATTCAGCTTAAGGTATTCAAAGGGTAATAAGAAAGTAATTGAGGCATCCATTTATGTAATCTCTAAAATCTCAGCATAGTTATGATGTAAAATTAGAATTAAAAATGACCTATTAGTCTTTTTATAAGAAAGTTATTGGCACTTAGAGCAGGGATGTATATAAGAGTTAAAGATATACGTCCCTGCTTAGAGTTAAGGATAGAGCAGTGCTCTATCGCTAATGCAGTCTTATATGTTTCTGAAAATCTTATAATATATACAGTGTATTAAGGGTGTACACACGGTAAGATTTTGTATTATTATACAAGTCTTATATGACAAATCTTACCGTGTGTACCGGGCTTAACGTAAACTAGTCAGGATTCCATTATTAATGGCTGAATCAGCTGAGATGCGTGTAGGCGTGTATCGTGTTACAACATATGATATACGTATACACGCATCCCTTTGATGTTATCGTACTTGTGTATCTTGAATTTAACAACCAAATTTTTTCATCTTAGATTTCACATTTTCGATACGTGAACTTTCACATTTTCGATACGTGAACTAAGGAAAAGGGTAACATTTAATCAAGTTGATAATTTAAAAAACTTGTACGTTTTATTCGAACATTGCAGCTACCATTAACCAAGTTTTGAGAACAAAGTCTACGTTAACGTTAATTGAACTTTATGATCGAATCATGTTTCCCTAAATCTATTCAATTCATAAATGATAGATTTATACATACCTCCAATATCTTAATAATTTAAAAGAAAAAATACCTTCACTTCATCTTTATGAAAGAGTTTGTTCCAAACAAAACTTAAGACATTCTGATCAACAGTTTAATTCGGATTCGAATAAGATACATGTATAATGTTTAACGTCTTCAAATTCAATAGCATCATTATAGAGTAGATAAATTTACAGCATGGACCAGGCATGCACGTTTCGAGTATTTAACCCTCGTAAGTGATCCTCAGTCTTAACAATGTAATATGACCAAATCTGTGAGAATGATGTCCTAAATATACCGAAAGACGTAGCAAAATGGCTGGGATATGATGCTACAGGACGCGGGTTTAAGAAATTTGAGAAAATTTTGTAAATGCATTTTAAGAAACGACCAACCGAAATTGATTGAACTTGGCTACATGTGCTCTCGGGGAACATTGGTCCAGAAGCAGTGGCACTCACCAACTGGTACAAATGTTTAACGTCTTCAAATTCAAAATGTTTACAATAAACAATATTTACTCTGTTATTCCATCATTTGTATATATCATATACAAGCTATAGATATGGAAAACTTATACTATACTATGTTCTTAAAACAAATAATGTTTTATTGCAATTGTGTCTATTTCTCTCTTATATTTAGAAAAGAAAATAATAGAATGCAGAAGAATGAATCGTACAGGACTTACCAAATTGAAGATAAGGTATAATGAGATAAAGGCACAAATTGGTATTTATTTTTCGGGTTTTTATACTCAAATTTAGCTTGCATTAAAGAAATCTGATTGGATGAATCAAGGAATAGACATAACCGATATGGTCATCCAAAACACGTGATGAAAGAAACGTGTTGAGTGTACTGAACGTGATAAAATGAGGTGCACTGAACGTGGGGTGCAAATACTCGTATATTGCCGCTTTCCTTTTAATAGCTAAATTCTGTTTAAGTTACATTTGCGTTGAGGTTTAGAAAATATATCTATGTGTTAAACTAACCTGATATCTTGTACCTTTCAGGCTGATATTGAAACATATTTGCGACCGTTTCAGAAAGTAAGAAGTTTTAGGGGTTGATTCAATGTTTCCCTCCTGTAATTTGCTGTCTTTTGTTCTTTTCTTATGGCGAAAAGTATTCTTGAATTCCGTTCATGAACTTTGACTGAGTAACCTTCACCTTAGAGCTTTACTTACTCTAAGAGATATACTGTACTTGTATACTTAAGAGTAGACTTGCTCAAGTCCTTATATCAAATTAATTTTAAAATAAATGAACGACTTTTTATTAATTGAATAAAATCTCTTCGCTGCATAACAAAAATTTCTTCTCTGCTTACTGATATAAGCAACCAATTGCTCACTGCTTATAGTTTTAAAGGGGCATTTCTTTTCGACTTGAAAATTTTAATTAATAATTGGAATTCTCTTTAAATAACTTTATTTGATATAAGGACTTAAGCAAGTCTAACTTAAAAGGTATGGAATCAGTGTTTCTTATATTGTATTATATGCTCATTGATTTTATATAAAAATGTTGACCGAGTGATACTGATACTGACCTAGACAATTTATTTCCTGTTCAAGGCTTTTTATAGGGGCTTGTTCTTTTATTCATTTTTAAAATTTTATAAATATATATAATTATATAGAAAAATTCTGAAAATATCCCAAAACGTTTTCGCCCTTCGGGCAACATGTTTGCCGTTATTGTCATAGCATCTCCACTGAAGAGCCGGAAGGGCGAAAACGTTTTGGGAAATAAAGTGTTGAATCATTTATTATTTTTTCTATATGTGTCAACTATTTCGAGGGGATTTGACATTTGTACTTTACTTGATTGTATCATTTATTTATTTATTTATTTTTTTATTTATTTATTTATTCATTTATTTATTTATTCATTTATTTATTTATTTATTTATTTTCATATCCTTTGTGTTGCAGTCATTGGCGGCATTGGGTTAAAATATAATATGAAGGTTTCTTTAATACAAAATGAAAATTCATGTCGTCTCCGTTTTTTTTCCACAAAGATATTCATTCATATAACCTATAAGTCATGACATCAGTTTTAAACAGGAGGCCAAGTAGACATTGAAGCTGTGAAAATTAAAACTAAAATAGTAAAATAAGTGAACCAGTCAAATGGGTCATTTGAGAATTTTTTTTTAGACATTATAATCTGTATTAAGCACACTTTTCATGACCTTGCCAATTCGGCACTTTTTATGCATCAAGTGATCACGTGTGTAGCCCAATTTTGTATTACACAAGGATAATGTTGCAATATCCATTACACAAAGTGTCAGAAATATAAATTAAAATAAGTTCCAAATGCAGTGAGTTAATCTTAAAAAGAAATCGAAGAAGCAAATTACTTTTCTAAGATGCCCAGGTACGATGCAAGGAAGCAATTGCATGTATTATATACAAAAAAAATCTTTTAAAACAAAACTCACACACAGCAAACGGTAGGTCGAAAATTAAACTAAACATAGCATCATATCCTACCCATCCTGCTACATCTTTCGGTACATTTTTTAGACATGATAGCTTGCATACTATTTGGCCATATTACATTGTTTAGATTGAGGATCACTGACGAGGGTTAAGTATCCGAAACGTCCATGTCTGGTCCATGCTGATAATTTACCTGCTCTTAAATGGTGCTATTGAATTTGAAGACGTTTAACATAAAATAGTATAAACAACATCAATAACAATGGTATAGAAGCGTTTGGCAACATTTCTATTTAATTACGTCTTTTAATAAACCATACACAAAACTTAGAGCTGCATTATAGAAAAGCAATATCTAAAACTTTATCATAATATAAAAAGGGCAGTATGAAATTATATTTGCTTCTCTGACTTATGAATTGATAAGGTTTTGTGTGTTTTTATTTGTTGTGTTCAATTTCGTAGTGATTCTAATCTTTAAACTCAAAGACAAGAAAAGACAAAAGGAATGTTCTATCAATGTTGATTAGTTTGAAGACGTTTGACATTTGTACTACTTGGTGAGTGTCACTTCTGGGGGACCAGGAGTCCCCGAGGGCACATGCAGCCAAGTTCGATCAACTTCGGTTGATCGTTTCTTCAACGCATTTGAATATTTCTGTTATCCAAAATTCTTGGAATTTCTAAATCGTGGATCCTGTAGCATCATATCCCACCCATCCTGCTGCGCTTTTCGGTACATTTTTGGACATAATAAATTTCACACTCTTTGACCATATTACACTGTTTAGATTGAGGATCACTGACGAGGGTTAAGTACCCGAAACGTGCATGTCTGGTCAATGCTGCGAATTTACCTGTTCTTAAATGATGCTGTTGAATTTGAAGACGTTTAGCATCTGCAACATTCTTTGAATATCTCATTCAAGATTGTTTTCTGAAGAAGAGTCCCACTTTAAGATTCACCTCTTTTTATTTATGGTATTTACTTACCAACATACACGATGGTATAAATATAGGATTTTCAAAGATCACCCGATGATCTTGCAGCAAATATGATCTACCCGAAGGCTACCTGAAGAAACCCGTACCCTGACATACATTTTATTTTACATTGTGTAACTTCATAAAAAGTTTAGTGTGAACGTCTAGTTATTTTTGCCCTAAGACATGATTTAGCATTTTTGTCTCACATCGGAATGTTATTAATTCCGAGGTTCGCAACTGTTCAAATGGCAATTCTAATGATTTTGCCTTGCCCTCTCGGTTTTGAGACTGAATAACTTAGATGTACTTTTTTATGTTTATGTCAACAATATATAGACTGATGCAATGTCGGTCGGAATATATATATTCATTTTAAAATGAGAAGCTGTGAAATTAACAAGAGCCCCATGGGGCACATCGCTCACCTGATACCCTTGCGCACTTTTACCACACTATCAATGCATAATAATACATATTGTAGTTGTACTTTACCAAGACATATCCAAATTTTCGTGTTCAAATGAAAGTGTCTATAAGTACTATCAGGATTTATAACAATTGATGTAAGAAAGATACCTCTTGCATATTTAGGAAAATAAATTCCCTATCACTTTTTTGTAATTAAAAAGAAAAGAAAAAGTTAAAAAAAATAAGATTGAAGGAAAAAAACAAGTAAAAAGCATTTAGAATCTTATATGTGTCAAATATGTAGTAAATGAGTGCACAAAATCATAGTTTTTATTACATGTATTGTGTTATTCAATGAAAATGTTTTAAAAAAATGACTTCGGAGTGGAACAAAAACAAAAAGCACTTCTTGAAACATCCCTCTAGATCATTCTGATGCTTTCGGTTTGTCGGTACATGCTTCGGTTCGGAAGAAGAAATTTTTCAATGGAGAATACCCCCTGTGACGTACTTTTGCCTGTGGTGGCGTCATCTATTGAGGTTCTGTACAAAAATAACGACATTTGTAGGGGACAATTAGTACTTCATTACTACCAATAATGTCGAAGCGTTCCAACTCTATACCTCGTTGAAGAAAATTCCAAATTTCCTTGCACTATCAAGGTTCATCAAAATCCCTTCAGTTGCTCTGGAGAAAAAGTCCAATATGTATGAAAATACCCCCCCCCCCTCTTTTTTTGCAGAAGAGAAAATTCATGAAAAATAAGAAAAAAATTACAATATTCACTCAAAGTAAATAACAAACAACTGAACAATTAAAATGTGACAAATATGCAGTAAATGAGTGCACAAATCACACATTAATGGAATTATTTTTTTTTAAAGTTCAAAGATGTGCATTCTGACAAAGTCAGAAAACATGTCAAAAACGCGTCTAAAATTTGACTTCAGAGTGGAACCAAAAATAGCAACATTTCTTAAGACATCTCTCTAGATCACCCTGATGTTTTCGGCTTGTCCATACGTGTTACCGTTCTGAGGAAGAAGTTTGTCAAAGGAGGTACCCCCGTGACCTTCTTTTGCCTATGGTGGCGCCACCTGTTGACGGATTTGGACGAAAAACAACAACACTTCCTTTCTACCAAATTTTGTGAAAATCTGTTTAGTGGTTCTGGAGAAAAAGTTGAAAATGTGAATAGTTAACGGAGGGACGGACGACAGATGAAGCGGTATGACACTTTGAGCATTTGTCTCAGGTGAGCTAAAAATGGGTAAAATAGGTGAAGTAGTCAATTGAGAAACTTAAGACGAGCACATTTTTATGACCTTGCAAACATTGCAGTTTTTACGCATCAAATGATCACGTGATGAAGGCAAGTTTGTCTTGCATCGAGGAAAACATCGGAATATATCATAATGAAAGATGATGTTTTTTTTTCAAAGATGAAAAAAAAAGCTAATACTTGAAAGAAGTGAAGTAAGTTTTTTCATCCAAGAGGTCCTAAAGTTTGAATAAAAACAGCTGACTTTCTCCTTTGTCGTCAGGGTCTGGAGTACACCAGATAAGGGTTGTGTCCATTGAAGTTTTGACCGGAATATTCATGAGATTTTTATCAACCAGTCAGAATGTCTGTTTCAACGATGTTGCATACACGTTCTTTAACTTCAAACTTTTTTTTTTCGGGTTATTACCTGACCATCATCGGACGTTTTTGTATAACAGAATGCCACATAAAATACAATCTTGTTGGCATGCACTCTGTGGTCATGGGTGCCGATATTATTCGCTTTGTCCTGACCCCGAATATGAAACAGTTTCCGTAATTAGATACTGAAAACCTGTTAGTCGCGATTTGATTGGCTAAACGAAAGGTGAACAGTGCACGACTGTTAGCGGGAGTACTACAGACCATTGATGACGAATCGACCAAACCATTGACGACCATTGACGACGAAGGAGACGGGGGTGGTTTTAATAAGATTGTGGTATACACCAATTAATGTTAAAAAAGTAACACAATAGACAAATCCAAGAGGAAAAATAAATCAATCTTAATGTTTCATTTTATCCTTCAAATTCCAAATACAGTGAACTAATAGAGAGGTTGATATTTCCTACGCGTATCTTGTACCGGTACGTCTAGTGTAGAAGTTGAATTACACGTTACTGTTGTTAAGATTTCTTTAAAAAGACCTCAACTCGTACTTGTAAAATCTCACTAAACTTTAGTTGACTTTTGGACATGTTAAATTCAAAAGGAACTTTAAGTTCGGTTAAAATTATATTGAAATAGATACGTGAAAAACATTCTGAATTGATTGGAATACTTATAATACTGTTTTATGAAACAAAGCGGATATCTTGAATTAAAGTCCTATGTGTATCGCGCACTATGCACGTTCGCTGGCGACGTGTACCTTGTAAAGCAAATGAGGTCAAACACAATAAATGATGATGTCACAATAGCTGACCAGAATACAAGTACACGTACAAATCCCAACCTCTCTAATCTTAAATAGAAATCGAAGAAGCAAATTACCTTTCTAAGATGCCCAGGTGTGATGTAAGGAAGAAATTGCATGTATCATATACATCAGAAAAAAAATTTTCTTTTAAAACAAAAGACACGCACTGCAAATGGTAGGTCAAAAATTAAACAAAACATAAAATAGTATAAACAACATCAATACTAATGGTATAGAAGCGTCAACCTGTTAGCAACATATAAGCACACAAACACACACAAGTTCTGCTTTTCCTAAAGTATATTATAATAGAAGACAAACACCTTGTATTCATCTAGGAACTTCAAATTGCCTTCTAACCGGCTTAGATGGCAACTACCCCAGTAGCGTAGTGTTGAGCACGCCCGTCTAGCATGCTAGATAGCATGCTGAAAATCTGAGTTCGAGCCGCGCTCGTGCCACATATTTTTCTGTTCAGCTTTTGTACGATGCTGAATCCATGACGACCATGAAGACGCTTTCTTCACAGCTACTTCACAAATAAGACGAGCCATTTCAGAGCCTGTGATTGGCTTAGCTCAAATGTTGCCATCTAAGGCTACATTTCCATTTACTTGTGCCTCTTGATAGATAAAACATATAATTAAGAGCTGCATTAAAGTAACGCTATCTGAAACTTTAACATAATATAAAAAGAGCATTATGAAATTACGATTGCATCTCTGACTAATAATTTGTTAAGATTTTATGATTTATCATTAGTTGTTTTACTACGTCTTTCGGTATATTTAGGACACAATTTTCACAGGTTCTGGTCATATTTAATTGTTTAGATTGAGGATCACTGACCTAGGTTCATTACTCGAAACGTCCATGTCTGGTCCATACTGTAAATTTATCTGCTCTAAAATGATGCTAATGAATTTGAAGACGTTAAACATTTCAATTACGTAGGGATTCTAATGTTTAAGCTCAAAGACGCGACAAGGCAAAAAAGAATGTTTTTTTAAAATATTCAAAATCTAAAAGTATCATCAGCCATATATGTTGTTTTGTAAAATTGCATTTTTTAATTATTTCTCAAATTCAATTGCTAAACTCTTCAAATTCATTAGCATCATTTAAAAGCAGACAAATTTACAGCATGTACCAGACATGCACGTTTCGGGTATTTAACAAGATTATTTTCTGAAGAAGAGTCCCACTTTATGATTCACCTCTATTTATTTATAGTTTTCATATTAATTACCAACTTATTTGGTGAAAATATACATGTAGGACAATCAAAGATCACCCGATGATCTTGCCGCAAACATGATCTCGCTGAAGCCTACTTACAGATGGATGAACTGCCATCGTGACATACATTTTATTTTACATCGTGTAGCTTCATAAAAAGTTAAGTCTGAACGCCTAGCTCTTATGCACTAAGATATGATTTAGCATTTTTTTGTTTTAAGAAAATATTCTAAAGATTTTTTATGCATCATGCATTTAGAGTATGACCAAATTTCTATCCATGTGACTTACAGACACATTACCAAAAGGATTGTACGATTTAACTTATAAATATCTAATTTTCAGATTGAACAAATTTGCTGCTAAAAATAAGAAACTGACCACAGAAACCAGGGGTTCAAAGTTCGATAAGCTTATAAGGTAAGATTTCAAATTTCTCAAATTAAAATGAGCTTCTGGTTTGAAAAATAAACTAATTTGAATCATTCGTTATATCCCATTAAACTGGGTTTTTATGTATTAATTGATCATTTCATAAGGATTCTGAATAGCACTGTGTTGTTAGGTAAGCAATTTGGTCTTCTGGGTATCTTTGTTTCCCTCGAACTTGCCAGACACAAGGTGATTATTCTAAAAAAAAACAATCACAAAGAAAAAGTTCTATCCACTTGATATCAATTAATTTATTCACTTATTTATTAATTAATTCATTTTTTTTTTATTTATTTAATTATTTATTTATTTATTTATCTATTTATTTTTATTTATCTATCTATTTGTGCGAGTGCGTGGTTTTTCTTTTTGTGTTTTTTTTTCTTGTGATCTTTTGTATGAATGTACTACAATGGATGAAATTCAGTCGTGCACTTAGCGACATTAAATCGATAATTTTTACATCCATGCATTAGAATGTGATACATGCCGTGTGGAGCTCGTAAAAAAAGTTCCCCGCGAGGGGTTTGACAATAAGTGTTTTGAATATTGTTCCCTGACATTATCACCATAGCACTTTCTATATAGACATAACCTCAGACAGTGTATGTATTTAATATATTGTTTCATTTTCGTGTGTGAACATCGACGGCGGGTGCTGCTAGCCAACAGGGGATGCTCACTCCTCCCGGGTACCAGGTCCCACCTCTAGCTTGCTAGGTGCCGTCGATGCTTAATTTTATGCTCTATTGTGAGTGCTGTTGAGATTATCGTCAGGATCTTCTTTAACTCATGAAACTAGGAAACCATTGGAACCTATAGAGCGGATTACCTGATAGAAGCTGGTAGGATACGATACGGAGTGTCGAGTGTATAGTATCGTAATGGACAAATTATATCAGGTATCGTATCCTAGCGGGCACAAATCATATCGTATTGATAATATGCGTGCACTTAATGGTTGCGCAACTGTATTATACACTAGTTTCCTTTTTGTCGAATTAAATAATTCATCAATACATTCTGTTGGTCAAAGAGACTTGGACAACCATATAACCGTATATCACGTCTACGTTGCGTGGACAATCATAAGACAGTAAACCACGTCTACGTTGCGTGGACAACCATAGGACCGTAAACCACGTCTACGTTGCGTGAATAACCATATGACCGTAAATCACGTCAACGTTGCGTGGATAACCATAGGACCGTAAATCACGTCAACGTTGCGTGGATAACCATAGGACCGTTAATCACGTCTACGTTGCGTGGACAACCATAGGACTGTAAACCACGTCTACGTTGCGTGGTCAACCATAGGATCGTAAACCACATCTACGTTGCGTGGTCAACCATATAACCGTAAACAACGTTTACGTTGCTAGGTCAACCATATGACCGTAAACCACATCTACGTTGCGTGGACAACCATATAACCGTTAACCACGTCTACGTTGCGTAGATAACCATAGGCCGAAAATCACGTCTACATTGCGTGGATAACCATAGGACCGTAAGCCATGTCTACGTTACGTGGATAACCATAGGACCGTAAGCCACGTCTATGTTGCGTGGACAATTATAGGACCGTAAACCATGTCATCGTTGCGTGGTCAACCATAGGACCGTAAATCACGTCTACGTTAAGTGGATAACCATAGGACCGTAAACCACGTCTACGTTACGTGGACAAACACAGGACCGTAAACCACGTCTACGTTACATAGTCCACCATACGACCGTAAACCACGTCTACGTTACGTGGTCAACCATAGGACCGTAAACCACGTCTACATTGCGTGGTCAACCATAGGACCGTAAACCACGTCTACGTTGCGTGGACAACCATAGGACCGTAAATCACGTCTACGTTGCGTGGACAACCATATAACCGTAAACCACGTCTACGTTGCGTGGTCAACCATAGGACCGTAAACCACGTCTACGTTGCGTGGACAAATATAGGACCGTAAACCACGTCTACGTTGCATGGACAAACATTCGACCGTAAACCACGTCTACGTTGCGTGGTCAACCATAGGACCGTAAATCACGTCTACATTGCGTGGTCAACCATAGGACCGTAAACCAAATCTACGTTGCGTGGACAACCATATAACCGTAAACCACGTTTACGTTGCTTGGTCAACCATATGACCGTAAACCAAATCTACGTTGCATGGACAACCATATAACCGTTAACCACGTCTACGTTGCGTAGATAACCATAGGACCGTAAATCACGTCTCCGTTGCGTGGATAACCATAGGACCATAAATCACGTCTGCGTTAAGTGGATAACCATAGGACCGTAAACCACGTCTACGTTACGTGGACAAACACAGGACCGTAAACCACGTCTACGTTACATGGTCAACCATAGGACCGTAAACCACGTCTTCGTTACGTGGTCAACCATAGGACCGTAAACCACGTCTACGTTACGTGGTCAACCATAGGACCGTTAACCACGTCTACGTTGCGTGGACAACCATAGGACCGTAAATCACGTCTCCGTTGCGTGGACAACCATATAACCGTAAACCACGTCTACATTGCGTGGTCAACCATAGGACCGTAAACCACGTCTACGTTGCGTGGACAAATATAGGACCGTAAACCACGTCTACGTTGCATGGACAAACATTTGACCGTAAACCACGTCTACGTTGCGTGGACAACCATAGGACCGTAAATCACGTCTACATTGCGTGGTCAACCATAGGACCGTAAACCACGTCTACGTTGCGTGGACAACCATTTACAGTTAACCACGTCTATGTTGCATTTTCTTAATTATTATATTAAAACACTATTTGTATATGTCATCATCAGCCTAATGTGTAGATTAAAGAAAATGTTCATTTGAAAGTAATATAAATCCAAAATTATTCCATTCAAACTTATGGTGGCATACTTCTGCCCCCTACATGAGGGCAGAAGTATACCACCATACAAACTAAAGGCTCACGCCCGGCGAAAATTCAAACAGTATAAAATAGTCATTTAAAAATACGAAAGACTATTGAAACCATCCTATCCAAGTTTACATAAAGAAACTTATAAAGCTAAAAATTAACTATTGTATTAATTACATTCTCATATTCTATTCCTCTTATTAATCATCATTATCTTTTATATATTATTCATTTATTTTGGGCGAATATTCTAATTTTGTTGTTTTTTGTCCTTCTTTTTTCTTTATCATTATTTATTAATACTTTTTTGGATTCTATTCTTATAGAGGAGATATGGAAATATATGAAAATATATAAACGGCAGAGTGACAAACTATATGTTCTTATAAGTCGAATATGTTCATGGGGAAATACTTTCTTCCTTAAATTTGTAACGTTTTGAAATAGATAAATAGAAAGAAAGTAAATTAAGGATAACAGGAAGAAGTCTTAAAAGCTTAAAAACTTGATAAAATAAATTCTGCACTCACCTAAATCTCTGTATTTGATTGGTTTCTGAAAAGGATCCTTTCTATATCTTTCCAAGTGCTTACATCATTGTTTCCAGTTTTGTAAGAAGGGTTAAACAAAGGTTATTCGGGTACTGTAAACTAAAAGCTAGGCAAATTAATCTAAGTGATGTAAGGAACTTAGAATGTTTACAAAGAGGGGCCGTTAACAAGGATATGAAAGGGATTAATTGGGGTTGTTCTCAATTATAATCTCAGGAGCGAATCCAGTGAATTTATATTGTAGGATTATGGCGATCGGGAAAGGGGGTATATTTGATCGGATATCCGACTGCCCATTCCTGAAATTATTATAAGTATGACCTATATGCCAACAGGTACAAGAATACTTCTTTCTTCGAATTTAAAAAAAAAAGGTCAGAAAATTGCTTGGATCCCCTAACCTTACACTGGATTCGCCAACTCTGTACAAAATGTGGGTTAGGGAACCATTCTGTCTCATGAACTTTTCGTCGATTCACGTTGTAAGCGTCTCCAAAATCTAGATAGCCAAATTCTTGTGGTTTCACGTCCCAGTTAGTGCAAGTAAATCATGAAATCAGGCAATGATCGCCAATGTACACTTTATACTACCCCAAAGCACCATCAAAAACCTTTAAGAAACCTTTAGTCGATCATTGACCTGCGCCCCCCCCCCCCCCCTTCCATTTTCCATCTTTCTTCCATTTATAAAGTCTACTGCACCTGACTCTGACTCTGATGTTTTTATTTATACTCCATTATATATCCGAATGTCATATACTGTTCCAGCCAATAGATATTCCATCGACCTGTAGTGGAAATTGCCAATTTAGTAACCCCCCTAGACCCACACCCCCTCCCATCTACGATTTATGAAGTATCATGTTCCAGTTTCTTACCTTATTCCCCCAAAGTGCTCAACCTACAACATTACTTTCAAGTCTAAAGTACATCAACAGACAGACTAATCAATTTATCAATAAAAATTGAGAATTTTGTCAACTATCGTGACGCAATAGTCTGCAAAAAATGAAAATTATGAAATTCATATCAATATGCAATGCACCCGATTACTGGCTGTGTGGGATGACCTTAGTACAATCAATTAATATCCTACTCAACTTTGAAATCTTTTAGCTTTTTACGATGGATTAGACATTTCAAGTCTACTTATCTCATAATTCAGTCAGTTTGCGATCATAAAGAATTTGTTTTAAGTTATCGACTAGTGTAGCTTGCAATGATAATCTTCAAATATCGTAGATATGATTTTCAATGACAGTACTTAGAATTTTGTTCTAATTTGATATTATGTATTTCATTTTTCCAATCCAACTATACAACAAGTTACATGTATATTTAAAAACAAAACAAACAAATAAACAAAAGATTTTTAAGGGGGATGATTTAAACATGGATGTTTGTTTTGTACATTTGTTGAAAATATTTTTTATGTTATTAAAGTGTTTTCTATATAAAGTCTGCATGTTAGCAGCGATATAAATAAGTCCATGTTAATGTAAAACGTCTTCAAATTCAATATCATCATTTCAGAACGGATAAATTTTCAGCATGGACCAGACATGCCCGTCAGTGATCCTCAGTCATGTTATATGGCCGAAGAGTGTGAAAATTATTTTGTCCAAAAATGTACTAGTCTATATATTTTCTATATGGAAGTACTTAGCTAATGTGTTTATTTATTGACATTTTTGTATATTGATTGACGTTCTTGCTTTCAAAAGTTCTTTTTGAATATGAAGTTAGGAAATAGATCATATCAAAGGGTTTACAAGTAAATTCAAAGGAAATGTATTAAGCCATATATTTCTTATTCTCGTGTTTTTGGTTCTATATTATTTTTATTATTTTTCGATTATCATTTATTCATTGTAATTGGCTTACTGCGCGTCACGTGATACTCTGTATGAAATGTTTACTAATAGTAACAAAAAGTTCAAAGAGTTTTCATCTAGCACGGCTGTTTCCTTTTTTGGAACATATGACATCATAATAGAGATTATTTGCCGTACAAAGCACTGACGCGCTGATTTTGAAAACTGGAAAAATAATATTCAATTGTAGCATATTGATTTGGTCGATAACTTGAATTAAAGTCTTGAAATCTTTAATAAGTCATATGGACCGCGAGCTTCGTCCTCGGTCAATATGATTTTTTTTTTCAGGTCTATAATTCCAGGCATCGACCTCATCAAAGTATGATAATGACAGTCTCCTTTTTTTTTTGCCCTTCAAGTATACAATACTATACAATTCTGTAAGATTTTTTGATAAATTCTTTCATTGCAACTCGTGTCCTTTTAAACAACAGGCTGCTATATTCTTCATGCACTAATGACTTGCGTAACAGCCATATCACCTACCTGTCAGACATAGTATCAAATCTTTCGAAGCTGATATAAATTTCATGGTTTTGACACGATATTCTGTGAGATGAATTTTAGGTCAAATATTCAAAAATGAACAAAATGTTAATCTATCTGTTCATCGTGACGCTTAGTATTTGCACGTAGGACATTAAGGTTGGGTTAAGTTAATTCAAGCTATAACATCGAAATGTTTTATGATGATGATGTCGGCAATAAGCAGTATTCATGCTGTAAATTAATCTGCTATAAAATGATGCTTATGGATTTGAAGACGTTAAACATTTGTCCCACTTGGTGAAAGTCACTGCTGGTGGACCAGGAGTCCCCGAGAGCACATGTAGTCAAGTTTGATAAATTTTGGTTGGTCTTTTCTTCAAACGCATTAGAAAATTTCTGTTAACAAAAGTTTCTCAAATTTCTAAAACCTGGGTCCTGTATCATCATATCCCAGCCATCTTGCTACATTTTCGGTATATTTAGAAAATAATGTTCGCAGATTTTGGCCAAATTTCATTGTTTAGATTGAGGATCACTGACAAGGGTTAAATACCCGAAACGTGCATGTCTGGTCCATGCTGTAAATCAATCTGCTATAGAATGATTCTAATGAATTTGAAGACGTTAAACATTATCTTATTTGAAAAAAATATGAACTTTCGAGACAAATCACATATGCTAGTACCATTTCTTCTTCACATGTACTTGGTTTCATTAATTAACCATCCAAATTAATTAACCATTTTTCTCCAAATTTGCTGATCATTCTGGAAAGGGGGATCTGATGCTTTTTTATCATATGCACGCTGCAACCGAAGTCTGAACTTCCTCAAAGATAATTTCATATAAACCTGAATATGTCAAGTAGGTTACTTCCAAGCCATCTGGCTCTAACGATGAAATCTTCACCTTCACGAAAGCGCCCTTCCTTACAATATACATATTGATAAATCAGAGCCATTGTTTGTTGTCTTATTTTAGCTTATCTGAATGAATACCTGTCATAAATCAAATTCATACTAACTTCAACGGTTTGAAAGATTATGTTTCTTATAAAGTGAGGTACTAAACATCCTGGTTTCATCTATTGTTATCATTTTGAAATATTGTTTAATATTCAGAAATTATGATTGGTCGACATTTGTGTGCAAATTTATTAGTAGACATCACCTAGACAGTCAACAAACATTCCTCAAGACTGAACTTGAGTCAATATAACACGGATATGGTCACAGAAAGGAAAACAACAATATATCAAATCAGTAATTCAATAAGTAAATAAAAGCCGAAACCATATTCCAAAAACCACAATCGAAAGGCCTACGGATTTTTGGGGAAAATACAAAACAGAACTTCTCCACGCGAAAGGAAAATAGGACAAACAGACGGAGACAACGACACATGTCACACTGAAACACGAAGGACAAATAATCTAATCTAATGAACCATCTCCAGTGCAAATTAGGAATGGATCTATCAATATATGATACACATACATAGAATACTAGTAATCAGTCTGATTAAAACCAGCTCGCCTCCGCCCCCCTTTTTTCCTTGAAGGCATTGTCGATTTAAAAAAAAATTCTAGCTTGACTTCTTTTCTGCTTTTATATAAATATCCGTATTTATTATTTAAGCTCAGACAACTAGCTTGTCTTTTAGAGATTTTTGTAACCAAAAGTCATGTCGAAGGCAGAATTTCAACTTATCATTACAAACAGTAAATTCGGATAAAAGATTTTCGACAGTAGAAAATTATAAATGAGAATTCGTTCTTTATATATTCATGTTTTGAGCTTCGACATCAATCAATGTTTCTCAGTGATTTGTATTTCAAATCACGTTCATCAGATGAGATGAAATATTCTCACAATATTAATACCTGTAAATTTGAACCATTTTGTCTTATTCATTACTTATTTGGAGAAATCTTTTTCTGAAATAAACTTTAATTTTACTTCAACTGTTCGAAAATTAATGTTTTTCTCAATAGTAATACCTATCGATTGGGACCATTATTTGTTGGATCATTTATGACTTATTTGAATAAAATTCGTCTTATAAATCAGATTCAAATTTATTGCATCGATTTCTCTAAAGGAATGTATGAAACATCCTTTCTCCACTTTATCATTTTGAAATACTGTGGAATATTCAGAAATTATGATTGGTCGAAACTTGTGTGCATGATTTCTTGCAGTCATCACGTAGACAGTCAACACTGATCTACAGTCAATATAACACGGATATGGTCACAAAGAGGAAAACGTCAATATAACGAAGTAATATTTCAAATTATGAATGTAGCAATCAATGTATGATTACAAACACATACATAGAATATTTAAGGAGAGAAAAGAGCTTTTAAATATTTAACAGAAAAATGAGACTCGATTCAATGTATATTTTTTTAAGTCTGTTACAATTATGAAAGTTTTCTTGTATTTATTCATATCCTTTAACAAGTTTTAATCTATTTTTTTCATTACAATATTATTCTTAAACTAGTTGTTGACATCATGGTTTCATTTCGTCTTAATATCATTTTGAAATCTGAGTTTCTGCGTTTCATTTCATTCCCTAGTCTGTCAACTTGAATACGGTAACCTTTTTTACGGGTATTGTCGGTGAAAACTAAGTCGTCACATGTTGTTCAACTGCCGTGAAATATAATACTGTATTTATTATTCAAGTTAAGATAATTATCTATTCTTAGAGTGATAAATATGGATAATGACCATATCCCTGTATATAGCACAAAATCAATATTTCAGAAAATCAGAAACCGAAGGCATACACAATCAGGATAAAACAGGAACCAAAGCAAACAATCAAAAACCTCCACCATATGAAAAGAAGCGAACTCCCGATATGGGAGTGAGACCAGGTGCCCAGGAAGAGTAAGCATCTCCTGCTTGCATGCAACACCCGCCGCTTCAATTCGATAGAACTGTCACATCCGGTTACTTCCATTTCGGAAGGCATAGAGTACAATCTTTGGTTGGATGGTTCAAATGGTCTATGACAGAATATCATCCACCATTCTGGAGAGTGGGACATCATAGGGTATGACGAGTTCCCCATAGACATTTTCTAGAGTCAAAAATTATGTCGAAGGCAGAATAACTTCTGTTTCCAACTCATAAGCACAAACAGCATATCAGGTACAAACGATAGTCGGCGTCAAATAATAAATGAGATTTCAATTCGTTCTTCATAGATTCACTACTTGGGCTTGTCTTTATTTAAGCCTCTAAAAGCAAGAAAGGTTTCCCAATAATTTATGTTTAATAGATTTTTTGTCTTATTTACGACTTATTTGAATAAATCCCTCATTTAAATCAAACTAAGCTTTACTTCAAAAGTTCGAAAATTTCAATTTCTAATAAAGGAAGGTATAAAACATCCTGGTTTCATCTCGTCTTATCATTTTGAAATATCATAAAATTTTCAGAACTTATGATTGGTTTAAATTGTGGACACGATGATTTGTAGATATCACGTAGACTGTGCACAAACATTCCCGGGGACTGATTTTGAGTCAGAAAAGAAGGATATGGTCAAAGAAATAAAACAACAACATTATAACGTGATTTTAAGCTAAGCCTTATGAATGGACCTTTCAGTGTACACAAATGTCTAGAATAGAGTCGAATTTTATAAATCGTTATAATCTTTAACAATAGAGTGAACTTTCCTTATGTTTATTTAACATGTAAATCTATTAACATTAATTCGTCTTTTCGAAATAGCGAGTTACTTCCCATTTGTGCAGGTATCTGACGTCAATGCATTGTGACGTCATAAAATTCTATGGAAACCAGCATGAAATTCAGGGAAACAGGGGTAAATATTTGACTTTTTCAAGGGAAATTAATGACGTCACAATGCTTTTACGTCATATACCTGCACAAATCGAACGCAGGAATGTAAAATCGAAAAGACGGAATTAACATTAATTTATCCAAATACAAATCTCAGCTTTATTGGGAAAGTGACGTTTTATTGCATTCTTTGGTCATTAAAATCAATATTTCTGTCAAACTAGTTTTCATGTATTGTCGACTTAAAACTAAGTATTAGGTTACAGCGAGTTTCATTTTCGTTCCAATGTCGTTTTACGTTGACCATTGAACTGCATAGAAATATATATAATTGTGTCTATTTAACTAGCTGAGATAGAGAAATTTGAATGTAACGAAAACAACCAAAGATTGTACTCTATGTCTTCCAAAATGGAAGTTACCGGATGTGACAGTTCTACCTAATTGAAGCGGCGGGTGTTGCATGCAAGCAGGAGATGCTTACTCTTTCTGGGTACCTGGTCTCACTCCCATATCGGGAGTTCGCTTCTTTTCATATGGTAGAGGTTTTTGTTTGTTTGCTTTGGTTCCTGTTTTATCCTGATTTTGTATGCCTTCGGTTTCTGATTTTCTGAATTATCGAATTTGTGCTGTATACAGGGATATGGTCATTATCCATATTTGTCATTTCAAAGGCAAGAATAAAACCGTTTGTCGACTCGTCTTCGCTTACAGCATATATATATAATCGGGCAACAGATAGTGTACAGCAGTTTAACGCCTTGAAATTCATTAGCATCATCTGAGAGCAGATAAATTTACAGCATGGACCAGACATGCACGTTTCGGGCATTCAACCCTCGTCAGCGATCCTCAATCCAAACAATGTAATATGGCCAAAATCTTTGAAAATTATGTTCTTAATATACCAAAAGACATAGCAAGATGGCTGGGATATGATACCACAGGACCCAGGTTTTAGAAATTTGAGAAAATTAATGAAGCAGGTAATTAATGAAAATTCATTCATTATGCACTATTTGGATCTCATCTATTTCGGTCTTTGTCTCTAGTATCACTGATGAAACGCTGTTTAAATGCGCATGGGGAGCACAGACTTAACTGTTTTTGAATATTGAAAACGTTAATAGTAAAAAGTACATAACGCATTAGAACAAAGTGCTTGCCGGGATGGTGGAGAGTGGAATTATAAGATTAGCCCAATTCAAAAGGTTATTGATATGTGTTACGATGTACTTTTAAAATTTTGACTTGCAGGCAGCATTTCAGACGTCTATATCTACACCACTTCGGATCTGATTTATTATATCATCATTAGAAAATGCACTCGCATGTCTAGCTCTTCCTGGATCAAAGGTCCCTACTCAGGACTTCTAAAACCGCCCAAAACCATTATATCAATATCTTTGTTCTTGTCTCAAGAAATTGACATCGATTCTTAGTATTGCATTCATAGAATTTCAGTGCACTTTCAAGAGACGACAAGGATTTTGAGCGACAAAAGATTACCGGGAAGAGATGGGTGCGTCGTCGAGTACAAAATTTTAGATAAGAGAGAGCGGATTTACTTGGAAATTAATAGCGAACATTCAATATAACAAGTTTTCTAGCATGCCCCGTTTCGTCGTTGAAGAAAAGAGAAGAAAAGATGGGTATATTGTTTCTTTTTCATGCAATTTCCATGTTCTTACAGATATAATTTCTGAGAAGTGCTGATAAGTGAAATCAAAGGTGCGTATCAAAAAGGAACGAATTAAATTTTTCGCCTTGTCCAATATCCATCTTCATATTGATCTCAATGTAAATCTGTTGATCTGACTAGAAATTGCATCTGTCAACCAAGACATCAAAGAAGTACCAAACAGTTATTCAGTCTCAAAGTCGAGAAGGCAAGGCCAAATCGTGAGAATTTCCATCGGAATAAATAATTTAAAAGTAATAGAATAATGTGTGTTCTACTAGCTGAAGGGAGCTGAAGTCAATATTCTGGTGGACGATATTCTGTCTTAGACCAATTGAACCATCCAACCACCGGATATACTTGGGCACCTGGGCACCTGGTCCCACCTCTGGCTTTCTAGGGGTCCGTCGATGCTCAATTTGGTGCTCTATTGTGAGTGCTGTTGAGATTATCGCCGGGATCTTCTTTAACTCATTTGTGTCACACTTATGCCCTTTGCCGTGTGGAGCTCGTAAAAGAGTTCCCCGCGAGGGGTTTGACTGTAAGTGTTTTGAATATTTTCCCTGACATGTTCGCCATAGCCCTTTCTATATAGATATAACCTCAGACAGTGTAATGCATGTGTTTTATATAGTGTTTTTATTTTCGTGCATGGACATCGACGGCGGATGAGGCTAGCCAACAGGGGATGCTTACTCCTCCCGGGCACCTGGTCCCACTTCTGGCTTTCTAGGGGTCCGTCGATGCTCAATTTGGTGCTCTATTGTGAGTGCTGTTGAGATTATCGCCAGGATCTTCTTTAACACACTTGTATCTTCCGAAATGGAAGTGACCGGATGTGACAATTCTACCAAATTGAAGTGACGGATGTCGCATGCAAGCAGGAGATACTGACTCTTCCTGGGTACCTGGTCTCACTCCGATATTGGGAGTTCGCTTCTTTCCATATGGTGGAGGTTTTTCTTTGTTTGCTTCAGTTCTTGATTTATCCTGGTTTTGTATGCCTTCGGTTTATGATTTTCAGAATTATCGATTTTGTACTAAGTATTGGAATATTGTCATTATCCACCATCAACTACCAAATGAATCCATTGAGCTTTGTTTAAGAAATAAAAAATGACAAGCCGGGCTCTATTGTCTCATAATGCCCGAGCGTCCTCAGTCAATCACATTTATTACCGAGCCGCGTCAGCGGCGAGGTGATAAATGTGATTGGCTGAGGACGCGAGGGCATTATGAGACAATAGAGCCCGGCTTGTCATTTTTTATTTCTATTCTAATGATGACCAAACTTAGACCTTTCGATTCTTGGTAAAAACCAGTTCCTGCCGGTTTATCTGCTTTCAGAAAATGGGTAGGCGTGGCTTATCGCTATAGGGCCTATATTGGAGATTAGAGCCCGGATCGAGTCTGTTGTCTCAATAGGGAAAAAGAATCAAGTCATATTAGAATTGATCTTTTTTATACTATTAGATTGTATTCCTTGTGTGATCAGTTTGTTTTCTACTTTTAGCTTTGAGCATAGATAATTTCAAAAATATCAAAGCATGCAATATCAATTTCACCATAATTCACTTTCATTGCATATGTATATAAAGTGTTTAGAATATTCAAATATACCATAGGACAAGAATTGCGTAGAAAAAAATGCATTAAGGGTATTTAGAGTAGATATACCGACATTAGATAATACCTCGGCGTATAGGTGTGTATATGTATGTCCATTATTTCCGAGAATCTTTGCGACAGTTGCTAACACAATGACAGCATAAGACGCCGGATTTGGTTTTGCACTGTCTTCATCGTGATATGTACGGTGACCGTAAAGGGCTGTGTGAAATATAAAGATTATTTCGTGGGAACGAAATATTATTTCGTGGGAACGAAATATTATTTTATTGGAACGAAATAATATTTCGTGGGAACGAAATATTATTTCGAGGGAACGAAATAACACTTCATGGGAGCGAAATAATTATTTCGAGGGAACGAAAAAAATATTTCGTGGAAACGAATTAACTTATGCCTCTACGCATGCGTACACCTGTCATATTCTAAGATATCAAAATGGAAGACGTCGATATTAGAAAGTCTGCTATAAAGGAATTATTTGAAATAGTGGTTGCTTTTCAAAGATCCAAAATCCAAGTTTATTGGATATATCGACATTACCCTATCTGATTAAGAATTTTAAAAATTATTTTCTCATTCTACGAAAGGCAGTCCTGTCATACGTTAGAAGTACTACATTTTGTTAAGATGACTGTTGACCCAGTGACCTTTCGACCTCGACCTTGTGTAGAGTGTTTAAATAATAGAAATAAAACAGATTTCTTTCATAATCTTCATATTTAATTTATTCACATACTCCAAATAAAGAGTACTACATATTTTTTAATCACAAATTCTGATCTACAAGTCGTGACCTTGGGTTTTGACTTGCATCTTTTATTATCAAATGTATAACCTATAATTGTAATTGAAAAGTTTCATATACATGTATGGCACATAGATACAGAAGTCTAATTCACATACACAAGAGAGATAAGTATTCGTTCCCACGAAATAATATTTCGTTCACGCGAAATGATATTTCGTTCCCACGAAATAATAATTCGTTATCACGAAATATTATTTCGTTCCGTCGAAATATTGTTTCGTTCCCTCGATATAATATTTCGTTCCTACGAAATGATAATTCGTTCCCTCGAAATAATATTTTGTTCCCTCGAAATGATAATTCGTTCCCTCGAAATATTATTTCATTCCCTTGTAATAATATTTCGTTCCCACGAAATAATATTTCGTTCCCATGAAATGATATTTCGTTCCCTCGAAATAGTATTTCGTTCCCTCGAAATATTATTTTCGTTCGCACGAAAAAATTTATTTTTTACACGGCCCTTTACGGCCACCGTAGATATGAGAATGACGCGAGCGAAAAGGGAAATTTGAAACATGGATGTTTCTTACTGGTGTGTGATGCATTGATTTCAGATGTTATGTCATGTGCATTAATTTTGAAGTCACGTTGATTTAAGATTATCCTACATTAATGTGATCTGAATTTTTGTAAAGAAAATATCGATTACATATTATTACAGTCAGAGAGTTCCTGGTTACCTTGTCGTGTGTTATAAAATACATACAATGTTGATATCTCAACTCATAAAAAGACGTACAGCTTAATACATTTTCAATATATTTATGGACTTCTTTAGTAAGCTGCGATTCCTTAAATATCTTATAATATGTACATGCACATCTTGTTTATATTTTCAAACTTATTTGCATAATGATGAGAATTAAACAAACTTGTAAACATGTAAAATTGGAAATTATCTTTTGAGAGATGCATATAATTGGTATCGCATGTCTTTTGTGTGATATATATTGAATGGCTCGTCCTTATAGAATAAATCAAGGAAGTACTCGTAAATCACGCATTATTTGCAAATTTAGTGGAGAAAACATTGTGGCAACGAAGTAAAAGATAAGTAATGAGAAACTTAAAATTTGAATGATCGAATAATTTGTTAAGGCATGTTAATGAAACATCGCAGATATGTTGTTCTGTTTTAATTTTCCCTCAGTCTTGATTAAATTGGTTTTTTCTTCTTTTTTGGGGGGTGTGGGGGTGTGGGTGGGGGTAAGGTCCATAATTCCTTATTATTTTGCTTATGAGAAATAAACTAATATACATTGTATATATATAGGAGCCTCGACAAAACATACAACCCATTGTTTCTAAGGTGTGTAGGAAACGTAAAAATAGGCCTATAGGTAATTAACATATTACACATGTATAATTATTATTCCTTATCCACGTGGAAATGTCAAGTCAGAGCAAACAACGCTATATCGACCAACGGTGAAATAAAAGGAAATCTAGACATGACTGGAAAGTAAGTAAAAACTTAAATTTACCCATCGTAAATCGATTATTGTTAAACAGATAAATAGTGAATTTATCTTTATTTGTTTCCAGGTAAAAGATTTAATTGACAGGGGAGGTACATGTAAACAGGCAAAAGATAAGGTAGTTCTAATATGCGGATAAATTGACAGCTCGCACTATTAGCAGGACTTCCGCATCCGGATCCAGGCTATAAAGTATTATAACCTGAGGAATGAGGTGTTAAAAAGTAACGAAATTATGAGGTAAGGTTTTTTTTTTCTTACAAAAGTGATGAAACTTCTTATTTTTCTGGATTTTTCTCTCACTCCTTTTTATTCTGTCGACATGAAGCCCTAATGGTCGATCTTCGAACTAATAGAAATTAAAAAAAAAATATTTCCCCTCCGGTAAACATGTAACATGATAACATGATTTTGTATTTTATCTCTTTTGTTAATGATGTAGTAATTTAGACGTGTATTGGCGATTCAAACGCATTAAACGGGAATGTTTGGGTATGAATTCCACATTTTTACATGTTAAATGGAATGGGGGATTGTAATGTATCTTAAACACTGTCTGGTTAATTATAAACAATGCACAAACAAGTTTGTTATAATCCCTTGTATAAATGACTTCTTGATCACATTTTATTGAAGAATATACTTAAATGTATGCTTTGAAATTGAAAAAGAAGAAACAAAACATGCAGTCAGGCGCGGGTCTAGAGGAGGTAGGATGGGCAGGAACAACCCTTCCCTCCCCCTTTCCGCTCTTTGGAATTTTTTCATGTTTTCTTTCTTATATAGCTAAAATTTGAAATCTTCTTCATTCATTCTTAAATTCTTTATAATCGCTTTAAGAAATACGTTTCCGATATCATTAAAAAAAACTTTGGGGGGGAGATGGTCAGAATTCATTATATACATAACAATTACATTTTCTATAATTTATATCGTGATTTAACTAAACTGCTTATCTAGAATTTGAATGTATTCCACTCCAATACATAAGACGGAGACGGACATCAGCCCACCCCTCGATCCACCTGAAAGTCATATATCTTTTATTTTTCAAGAGTATAAATAAGTATGAATGAAAACGAACGATTATGCAGGGTAAAACTTCAGAATGAATGATAAAAGATCTCAAATGTTAGCAAAAAGATAGAGAAAATGAAAAAAAATCTAAAAAAGCGGAAGCTAGAGCGGAGGAGGGAGGGAGGCAGGCAGGCAGACAGGCAGGCAGGGGGAGGGGCAGTATCCTGCCCTCTGTACAGATAATGATTCCAAATTTAAATTAAATAAATAGCTCAGTTTCTAATGTTTGAGATGGGTATACGATCTATACATGATATATACATGTTAAGAAATATTTGAAAAATTGTATACTTTTGATAGTGTAAGTTTACTGGTGAAAGCCGCCTTTTGTTGACCTTATACATGTTAATAGTTATCTGTCTTTCCTGTATAATAGTCACCTTGTGGCACCCCCTATGTTTGATCACCTAATTACACGTAGGAATCATCAAACGGAAATTATCAACTTATATTCCGCGTTTGATCTTTGCGGCACCATCGACGTCTCGCGAGATTTTTCGTGTTTTTGTTGCCCTATTAAAATCAGTCTATCGTTGAAAATGGCTACAGTTTCTAGGCCAATAATATTTAATTGTTTCTCTCTGTTTATTTATTTATTTATTTATTTATTTATTTATTTATTTATTTATTTATTTATTTATTTATTTATTTATTTATTTATTTATTTATTTATTTATTCATTTATTTGTTTTTTAATTTATTAATCTATCTATTTATCTATCTAAAAATCCACAACTGAAATTGAGAGATATCAAAGCCTTTCAAATTATTCATCCATTTATTCATCCATTACTTATTTATGCTTTATTTTCTAAATGCATTTTGCTCTATTTTGTTGTTGTTGTTGTTGTTTTACTGGGGTTTTTTTTTGGGGGGGGGGAGGGGAGGGGGTGCTGTTGTTGTTGGGTTTTTGGGGTTTTTTTTTTTTTTTGGTTGGTTGGTTTGTTTTTTTGTTTTTGTTTTTTTTTTTTTTTTGGTATTTTCTTTTGGGGGGGGGGGGGTTGTTTTTTTGGGGTTTTTTTTTTTTTTTTTTTGTTTTTTTTTTTCTTTTTCGTTTTGTTTGTTTGGTTTTGTTTTTACTTTATTTTTGTTGCTTTTTTTTGTATGCTTTTTTTTAAACACTTAAAGATACCCTCCTCAATTTACGTTATTAATGTTCAGGGTGTCAACACGGTTGACGTCGTGCGTGCTCAGCCTCTTAAAATGTATATAGTGCATTAGATAAGCTAATGTAGGGGTAATTTGATGATAGCAGGGAATTAATGGAATGATCAATAGTGGTCCACCCAAATAGTAAAGCATTTCTTTACCAGAATAGACTTGTAGGTCAATGTTAAGTTACGGATTCTGACGTAAGATAAAAAGTACATGTAGCACTAGTGACTCAAGTTCAGAGGCTAGTTTAGTTTACAGTACGCATGCGTATAGGCAAATTTACTTTTTAAGTGCGCATGCGTAACAAAGAGTTCAGTTGGAACAAACGTTGTTATTATAGTTTTCAAATTTGTTCCTTTGAATAATTTATTATAGAAATAAATCTTACTGAGTTATAGTAAAAATGGTCGGCCTTTTAATAATATGTTTCCTTGCGAGTATCATGACAGAAATATACTCATAATTGAAATAAAAAAAATGTAAAAAAAACAAATCTGAAAATTGCTAAGAAAAAGTATGTGACTTGTCTCTTATTTATTACATTAATTTTCTTTAATTCATTAGATTTAATCATAACCCTTTTTATGGGATTTCTTTTTTTTTTTTGGGGGGGGGGGGTAAGAACGCTGATTCCCGATACCCTGGTTTATCCTTTCCTAATTTTTCACCTATTTATCCATTGTCCATTCAAATCTTCTTATAATTCTAAAAGTATTCACTTATCGAAAAGTTTATAGATGTAGTTTTAAGGTTGTTTCTATTTCACTATTATTTTCAGATGATGACTCGTATACGAAGGCAATTTCTGCGGGTGTTCCCCTTTCTTCTTGGTAAGTACGCAAATTTAAGAAGTCAATAAACTCACGAAGATTTCGCTGCTTATCTCATAAATCAAACTTAGCAACAAAATAAAAAACAACAAATAGATTTGTATCTATCTGTTACGCTAATATCGATGAAATTGAAGAAAGAAATAACCAATGGAAGATAATAATTATCTTTTCTTAACAGAATCAGAGAACACGATTTTGACAAGATCATACAAAGACAATACCGTGGATGATAATAAGACGAGATTAAATCTGAAAGGTTCATTTCGAAATTTTTATACGATAATGAAGTCATACATGTAATCGATGATAATATTAGGTATTGCTGTAAATATTTGTATTTTTATTTACCAATCAGCTGCGGTGTTGCATTGCGGTTTTGGTTCCCATGTACAGAGGTTTGACGGTTGGTTCAACAACCTGGCTCATCCGGAATGGGGAAGCACCGGTATTGGTTTTTTTTAATTTTTTTTTTATTTTTTTTTATTTATTTTTTTTTTTTTTTTTTTTTTCTTTCAGTCAGTTCATTAAAGAATCTACCTTCCTTCTTTTCCTATAAGTAAAAAAAAAACAACCAATCATTGTGTATCGCTTGGTTAATGAATTATTTTCTTTATTTATTCCCTTCTTTTCTTTTCGGTATTATTGGGCATACACGCCTAAAGAACTGCAGGGTGAAGTTCGTGAAGTTCATGGATAAAGTGATTTATTTCAGATTACCTGTCATTCTTGAATACCTTAAATCATTTGTTTTAATTCACATACTTCATTTGAACCGATCTTTTAATTTACATAAACCACGTACACCAAGTTGAACAAGTACAATAGACACAATTCCGGGTATGATGACCAGGTATGCTATACTGACATTAAATTCCGGGTACGGTATGCACCTATCTTGGCGAACTTAGACTGGCATTGCGTGTCTAGTAAGAGCAGGCAACTCCAGTCTATTGGCGAACTAAGATGACCATTAAAATTTTGTCCTTGTAATACCAGATATTTATAGATCTCGAAGTTTTTTGTTTTTTTTTTTTTTTTCTCCTCCCTTAGAAAATATGAGTACTGATTTACATTGTGCCCCTTCCTAATGAAAAAAATCTGATGATTAATTCAAATCCAGCTCCTTATAGAACAAATAAGATTTCTGATCATGATTCATTCTTAATATTATATTTTTTTCACGTGTCTTTGAGTATTTCACACCATTAAAGTTGAAACGGTCTCCACTTTTAAAATTTAAACTAAAAGCACGACTTTACTTGCAGTTTTTGGGACAACGAAACCCAGTTCATGTACTTGTTTAAGACACCCTTACTTTGTAGGTATTGTTACGTAAGCAGACAACCGACATTGCTCAAGTGGCCTTGCATCAAGGTCAAGGGTTAATCTGTTAATTTGAAAAGAAATCAACACATTTAAGGATGTAAGTTACTTTAAAACGTGACATTTAGCAGCAAAGAAAAAAAGTCAACGGACATTGTAACGTTACCAGGAAGAGACCATGTCTTTTTCTGTATTATCTAAAGATTGTGTTAAGTGGCCATTATTTGTATGTAAACTGCGTGCAATCTGCAACTCATTTCAAAGAGCATGCAGTAATGGGAAATCAAAGAGTGCAAATTAACGACACAAAGTAGAAGATTGCATTTATTCTCAAAAAAGTGCATAATCATCGTCCCTCTCCTCCTCTTCCTCCTCCTCCTCCTCACCTCCAACAACCTCACATCAACATCATCATCAAAAGGTAATGTTCGATATTGTCTCATATTTTGTCATAATGACATCATACCGGGATATTTTTTTTCTGCCAGGAAATGCATTACTACACAACATAACTACAGATTACGAGGACTACACGTACAGGCCCGCGGGCGCAGGGCGTCCTAGTGCCCGGGCGATCAGTGAGGCCATTTTCAAAGATAACAGGACAGGCAACAGCTCCCAGGGCAACCCACAGGGCAAATCAGCTTTATTTGCATTCTTCTGTAAGTAAATGCTATTCCCGCAAACACACGAAAATTGTGCAGAGAAGTATCAAAACAAAAAATTGAACATTAATTTCGTTTTTTTCCAGACACATTGAATTTTCAGAATCAGAATAATTCATAGATTCGTCGCAACACAAAATGTTAAAAAATTGTTTCCATATAAATAATATTAGTACCACTATAGCTTAAAATTTCCGAATACAAACAAAACCTACTGTGCAAGGTTAGGAAGAAGACTTAATTATCAAGTTTACAAACGGAACACAAATAAAACATAGACTCGCCGACGGAACACGTCAAGTAACATTTTAAGCAACAAAAACACAATGTATAGGCACACCGAAGATGTTTGCACCGATCAAAATACAAAAGGCAAATACAAAAGAAACTTTTTCCAACAGAGCACAATATTTAGATCTGCCGACGGAATGACACAATGTCTCTTCGTCTCTCTGTCGTAATAAATTGAATAAACATCGATCTGGTTTTATTTCATTCAGTTATCTGACGGTAAGCTATTGGCAACAGAGTCGGACATGCCATATAACAGCCATCCTCACTATCCAGGCGAGTGGGATATCATTAGAGGATTCCCCTTAATCCGTTCACTAACTGTATACTAAACCACGCATACGCCAGAAAAGAACATACAAAAAACTACACAATAATTTTCTTAGATGGCAACATTTACGCTAAGCCAATCACAGGCTCTTATTTGTGAAGATTCTGTGTAGAAACCGTCTTCATGGTCGTCATGGATTCTGCATCCTACAAAGCTGGACAGTAAAGACTTGAAAAATATGTGGCTTGAGTGAGGCGCGAACTCGAGACATGCTATCAGCATGCTATCTAGGTGCGCTAACCATTACGCCACCTGGGTAGTTGCCTTCTAACCGACATGCATAGACTCGCCGACGGAATAGAAAATGAAAGGATGGGATCTCCAACAGGATTCGGTTGCAGCATGAAAAGCAAAAAAAAATTCGAAAAACCCCAATCCAAAAAAAAAAAAAGAAAAAAAAAACCCGAAACACCCTGATACGAAAAAAAACCCGAAACGCCCCGATACGAAAAAAAAAAAACCCCTGAAACACCCCGATGCGAAAAAAAAAACTCGAAACACCCCAATACGAAAAAAAACCCCGAAACACCCCGATACGAAAAAAAACCCCGAAACACCCCAATGCGAAAAAAAAAACCCCGAAACATCCCAATAAGAAAAAAAAAAAAAACAGAAACAGCCCAATACGAAAACACCCCGAAACACCCTATACGACAAAAACCCGAAACATCCCAATACGAAAGAAAAAAAACCCGAAACACCCCATTACGAAAATAAAACCCGGCCCGAAACACCCCAATAAGAAAAAAAAAAACCCGAAACACCCTATACAAGACAAAGTACAACGAGATACACCAAGGAGACATAAGACATTTTTTACCGATAGGACAAAACACAAAGGCTCGTCAACGGAACGGGAGTTCACTACATGATATGAATCGCATGTTCACAAACGCATGTTCAAAAACGAAATATAATATAAATCGCATGTTCACAAATCACATGTTCACAAACGCATGTTCACAAACTAAACATAATATAAATCGCATGATCACGAACGAAACATAATGCAAATCACATGTTCACAACCGCATGTTCACATACGAAACATAATATTAATCGCATGTTCGCAAACGCATGTTCACAAACAAAACATAATATAAATCGCATGTTCACAAATCGCAGGTTCACAAACGAAACAACAACACGATGACAGAAGTTACAAGTGTAATAAAATACAGTAACAAAAGAAAGTGTAATTTCATCCTCATATGAATTAGATAGAGAAGCCAGAACAGAAAAGAAGGCTGTCTACAAAACAGATGTATTCAAATATAAAGCGGGAAAGTCAGGTTCACAAGAAACTCTCACTATTAAATCGGATCACATAGCTGTTCAATTACAGAATGGTAGAAATACATTTCGTGAACAGGGTACAAAACAAACCTCCAAACGAATACAAGTGAATAATCAAAAACGAGGTTCACTGCAGATCAAACAAGTCTAGTTTACTCACAGAACAACAAAGAAGAGCTCGTGAACGAAGTAAAAAGATAGGTTCAGAGAAAATTGATATATGTATAAGTTTATTTTAGAATTTAGTCAACTTCAGATTACAGCAAGGTAGTAATGATCAATGTCATAATTCAGAACAAAAGCATGACGTTCACATTGAGAAAATAAAGTCCATTTCATGAATAGAACATAAACGAATAGTTATTCTAAAAAGTTATACAGGCTTACACAAAAATCAGTTAAACAACAGAACACAAGAAAACATAGAGTCATCATATTTATAGTACTCTGTTATGTAGACACAAAAATAATTTGAGACTCTAAAATGGAGACGCAAAATTTATTTTCTAGCTCAGTTAGTCCTATACGAGGTGTCTAATACCGATCATAAATCCTGCCCTGTAGAGCTGATGTACGTACCCATACCTACATGTGACCACGTGTACGACAAGGGGTGCTCGGGTGGCAAACACATGCCGTATGAAAGGATCGGCTACGACAAAGATACAGGACAATCACCTAACTCTCCAAGACAACAGGTGCGCTGTATTTTATACTTCCTTTACTATCATGCGTATATTACGATGTTTCGTTGGGGACATCGCTTCCTTGCGTATACAAATTGTGACGCGAAGGAGCGAAGAAGCGAAGTTACGACGCGAAGAAGCGAAGTTACGATGCGAAGAAACGAAATAACGATGCGATGAAGCGAAACGGCTTCGCTTCTTCTCATCGTAACTTCGCTTCTTGCATCGTGACTTCGCTTCTTCGCGTGTCAATTTCAAGCGCGAAGAAGCGATGTCCCTAACGGAACACCGTAGTGCAGTATATAGAAATTTCTTACCGAACGAACTCTTTGATAGAAAAGTTGCGACTATTCTTATGAGTTTCGACGGATTCAGAGAAAATTGTTCTTTTATATCTTTACTTCATTCTCTAGAATTAAATTAAAAGATACTTTATTAACACATTTGCTAAACTATTATTTATTTCCAGACCAATAAAGCAACCAGTTTTATAGATGCCAGTTTTGTTTACGGCTCGATGAGTGTTCGAGGTGCCTATTTGAGGAAACTGGGGACGGGACAACTAGCAGCAAGTGACACCTGGGGGAAGTATCCGGAACTGAATGATATAAGACTCCCTTACGTAACATTTCCTACAACTTCGAACGTTATCACAAATCCAGAAACGCTATGGAGTAGGTGATTTTTTCCTAAACAAGAAGATGTTTTACCCTTTCTGAAGATCGAATTAGCTTACGTAGAAAACTGCAACGAATATTTGTTATCGTTCGATAGGTACATTGTACATGTTCTTTATCAACAGCATCTTCCATTTTTTGTATCTTTCAGAGTTTGGCGACGAGCATGCGCACGAGAATCCCGGCCTCACCACTCTCTCAGTTTTATTCTTCCGTTATCATAACATAGTGGCGGAGAGGTTTCAGCGGGAAAACAAAACTATGACCGGAGTAATGGCTTTCTTTAAAACGAGGCAATGGGTTACCGCTGTTCTTCAGGTTTGCTACTTAGAAATTTGTCCTTTTTTTTTTCTTAAGGTGCGTCACTGGTCACGATTTTGGACTATTCTTGCGCATTTCCTGTTTTAGCACTCATTGAGCTTGACTTTTATAGATATTTGACTTTATAATGGCCAATGTATCATTTCTTATTCTTTTTAAGACTTTTATTCATTAGACACATTAAAGCGGCCAAGTTTGAAAATTTGATCTAAAATGAATGAAGTATGCGTAAGGAAATGCTTAGCGGTAATCTCTGTAAAAATTGACGTGGAGGTACTTTTTTTAACCGTTCGGATTTCTTTTACGTTAGTAATTACCCATGAATTTTGGAATATTATTGATTTAAGCTTTTTTGTAAGGTATGGCTGATAAATACCGACAAATTATAAATTGTTTAAATTCTACCCAAAATAAGGCAAATTTTCAGCTCTGACCTTTTTCAAGAAAACCACAAAATGGCACTATTTGTGAACGTCTGTTCTCTCTTATTTGAGCGCGGACATATACTTTTTCTTCAATATTTTGAAAAGTCTTCCCCAGGAGCACGTTTTACTGTGTGTTTGGAAAAATCGTTGAAATTCGGTATCTCTGAAATTTTGACTTTTACTTGGATGATTTTCGTTATTTTTGTGTAAAATCTAGAACATTTTAAATTATCGGTGAAGTTGGTACATGTACCTAAGGCAGCACTTCATCAAATTCTACTTTTATACAAAGTTTCTAACCTGTTTTATTGTATAATAACGAAGAAAAGTAAAATAAAAATCAAATGAGTGCATTTCAACAATTTTTGTATTTTCTTAACAAATGTGCTATTTTTAGCAACAAATTTCCGGCATTTTTTACCCAGTTTTCAAATAAGCATAAATCTTGATTTTCATCACGGACCTATTAATTTTCATATGGTTATCATAAAATCGTTGAAATTCCTTTATTCATTGACTCCGAAAACAGACAACAATAAGAATATAAGGTGCCTGTTGTCTTGTAAATGTTCTTTTTTCACTATCAAGTAATTATCTCTGGTCTAAACTGAAACCATGGTACAGGCCTATATCTCATAATGTTTGCTTTCGCCCATTCTTCTGTTGCAGAATATCGTGATGTATGAGTGGCTACCATTATTTTTGGACACAGAAATAAAGCCATATGAAGGTGAACAACAACTAAAACAATCAAAATCTTTTTTAAATATTATTTTAATGTATTAGGGGCTAATGACAATATCGTTGAAAAGCTAGAATTTATGTACTTACATGTTTTTCGATATTTAATATTTCTTAATGTTTCATTCAACTCACCGTGAAAATGTATGGTTCCGAACATTGCCGAAGTCGTGCGTCTTCGGCCAACTTCGTGGTATTTAATTTTTCTGTTATCAAAATAACCGAAAGAAAAGTATTATACCCCTAATTCCTTTTAAGATTACAATATGATAAAAATTATTATTATAGCTAAGATTTCAGGGAAAATAAAGATGATGAATAATGTAATTCCAATCAAATCAAATTGATAATGACAACAATAATGAAAAGGTGCGTTGTTTATTTTGTTATGATGATCCCACATCTTTGTTAACCAATTCCACTCATTTCATTTCTTCCTAAGGATATAATGCCAACATAGAGCCAGGTGTATCCACCGTGTTTGATGCGGCTGCCATGAGGTATCTGATGACACTTATACCATCTGGTATATCTAGAATGTGAGTACGATTCCTCCTTTCTTTCGTTCTTTCTTTTTTTCTTCCTTATTTCTAGCATTTGTTATTATTTGTTTTCGTTTTTCAACCATTCATTCTACTATTTTTTGTTAAATACACCGCTACCGCTACTGCCGTAAGAAGCATGGAGAATTATTTTATTTTCCACCATTTTCATCCTGAAATAAATTGCATTTCTGGTACAGATCTGCTCGATGTCCTAACCATCACCAAGATCCCATCAGGCTGTGCAGGTCTTACTTCTCGTCTCAGGAAATCTTATGTGCGAACGAACACGGATTCGAAGATATCTTACGAGGGTTGGTCAATCAATACGCTGAACAAGATGACATCACAGTAGTTGAAGACCTGCAAAGTGAGAGAGTCAACCATAACACTACATTTGATACTTGTTATTTTCCGATTAAATCACAATAATTTGACCGTATTTTCCAATCAACTAGAGCCTCAAAATTTACATTAACATCAAAATTTGTCAAAATAATCAGATGAGAAATGCTTTCTTTCACCATGTCCACCATGTTTGTTCAAATTTATAATTATACAAGTTATAATTTGTATTACATTTCAGGTTACTTTTACGGACCGCTCCATTTTTCCCGCCACGACTACGTGGCGCAGACGATAATGCGGGGAAGAGATTATGGTCTTCCGGACTACAACACGGTCAGGGAACAGATGGGACTCAACAAAATAAAATCATGGGAAGAAATTAATCCTACATTGGCTAAAAATAAGCCGGAGGTGTGTTACTTTACCATGCTCACCATGAGGGCAAATGTAGCCAAGTCCGATCCACTTCGGTTGATCGTTTCTTCAAATGCATTCGAAAATTTCTATTCACCAAAAAAAAAAAAAAAAAAAGTCTCGAAATTTCTTGAGCCTGGGTCCTGTAGCATCATATCCCACCAATATTACTACGTATTACTAACGTCTTTCGGTATTTTTTTCTAACATTACTTTTACAGTCTTTGGCAATATTTCATTTTTTTGATTGAGGTGTTTTTAAAAACTCTTTAAATTCAATAGCATCATCAGGTGCTGATGAGGGTTAAGTACCTGAAACTGCATTTCTGTTCCACACTGTAAATTTATCTATGCTTAAATGATGCTATGAATCTGAAAACGTTTGTACCACTTGGGGATTGTCACTGTTGGTGGACCAAGCACATGTAGCCAAGTCCGATCAAGATCAACTTCGGTTGATCGTTTCAGATCAACTTCGGTTGATCGTTTCTTCAAATGCATTCGACACTTTCTGTTCACCAAAATATTTTCTCGAAATTTCTGAATACATGTAGTTGATCATATGTAGCATCATATCCCAGGCTACGTCTTTCAATAATTGGGACATATTCGCACTCTTTGGCCATATTTCATTTTTTGGATTGAGGATCACTGACACAGGTTAAGTACCCAAAAGTTGAATGTCTTGACCATGCTGTAGATTTATCTATTCTTAAATGATTCTATGAATTTGAATACGTAAGAATGGTAGTCAGTTAATTTCGAAGTTACCCCATGTAGCTTTTAACGAACAAGGGGATTTTCGAAATTGTTCAAATTTAATCTGAATCTCTTTTTATTAACTTTAAAAATGTTCTCTGATTTATTGCTTTCAATGTGTCCGATGTTTGATCGGCAATTTTGTTGATCAACAAGACTATTGCCTATCTGTTTTGTCTATCTATCAAGTACATGTAATTGCAATGTTTTTGTTTTCAAGTTCCTTATGCTGTTTGATTTCCACGAAACCGTAGATACGATACTGAAATCATAAACACTATGTTTGGTTGGTATTTGACCCTCCCCCCACCCGTCAGTGCTCAGTTTCCGTCACAATATTTCCAGCGATTCACCTATTCTAACCTCAAAATATGTCCATCTCTCGATACAGGTATTTGCTAACCTGCAGTCCCTATACCATGATGTGGACGACATAGATGTGTTTGTTGGCGGTATGATGGAGACAACAGACACAGGACCAGGAGAATTGTTTACAGCTATAATACTGGATCAGTTCTATCGTCTTAGAAATGGAGACAGGTTCTGGTTTGAAAACAAAGAAAATAGGTACTTAATTTTTTTGTATTATTTTTTATACAGAAACCATAAAACACAGCGTAAATGGTCTAATCAAACTTGTTGTTTAATTGATACATTTACGCCGTAGCTTAGGCATGCTTTGGAATTCAAACTTGATGTTTAATTTGAAAATGTTTTAACAAAATAAATGAAGAAGAATGAATAAAAAGATGATAAAGAAGAATGCATTTAAAATGCAATTAACATTTTGCCCTAGAATATGATCCACATTAATGTGTTGGCCTTTCGTTGCAGACATAAACTCCGTTATGGCTGCATCAAACAAAGAGTTTGATTGCTTTACATATTGCTGCACCTTTTAAGCAGACACTTTGTGATTTTCGATGTTTTCTGTTAGAATGTTGAGTGAGGAAGAAATAAAAGAGATAAGGTCCATTCGACTCTCTGACGTCATCAAGCAGACTGGTTCTCTTGAGACGGATGAGGTCCAAACAGACGTTTTCAGGATTCCTGAAAGTAAGTGTTGAATGAATGCAGATATCATAAACAGCCGATAATTGTCGCCATGTTATCCAATAAAAGAAAATATCATCCCATTGATCCCAGATTGAGAATGTAAATAGTACAAGAAATCATTTGCTGGAATACTTCATAAGAATAAGATACTTCATAAAAGAAATTAAGATATTTGTATGCAGTTTGTTCTTAACAATAGATTGAAGAAATTTTTTCTATAACTATTAGTTTCAAAATGTACAGCAACTTAAATTCAGAGATGAAGAGATGCAAATCATATTCATTCTCTATTACAGATACAACTGTCACCTCATGTCCCTCTATTTACCTGAGGCCAGATGAAATGCCCGAATGCCCGAATCACCATGGTTACGACTATTTTGCCGGAAGTGAATTTTCATACATTATCATCTGGATCAGTTTCGGCCTCATTCCATTTAGTAATTATAATTTTCATCTTTGATATTTATTGCAACACATGGATAGAAAAATTAATAGACGAAATCGTAATTACCACACCATTTGCTACAAAAGGGGAAGGTGACCGTCCTCAATCGACACCGGAAGTTATGACAGAATGAGATGATTCATCAGATTTACTACTATTTTGATACTTTAACAACATAAGTAATAAAAATATGCTCAAAATAGAGACGCAAAACAAGGAGAAAACAATAAAACAGAAAGAAAGCAAACCGAAATAAATCTTCCCGAATGTTTCGATTTGTTTTTCAGTCCGAAATATTCTAAATCAAATTATAAGTAATGTGTTTACAATGAAAAAATCCTGTCCAAGTTCGTTTGGTATAAATGATTGTCCTAATGTACATGGAAAGAAATGTCCCGAAATTTCTTAAAATTACCAAATTAACTGGTATAACATGTTTTACGTTTTGTTCATGATTCACGCATAACATGTAAGGATGTCACAAACACACGTCAGACACGTCAATTAGCAAAGTGTGCACTTTAAATCAATGATCAAGTCAAATAATTACGTGAAGCTGTCTTGATTTGATATCAAATATTTGACATATTATGTATTTTGAAGCAAAACGAAAAATTCTTTATACGATGACATGTACATTTTCGGAGTTTTAATGTTAAAAAAGTAGCACTATATCGTTGTAGTGAAGATGAAGTTCTAATCATGTATGCTTTATATGAGTCAACATTTTTCTCAATGTTTTTTTTTTAATAAAACAAAGGTGAAAACTCAATTAATTTCATAATATGTGCTCAATGTGTGCTCAAGATTTGAAAAAAAACATTTGAATATTATAATTGATAATGAAATGATAAACTATTTAAATGTGTCATTGCCAATTGCCGATTTCTATGACACAGTATTTCTACGTTGTATTAGAAAAAGACTCGCGCAAGCGCGGGAAAGATTGTCATAGATAATGTACGTTCACATTTCGATACGTTATGTATGAAATACAAGAAAATGTCTACATCTGCGTTTCATATTGAGCCAATGGAAAACGTCATAGGAAAATTGGCATGGGAAAATGCACTGAGGATAAAAAATACATATTTTATACTAATAATGCTGTTAGGGGTATACTCAGACCGTTTTAGTTACCTCCGAGCCAGAAATTAGGCGGAAGCAAGATGATAAATCTCCCCCAAGAAAGTCAGCCCTCGATGGAATTCGATCCCAGACTCTCCAGTTTCGATGTCCGGCTCTGTACTAACTGCGGTTTAGTGCATCACATGATAAATCCTTTGAATTCCATTGGTTAAGCACGCGGGGACTATGAGAGAATAGCTTTTTTGGGTTTTTTTGCTTACATGTAACAGAGTTACGTCTCTTGGAGAGTAATGCGCTATAAATAGGTGTCGCCACTTCCTTGTAAATAATCTGACTTACTAAGTCTATCCTTTTAAAATGCTATCGAGATCATGTGATGCACTAAACCTATTAATGCCCGTTTGTGTGGATACTATTCTTTCGAATAGTGTTGCTTTTGGAAGGTAAAAAGTCCCCTAGCTGACGCTCGGGCACGATTCCTTCCAAAAGCAACACTATGAGAGAATAGTAACCACACAAACGGGCATTAATGGGTAAATACCTCGTTCTCGAATGTTCTCTTGTAAGATTGTACGTCGTAAATTACAGAAAACGAATTTGGAATCTTGAATTAAATCAGCCTCCTACTAACATGAGAAACGTCTTGCAATCGTCTTACTAAATCTATGAGGTCTTAAAAAAGAGTCGGGGGTTAGTGTCCGACGCCGGTTTTGAATTTCAGATTTTCTTAGATTTGTTTTAGGAAAACGGTGAGGTATAATTCATGACTAGAATAATTAGAAATAATTCCTTCTAAACAATTATCAAATTCACATCGCATATCTTTATAACACACCATTTATCTCTGTCCTCTTCGTTTCGACGGAGAATCAGCTAATTCGTTCCTTTATTAGATAGTTTAGTAGATGCTACAAATGTATGCGGTATGGTAATTCGAAGTTGGATTGATATTCTCGAATATGGTAGATCTTCATCTATATGTAGCATAATCAACCTCTTGCTATGAAAGTTAAGACTTCTTATGCTATAGACAGCTAGCTTTCACAATCACCACAGAAAGAAAGATTTGATGCTGAGATGGAATTTTATCTATTTCTATTAGTTAATTGACAATATGTTCTTTCTTTGGACATCAATATCTTATGTATTTATCCGTGCAGCTATTTACAGAGCCTTCTTTGTAAGAAAAGTTATAATATCTTCTTTAACGATTATTTATATTTCCTTCAGTTTGTATTTTATCCGCATGTATTGCTGCCAAATGCAGAAAGTGGCAACATGCCAAGGAAGTCAGAAAGATGCAAACAAAGACCATCATCAATTTCAACAGCGAAAGAATAAGAGGTAGTCGTCTCTCTTGTCGATTAAACTTCCAATGTCTTAAAAGCTTTAAAAAGCAGAGAAGCATAAATGAATTCTATAAAATGTGAAAGAATCTTAAAAATCGATAATTTGAAGGCTATTTTAGATAATAATCTAGAAAAATCAATTTAAGTGATTTTGCCTAGCATATTATATGTTATGCTCAGAACTGGTCGCTCTGCTTAACGCATGCATATTAGTTGTTGTTTATTCAATTCCTATCAAAAAAGGTACCATGATACAACACTCTGCATATGAATGGGTTGAGAGTGGAGAAGAGGAGAGACCCGTAGTAGTCAAGATAAAGCCTCGTTGTGAGATCGAGGTTACTAGCTCCACAGGGCGGCGTCTGAGAACAGTGTCATTATCCAATCAGAAAACGGTTGACGTCATCACTGCCAGCAACAAAGGACGAACAACTGTACTCCTGAAAGTACCGAAAGAATATGACTTGGTAAGAATATTGTGACAATCACTTTATGAACTAGGGTTAGATACCCGAAACGTGCGTGTCTGGTCCATGCTGTAAATGTGTCTGCTCTCAAATGAATCTGAAGACGTTAAACATTCTGAGGCTTTATCAATGATTCATCTCATGGGTGAAGTATCGACGTCGTATACTTCCAGTTGAAATCCATTTCCACTCGTTCCCCGTGACTTGATGTTTGTCAAGTTTATTAATCATTTTTGTCTAGCTCTGTCGCGTGATAGAAGCCCTTTATCAATTTGACATCACATATGTATTTTTGCTATTTCGGAAACTTGCCATTTCATCGAAAAATATCATCGAAATTTAAGGAGGTAAACATCTTAAGACCATCCCTTCAATACTATTTTGAACATAGATATTATTTGGAAATGCTACTGAATCGACCCTACAGGAAATTTGGAGCTGTGCACTCGATGTAATTTAAATTTTAAAAATAAAACTAGAGGGCGCTAGTTAATTTAATTTGTACGGCTTATGAAAAGAACTTTGGCTGCAAGCATCACTGATGATAATTTTAAAATATTCGAAACACGTGTCTGGTGCATGAAAATTGAATTTCGTTTAAAATCTTCTTCAAGAAGGTATAGAGTTGGAACACTTCCGTATTATTACTATAATATGCAAAAAAACTCATAAATCTTAAGCAGCCCTTTCTGAAAAGAATTGTTGCTTGAAAATGTAAGATGCTATGTGCATTCAACATTCCAATTAACAGCGATTATATTTACTGACTTATTTCAGTTGTAATGTAAATGTTATCATTTTTCTTGAAGGTGCTTATGTTTGACACATGTAACAACAGACAGACTTTTGAGATCGATCTGACGCATGCGCTGGAGGCTTGTGAAATTCAATGTAACATACAAGAAGCTAAAGTAAAAACCATACTGGAATCTGCCTTCACACAGAGGAAAAGGAATGCTAGACTAGAGAAATTCTTCAAGTCAGTCTTCTCAGAGGTAGTCTACTTAATTACAGTTGGGATCTATATCAGAACTCTTAGGTTGATTACTCTCAAAAATAGTTTGATCATATTTAATTCCAAATTTCCCATCTTTTCTTTTTTCATTTCCCCTCGGCATTTAGGCATTCCAAATGGACTATGATCCGGGGTTAGATGAGGGTCAAGTTGAAGTTGGTTACGGCAAAGAAATACTTGATACAGAATTAACAAAAGTGAGTAGAGTTGGTTTCTTGTGTTTTGAATATATTTCCCTGACATGGTCGCCATAGCACTTTCTATATAGATATAACGTCAGACAGTGCATGCATGTTATATACTGTGTTCTTTATCGTGCATTAATATCGACGGCGGGTGCGCCTAGCCAACAGGGGATGCTTACTCCTCCCGGGCACCTGATCCCACCTCTAGCTTGCTAGGGGTCCGTCGATGCTCAACATAGTGCTCTATTGTGAGTGCTGTTGAGATTATCGTCAGGATCTTCTTTAACTCATTTCTTTAAGAAATGAATCATATATTTTTTTCTGTTGATGCAGGTATCACCTGAAAGATTGGACAGAAAACTGCATCAATGCGCATAGCGCGTTGATGCAAAAGTTTTCTGTCCAATTTTTCGGGTGATACCTGCATCAACAGAAAAATTATAAGATTCATTTCTTATCATTTAATCATGGAAACAGACTATTTTCGTGGATCTAAAAACAATCAATCACCGCACTATATTTCCTAAGTCGGAAGGTTTCGCAGTAATACGTCGGCCAAAACAAGTTATGGCAGTCGCCATGATTCAAATAGCGAACGATAGTCTCTCTATATCTTTGGAATAAGGTCCAGTTTGAGCAAATTCTACATGCACTCTTAATTTTTGAGTAAGTAGGAAAGAAATGGTACCCTTGAAATGATAAGCAAACATCAACAAATTGTATTTTCAGCAACGAGTTCATTCGTGTTTTAGGGAACCCCCAGTTCTTAAAATAGTGCTATAAATAGACTTCCGTGAAAAATTGTGTTGATCGATGTATCAACAAAATTTCTCAGCCAATCAGAATCTTCGTTTCTAGAAAATAACAATTGAAATTAAATGATTATTATATCAAGATAATTAAGAATCACACAGCACCGATTCCTTTGTATGCCAAGAAAAATAATCATAAACATGTCAGACTTTAACAATAAGTAACTAGCACATACAAAGATGCTATATAACCTTGTTTAAGGGATCATAGAACAATACATTTTTATTAAACGAGATGTGATATATGAACATCGACGGCGGGTGCGGCTAGCCAAAGAGGGGATGCTTACTCCTCCCGGGCACCCGATCCCACATCTAGCTTGATAGGGGTCCGTTGGTGCTCAATTTTGTGCTCTATTGTGAGTGCTATTGAGATTGTCGTCAGGATCTTCTTTAACTCATGCAATTACAGCTGATTGCCAATAACATGTATATCATTAATAGGAGGAGTTTGCCCAAGCATTGGCAGTGAAACCAAATTCAGACTTTGTGGAGAATCTCTTTGCTATGCTTGACTCTGACAGAAATGGTTACATCTCATTCAGTGATTTCCTTAACACCGTTGTTCTTTTCTCCAAGGGTAAGGTGTATACTTTTATGTACCTTTTTGTGTCGGAAAAGAATGTAGCAGTCCTTCACTTAGAGGATTTCTTTTATTGACTCTCTTTTGAAGAGTAAATCCATATTTCGACTATTAATGAATTGATCTTACTACAACTTAAGTAATATTAAGCTCTGTATGTTTAAGGATCATGCCAGGAAAAACTTCAGGTGATGTTCAACATGTTTGATGTAGAGAAAAAAGGCATCCTTGAGAAATCTGACCTCACCAAAATGTTCAGGTATGTACAGTTATATATATATCAGCAGAAAAAGTGATCCCAAATGTATGCTGTCTTCATAAGTGATTTAGTTATTCGGCATAAGAAATTGCAAGATTGGAGATTTGTTCCTTTCCGGAATGTTCCAGCTTTTTCTAGAAACGAAACCGCGTCAAACAATAGTATTTGGCAGATTGATTCAAGGAAAGAAAAGGCCTGTAAAGCTTGCAAAACATCTGCAAATGATACGATTGAAATAATTCAGGATTCTAAAAGCAAATGTGTGAAGGTAGAGACGAACTGTATGCATTCTAAAAGCAAATACTAATAAAATGTAATTGCATAACTGTCCAATATTGAACTATTGGTATTATAACTAATGAATCGACACCTTTTGTATACCTTCTCATATAATATGCTCAATTTGCATCCTCAAACACATTTTTGGTGAACATTTTCATTAAGTTGCCTGTTGGATATG
Source organism: Pinctada fucata (assembly GCA_028142955.1). NCBI lineage: Eukaryota > Metazoa > Mollusca > Bivalvia > Pterioida > Pteriidae > Pinctada > Pinctada fucata. The sequence goes on along the minus strand of AP027108.1, from coordinate 40,149,260 downwards.
GCGAGCAGCAAGTTAAGTAAGGAGGAAGTGGGCAGTCTTGTACAGTCCATATGTGAGCAGCACGGACTCAGCGATCAGGACCATATTAACTTTGAAGATTTCTGTCAAATACTGTCACCACAGATGGACAAGATCTGGAATGCAGGACTAGACTGGAAAGGTAAATAGGAATGAAGCGAAAAAGAATTTGAAGATATTTAGTATCCTCGTTTTGAAAGTCTATACTTTTGTTGCACTTCGTTTTTATTATGGCTTATCATGACTCTGTGAAATGTTGGCAATTAAAACCAATACAGAATTTATTGACTTTTCGTTTGATCTGAAGGTGTATTGTGTTGAAAATTCAATAAACATAACTTAACAATTACAGGAAGAAGAAAATGCTACCCATCCGAAAAGAAGAAAGGGTAACTTTCGTCAGGATCTTCTTTAACTCATTTTTGTGTCGCCTGCGAAGCATAGCGACACTTAGGGATCACTTTGTCCGTTGTCCGTCTGTCCGTCTGTCCGTCCGTCTGTCCGTCCGTCCGTCAGTCAGTCCGTCTGTCTGTCTGTCACACTTTGGGTGTCACAGCCCATAACTTTTGAATGGTAAGTGATAGGGCTTTGATATTTCACATGTGTATTCCTTGTGACAAGACCTTTCTACACATACCAAAATTTTTGACCTAGGGACCTTGACCTACATATTTGACCTACTTTTCGAAAAAAATAAGATTGCTTATATCTTTTGAATGATAAGTGATAGGGCTTTGATATTTCACATGTGTATACCTTGTGACAAGACCTTTGTACACATACCATATTTTTTGACCTAGTGACCTTGACCTAGATATTTGACCTACTTTTCAAAAAAGTTAAAATTTGCATTATCTTTTGAATGGTTAGTGATAGGACTTTGAAATTTAACCTTTGTATTGGTTGTAACAAGACCTTTCTACACATACCATAATTTTTGACCTACTGACCTTGACCTACATATTTGACCTACTTTTAAAAAAAATAATATTGTATATATCTTTTGATTGGTAAGTGATAGGGCTTTGAAATTTCACTTGTGTATTCCTTGTAACAAGACCATTCTAGACATACCATAAATTTTGATCTAGTGACCTTGACCTAGATATTTGACCTTTTTCCTTAGAATTGCGTATATCTTTTGATTGCTAAGTGAAAGGGGTTTAATATTTCACGCATATATTTCATATGATGTGACCTTTGTTTTGTTACCAAAATATTTACGCAGTGACCTTGACCCAGTTGATTGACACTATTTTCTGAAAATTTGAGATTGACCATATCTTTCATTTGGTAAGTAAGAGGTCTGATATTTCACATATGAATTTCATTAGACTTTTATAGTGATATCAGTAATTTTGAACCATGTGATCCACCTCCTAGAATAAGCCGCTTCGCAGGCGACACAAGCATTCCTTGGATTGCTATTTTACTTATAATGTGATTACATTTACACTCAATGATATCCGAAAAGTAGAAGAAACAAATATCAATAAGATATAAGAAGGTCTTAGTTTGTATCCATCTGATACACCAGCTTTGTAGCTGATAACAAATTATGCAAAACTAATATCAAAAGAGTAATATTTACTGTACAGTTTATTACATTCGGGAATAACTTTCTTCTTATCATGAACCTATTTCTTAGACACGAAAATGGCAGACGACGGTCTTCACAATATACAGAAAACAGCAGACGATCTTCTCTTATTGTCGAAAATGGCCGCCGGAAGTCTAGTCCCTCTGGGTCCTTAAGGTCAGACGACGAAGGTATCAGAGCATTTAACTCCTTGGAGAGAAGAACGGAGTTTGTTGCCATCAGAGAGAAGTATTCACCTGTAAAGGCCAGAGTCAAGACTGTGGCTCACTTTGTTGAGAACAATCGACAACATATCTTCTACGTTGTCATCTTCTTTGGAATCACGGCAGGATTGTTTGCAGAGAGATTCTACTGTAAGTACAAACACCCATACCTCGTATATACTCTGTGCTTTTCCTAATGAACTACTAGTATACTATTCTACTTCAGTATTGACAAAGTGGTGTTTTTTTCGTATCTGATTCATAGAATTTTGATGTTTCTTTCACCTTGCCAAGAAAATTGCGACATCAATTCAATTCAATATTATAAGTTTTTCTTATCGTTATTCCATCCATTTCAGACTATACTTTTGAACGTGAACACAGTGGGTTACGGGCCCTGATGTCCTATGGTATTAGTGTCACACGAGGTGCAGCCGCTGCAATGTCCTTCACATTTTCTTTGCTTCTGTTGACAATGTGCCGGAACTTGATAACGACTCTGCGCTGTACATTCCTAAATTTGTACATTCCATTCGACTCTCATGTTGCATTTCATAAGCTGGTGGCATGGACGGCACTTGTCGCCACTGGTAATTCGACTTCTTTGTTAGTCCCCTACCGGCAACGCCGAAGGGGATTCTTAGTTTCCTCTCGGTCTGTCTGTCCGTCTGTCTTTCTGTCTGTCCGTCTGTCCGAATATAAGTTTTCCACACTTTTTTCTGCAACGGATGGAGATATTCAGATGAAATTTGATACACAGCTTGGTCTTGGATAGTTACAGAGCAAGTTCGACTTTCGTCATGCATGACCTATTTTTCGAGGAGTTATGCCCCTTGATGACTTTGAAAATTCAGTTTTTGTCAGTTTTCCGGACTTTTTTCTGCAACGGATGGAGATATTCAGATGAAATTTGATACACAGCTTGGTCTCGGGTAGTTACAGAGCAACTTTGACTTCTGTCACGCTTGACCTATTTTCCGAGGAGTTATGCCCCTAGATGACTTGGAAAATTAAGTTTTTGTCAGTTTTTCGGACTTTTTCTGCAACGGATGGAGATATTCAGATGAAATTTGATACACAGCTTGGTCTTGGATATTTACAGAACAAGTTTGACTTCTGTCACCCTTAACCTATTTTTCGAGGAGTTATTTCCTTTGATTACTTGGAAAATTCAATTTTTTCAGTTTTCCGGACTTCTTCCTGCAACAAAGAGAGATATGCAGGTGAAATTTGAAACTAAGCTTAGTCTTGGATAGTTACAGGGCAAGTTCGACTTTTGTCACGCTTGACCTATTTTTCGAGAAGTTGTGCCCCTTGATTACTTGCACAGTTCAGTTTTTGTCAGTTTTCCAGACTTTTTTTCTGCAACAAATACTGATATTCAGGTAAAATTTCATACTCAGCTTAGTCTTGGATAGTTACAGAGCAAGTTCAACTTTCGTCACGCTTGACCTTTTTTTCGAATCGATAAAGCAGATAAAACCTCAGAACTGAGCTGCACAGACAGTAAGTTTAATTAAAACTCATGTTTAATTGAAGAGTAATTCATAGGCAGAGTTGCAGGACATAAATATATGCCGCCGGTAGGGGACTTATATCGCTCAGCGATCATAACATTTTTTTCTTTGTTTCTGTAAAAGTTATTTTGTTTTCCTGCCTCCAAGTTCTCAGTCACTCAATTCAATAAATCCTGAAGATTACGTTTAGTATCATATGAATTCAAAACGTAAGCAATGGGGCTATTTTCTATGCAAACCTGTAGCCTTGCATATCCCAAACGATATTACAAACGATGTACCATTATATTACAATGGGAAAATCGCTCCTTTAAATTTTTTGAGCAGTGTATATACACATTAAGAATTAATTTCTCTTAGTGTTTTACTTTTGGATCTCCTATATGTCGGCCTGGTGAATCACCGATAAGCTGTGATTGGTAGAAGAAATTACATATATCAAATAAGAATGGTACCAGTGTTCTTTTAAGTAATTTTGAAATGAGGTAGTGAAATTTTACACCTGTGAAAAAAAAAACATTCAATAAATTTGAAAAAGACGTTTGTTAGTACATCCTTCATGTCCATTTATGTTTGTCTTCTCCAATATCCCTTATCAGCTGCAGTTTATAGGAAATCGTGTTGTCATGGGTCAGAAAGAAGGACATGATTAATACTACTACAAAACGATATAATCTCATCCCTGTCTTCTTTTATGCCTTGATAACCATTGGCAATTGTATGTATTTCTGGAGAATTTATGCCGAATTTTTTACCTTGTCTGTAGGTCTTCACGTCATAGGATATGGCTTCAACTTCTATCATCTGACAACACAACCAACGTCACATCTTTGCATATTTGACTCCATTGTCTTAAGGTATTTGGGACATTCAATAATATTTCATTTATAATTTATATCTGATTCTTCAGCTAAAGATTCAAACTGGTTCCGATTTGAAATATTTGAAGAAAAAAGGAATTGGTTGCATATCACTGTTTGAATCGACTGACTGAACTATCGTTTGTATTGTTATTTTTAGAACGGAAGACATACCAAATTTCAATTTCTGGTTCTTTGGAAATATGACAGGTTTGGCATTAACATATTTACCTTACAAAGCTAACTTACAATAAAGATATTCATACTTAGTATATTTGTTGATTGCTAAATGGGGACGACATTAGCTTTCATTTTCATTAGCAACATGCTCAAATGGTTGGAATCGTCTTTTTGAAATAACGTATCTCTCTGCTGCATTTGAAACGCCTTCCCAACAAGTTCCTCAAAAGGAACTTCATATATTTTTGTCGACTATACTTATCCTTCCATTCTAATTTTACGATCCAATTAATTGAGTACATGTTCGCAAAACGAATATTTCACCATGATATCATGTTACAGGCTTCACAGGAGTACTATTAGTGCTATGTGTAGTTGTCATCTACGTCTATGCCACACAGACAGCTCGTCGCCTCATCTTTAACGGTTTCTGGATGACACATAAGTTGATCGTCGTTATGTACATCTTAACCATCCTTCACGGAGCGTCCACCATCGTACAGAAACCCATGTTCTTTGTCTACTTCATTGGTCCTGCAATACTGTTTACGGTGGATAAGATGATTAGTCTGAGCCGTAAGAAGACACAGCTCGCCGTTATCAAGGCAGAGAAATTACCTTCAGGTATTAAATTTTTCATATATTGGATGGGGACATTACAAAACTACCTCACCATATAGATATTCCTGGGGACTGAATGAAGTTTATCCATCAGTTATTCGGTCTCAAAGTCGAGAAGCCAAGGCAAATTAATTTGAATTGGCATTCTTCAAAGTTCTGCTAGATATAAGAGCCAAAACCATTTACAAACTAATCTTGGTTGCTTCAGATATTACATTTATCGAGTTCAAGAGACCCTCGAAGTTTGACTACAAATCAGGTCAGTGGGTCCGTGTTGCCTGTCTGTCTCAGGGTAGAAATGAGTACCATCCATTTACACTGACGTCAGCGCCACATGAGGAGACTCTATCACTACACATCAGGGCAGTCGGACCATGGACGTGGAACGTCCGACAAGAGTTTGATCCCGAAAATCATAGAGACACGGCTTATCCTGCTGTAAGTATAGGATTCAATTAGCCCGCGGGAAATTCAGTCTAGTGTTCCATTTGAAAAAATGGAATATCAAGAGAATGAAATGTGTGCATTGTGTCACATTTGTTATTGAATCGGTTTGTTCTGATTCCTGTCCATCGCAGACCCAGGGTGTCTACCCAAATATTGGCCTCTTGGCCATGTTGGCATCCTGAATCCATTGTAACCTTAGGCTAATTCTCGATTTATATTTCGCGTCAAACTCATTAGTTGTACACGTGATATCGGTGATATTCAGATTTTCTTCCTTATGTCTGAAAATAGTAAAGTTCTATAATATGTTAAATTATTCTTATATCCTAGTGACAAGTAAGCCGTGTATCTCCGCCATACAATATTCAATGGCACCTCTTGTATGACATACTCTGGACATTGAGAGAAGTTGAAATGTATGTAAAAGAAGTTGAAATGCATTTAAGGGAAGTTGAAATGCATTTAAGAGAAGTTAAAATGTTTTTAAGAGAAGTTGTAACACTTCGATCTTCCTTGAGCATGTCAAGAGCATTGTCTTTGTCCAACGATTAATATTCCTTTGAAGTCTAATCTGGCTTGAATCTCTGCAAAAGTGTAGGATTAGTATGATATCAACCCGTAACATTTTCTATGTTTGTCAGGTATACTTGGACGGTCCGTACGGGGCTGGACAACAGGATTGGTATCAGTATGAGGTATCCGTGCTGGTCGGAGCGGGGATAGGTGTTACGCCATACGCGTCGATTCTCAAAGATTTCGTACATATGGCGTCAATCAGAAACATGTACAAAATGAAGTGCAAGAAGGTAATACATGCATCTCATTGTATTCTACCCGACATATGTGATATGTATACAATGTACATGATAAAATTCAAAACTGTATGGATTTTGAAGGTTCCGGGATTCTTTATTCCCTTTTAGATATTTAGTTCCGGTAGATTGAAGGGCGTAAAAAAAGAGAGTTATTCATTAGGATGCAATTTTGATGAATTTTCTTATATTATTCAGCTTTATTTCGTTTGGATCACTGGAAGTCAGCGCCATTTTGAATGGCTTCTAGACATCATCCGGGAAGTTGAGGAGGTAGATGAGATGGGACTTGTTTCTGTGGATATCTTTATAACACAATTTTTCCAGAACTTTGATCTCAGGACTGCCATGCTCGTATGTATAAATTATTATTCATTTTAAAAAATAAACTTTGCTGATTTATTAAACCATCTGCCGAAAGAAAGTAAGGAAATTTCAAAACAGAAGGCCTTTCAAATAATTAGGGTTTCTTCCTTTCTTTCTTTCTTTTTCAATTTATGTACATTTTATTGACGAATTGATAGTTTATTCTTACATTATTATTCTAAGTATATATTGTTTGTTCTTTTATTTTCTGTAGTATATATGTGAAGAACACTTCCAAAAACTGTCTGGGGGTAGGAGTGTTTTCACGGGGCTTAAAGCCGCCACCCATTTTGGACGACCTCAGCTGAGTGAGATGTTCCAGGCCCTGCATCGTTCTCATCCCACGGTAAGTACTGCTAATCGCAATTTTTATGTACGACTACCATACGTACGCCTACGGATACACCTATTATGATTATGTTTTCATAAGCCACATCCGTCTTCTTTTTCCAAACTTCATTTTAACTATGTACTATTTTGAAAAGAATTGTAATATTCATAAAGCTAACGAGGCCTTGATGTGATGAATTATAGCGATTTATTTTTGCTTCCTTGTGATGATTCTGTTGAGTGCTTTAGAGGCGGTGATGATAGAAGGAAGGGAGGGGATCTCCAACAAGACTCTGTTGCAGTACCAAAAGCAAAACACCAAAACACCCGATGCGAATACACAAAGATGAGCATACTAAGAGACGCAAAAGAGATATAAGACATATAAACATCAAACACAAAAGACTACACTACATAGACCAAAGAGATCAATGGACCGTAACCGGTACCGACTTTGGACAGTCATTTGCCACACAAATAGCAAATGGTGTGGTCATCCTGGATTACATGGACACAACCCTCTCATTTCTCCAATTAGGTCTAACGACATGTATGATGCTGATCATTTTCAGTCAACTAAACACTACGAAATCCTTTTGCAGGTTAAAAAAATCGGTGTGTTTAGCTGCGGTCCCCCTGGTGTTACTAAATCTGTGGAGAAGGGATGTATAGACGCCAGCAATGCTACAAGGGCACTGTTTGAGCATCACTTTGAAAACTTCTGATTCTATTGTCTTAGGGAGTACACATAGATATTCGCTATTGTTAACAGATACCTTCTTTCAAGATTTCTTGAAAGAGGGATAATGTGTGTACCGTGTACATATAAACTACAAGCAATAAAGATATTGATTTTTGTATAGACAATGCAATGATCACAATTATATATACGTTGTTTGTTGACTGTGATTTGAACAATATTGGTGCAGACTTCGAGAGAAATTTGTTATAAAACTGAGCTGAAGCTAAGGTTTAAAGTTTAACAATGGTGCTATGTAAATATTGCTTTTATGATATGTTATTTTAACAAAGCTACAATTATACTTAGATGTACGTTCTAAATCACATAAATTGATGTTATTAGTATGTTGGAAATTTATATAGGAAAACATTCAATAAAAACGATATGCATAAACTTCTGCTTTTTTATTTTATTTTATTTTTTATATTTTTTATTTTCATTTTTTCATTTATTTATTTATTTATTTTTTGTTGGTATACTATATCTGATAGTCTTTTGAAGTTCGACTTATCAAGAGTAGACTGCGTTTACAAAACAAAACCTGCAATCATCAGACATTGATATAATTCTGTGAATGAATGTTGTGCACAGATTTAGAAATACAGGATAGACAAAAAGAAGCATTTCACGAACAGATGCATATATGTCGTCTTTCTTGTAAGGGAATGAAAGTCAAATACATGCCCAAAATTAGACCTAAACTTATTATCAATATACATGCATGTCTGGTCCATGTTGAACGTGCATGTCTGGTCCATGTTGAACGTGCATGTCTGGTCCATGTTGAACGTGCATGTCTGGTCCATGTTGAACGTGCATGTCTGGTCCATGTTGAACGTGCATGTCTGGTCCATGTTGAACGTGCATGTCTGGTCCATGTTGAACGTGCATGTCTGGTCCATGTTGAACGTGCATGTCTGGTCCATGTTGAACGTGCATGTCTGGTCCATGTTGCCAATTTACCTGTTCTTAAATGATGCTATTCAATATGAAGACGTTTACATTTATACCACTTTGTGAGTGTCACTGCTGGTGGACCAGGAGTCCCCGAGGGCACATGTAGCCAAGTTCGATCAATTTCGGTTGATCGTTTCTTCAACGCGTTCTTAAATTTCTGTTATCAAAATTTCTTGAAATTTCTAAAACGTGGGTCCTGTAGCATCATATCCCACCCATTCTGCTACGTCTTTCGGTACGCTTTTCCGACATAGTAACTTTCACACTTTTTTGGCTCATTACATTGTTTAGATTTGAGGATCACTGACGAGGGTTAAGTACCCAAAACGTGCATGTCTGGTCCATGTTGCCAATTTACCTGTTCTTAAATGATGCTATTCAATATGAAGACGTTTACATACAAACCAGATTAATGCAATTAAATATCATTAATACAAATGAGAACAGATTTTGCAATATGGACCAGATATGCACGTTTCGGGTCCATATCCCTCGTCATTGATCCTCAATCCAAACAATGTAATATGGCCAAAGACTGTGAATGTTACGTTATTTAAAATATACCGGGAGTATTATGGGTGGGGTATGATGCTACAAGACCCACTATTAAGACATTTCGAGAAAATTTAGTGAAGAGAAATTTTCAAACGCGTTTGAAAAAAACTATCAACCGAAGTTGATCAGACTTGGCTACTTGTGCCCTTGGGGACTCCTGGTCCACCAGCAGTGACACTCATCAAGTGGTACAAATATTACACGTCTTCAAATTCATAGCATCATTTAAGAACAGATCAACTTGCAGCATGGACCAGACATGTACGTTTCTGGTGTTTAATTAACTCTCGTCAGTGATCCTCAGTCCAAGCAATTCAATATAGCCAAAGACTGTGAAAGTTGTGTAAAAACGATACCGAAAACAAAACATCCAAAATTAAGTGAGTCCAGATATGGAAAATTCAGGAGTCGCAATTAAAAATAGTAATTAGCATCTCTGTTTTCTTGCGACGCACGTCAGTTAAGCCGTAAAAATGTATTCGTGTGCTTATAGGTACGAGATAAGATTTTTTTTCATAAAATGAATAATATTCGAATAACTTAATTATCGGGGTCTCATTGAGACTCTCTGTGATTTTCACAATCTTTTAGAACATACTTGTAGATGTAGTGATTTTATAAACGTAATATTTGTACTGTACATTTGTATAGAAATTTGTGTTTCACATTGTTTGTTTCTTCTTTTTTAATCTTTTCATTTAAAGAAAAATGACATAATTGTTCACTACTGTCAAGATACCGCTTCAAATAAGATGTACACAAAGTCAGCAAAGAGACAATAAGACAGGAATAGAAGAATAAGCCGATATTCCCTGATGAAACTATTGAAAGGAAGTGTTTTCATTTCGCGATAATTTAATTTCCATTTTCATTTTCAAGAAACGAAGATTCTGATTGGCTGAGAAATTTTGTTGATACATCGATCAATTTTTCACGGAAGTCTATTTACAGCACTATTTTTAGAACCGGGGGTTCCCTCAAACACGAATGAACTCGTTGCTGAAAATACAATTTGTTGATGTTTGCTTATCATTTCAATGGTACATGTACCATTTCTTTCCTACTTACTAAAATATTAACTGTGCATGTAGAATTAGCTCAAACTGGTCCTTATTCCTAAGATATAGAGAGACGATCGTTCGCTGTTTAAATAATGGCGGCTGTCATGACTTGTTCGTCTTGCATCACAACGTCATACATTGTAGGTTCACACTGTTCTCAATACATTGTACATAATGAAGCGGAATAAGATGCGCCTTGGAGACCAAGATGTAACTTGTTGGCAGACGTATCACTGCGAAACCCTCCGAACTTACGAAATATAGTGCGGTAATTGATTGTTTTTAGATCCAAGAAAACAGTATGTTTTCCGTAAGTAGATGATAATAAAATGATAAGAAATGAGTCTTATATATTTTATTTTTTTTTTTTTTTTGTTGATGCAGGTTTCACCCGAAAAATTGGACAGAAAACTTTTGCATCAACGCGCGTAGCGGGTGATATCTGCATCAACAGAAAAAAAAAATTAAGATTCATTTCGTATCATTTTATATATAACACATATAGTAAATAGAGCAACTGGTATCAGCGTGATAAATCCCTGTGCTCTTGACGTAACGATTTGCATAAGATTGAAAGAAACATGCCGCGTGGGCTGTTCTAACCTGCAAACTGAACCCCCGATTACCTGAATTTTAACGTCAGCTTTTTACCTAGAAAAACGCGATTTAAGAAAACAAGAATGAAACAGACAACTGCGGTGAATATATATAGAATAAATGTTGTGTAATGTTACGGGTATGCAACACACGGGCATTTATCGCATTTCACAGTCAGGGGCATCACTGATTTCAGTCCTCTTTGGAAATTACTGATTCTGATAATTTATTTGTCGATTTCCTTTGTACATGTAAGTAAACACGATCAAAGAAATTCATTTTGCAAAATGATAGAAATCAGTCACATAAAAATGATTGAATCTCGTCATGTTATAAAGTTTGTCCATTTAATTGCCTTTACTACACTATTTAGGGAAATCTAATTCCAAGGATTTGTAGTACTTTTTATTCTGCACCCAATGAACTCATAGAGGAATGAATTTTGAGAAATAAGATTGCGCGCAAAAAGTATGGAATTCAGTCATTTGGAGGTAAAGCAGCGAGTAAAGTCAAAATCAAAATTACTGATGTTAGTAATTTCTGAAAGAGTACTGAAATCAGTGATGCCCCCGACTGTTACATGTACTATATATATATAAATGCACTTGCTGTGTGTCGCATACCCGTAACAAATCACAAATTGAGAATTTATTCTCTACAAGTATAGAAGGTGCTAATAGAGAGAGAAAGGCATGAATTAAGGAACGAATAAAGGTATTCAATGAATAAATGGAAAATACCGAAAATCATAATAAGATAAAAATAGATAAATGAATAAATGAAATTAATCAGCGTATAAATAAACAAACAGATGTTGAGTGAATTGATAACGAAATTAATATATATTGAAAGGATTAAATATGTACCATATTCGTACAAAAAAAACCGGAACATGGTTATCTTTCACTCAAATTTGCATTTGAACAATTCCACAGACATTTGAACACGTATAGATATTAGTCATATTCATTTTGAATGTTTTGAGTGTCGTGAAGAGTGAAAGCTTAGACTAAAGTTACGACGCCCGAACGAAATTAAAATTAGATGCTCGAAGGAAATTTTCACTATGTCATTTCCTATTCTGAAAAAAAAACCGTAGACGAAGTGGTGTACTTGAACTATCATCTCCGTCATTGAAAATTTTCTGGTTTAAAATAACGATAACTCAGGCTCAATTATGCACTTAGTCCATGTGTACTATAGGGAGAAGATGTAAAGTTAGGGATTCTGGACATTATCAATGTTTAAGTTCAATATATATATAGATCTATATTTTTTTGTAAAAGATTACACACCATATAATTCATAGTCTAGTTATTTACCATCGTCATGGGTAATGAACCAAATTATGAAAAAACATCTACCCTACTCAAAAAGAAGAAGTATTACCCCCCCCCCCCCCCCAAAAAAAATCATGCAATAAGAGAAGTCCAGAAAAAAAAAATACTGAATGTTTTTTTTCTTTAAAAAAAATACTGAATGCTTTCTTTCTTTAAAAAAAATACTGAATGTTTTCTTTCTTTAAAACCGTTTTTGAAATAAGTAAATATTGTCCTATGGCATATTTAAAATTTTAAAGCATTTAAACATACATTATGACTAGTCAAAATGCATGTTTAAATGTTTTAACATTACAATAATATGTCATAGGACAATATTAACTGGATAAAATTCAGAATATTTCATTTAGACTTTCTAGGTATATTGAAAGTAGAATATTCGTTTTGAAAATTTTCAGCAGTAAGTATTGGTATTTACTAGGTATTCAAAGTATTCAGATAAAATCTATATACCATGCGTGTAAAACAACATTTTTTCTAGTGGAATTTACGACTCAAAATTTTCAGTGAGATAAAAAATTAACTCATGAATTCATCATCGCTTATCTTTTCACTAACTACTTTCGAAACAACTCGCCCTCCCACCGTCGTCATTACAAACAAAGCCAACATCGTCACACAAATAAATATTATATTCAAAATAGATATTACGTATGCAGAAAAAAAACCTTTATGCAACTAATGCTAATTAATATTTTCAATAAATTTTATGTATACACTGCAATCCATAAAGTAGTATACATCACTTATGTTCATGTAGCTGTTAGAAAATGAACAATTTCGAATCCATTGCTGTTTAATTATAGAAGTCATTGGTAACAAACTTGACCCAAATATTTGCATTTCTGAATTTTTATTCTTTTTTATCACAGACCGAGAGATCGCCTGGCAATATTCGTATGTGCGCATCTTTAGTTGCGCATACGCATACCCGGACGATCTTTCCGCCTATGTTTTTTAAATAAAAATGACAATGTTTCAAAAAAAAACTGTACTGATGAAAAAAGTTTCTATTTACATTTTCATTATCGCCATTCATAATTTTGAATACTGGTAATGTGAAGCCAATTTACATAATTTTTTTCAAGTTCAGAATGGAAAATTAGGACAAACTGATAAATTTCCTTGTTTGAATAGTTATTTATAGATGGCAGTGTATTGTGCAAACATGTTTCAGCAAAGTTTATACTTTAGATAGTAAGTTAGAGTTATCTTTCTTTGGTCATTTAATCAATTAGATTTGTAAATTCTCGCATCGGAAGTCCGAAGCTATTTATAAACAGACCGTCAGGGAAGTTGGAAATTTCCAAATAAATTTATGCGTTGCGCAGATTAAAGAGTTTTCATAATAAAGTATAAATACAGATCTAGTCTTGTTTCTCATTCATATCGTTTCTTTTTGTTGAAGGAAGTTTCCTGAATATTTTTAAATATTTCTTGTATTTTACACAATGTCCACAGCCAGTACTACCTCATCTGACGATGAGAGGAACGCATTACTGGCGGTGACGCCAGCGGACAAATGTTCTGAAATTTTGACGCTTTATGAAGAGAAAGGTTTCGTGGAAGCAGTTTCTTTCCTTTGGAACGAAGTTTTGGAGGACGAAGCTAAATTAGAGGCAGAGAAAGCCGTTATTTCTCACGATACCGACAATAAATTCTACAATCTTTTGGTACAAAATTTCAAAATCAAGGAACATTTCATTCAAGTTTGCTCGCACAGAAAGTTTGTTAAAAAGTCGTTCGAGCGTCTGAAGAAGTACCTAACCCATATGAAGGCGGATGATGCAGAAAAACATGATTTAACAAAGTTTACGATGGCCCAGGCCGTGGGGTACACCGCCCGTTGGGTGCACGGAGTCGACAACAAGGCGTGGCAGTCGGCCCTGGAGCACCACTATTGTAACGAGCCCCATCACCCTCAGTATTACGGCCCCGGGGGTAGGATGGAGATGAGATACTTAGAGGAGAGTTTGGTTGATATGGCCGCCTGCCGCTGGGAGAGACAGCTTGGTGGGGCGGAAGACGCCCAAACACGTGATTTAGTCACCTTCAACCCTGTGTTCTTGAAAAGATACCACGATGAAGATAGGGAGATTATAGAAGATCTTATTAAAAGAATACAAGAGGAAGAAGAGAAGAAGGAGGAATAATTTCCATGGTTACGATATTAGGTAGTTTTCTATACAAACGCTTCTCGAAAATTTAACGGGTATTGGTGCAATATTTTCTCTTTTATTTTACCAGCTATTAATGAACAAATAACTTTTAAACATTTTATTGTATATATAATTATTTTATCATATTTCTTCTATAGAAATTTACATACATGTACACAGATGGATTATTTTATATTTTCGGCTTTTGCATGATCTGAATTTGTTTCTCTTCACATTATAGTATAAAAGTTACTACATATTTTATGAGAGTAAAAAGTCTACTACTGCTAGTATAATTTGTACAAATGTATAGATCTATAAGTTGAAAAAAAGGCAAAATTTATTAATTTAGAAAAAATAGTAATATGGATTTATCAAAGAATATAAATGTATATATGAAGGTACATGTGCGATGATATTTTGTAAACGCCTGAAAAACGAATCTACAAATGTATATATGAAGGTACATGTGCGATGATATTTTGTAAACGCCTGAAAAACGAATCTACAGACTACACATTAAATATTATCATGTAACGTTGTTTCTTTTTAGCGATTTCTTTTTTTCATTATGAAAAATTATATTGATGTTTTAGGTGATATCACACGTTTCATGTTTTACAACACTTATTTTCAGAAAAAAGCATAATTCTGATTTCCTAATATAGTTCAGATGTAGTTAAGAGACTTATGGTTCGACTTTTTATCTGAGCGATTATTATAAGGCCAGAACATAAAGACATTTTAAGTTACGAAAATCGAAAATCTTCAGCGTGGAGATTTCTTAAAAATTCTCGTCTAAGGGAGGCCACTGAAACGCGTGTGATATTCAGATTTAGAACTAGTTTTGTAGGGTCCCTGTAAAGTGCGAAACGAAACAAAAACGAAACGAAACAGATCGAAACGAAACAAAAAAAAAAAAAAAAAAAACATATATCTTAAAGAACTTAGAGAAAAAGCAATGCCGCCGAGACCGATTACGTACGTTAAGTCAAGATCTGCATGTTAAATTGCCTTTTGATATTTCAGTTTTAGGTAGTGACTTGAGGATTTCTTGAAAGAGTAAAAGTTGACGTTTAAAACATAAATGTTATGGTAAATTCCATAATATTATTGCATTTGAGAGGATTAAATTGGGGGAGGGGAAAGGGGGGGGGGTAGATGACCTCGTCATAAGCGGATGAAAAATATTATTTAGCAGGGAGGAGTCCAATACAGAGGAGACAGGACTGTTCAATTCTGTATTTTTTAAAACTTTATCAAGAAAAATTGGGGGTTGCCATATTTTGCTTGAAAAAGGATAAGATAATATCCCTGAAATGTGCCCCCCCCCCCCGATATATTTTCTTATTACGGTCTCATAACGAGGTCATTTATCCCCTTCCCCTTAGTCCACCAAAACTTCCCCCCCCCCCCTTTCAAAACTTCTCCTGATCCACCCGTTTCTTTAGGAAATCCTGAACATGTTGACTTCTGCTGCCGTGCAAGAACAGTACAGCATCAGAAAATTTCGAAAATTTTCAAATATATTCTATATAAATAATAATAATTGTTACTGACACTGACTGAATCATGCGCGCCAAATCCATTCTAAATTCAGTTCAAATATGCTTCAGATGCCACCAAATTGCTTCATTTTTTCAAAATTTTCTCGGGGGAGGCCCTCCGAACCCCCACCAATGGGAGGGGGAAACACCCTCCCATACCCTCCCCCACTCGGCCCTTCGGGCCTCGAAAGTGATTTCCATAAAAATTGTATGTGCCCCCCCCCCCGGCAACTGGGGTTCTGGATCCGCCCCTGTTATACAATGTACAAGTATTTCTATATGACCAATATAATACACTATTATTTCTTTTTCGTGTATAAAATAACAAGGATTTCTATTTGACCTTTACAATATACAAGGTTCATTGATTCCCATTCGCCAATACAAGATGAGCAGGGACGTCCCTGATACAAGGGCTCTATTTGAGCTATGCAATATACAAGCTCATGTGGATTTATATTTAGGACCATAGTAATTATTATTTGTTTTACGTGTCGAACTTTTTTAAACTGATGTACACGCCCGCAGGGCATGGAAACACACAAATATGAGGGAATTAATGTGGAAAGGAAGACTGATAACATAAAATTTAATACCTTTCGTCACTAGATATCACATCCTGATATTGATGATTATATATAGGCATTTTAAAATATGATATTCAAGATCATTTACTTATAATTTTTATCTGAAAAATGCATATCTTTGCGAGTGCTTCTAAAAGGTATGGGTCAGCCTGCGGACGCAATTTTAACAAAATATTTCATTACCATGGCCTGGTCTATACATTCCGCGATATACAAGAAATATTATTTGGCACGGCCTATACACAATATACAAGGGTTTCTATTTGGTCTTTACAATGCCATGCATATACAAAAGAATTTCTATTTGGTCTATATATACTTACATACACGTGTACAATATGATCTTGTACAGATTTCTATCTCTTTGTTAAATAACATTTTTTAGTCATACAATGCGGACATATTTTATCAAATAATTGAAATTTTGAGGAAAGTCGCGAGTCACCTTCATCAGCCCCCCCCCCCCCCCCCTCATTTAGATTTCCTGATGAAGGTGGCTCGCGACGTTTCAAAAGTCGGTTCCTCAAAATTTCAATAATTAATAAATTGTCCGCATATTAATGTGAAGCCAGCGGCACCCAACCCGCCGCAGAATAATCATTTTAAAATCCTTAGGACTTTAATTGTACTTGTGTCGACGATTGAAATTTTTTACGGAAAATTTCTTTTTTGCGAAAACTTTTACAATATCAGACTTGAAATTTGCATAATTTAAAGCGTCATGGGAAAATATGTGGAGATTGAACTGGCCAGAACGGGATTTTCCACTCGTGACCTTCACCTTCAATATCTACGCATGACGCAAACTACAGTGACTGCGCTCTCTGGATCAGTTTAATTTTTGGTACAGCACCATGAAGTTGACTGTAAAGACTTTTCAGAAGCTAGCTTTTGCTTTGGATTTTAAGCCAAATTTTGTTCCCGTTCCATTATCTTTGAAAAGCTTTACAGATTTTGGTGAGTAATCATTTTTTAATCGTACGTAAGATACGCACGTTGTTTGATGGTCAGAAAGATTGTGCATAATTTATGTAAACAAACAGAGAAACTCTGAACATTTCGCATAATTATTTGATTTGCTGTAGTTTTGTCGGTTCGTCAATGAAAGATGTGCTCAATGTTTTAAAATACTGGAATATAGAACGATCTTTTATGATTTTTCACGTGGAAATCTTTTAAAAATAAAATTCGTGTCTATTTTTAGATGCGGGGGTGTGTCGCGAATCGTCCAACAGCTGGCGTGCTTTGTCTGACTGTAATATTTAGTCAAACTTCAATATTTCTGTCATGGAATTACACTAAGATACACTTTTCCCCAGGGATCAGTCCTTGGACCACTCTTATTTATTCTTTTCATAAATGACATGCCCTTAATTGTGAAAAAATCCATCATAGATATATTTGCAGATGATGCGACCTTGCAAAACTCATCACAAAAGATAGATGAAATAAATAAAAATCTCCAAACAGACATAGACTATATCCAGGCATGGTGCAAGCAAAATGATATGGTATTGAATGAAACTAAAACAAAAAGTATGGTAATCGGAACAAAACAACGTATCTCAAAAATAGAATCAAATCTACCACTAAGAATAAACAACCATATTATAGAAAACTCCAAATGTGAGAAATTATTGGGGGTTTTTATTGATCAAAATTTAGACTTTGATAAACATATTGATTTTGTTTGTAAAAACTTATCTTCGAAAATTGGACTCTTAAACAGAATAAAGAACTTTTTACCCTTGCACACGCGAAAACTCTATTACAATGCTTACATTTTACCAGTAATAGATTATTGTCTCACTATCTGGGGATCTGCATCAAAATTCCAGCTTGAAAGAATACATAAATTACAAAAACGTGCAGCAAGAGTCATCTTAGATATGCCACCTGAAACACCATCATTACCTCTCTTTGAACAATTAGATTGGCTTAACATTTATGAAAGACTAGAATATAACAAATATATTCTCTTGTACAAAACCACACAAAATCTCACCCCTGAATACATAAAAGAACTATTTGCTTTCAATACTACTGAAAATTACAGCTCCAGATCATCGTCAAATAATGATATGTATATTAAAAGACATAAAACAAAAATTTTTGAAAAGTCACTTCAGTACAGTGGTCCCAGATTGTGGAATGCACTCCCAGTAAATGTAAGGAATTCAAATAATATAAACCAATTCAAGAAAAATGCAGTCGCCCTAATAATTTCTAAAAGAGAGAATCTGTAAGAAAGTGAATGGACGTGAAAATGTTCTTTTTTTTCAGAAATTCATATATAGACAGTATTAATCTGATGACTCTAACCAAGTGAATTATACGTATATAGACAGACATAATTTTTTTTTTTTTTTTTTTTGTTATTGTTGTTGTTGTCATATATTATTGTGTATATTAGTCTACATGAGGGTATGCTTGTGATTGTGTGCTTATGTGTCGAGTCAGAGAGAGAAGAGAGAGAGAGAGAGAGAGAGAGAGAGAGAGAGAGAGAGAGAGAGAGAGAGAGAACCTAATATTTCACATGATATTTATTTTTAAGTTTCACATTTCTCTTAATATAATTATATTCTTTTTCTTTCAGCTATGTGACACTTGATTTGTATGAGCTAATATATCAGGAAGTATGATAGAAAGAATGAAAGAAAGGCAAAGGGAGAGTCAAAGAGTGAGAGTGAGAGAGAGAGAACCTTATTTTACATGATATTTATTTTTAAGTTTCACATTTCTCTTAATATAATTATATTCTTTTCTTTCAGCTTTGTGACACTTGATTTTACATGATATAATATATCAGGAAGTATGATAGAAAGAATGAAAGAAAGGCAAAGGGAGAGTCAAAGAGTGATAGATAAACTTAAACATTTCTCATATTTCTCTTTCAGGTTTGTGACATCTCACTTTTATATGATATCTTTATGTTTCACATTTTTCTTAATATATATCTTTTTCTTTCAGCTAAATGACACTTGATTTTATATATGATCTAATATATCAGGAAGCATGCTAGAAAGAATGAAAGAAAGGAAAAGGGGGAGTCAAAGAGTGATTGATAAACTTAAACATTTCTCATATTTCTCTTTCAGGTTTGTGACACTTCACTTTTATATGTTTTTAAAATGTTTCAGTACGAGAGATTGAAAGAACATGAGAGACAGAGAGAGAGAGAGAGAGAGAGAGAGAGAGAGAGAGAGAGAGAGAGAGAGATCTTTCTGTTTCAGATGTGTGCTATTTAACTTATTTTATATGGTTTTAATATGTATACGTACGTGAGATGGACAGAACGTCAGAGGGAGAAAGAGAGAGGCTATTATTTACAAGTTTTTGGTGATATTTAGCAGAGAGAGTGCGCGCTATGCTTTGAGTATTGTAGAATGATGTAGAGAGAGAGAGAGAGAGAGAGAGAAAGAGAGACAGAGCTATACTTTATATATTGTAAAACGATGTATTGGGAAGAGAGCTAGAGAGAGCTATGCTTTATATATTGTAGATTGATGTATTAGGGAGAGAGAGAGAGAGAGAAAGAGAGAGAGAGAGAAAGAGAGAGAGAGACCTTTGCTTTATACATTGTAGAATATTGTAAAATGCTGCATTGGAGAGAGAGAGAGAGCTATGATGATCCTTATTTATTGTAAAATGATGTCTAGAAGGCCCTGGGGAAGAAAAGCAAAATTGCTTATCAGGTTACCTTCTCTAAATAAAGTATTTATTATTATTATTATTATATTATTATAAGAAAAGGAATGTTGATGACCTATTTTCTTGAGGGGAAGAATGTTATTGCGCATAAATAAATGCGTGTTGGTAAACAAACCATAAGATGGTGCGAGATGTCCCGGATTGCGTCCTTGCATTTTCTACGACGTTGTCATTTACGACTTCTCTTAGGTCCAAAGAGAAATGTATCTTGGTATAACCACCCTTCCCCTCTTTCGTTATCCGAGCTTGCTAAATTTCAAGCCATCATTGAATGTCGCTTTCTGATACAAACATATAATTATCAGAGTTTCTAAAAAGTTATGGATTTTGTCAGATTTGCGTATAAAAATTTGTTTGGTGTGATATACTCAGTAGATTCACCCTAATAATGACTATTATTTGGAACGATAAAAATTCCCAAATGTCTGATATTCCATTGAAGTTTTCAATTTGAACTCTGAATTACGCATATTGTACATATAGTGATGCGAAGTACGGCCGGGTACTTGTTCACCACACAGACACCTTTGGTATTTGCTTGATTTATAGAACTTGTAGAATATTGACAGATAGACATTGATTTCTGTTTGCTGAAATACTTAGTCGTAAGTACTGGGTACTGCCCCATCTCTTCCTTTTATGTCCTTTTGAATTTGATAATGAAGATTAATAATCATGTGAAAAATCAATATGTATTGAGAATTTTGCAATCACCTCCTACACTTCTTAAACGTCCATTATGACTCAAAAATTCTAACATCACAGAATACAAGAATTAAACTTTTTCCTGTATGCGCAGGTACATTTGTTACTGACATTTAATATTTCGACATAGTAGATAATCTGGATATGTAAGGTAGATAGTTCTATTACAATGTATTTATGACATACATTATGTTGAACATATATATCAAAGATCGATAAGTTGTGCATGGACATCATGGACATCAATACATGTAAATTATATAAGCCCTATTTTGACTAAGATATGGTAATCTTATCTGTCTTTCATGTCAAAAAAGAAAGTCAAGTGACATCTGTCAAGAAAATATTTTGCTTAAAAGGAATAACAAAGTGATAAATTTCCAAAATGAGATAAGATTGTGTGTTTATTGACATAAAGTATTATTATATCTTCTCATGCTACTTCAACTTGTGATACTATAGTTAGTCCCCCCCCCCCTTTTTTTGCCAGTTTCTGAACTATTTACACTAAACAGAAATGTACAACATGTAACAGATCAGACTTTATGTGTTTATAGTTTATAGATTACTTTAACTTTTTAAGTAGACACAGTCATGTGTATTTAATATATGTCAGACACTGATAGTAATTTTAGTATTGAGGATTTAAAGGTAAATGCAACAATGCTCTATTATCAGCATGACCGTGCATAAGGTGAAGGAACCTAAAATACAATAGCAGAATGACAAGTAACGGTATTGATTCCGGCATGGCGGAACTGGAATTTTCCAACATGAGTTATATCACGATACTAATTATTCATGGAAAATATCTGGAACTTCGGGAGTAATTCTAATTTATAATTAACGAAGGAAAGACGTTATGCACTAATCATTATGTTCATGCTATAAGCTCAATTGTTCGTTAAGATGTTTTGAAAGAAAAAGCATGTCAGACTTATTGACATTAGTGTACTATTAAGGCTTGATAATATGTGGTTTTATCACTAGATTCTAATTCTGTCAAGTAGTTTGCGATTCTTGAAGCAATTAAAATTATTTATGTCATGGCTTATAGAATAATTTGTCTTCAGAGAAATAATATGATGTTCTTGTGAAGGTCTTCAAATTTACACGTATTCTGAATCTGATGCAAAGTGCAATATCCTGTTAATTGAGAGGGTCAAAGGTCAAATATCCAAAAGGTCACAGCATTAAAATTGCATTATGGCCTACAGGCAAATAAATATGATAAATTTATTGACATACCAGCTCTGTCTATTATCATGATTATAATTTATATTAATTTTTAGTGAAATTATAGTCTTGTCTGAGAATTTTATAGTTTTGTCATATTTTAACATTTCTGGTTGTGGCACTTACATGTAGTTTATGTGTTTTTATGTACTAAAGTTCATATTGTCAATGGTAATAGACTAATAGGGTATTTCTAATTCTACAGGTCAGGACAAATGCGAGAGCCGATCTTTCAAATTTCTCCGGGAGGAGATTCCCGTTAGACTGTCCCATATTATGAGAGAGTTCCATGATCTGCCGGACAGCTTCTCAAGTCGTAAATCTGTACAGCTAGTCAGGGGATGGTGAGTTATTATACAACATTGTTAATAATTAGATATGTTAAAGATTTTGCTAGAGGAAAAATATTTTACCCTACTGGGCATTTGGCAAGATCAAAAGTCTGTCAGAATTAATGTAAATGAAAGTGACAGTTTAAATTTAAGAGGTACACTTGTTATTGAAGTTTAAAAGATGTACAAATGTGACGTAGGAAGTTTATAATTCTCAAGAACATATTTAGAACAGTCTGCCCCCCCCCCCCCCCCCCTTTGAGTGAGACTGCAGGGTGATTCAGTCCTAGTGTTGAGATATCATGATTGTAATATTGGTTTTATTTTATAGGTATGAGAGGAGTTATGAGGAGTTACAACGATATGAACACCAAGACACGTCAGATCCTAAAGTACTCAAACAGTAAGTTATTTAAGAAATAACAATTAGCTAGCTGTGATTTGTTGTCCAGTAATTCCCCTCCTGGCATGAACCAATCAAATTATCACCAAGCCGCAAAGTCAAGAGGTATTATTACTGGACAACAAATCACAGCTAGCTAGTTGTTATTTCTATTCTAATATTGTTCTGCACGAGTTCTATAGCATGTGAATGGGCGAAGCTTAGCAAAGTGGAAGTTTGTTGGAGATTTTACACCAGGCAAGTTCTATAGTACGTATAGGGAAAAAAATCTCAAGTCATGTAAGAATACATGTTATTATTGACCATTGAATGATCAAAATGAAACATTTGGCATGGAAAGTATTTCATTTTCATTTAAAAAAAAAATTTGGGGACAATTCTCAGAAATGCTTAATTTCAGCGTTTCAAGTTCATGTTCAAAGGCCTTGATTTATAAATTCTAATCTTGGAGGGGAAAAAAATAAAACTAGGCTGATAAATCAAGTTTACAGCTATTTTACCTATATGTGTGTATATATTAGTCATGAAATAATGGTGTGTTCAAGTATTGACAGTAAATGTCAGACAGTGTTGGAGTAAAAGAGTTATTACACCATAACATGTTGCTTAATTAATTTGAAAAAAAAAACGAAATACTCTGAATGTTTTAAAGACAAAATTGAAAAGTGCCAGGATAAAACTAGTTTAGGGCAGTCTGTATATAGAACTAGATTGAACTGGTTTTCTACATAAGATCGAAAGGTTAATGGTTCTTTATGGTTTTGAAATTTATACTAGCAGAGAAAGGAAAGATTCAAAAAAGGAAATAATCAGATTACCATACACGACCCGGTAGTACTGTGTATTGGGAAGTAGGCTATTTGATTTAAGGCGTTGTCATCAATTTAGTGTAGTAGAAATGCTTTGTCAAAATTTTACAACAAGAATTGCAAAATCTCTGCCAAGGAGGGGGGATGAGTCAAATAATTACAATTAACAAGGAGAAAACGTTTTGTTAGACCTTACGGGTCTCATCCGAACAAAATACTCAGTATGTAGAAGACCCTCCTATCCCCATTTAAATTATTCATCCGAGCTTGTGTGTTTTCTTTCCAATTAAAAGTTGCACACATTTTAGGTCGTAATTAGAATTCTTCATATACCGGTATTCATTATTTTGTCTTCCTCGATTTTTGTCTCTGGTATCAATTCACTGAAAGTGCACTACATGTTTTAAGATATTTTTCAATTTAGAACATATATTTCACTATTGACAATAAAAGTATATTTTAGTATGTCTTGTGAATTTTCAAAAAAAGGGAGTAATTAAGAAAATATCATTTCTCGTGGAAAAATCAGGCAACATACCGGTATTTACTTTATAAATTGTAGGCGTGAATCAAATAAATGGCAGTTACCTCCAGTGTATAGTCTAAAGTCATTTCAGTCGTGTTGCAAAAGGTTTAGTGAAGAATATTGTATTTAATATTTTAAAAGAAGAGGGATTGAATCCTAATTCCTAATTCCCGTAGTCCAATATCTATAGTGCAAAACTTGAATCGACCTAGTTATAATGTTATTTGGGAGTTGTCAAATTGATTTGTTAAACTTCAACATTTTTAATGATTTTGACTATATACACTGGATGACTACCCCGCCCCTCTTCCTCCTCTCCCACGGTCTTTCTCACTCACAAGGACTATGATCTTATCATCAATCAAGAATGCATCTGAAATGCACCTGATTTTACGTGATCAATATTCCCAATGCATACATTCCTATTTCGTGCAGTCTACCGTAAATTAATTAAGTCACCCAGTGCACTGTACTTTAGGTTATTAGCGTTGTACGTGCACTTTACCTTGCCCAGGGTTGCTGACATAACGTTTATAGAAACAGCGCTATGTGATGTGTGAGAATTTAGATCTATAGCGACGTCGTGCACTGATTCCGTGATACACAGATGGGCAAATCCAGGAAAGGTTTTTTCTCGGGGGGGGGGGGGGGGGATTCCAGCATTTTTAGAAGAAAAACATACATTGTATATGAACAAACGGAAAAATAAGCATTTTTAGTAAATTTAAGGGGATTAGGTACTGAAGGCCTATCCCCCCATATAGATCCGCGCTTGTACAGTGATAATCTCTGGGAAAAGGATGTGCTATTTCCCGTACATGGGATTGATATTTGTTGACTGTGAAAACCTTTGCATAAATGTTCTTTGTTGACTTTTTGTACGTACTCCGGGCCATTAGAGCTAGAATTTTAATGACATCGATATTGTGTACAACTGTTCAGCATACACCTTTTTACAAAAAATTCTTAAATTCTTACGAAATATTTTAGTAAATTTCGTAACTATCATAATGATCATGGATCCATGCTTTTGCCAAAAGATATTCAGAAACAAAGACTCCGTGAAATTGAGTTTATCAAAGAAAAATTCTCAAACTTTAATCTACTTATTATGTAATATATACATGATAATAGAGAGAGAAAAGATTTCTAAAAAGAAATGAAGAAGGAGGTGTTCAGGATCGCGGATTGTGTATTGGTTTTTCACTAGTGGTAGCTGATATCTCTAGACCTCTGTGACCTTGTATGACCCTATTTCTGGTTTTTGTAGCTCCTTGACCTAGTTTTAGCATTCTATTTGTAAATATAGATTGTGTGTATATAGTGAGGACAAGGGTTCGAGATAAGTGATCATTCAATATGCTCGATGGAGGCTTTAGTTGTTGACCTCATCGATTTTACTCTACATATTCTTGCAATACAACAGCTCAGCTTTGAAAACTTACATTCATTTTTGTGAGTAATTAGGGCAAGGAGTAGGTTGGGAAACGGAGGGGGAAGGGGGTCGTCAGTACGACTAACGTAAACTACGAATTTATATCTACGAACCATGCGGCATTCCTTGAAAGATATAATATAGAAATTATTTTGCAAATTTTTTCCACTTTGAAGACTAGACAAAAGGCAAGTTTTGTAAGTGATACGTGCAGACTTTTCGATCTCCAGTAACACTGGCAGTGTAGCTGAACCATCATTTTTTGCTATATTTAATGCATATTATCATGATAACAAAACCTTGTTATCAAACAACACAAGATAAAAGTGTCTGTATTACAAAAATGTAATTATCATTCCTCTTGACCATGATCGTATCCTTGTTATAGAGCAGACTGTAGCCGTCTGGTAGTACATGGTCATGTATACAAACGGGACAAGTAGGTCAGTTTCTGATAAAGTGCATACAAACGGTTACTGACCTACTTTATGGATGTTTATGTTACATTGACGAGGCCTCGATATGCTTGGAATGTACTTACTGGTTGGAACCTTATGAACTACAGAAACCGAGGCAACGAAAAATAATTTTTATTTGGACGTCTTCATAAGCTGCTTGAACTTGAAGATCCAATAGCGGCCGGGTTATATATGGTAACCCCCCCTTTCTAAAGTCTTATCCACAAGTTTCATTCATGTATCATATTTCATAATTTTCTATTTTCTTGTCGATTTGAATCCCACAGATAGTTTCCGTTCGTACCCCTCCCCCTCTTTCTAAGACCAAATCTTGGATCAGGGCTCTCTTCCATATTCGGCCCCATTTCCAATGCAAAATAATTCCCCCCCCCAACTTTTCCCAATCTGAAACCTCGTAGAAAATTTGAAAAAAAGAGAAAAGGCATCCAAATATACAGATATTTTTTCCTTAATTTTTGAGAAAACTCGATCCACCATTTATCTTAATTTCAAAGCCCCCCCCCCCCCTCGATATGGGCGTGAGAGCCTTGTGGATATGCCCTGGGAAAAGCTCGATCAGAGCAGTGAGAGCACCCACATCGCTCTCTTGATTAGTTCAGTATTCGATGCATGGATAGTGCAATCTACAGGCTTATTTTACCGATTCTCATGTACATATAAGTACCAAATTATGCAGTTATTACTAGTATTTATGACTATTGAGTATTTCTTTTGTTTTTATTCAGGTTTTTAGAGAATATACAAGCAATACTAAACAGACATGCCAAAGTGGTGGAGACGATGGCTCAGGTACTTATTATTCTTTATGATACTGTCTTTGATAAAAAGTATTGATTGGGGTACTGTTGTTACTTTGCCAATAATCACGATAACCAGTAGTACGAAAGCTGAAATAAACAGAATATACAGTGTATTGTATTGTCAATTCTTTGTTGAACGACTTTCTGAATTTGAAGTAATGAACTGATTATTTGACATGTAGTAGAGTAACAACAAGTCCTTCCATTGGTTTATCACAAACTGGCTGACAGTGTGTAAATAACAAACTGAATCATAAAAGGAAATAACTGGGAGTAAAACCAAAGTAGGAAGTTGATAACACTTGATTAACTTACTCTTGATTTGAAAGTCTCAATATAAGTGGTCTGACATTTCACATTATTGATATGTGTATGTTTGTTTACATTCCTTCTTTGGGTAGGAAATCTGACTTACTATAATAACACAGCAAAGAATTTTGTTTCCTCAATCCTCTCCAAAATATTTACACATGGCAGAACATATCATGGAAACAATCCAATAACAACTGTAACAGTTACTTCTTTATAATAAGGTTCTATAGGTTCTCTTCCCTAGTGCTTTTATCCTTTCTACACCCCACCCCTTTCTAAAAACAGATTCAAAAGTAAACTGTTATTAAATTATATCATATATCAGTATCATATTATATCATATATCATATTATATCATATTTTCTCACTCACTTACGTCGTGAGACAAAAGAAAAAAATGAAGACATGGCAGTTTGAGATATCCTTGTCTCACACTCCACGTGACTCCTATTATGACGTCATAGAACATGACGTCACGTCATCGTTAGATTTGTGCAGGTTTTTGGAACCCATTCAACTTTTAAAAAATCATAAAAGTGATGATAAAATGAGGTGAGCGAGGAAAATAATCAATCACAACGTTATGACTGAGACAGGGGAATCTCATCCGAGTGTAAAAGATTTGCTACATCCACGACTCCGCAAGCCTCGTTGTGGATTGCAAATCTTTTACACTCGGATGAGATTCCCCTGTCTCAGTTGCAATGTCGTGATAGATTCTATTAATATCATATATCATATTGTATCATATATTATATCACATATATCATATTTACAGGGTGTGATGGAGATGCAGGAGACATTTAACATAGATCCCAAATCCAGTACAGAGTTACAGTACTTCCTTGATAGATTCTATATGAACAGAATTAGTGTACGAATGCTTCTCACACAGCATGGTTAGTAGCAAAATTACAAAAAAATCTTAAATGATTACGGGACATCTAGAATTTAGGAAAATTTTGCCTCTCAATTTCTATTCGCTATTTTTGAAGACAGACTTATTTCCCATTTGAGACAGTATATGCCCTAGACTAATTATGACATCATCAAATTCTGTTGAAACAGTCCATAAGCTCTTGGAAATTACAGTATAAAATCGACGTTACCATACCATTTTCATGACGTGATAATGGTTCTGGTCAGGTAGAGTCTCAAATGGGAAATAACTCTGGTTTTCCCCAAATACTCCATAGATAAGATACAAGTTATGAAGCAGTATCGCAGCAATTGAACAATTAGTGGGACCTTAAGTTTGATGTTGCACTGCAGAAAGAGTTTGAATGTACTTCATTCAGGATAAACTAATTTCAAACAGTCAGTTTTGATTGGTCAATCCAGTTTTAGATCCTTAAGTATGATTGATGTAGC
Source organism: Pinctada fucata (assembly GCA_028142955.1). Lineage (NCBI taxonomy): Eukaryota > Metazoa > Mollusca > Bivalvia > Pterioida > Pteriidae > Pinctada > Pinctada fucata. Next base: position 40,120,642 of record AP027108.1, on the reverse strand, counting down.
AAGGAATAAAATACTCACAAAATAGGTATTCAGATTCAGCAAAAATTTTTCAACAAGATTGTTAATTCATTTCAAAGACAATAATTCTAATGTGATGCCTAACTATTTATATTTTATATTGTTTACAGTTGAACTGTTTTCAAGAGACAGATGGAGGAAGGGTGGAGACCATATAGGTATTATAGACCCATCATGTGATGTGGGACAAATAGTCGATAGTAAGTTGTATGCTGTATTAATGTTGTAACAGTTCCTATTTTCTGGACAGGTGCTCAGAAATGTCTTGCGTTTATATTTTGCGTTTATTTTTCTAAAAAAAGTAAAGCCGCAATAAACTTATTTCCATTGGGAAGTGAACAACAATTTGAAAATTAATTCAAATTTTAATTGATATTTTCAATTTAATGCAATTTAATTTCCGAGTTAAACTTTACAATAATTTCATATTAAAAATATATGAATTGATTCCTGTCTTTTTGATTTTACAGGCCTACGTTCGATTTGTGCAGGTATCTGACGTAAAAGCATTGTGATGTCATTCATTGAAAACGTCATATTTGTAACCCTGTTTCCCTGAATTTTATGTTGGTTTCCAAAAATTTAAGATGTCACAATGCGTTGATGTCGGATACCTGCAAAAATGGGAAGTAACACTGTATTTCGAAAAGACCGAATTGTAATGGACAAATGTATTTCTGCTGAGATTTTACAAATGTTTATCATTTACGTGTACATTTTAATTTATTGTTTAACGTTATACATGACATAACATTATATTGCAGTCGCCTATAACAACGCCAAACAACTTTGTGAGCAGCAATATCTCATCTCACCCAACATGGATCTCATATTGTGCAATAGTGAGTCTGTTTAAATATTATATAATCTAGTTTAGATATTGCCTATCTAGTAGAATTTGTCACCAACCCTGGTGATAAGACTCTTTACATGTACACATAGCAAATACTGTATAACCAGAATTGTTCACGAATATCAAATTTTGCGATTTTATGGTAAAAATGGGTGTCTTTATTTTCGCAAGTACAATTTTTCGCGATTCCAGTCGAATTGCAAACAAATATGTGAGTATCATGTTACTTTTTTGTATCTTTCATTATTGAAGTTTTAGTTAGTTCTATTACAAGAATACACTCAATTCACTTCTCTTAACGCTTATTCGGGAAAAGTGAAGAATGAAATAATGACATGTACGTGTACAATAAGATTGAAATGTAGCTGACATACCAATTTACATTATACCTTACAAAACACAATTTTTCGGGAGAATAATTTTTCGCGATTCCAAATCACTCGCGAATGTAGCGAAAATTAATATCTCGCAAACATTTCTGCTTGTACGGTAATGCTGTGCCTCCATAAACTTTTTCTAGAGATATTGAATGATATTTTTTTTCATTTCAAAAGTTTGGGTAAAAATGTATGAAGACAAGGTGGATGTAACAATTATTACCTGTAGCTCGAAGTTTAGAGTAAAAGCCATTTTGCTCATTTGAGCTTTTTAAAGTATATAGACCTCATAATTTAAAAAGATAGATCTTATCATTAACATTGAAAAATAATATGATAGAAATATTAGACTAAAATTGATTCAATCATTTCAAAGGTAGTGATGAAAATACTTGTTATTTTTAAGAGCAGAGTATTTCATAATTTTCATACATCAATTCAAAGTTAGATATGTTGGAAATCCTTTGCATTTCAGATTCAAATGAAAATCAGTCCATCCAGATGGTTTGTGTACCCACCCATTTAGAATACATGGTATTTGAATTGATAAAGGTAATTGTTACATTTTATTGCTTCCTGAATTGATCGTGATAAGTTGCATTTAAATTTCGATATTTACATTATGTCTGTCTTTCTTTTTCATTATATAACATTCAAAGCAAAACTTTTTTTAATGCATCGGACAATTGCGAGCCTACATCAGACATTTAGTTATAAATATTTGAGGATGTAAACACGGTAAATTGGACGTTAACCTATACCATAAATAAAAAACAAGATCTATGCAATTATGTCTGTAGGTATAAATGATTACCAGTACTCGGAAGATAACTGCAACACTTCTTATTTTTTGGTAAAATTTGCATTAATGCACTAATTTCTTCTTATTTGTTGAATAATGTTTCATATTGATGTAATCTATAACAACCTATCATGTATGTTACAGAATGCCATGCGTGCTGTAGTAGAATTCCATTCAAAAGAGACAGAAGTACCAAACATCAAAGTTATCATATCTAAAGGAAAAGAAGATATCACCATAAAGGTCACTTTTTTTCTGTGTCGATGAAACTCCTTTACCTTTGTACAAATACTGCTTTTCATGTCATTTCAGTGCATGAGGCACTGTATCATTAAAGCATATACATGTAGGCAGGACACAAAAATTTCCTTGTCATGACAATGAATACTGTATATTGTCAAGAATATGGAAAATCTTACCTTAGTTTCAATAAGATATCTTGATATCAAGATTTTAAATTCTAGATATCTAATATTGATGGTATAAAAAACATATCTCAAGATATCATACATGCAACATGTGTAATTGTATTTTTATTACGAATAACTGACTATGTTGTTTGAAGGATTTGTATATTGGTATAGATACACATATCTCATATGGCTCAGATTTCAGTTTGATATCCTACAATGTATTTTACAGATATCAGACCTAGGTGGTGGTGTACCTTACAGTGTCACAGATATCTTGTTCCAGTACCATTACACCACAGCTCCTAGACCTCAAGAAAACGGACCTAGTCCTGCGCTGGTCAGTCATATTTAATTTAAAAAGTTTAAATTGAACCTCAGATTTTATACAAATACATTTAAGTCCTTACATGTATTTTTAAACTTGCCTAGACATTATTATCCAACACATTCAGTCTTCAAGAAACATTTTTTAACCACTAGTTGAAGAAAAATTCTACTGGCAATTTCTGCAAGCCTGGAAGAATTTCTGAGAGCCCCAGGCATCAGGCTAATGTTTTTTTTTTTAAGACTGTACATTCACAGTTTGGGCTGTCGCTGTGCAAGTTTGCAGGCATTAGCAGTCAGTTTGTTTTGGGCTGTCTTTAAACTGGGCATTATAGGATAAAACCTATTGATCAAAGGTCAAGGACAAACTGGCATTCATCTTCATAATTGGTTGTTTATTGTGTAATTTTAATTTAACTGTAAATAATCAACTTGATGCATAATGATTCAATGTCCCTTGCACAAACAACATATACAAATAATGCATTTAACACTGCCGCTGTAGTCAGTATATGCATTGTAAAGTAATGATAATTTATTTGTTGATATTATAAGGCTGGGTATGGTTATGGTTTACCACTTTCACGTCTCTACGCACGGTATTTCGGAGGAGAGATTTCACTGAGTTCTGTAGAGGGATACGGTACAGACGCCTTTATCTACCTCAAGGTAAGACTTATAATGTCTTCTCGATAAGTGAATGACAAATATGGATCCAAATACACAGTACAAAATTGATAATTTAGAAAATCATAAACCAAAGGCATACAAAATCAGGATAAAACAGGAACAAAAACCTCCACCGCATGGAAAGAAGCAAACTCCCAATATGGGAGTGAGACCAGGTGCCCAGGAAGAGTCAGCATCTTCTGGATGCATGCAACATCTGTCACTTCAATTCGCGTCACTGTTTGTCACGTCCGGTTGCTTCCATTTCGGAAGATAAAGTATATTTTGTGGTTGAATTTCGTACTACGATCAAATGTTGAATTAATGATTCATATACAAATTTATACAAGACTCCAGACTGCCAGATTTCTGAAGTAAGGCACAATACATTTTCGTGCATATTTACCGTACTTTAGAATTTTGAGTAAGATCTAGTCCTTTATTTCAATATTTTAAACTGACTGAGTTCAGATTTTCAGTATTGAGTGGCATTAATCAGTGTTAGTGCATCACATGATAAATCCTTAGAATTCCATTGGTTGAGCACGCGGGGACTATCAGAGAATAGTTCCCGGCGACCTGGCACTATTGCTTTACAGAGTTACGTCGCTTGGAGAGTTACATGTATGCGCTATAGGTGTTGCCACTTCCTTGGAAAAGCTTTACTGTAATGTCAGTCCATGGAGGTCATGTGATGCTTTTTACTCATTAATGCCCGTTTGTGTGGGTACTTTTTCTCTCAGTGTTGCTTTTGGAATGTAAATAGTGCCCTAGCGTCAGCGACCTACACAAATTAGTAGGTAATAAGATAAGGAACATTATTGTACTATTGAAATAATAGGACCTAATGTTTTTTTTTTTGTTGTTGATTAAAGACTTTCAACATACATGTAAGTTGTAACTTTTCACAAACATATAATAAAACTTATTATTTGACATCATTTAATATTTGGAATGCCTCTGAATTTTTCTTCCATTCTTCAGGTGAATCCAGAGGATGCCAACGAATGTTTACCCGTATACAACAAAACTACATCCAAAATGTACGACACAAATCAAGTGGTACCTGATTGGTCGTCTCCTCGACCCTGGAACCAATCATATCGGACTTTCTGTACCGGCACACGATTTTACCATACGTCATCATGGACTCAACGGTTGAACACGTGTAAACACAAACAAACGTTCACAGACAGATTACAGAGAGAAAACAGTATATGAAGATTTGTGAAAGTGATCTTTTATGTACATGTATATTTGTATGATAGATGCATTTTATTCGTTGTTTGTAAATAATTTTCGTTGAGTTCCTGCTTTTTACTTAACTGTTGTCTTATTTTGTTATCGTCAGGTTTTTAGCAGGTGCTTGATTTTTCTACTGTAATAATTTCAAGATTTCCTCTGAACTGAGACCCTCTGGCTTCAGTATATACTTGTACTTAAGAATTGAATATTACATGTATTTGGAAATTTCTCACTTGGATTTTCCATTTGTCTTAACTTTCATAATTTCATTTCTATGATCTACCTATACATGCACATGATTGTTTTATGATTCCATAACTTATTTTTAGATGTTACGGGGAATTATTTACTTGCACTAGTCAATTATTATACATGTAAAATACATGCATATACAATGTACAAGTCATGGAATGGGAAGACAGACAATTGGTTGAGGCAATTTTTTTACACGGAGTTAAAGTTAAAATCGGTCTTTTCAAGACCCTGGAATCCTCAAGATTACCTCAAATTCCGAGTAGGCACCCACGGATCAATGTTTTAAGATTAAATTTCAAGTCATTGTGGAATTTTATAACTTTACAAATAGCTTTTGTAATGGATGTAACAAAGTTCTATATTAAGTTTTATATTTTCAATACAGTTGTTCGAGCAATATGAATTAATATATGCATGTACATGTATAATATATTTTTTAGAAAAACTTGAAATCCAGATTTTTCTGTTCAGAGTATTTATCTCTAAAACAAAATTATTTCATGAAACATTCAGTTTTCATTCATTTTTCGTACCCACCGAATTCAAGTCATGACCTTGCTCATTTCTTCATTCAAATTTTCACTTTTGTCCTAATTTTGGCACTTTACTCATACATATGGACAGCATATCATTCATAGTTTTCTGTTCGTCTGGCAACTGAATTTCTGTATATTTATTTCATAGTGCAGAGCATAATACCATTGGCTTATTTATTTCCCCTCCCCCCACCCATACCCCAAAAAAAGAAAAGGATATATAGAGATAAAATCATCGAACTATGGTGCTATAAAGAACTTGACAATGTATAACATTTATCTATCTTAACCAGAAATTATCATGTTGATTCTCTCTGTCAAATAAATTTTCCAGCCTGATACTTTTTTCTGTTGAAGTTACATTGTGAAATGTTTATTAATTTACATGTAGTACACAGTTATATGTCAAAAATTTACCACAAAATAATGTTGAGTCAAATGTTGACGTAGAGTTTGACGTTAATTTTGTCGCAAAAGACAAAGACTTGTGGTACCATAAAAGATATGAACTCGAGACAAACTAAATGAGTAATTAAAGTAGAATTCTATATACAATGTATAAATTATTATTGTGCAGTCAAGTACATGTACTTTAAGCTTGCTTTTGTTGCTACTCGGATTTTTTTTATGGCTCGATATCAAACAACTTAAGCTAAAAAAAATTCTGTTTCCTTTTACCCAATCAATTCCCCCGTTTCTTCCCCAACTCAATATTTTCTCATTTGGTTCCATAGTAGTACTTAATGATAAAAAAAAAAAAAAATCGGTGGTGAAAAATGTAAAAAAGCAAAGTTTATGTGATTGTACATTTAATGTAATTTTGTTCGTATTATAATACATGTGAATTTGTGTGTAATGAATAGAAGGGCTTTCAAACTTGAACCAAAAAAATATTGGTCCCAGTGTGTAGAAATATTACTTCCCAATTTACATGATGATTGATTGTTTCTATGTTACAAATGTGGTATGTTTTTCTATCAAACAAACAGTGTCAAGTTGTTAAGTTAATGTGTAATTTACAACTACTGAAGGGTTTTGTTCTACAGAAATGATTTATTTTTGTTTTTCCTCATCTTATTTTGTTTGACTCATCTAGCTTACTCGGTCAAAGACCAGTTTGTCATATTTTGCATCTTTTTGTGTAATTTACAACAGCATCAAAGGGTCACTTTGTCCTACACCTGTTTGTCCGGAGGTAACATTGATATTATCAAGATGAAGGTCACAGGGGCAGGCAACACATTCTCTTCAACATTGTTTATCATTTATACTGTATAACTAGAAATTTTCACGAGTATCAATTTTTGCAATTTATGGTAAAAAAGAGTTTCTTTTTTTTCATTTGTACAATTTTTTTAGCGATTCGTAAATTACAAATATGAACACATGATGATGATGTTACCAATTTGTACCTTTCATTATTGAAGTTTTATTTACATGTGTAGTTCTATCATAAGAATACACTCAATTCACTTCTCCTAACGTTCAATCAGAAAAAAAGCGAAGAATGACACATGTACAATAATAACAAAATGTAATTGATGTACAAAATTTATGTTAAGCCTTATCAAACACATTTTTTGCAGGAGTATATTTTAGCAATTCAATATCATTCGCCAATATAGCAAAAATTAGTACCTCGCGAAAATTTCTGGTGATACAGTAGTCTATGTCAATGTATGTTTCAAGTCCGTGTACTATTGTTTTTGTCATACAATCTGTTCTTGGCTTGTTTTTATCAAGATGAGATGAAATAATTTTTATATTTATGAAGAAGTTGTTGGCTACAATAATAAATTGTTGTAATTTGAAATTGTACTTTGTTGTGCTCTTTACTTATGAGGTTAATGCTCGCGGTGGGTAATCTTGCAACGCAGAATAATCGGATTTTCTATATTTTTGTGCAAAATAGATAATATATAACAAAAAGGGAAATGTGATGCAGTGTAAGAATGTCTTAGATATGAGTTACATCCAAAATAAGGTGACTATTAGCTTTTAATGATGTCTAAAAACGATCAGCGTTCTACTTTCACTTTCATCTTCATGAATCACGCCGATCGTTTTTTCAGCTTTATAAAAACAAATTATTCTCTTATTTCTGATAAAAGTCATAGCTATGGCATCTTTACACTGCATCACATTCCCCTTTTTGTGATGAACAATCTATATCACACAAAATTATAGAAAATCCGATTGTTCTGCGTTGCGAGATTACCCACCGTGATGCTTGGGACAAAATGGCAGTCTTCACGAAAACCCACGGGATTGATGCCCGAGGCCATTTAGCACGGCCAGTAGAATTTCATTAACAAACTAAATAAATATCTGGTAAAAATTGTCTTCGGGCCAGTGTTTGAAAAAAGTTTTCATAAAGGCTGAAGTGGCATTTGTATGTATAAAATGTCTCTAGCTGTTACAAAAGCCTTGGACATCAAAATTCCTTTCTTTCCCCCGTTATTCTTGTATCACAGATGTTTTACATTTTCTCATATTAAACTTAATATAGCAATTGAATGACACGCAGACAGGATTTCATATGTACTTCACACTTGCATTCCTTGTTGAAAGACCTTTTCTAACAGATTACATTTTTTCGTCTTGTCACTTTGGATTATGACATACTTTTTCTCACAAAACCCCTTAAGAGGGGGACTACATAAAATTACTGCTAATTTGCTTGTTACACGTATATGTGATCTAGAGTTGTTAATAAGGCCATAGTGATTTAATATTCTGTTTTACGTCCCTAACTTTTTCTGAAAGGTACCCTCCCACCAGACTTGAAAACACACGATTATTATGACTGAATTGGGAAAGGAAGATTGTAAACAAAAAAGGAAAAACTTATTTCTTTGAGTAAGGTGCACATCCCACTACTATCTTCTCATATTGATGCTGGTAGACATTCTATGGTATTCAAAAGCATTGAGTGATAAATGTAGCTTGATGATGAAATGATGATCCGGATATTTTTGAGACGGAAAATGCATGCTTGTGTGTGTTTTCCCCCCAAGAAATTTCCCTAAAACATGTAAAAGGTACCCACCCGCAGACGTAAAACAAAATATTTATTTACAGTATTGCCAAATTCATAAGAGGGCTGATTGATATGTTGTGAGCCTCGGTTTTCTGGGTTGCAGAAGGTATTCTGCTGATAGGTAATCTCCATAAAGGACGAACAATCGATGGCACATACTATGCTTTACTTCTGACTCAGTTATGGGAAAATATTAACTTTTAAAATCGCCGCGGAAAGCTCACTACTTAAGGTGTGTTGTTCCATCAGGACAATGCTCCTGTTTACAAGTCTGTCACTGCCATGGGTGCCATTCATGATTGTGGCTGTAATTTGATTGAGCATCCGCCTTATTCACCTGATCTTGTTCCATCAGACTTTCATCTATTCCCAAAACTGAAAGCAGCTATTTCTGGCACCAACTTTCAGTCCCATGATGATGTCATACTTGCAGTGGATGGCTTTCTGACCAGTCAAGATAAGGAGTTCTATAACAGTGGTATTGAGGCCCTTAAACACTGGTGGCAAAAGTGTATAGATACTGAAGGGGATTATGACATTGTAGAAAAATAATGCAAAATGTTTGATAAAATTCAAATCCTTAAATACGAGGCTCACAGTATATCAATCAGCCCTCGTATACACATCATACAAACCTACAACACTTTACCTGCCTATGTTACATGCATATTGTAAGTAGTGGTGACCTTCACAACACAATGTACCGTTTGAAAGAGATACGATAATCTCCAGCATTACAACTGAAAGTTATCTCCACATGAAGGAGAATGGTGCAACATTTAATATTCAATGTGTCAACCATTTTGTTGGTACGACAAGCAAAACGAGATTTTCATCACCATTTTTCCAATGGACTATCAACAGAAATAACGAGATGATGACAATGTGTGAGATAGGCTCATAATGGAGAGTTATATTTTCAGGAATCCTTGAAGTCTATGCAAATGAGATAAAGAAGATCCTGATGACAATCTCAACAGCACTAACAATAGAGCACCAAGTTGAGCATCAACAGACCCCTAGTAAGCTATAGGTGGGACCAGGTGCTAGGGAGCTGTAAGCATCCCCTCTTTGGCTAGCCGCACCCACCGTTGATGTTGCAGAAACTGGTATATGAAAATTTCCATGGAAATTTCAGTTTCGCATAGTAATTTATCTTCACATTTTCATTTTATCGCCATACACACTACCAAAGAACCAAATGTTCTCCCACTTGAGACTGATCGAGAACTCTCAAATTTCCCTGGGGTGAGATAAATTGATCTCACCCTCTGACGTCATCGATCTCGTTCTCTGACGTCATCGCTACCAAAGCGACGTTATGGAAGTAAGGCATACTGGTGATTATAACAGACACTCTAGATAGTCAATAGCGTGGGAGAAAAACAATCAAACACCACCATGAGGGAGGGATGGCTAATTCTCAACCTTCGTGTAAAAATTTTGCTTGTCCATGACTCGGCAAGCCTCGTCATGGACTTGCAAAATTTGTACACTCGGGTTGAGAAATCGCCATCCCTCCCTCATGGTGGTGTAAGATTATATTATTCTCATGTCAAGTTGAAACATCTAACACTGACATCTCGGAAGAGAATGCAAAAAATTTTATTCATATAAACTAGACGTACATGTACACATGTATCTGGCATACAAAATGCAATGTTTTTCATTTCAAAAAATCTGAAAGACTTGGACTTAAACTTTTTTCCAATACAGAAATCATGATGAGCAAATATTACACAATTATGTTCTTTAATACATACATATATCATATCTCAAATGACAGTTATCATAATGATACTCAGCAGAAATTAATACATGTAATAAAGGCAAGCATACAATTCCGTATTTTCGATTTTACAGTCCTACGTTCAATTTGTGCAGGTATTTGACGTAAAAGCATTGTGACGTCATTAAATTCCTTTGAAAACGTCATATATGTAACCCTGTTTCCCTGATTTTCATGTTGGTTTCCATAAAAATTGATGACGTCACAATGCGTTGACGTCAGATACCTGTACAAATGGGAAGTAACTCTGTATTTCAAAAAAAGACGGAATTGTTCACTAGTTTTGTTCATATCCAAAAGTACATGTAGCATGTATAAGCTTGTACATTGACAGAAAAAAGTCACCATCTTCAATGTAACAAACATTATGTAACAGTAAATTGGTTCCTAAAATCTTACATTTATCAATATGTACATTACTTGTAGATTCCCCATGTTAAACGCCCATTAGGCAACTACAATTATATTCCAATAACTTGGGTTGCTACTGTGATGTCACATTCAAGTTTTGCATGTATGGAGAATTTACCAATGTTAAAATGCATTTAATGTTGTAACAGGCAAAATGAGTGATGTGCATGCAGATAAAACTGACCGATAATTAGAATAAATGTAAATATAAGTACCTATGGTGTTCATGGGTGTGTAATTCTGGTTGGCGCAAGTGCAAATTTCTCGAGAATCCCTTTGCGATTTACGGAATTTGCACTTGCAGGTTGACCACAGATTTTGATAAATGAAATTCCCTGAAATTTCCATGATTTTCCTCAACTCGTACTAGATTTTCCCTGACAAAAATGCCCACAATTACTAATCTATTTTACACTTTTGTGTTGAAGTATATTGTCAATTCTGTCAGGTACTTGTTATTTCTTCCAACATTTACTGCATAAAATTCCCTGATTTTCAAATTTCCTGATTTTTCCCTTCCCCCCCCCCCCCCCCCCCCCCCCCCCCCCCCCCCCGAGTCCATGGCCACCCTGACTTGACCAACCAGTATTATATACCCATGAACACCAAAAATATGACAGTCATTTCTTTAAAGAAAAACATGTAAGGTACAGTGTCATGTACATGTAGTACAAAAAATTATTATCTCCCACAATGTATGAACAGACATATAACCCTTCTCAGTTAGAAATATTAATTATCAGATTAGAACAAAATATTGCATGTAATCATATACTTAAAGTATACAACCCTTCAGATTACTCATAATATTTCATATCTTCAAGTATGCACTGGTTCTCAAGAACATTTTAAGAGGGGGATCTTGTAGATGCTTTTAGACCAGCCCTATAGGCTATTTTCGAAAACCAGAGTTACTTCCCATTTGAGCCGGTATCTGACGTAGACTGATTGTGACATCATCAAATTCTATGGAAACAGTCCTAAAAGTCTTAGAAATGACGGTATAAAACCGACATTACCATACCATTTTCATGACGTCATAATGGTTATTTACGTCAGATACCGTCTGTAAGGGGAAAAAACTCTGTATTCCGCAAAGACTCAGTATCCAGAATCTGGCCAAAATATATAAACATTCAAGTCAGTAGGGTATCTTTAAAAGTCATATAGTACAACAGTCATCTGACAATAGACCTTCTTCATATTACCGCTAGACTTGCATTTTAGACACGCCAAGACCCATCATCATGGTAATCACTACTTTTGACATTATTTCTGTGACGTCATAAATCTGCCACGACGTCACAATTAAAAGTTACGTCAAATCTTTTGATGTCGGTTCTCAGGATGTGTCTAAAATTCAAATTGTAAAATGCAAGTCAATTGTGGTAATGTGAAAATTGTCTTTTGAAAGACAATTTTTTCTTTCAAAGCTTTACTTTTTCTATACTTACTAAAATTCTATATTTCTTTGAAAATTTCAAACTTTAAAATTCTATGTGCGGTAGCACTTGTGTCAAAGGAAATGATATTTGCATGTTATTCAAGTAAAGAAAATGAATAGCAAAACATACCAAAAATTGTAAAGATTCAATCTGTTCATAGATATATACATGTAATTTACTCAAGATTAAATGCCTTCACTATATCCAAGTAAGGACAAACAAAACCCTGTACACAGCCAATTGTGCCTCACATGAAATTCATATGAAATGAGCATCATGTAAATTTCACATGAGAGTTCATGTAAAATTCATATAAATTTCACATAAAATTTATGTGAAAATATTTCACATGAATCTCACATACAAATGTAAATTTCCTTCACATGAATTTTTCTAGGTGACCTTCACTGGAAACCGAATTCACATAACATCCATGTCAAAATCTTCACATGAATTTCATGTGAAAAATTTTATGTAAATTTCATGTTCATGCTCGTTTTACATAATTTTCATGTGAACTTTCATGTAAAGTTCATGTAAATTTCACATGAATTTCCGATGAGGCACAATTGGCTGTGTACATGTACATAATGTAAACGTGGAAATTTTCGCTTGGGGTAATTTTTGTGTTTTTCACGAATCGAGGGATTTCGATAAATATATCCCCGCTGCATTCTTACCATGGGAAAGACATTTTTATTGCGAATATTTCCCCATGCGAAACGTCTTGATGTTCTAATTGCGAAATTTTCCCCCAGAGAAAATAACCACGTGTACAGTAATGTACAGTGTACATGTATATTCAAATATAAAAACAAAATGAGATTCAACATCATACATCTGTCAATCTACAGTCAAACTGCCTTACAAGTAAAAATGGAGAGTCTTTGTATACATGTACATGTAGATGCTGTTAATTTGATAGGTTTGACTTTACATGTTGCTCCATAGAACAATATATGCACAACCAATGTACAGGTAATTCCCTGAGATGAAACTATTTAAAGGTATGTATTACATTTTGCATGTAAATGCTCGTGACGCCACAATACATATGCTCTAAATGGCATGAGCAGTGAACGTGGAAGTGCCTTATGTTATAGGCGTCTTACTAGCCAATAATTTCTGTACTTGTTGCTTGTGCGCTACTTGCTCCCTATTATCTCAAGAGAGACAGCATCTCTGATTTTCATGCTACTAACAGACTATTCGACATTGATGTTATTTATTTCTGTCTATGAAGCCAAAGCGTTACTGGCCCATTGTTTAACAACTGTAGGACAGTTAGAATTCATGTATTTCTGTAGAGCATCGGCTATTATTTATGTTTATGTAGCCAGTGCGTTACTGGCCCGTTGCTTAACATTTGTAGGTCTGTAGATTGCCCGTTATCTGTAATGTTTATGTTGCCAGTGCATTACTGGCCCATTGTTTGACGTCTGTTGGACAATTGGGATATTTCTGTAGAGCGTCTGTTATCTGTAATGTTTATGTTGCCAGTGCGTTACTGGCCCATTGTTTAATGTCTGTTGGACAATTGGGATATTTTTGTAGAGCGTCGGTTATTTGTGACGGATGTATTAGCAGTGACATCAGTCGGTATTCCTTCTGGACACGGCTGCCAGCTCCATCAATCGTCTTCACTAACTCCAACGCTAGAAGATGTTCAAATGCCTGGAATGATAAGACGATATGCTAAAATGACATATTTTCAAAATTGCGAACTTAGGCCATATCAGTATGACTAAATCAGTAAATGCTACATGTAAACGTACTATTAGTTACACGATTAGTTAGCGATCTGATACTTTCGCCTCGCCCGATACGGATTTTCTTTTCACACCATGTATTTTTCCGTATCAAGTCACTAACTAACCGTGTAACGAATTTATCACGTCAAAAACCTCTAACTGTATGTGTGGGGGTCTCTGTATCATACAATTCACTACGTCATAATAAACTACTCGCCCGATACGGATTTACAAGCCTGATTCGGCTTTTTTCACGGCGTCATGTGACCATGATCTGACCAATCAGATTCCAACATTTTTGTCTGAGGCGTGATAAAGTGTTGTATGGTTTTCTTCCTTAAATCATCTTCATATTCTACAATCAAAAGATTCATTGGCACAGAAATTTTGATCTTTTTCTGACTGTTGGTTTGTCACTTTATACATGGAAAGGTACATGCAAGTGAAATTAGTCCATGTATAAATGTACATGTGTATCTTATGTACTACAGTCATATCACTTATTTCTCTTATCAATAAAATTACTTTTTCTCCTATTTACACATGAGTAAATTATGTGCATGATTGATGAACATTTAAAATAATTGTAAATTGTTATCTCCTAAGTGACCTTGATTTTTGACCCCTAATCTAAGAATTGACTGTTTTCATAATTAGCAGCAGTTACTCTTATCATAGGCAACACAAGTGCAAAATTTGATGAAGATCTAAAAAGATAAGACATCTAGAGTGCTGTCCACAAAGTCTTTGTTGTAATGCAAACTGTGACCTTGACCTTGTACTCTAATGACCTTTGAAATCAACAGTGTAGTCAACCATGGGCAGCTAGCATGCAAATTTGATAAAGATCAGGTTTATGTAATCTAGTGTCCACGAGCGTTTTCTAGTTTTGTGAAGTTTGGTGAAGATCAAGGGTTAATTAGATTTTTACCATTTATAATAGGTTTACCAGTAGATCAGGTTTTCAAGCAGAATTAAATAAAATGTTTTTCATAAAAAAACAGATGTCTCCCCCCTCCCTCTAAGTTACTTTGACCTTAGGCCAAAATGCAAAATGATGTGAAACATTTGAGTCATGGGCAACATCATACTAAAACATGAAAGTGATTCATTACATTGTTTGAGGTAAAGGCCAAACATGATTGGCATATACAATTTCATTATAAGCATATTTAAAGAAATTGACTTTGGTCACATGACCTTTGATATAGGTGATCTGAAACCTACACTCACTGACGAGGGTTAAGTACCCAAAACATGCATGTCTGGTCCATGCCGCAAACTTATCTGCTTTTAAATGATGCTATTGAATTTGAAGACGTTTAACATTGTATGGATCATGAGCAACAAAAAACTGAATTAGTGATTGGATACACAGTTCAAAATATAAAGCCTAAACATTATTAGCATAGACAATTTCATCCTGGACATGCTTAGCATATACAATTTCATTACCAAAGTAAGAAGCTACCTTAACCATGTGATGTTGGGACAATGTGATAAGAAACATTTAGTCCTTAGAAACAACATACTGAAATATGAAAACAATTGTAAGAAGGGTTCAGGAGATATAGCCCAAACAATATTAGTATGTACAATTTCATTAAAAAGAACTAAATGATCTTGACCTTGGGTCAAGGTGATAAGAAACCCTCCAATCCTGAGCAACAGCATACTATAGTATAAGAGTGATCCAGTATACGATTCCACAGATATAGCACAGACTCAATAGCATTTACAATTTCATTAAAAAATGTAATACTTGACCTTAGTCATATGACCTTTGATCAAGGAGGTGTGAAACCTTTGGGTCATCAGCACCATCATACTAAAATATGACGTGATCCGAACACAGTTCAAAAGATTAAACCTGGACATAATACATGTAACAAATACAATTTCATTTAAAATATACTAATTGACCTTGACTTTGGTCACATGACCTTGAGTCAACGTGATGTGAAATCTTTACGTGATAAGCAACAACATACTAAAATATGAAAGTGATCCGGCAAACGGTTCAAGAGATATAGCCCGGACAAGAATGTATGCACAATATCATTAAAAATGCACTAAGTGACCTTGACCTTGGTCACATGACCTTGGGTCAAGGTGATGTGAAACCTACGGGTCATAAGCAACAACATACTTAGATATGAAAGTGATCCAGCAAATGGTTCAAGAGGTATAGCTTGTACAGGAATGTATGCATAATTTCATTAAAAATGCACGTAGTGACCTTGGTCACATGACCTTGGGTCATGGTGATGTGAAACCTTTGGGTCATAAGCAACAACATACTAAAATATGAAAGTCTTCCGGCAAACGGTTCAAGGGATATAGCACGGACTGGAATGTATGTACAGTTTCATTAAAAATGCACTAAGTGACCTTGACCTTGGTCACATGACCTTGGGTCAAGGTGATGTGAAACCTTCGGGTCATAAGCAACAACATACGAAAATATGAAAGTGATCCGGCAAAGGGTTCAAGAGATATAGCCCGGACAGGAATGTATGCATAATTTCATTAAAAATGCACTAAGTGACCTTGACCTTGGTCACATGACCTTGGGTTAAGGTGAAGTGAAACCTTTGGGTCAAAAGCAACAACATGACCTTGGGTCAAGGTGATGTGAAACCTACGGGTCATAAGCAACAACATACTTAGATATGAAAGTGATCCAGCAAATGGTTCAAGAGGTATAGCTTGTACAGGAATGTATGCATAATTTCATTAAAAATGCACGTAGTGACCTTGGTCACATGACCTTGGGTCATGGTGATGTGAAACCTTTGGGTCATAAGCAACAACATACTAAAATATGAAAGTCTTCCGGCAAACGGTTCAAGAGATATAGCCCGGACAGGAATGTATGCATAATTTCATTAAAAATGCACTAAGTGACCTTGACCTTGGTCACATGACCTTGGGTCAAGGTGATGTGAAACCTTCGGGTCATAAGCAACAACATACTTAGATATGAAAGTGATTCGGCAAATGGTTCAAGAGATATAGCCCGGACAGGAATGCATGCATAATTTCATTAAAAATGCACTAAGTGACCTTGACCTTGGTCACATGACCTTGGGTCAAGGTGATGTGAAACCTTCAGGTCATAAGCAACAACATACTAAAATATGAAAGTGATCGGGCAAACGGTTCAGGAGATATAGCCCGGACACGATGTGTGACAGACGGACAGACAGACAGACAGACAGACAGACGGATGACAAAGGCAAAACCAATATGTCTCCTCCCCGTTGGGGGGGAGACATAAATAAATATTATCATTACAGGAAACTCACCTTCAATACCACTGCCTTTTCAAACACTTGCATTGAAGTCCTTCTTTGAGCAAACTTTGAATATTCTAAAGTATAAAATTGAAGATACTGTATATTTAAGGAATGAGTGTCTTATTTTTTGCGTTCATGGCTTTTACACTCTGGTTCGACAGGCGCAAATCTCGTGAACCACGAAGCAAGTAACAGCAGATATCTTTACTAAATATGTCAATACAAAATGTCCATATTATCAACAATATCTCAAGATTGGTGTGATTTGGACTATGACGTCATAGTAACTTGGCTTGATTTGAACTTTGATGCTACGTAGTAACAGAGCCTTAGCAACAGAGTTTTAAACATATTTAAAGGTCATTTAAAAGGTCAAACGTAATTTTCATGAAGTGTTTGGATGTCATTGTCTGTTTATGTTACCACGTCAACATGAAGAATAACATTGTGATGTCACAAGGGGTCTGGTATAAAAGGCTAGACACCCGGTATAAGATATACCACATCTTCATGTGACCGTTATTAGCCAATCGTTATCCAGGATTTCCAGGCAAATTTGTCAGAGATGGGGTAAAATTATTTCCCAGGTATTGCTTTCATCCCTCAAATTATTGAGTCTGCATTGGAATTAGGTATGAGTTCTATATAAAGGTTATTAAGTCCATTTACGTTATGTCTAAAAGGTCTAAATAAAGTACATTTATACATTATCTTACCACTATACACCATTTCAAAGTTGAACGGCTCTCCTTCATAGATGTCTGTGAGATGTTTCATGGAGATTATAAGGCACAACTCTAATATAGACACACCTGGAAATATGATACATGTTCACTGTATGTTTGTAAAATTTTGATGTCATTACTCAGAATCTTAAAAATATTTCATAAAAATCTATACATGACCATTTCTTAATCTAAGCAAATGATCATTCATTATAGTATCCCAAAGTGTGAAATTCAAGGTTTGTTCTCAGAATAAATACATAACATATACATGTAGTCACTGTACATGTACTATGGCTGAAAAGATGTTAACAGAGCCTTATGCCCTGTTTACACGACGGGTTTAATGTGCATTAAATCGAATTTAATGCGCATTAGATTTTAGCTGCATTCACACGGAGAATCTAATGCGCATTAGTTTAATTCGCATTAGATTTAATGCGCATTAGATTTGGTTGTGTGAACGCAAAGCAAATCTAATTAGCATTAAATCTGGTGCATGCATATATGATTTACTAGATTTCTACAGTACATTTCCATCATAACTTGGCACTTTTAATCACCCTTGGACCTCGAAACATAGAATAAGAGGTAAAAATACCTGATTTCATTCACAATGAACACTCTAAGTACTGCCTCTCTTTACTTGCGTAGAGTGACATTATATTATGACGTCATTTTATCTCACAATGACGTCATGCAATGCATGCATAAACCCAACTTACGAAGAGGTAAATTATTATGAGCAAAACAATATACAGGCATGCATTCGACCCTTCTACTATCTAAAGTATACGGCTCTCAGTGCAAATGTACCAAAATTTAATACGCATTAAATGTGTCATGTGAAGGCAATGCTAATATAATTCGCAATAGAATAAAGCGCATCAAATCTAAAGCGAATTAGATTTAATGTGCACTCATGTGAACAGGGCATTACAAGAAAGACAAAATCAGTAAAACCAAGAGAACTATTGATGCAACGCATAAATTTGCATGAAGAATTCAGATACAAGAAATACCTGTAATTGCTCATGAGTAAATAGAATGTAAATGAGGAATATTTTGATACATGTATGTATGTGACACCCCCATACCCCAATCCACCTATTAATATGACTTTTGTCCCTTCCTGAATAAACGTTAACTTCCCAAAACATTTACATTCTACATTTACAAGCTATTTAAGGCTTATAAATGAATGTATGGCATTAGACATGTTAGATGGTAAAATTTTAACTTAAGGCATTAGGGGAATAATACTCTATTTCCGGTTGTTTTGATGACAGAAAAATTAAATTACCACGAAGTTAGCCAAAGATGCACGACTTCGGCAATGTTCCGGACCATAGATTTTCATAGCGAGTTGAATGAAACATTAAAAAATATCAAATATCTAAAAGTATGTAAGATATGGAAGTACACAATTTCTATCATTCCACGATATTGTTATTATACCCCTTATACCTTAACCAATCAAAAGTATAATATGAAGAAGGGGCTCAAGCCGGGGACCCGCGCTCGTTTCAGTCTATTATGAATCCCAAGATAGTCTCCCACTTTTACTGTATGCTGTAGGAAAAGCCAGGGTCATATCAGAAATGTTTATTCGGATTACCTCTTATTTTCATACATGTATGTGGCATGTTAAAGCAGAGATATTCTGTGATCATGGACAGAGTACAAACTATCAAATTGAATATACATGTAGATCGCCGGCTTCTGTCGTCGATTAATGATAGATGCTCCCCAAACAAAATCATTTGGTACAATAAGTTTCTTTTTCTGAGTGTCTTTGACCTTTCAATATGATCATGAATTACCTTGACGTTTAACCATAGTAAGACATTGAAGATATTTGTAAGCTACATACTGCATTATTAAATGATCAGGAATTATTGCCGAATTTGCTTATTTCTGATTGTTGGAGACACTGTTTGATAGAGTGTGCCTCAGAGTTAGTTGACCGCTAACGCTCCAAAGCGGTCTACTCGGGATTAGCGCGTGCGTTACCAGAGTGTGCGTTGATTTTTGTATAAGTGTTAGATCTTTGACTTCGCGTATCATTGCAATGCAAATGTTAATAAAATCCTGATAATTTAATCAAGCAGTTATTGACTTTTGATTTCGGTCTACTTGTGACCATACAGACCTGGTCAGGCATTGGTTAACCTCGGCCTTCGGTCTTGGTCAACCAATACCTGACCAGGTCTGTATAGTCACAAGTAGACCTCATCAAAAGTCAATAATTGTATAAAGTATTATGTGAAGTTTGAAAATACCTTTCAAACCCCTTTCTCATTAATGCAATTATAAATCTCATTGCCAATAACATAATATACCGGTATCATTATTCCAAATTTCAGACCATTTTGACAAAACAACAGATTTTTAAGAAATTTCAAAAAAAAAATTATTTTTAAACCTCAAATAACATTGAACTTTGTCCCTAAGGACCTATCCTACTGATCATTTCTGTGAAATACATGTATGATAAAATTCTGATAGAGTTTGAAAGATATGAGCTCGGAAAAAGAGACAGATGGACATGCCGGCGACTACATGTATATGCTCCCAAGAAATTTTTCGGAGAGCATGATAAAACCTTCAAAGAACTTAATCAGACGAACTTTAGCCGTACAGTATTCTTTTAGATGAGAATTCTTCAGTAACTTACCATGTAACATTGAGGATTTAGTGTCTGTGTTGAGGATTTTCATAGAGTCTACAAAATCTGACACAGTTAGCTGGGTGTGATGGTCTGATAACTGACACACTGGATACATCTGTAATACACACATAACACAGAATTACACAAAATCAGACAGAGTTAGCTGGGTGTGATGGTCTGATAACTGACACACTGGATACATCTGTAATACACACATAACACAGAATTACACAAAATCAGACAGAGTTAGCTGGGTGTGATGGTCTGATAACTGACACACTGGATACATCTGTAATACACACATAACACAGAATTACACAAAATCTGATACAGTTAGCTGGGTGTGATGGTCTGATAACTGACACACTGGATACATCTGTAATACACACATAACACAGAATTACACAAAATCAGACAGAGTTAGCTGGGTGTGATGGTCTGATAACTGACACACTGGATACATCTGTAATACATACATAACACAGAATTACACAAAATCTGATACAGTTAGCTGGGTGTGATGGTCTGATAACTGACACACTGGATACATCTGTAATACACACATAACACAGAATTACACAAAATCAGACAGAGTTAGCTGGGTGTGATGGTCTGATAACTGACACACTGGATACATCTGTAATACACACATAACACAGAATTACACAAAATCAGACAGAGTTAGCTGGGTGTGATGGTCTGATAACTGACACACTGGATACATCTGTAATACACACATAACACAGAATTACACAAAATCTGATACAGTTAGCTGGGTGTGATGGTCTGATAACTGACACACTGGATACATCTGTAATACACACATAACACAGAATTACACAAAATCAGACAGAGTTAGCTGGGTGTGATGGTCTGATAACTGACACACTGGATACATCTGTAATACATACATAACACAGAATTACACAAAATCTGATACAGTTAGCTGGGTGTGATGGTCTGATAACTGACACACTGGATACATCTGTAATACACACATAACACAGAATTACACAAAATCAGACAGAGTTAGCTGGGTGTGATGGTCTGATAACTGACACACTGGATACATCTGTAATACACACATAACACAGAATTACACAAAATCAGACAGAGTTAGCTGGGTGTGATGGTC